>CM066041.1:223353723-224553723 GCA_033557465.1 Ichthyophis bannanicus | reverse complement strand
TACAAGATGTTTCCAAAATCAAGTAGAGGTGTTATGACTGCCTACCATACCATGCGAAAGTGATTTGTATTTAGTATTGGTTTTAGTCTTCTTATAATCTTTAAACGATGGTATGCTTTTGACGCAATTTTGTTTATATGAGATTTTAAATTTAAATATTTATCTAATGTAACACCTAAATATCTTACTTCAATCTTTAATTTTTATTTCTCTATTTAATTAATTTCAATTGGTAGTTTTAAGGACTGCCATTTAGATATGAACATTGCTTCTGTTTTGTCAGAATTTATTTTTAAGTTGTTATTAAGCCAATCATTCATATCAGCCAAACAGTTATTAATATTTGTTGTATCAAAGGTATTTTGGTCAATTATAGTATAAACCATAATGTCATCAGCGTATAAATGATAATTAATTTCATGAAGATTAATAATTTGACGTATGGGTTGAATATAAATATTAAAGAGAATAGATGATAAAGCTGAACCTTGAGGTATGCCTTGTCCAATCGAAAATTGAGAGGATTTTTTGTCACCATATTTTACTAACTGCGTATGATTAGTTAGATAAGAGGCAAACCATTTTAATGTATTGTTGCATAAGCCGACATCTTGTAGACTTTGTAACATTATTGTGTGAGACAGTATCAAAAGCTGCTGAGACATCGATGAAGATTAACAGAAATAACTTATTTTTTTCAAGGCCTGTTATAAGATGAGAATGTAGGGAGTGAGTGTAAGTGAAGGTGCAAGGAGCCAGGAGGAAGGGAGTGGATCAAGCGGGCAGGTAGTCTTGTGAGAGACTGAGAAGGTCTTGGCAAGTTTGGCAGAGGTGACAGGCCGAAACATGGACCACGAGTGAGGGAAGATGTGAGAAGATGGAGGAGAGCAAGCGGAAAATGAGGTGGAAAGAACAGGGGGGGGGGGAGGGAGGGAAGGAGGCAAATGAAGAGCAGAGTGACTGAATCTTGCCTGAGAAGAAAGTGGCAAGTGTGGTTGGGGCTAGGAGCAGCAGGAGAGGATACTGAGGAGGGGAAGGAGGTGGTGGGTGAAGAAAGAAAGTTAAGGACCTGATAGAGGCGTTGGGAAGAATTTGAGGATGCAGTAATAAGATTTGAGTAATATGTTTGTTTAGCAGTGGCTATCATACAGTGGTAGAATTGTTGTGCTTGGCGAAAAATAGAAAGGGAAGCGTTGGAAGGGTGCTTATGCCATGACCGCGCTGCACGGCGAAGATAAGACCTGGGTGATACCAGGGATGATGTAAGAAGGAACGAGGAGGAAGGGCGGAGAGATGCGATAGAATCCAGAGAGGAAGAAAGGGTGGAGGACCAGATGTCAACCTGTTGGTTCACGGGAAAGGAAGAAAACTCAGAAGGAAAGAGGGAATCAGCTGGGGGGAAAAGCTGTAGGGTGGCAGAAGTAATGTGATGTTTGAGTAACTCAGAAGGAGGGTCTGTGTTTAATTGATCCTTTATTATGCGGTTTTGTGCTGAATAAAGTGGCAACAAAAAGAAGTTGTAAGCAATGACAACTGAATTTCTAACTGGCTTAAATTCTGTTTTTAAAAATTTTTGAGCACAATACTGTTTACGTACTGATCTATCAATAGCTGTTCCTTTGTTTGTGTCCTGATTTCATTCCTTTGTGAGTAAAGATGTCTATGTTAATCAGATAGTGATATTTCTGGCAATATTCAAAGTAATGTAAGTCAAACCATTACCAAAGATGAGAGCTTTCCTAAGAATTTTTAGTGAACAATTGAAATTGGTTTATTTTAAAATTGCCTAAACTGTCAAGTTATTTAATTCTTAAGGGCTAACAAACAACAAAACATAACTATATCTGTATAGTTGTGCACCTGACAAGAGGTGTGTATTATGTGGCCTAACTATAACTTGATAGATAAAATAGAATAGAAATTACACTTACCTGGTAATTGTTGTTCCTTGAGGAACTCCAGTTTAGTCCTCCACCTCTGGGTAGTGTACCTCCTCCTGCAGCTTGGAGACTGAGCATGTCAAAATCATAACATCACTGGATGTAGCCTGCTGGTCTCTCCCATCAGCCCCCAGTGCACTACTGATAAAGCAGACTCAAAGGAGCAACAAAATAAGTAGCTTTTCTTTTTTTAAATAACTAACTTTAAATTTAGCTGAATGTATAACATATAATTTAACTACTAACCCTACCCCCCTCCAGAGAGAAGGGGACTGCTTTTCTGCATTCTCTCCTTTCCATCCCATGCCTAGCCATAGACAAGAAGAGAACAGGGATAGTGAGAAGAGACAAAACGAACCAAAACGACTGTGAACCAGTTAAGGGTTATACCCACCTGCACCTTGCACTTCTCCCAACTGAAGAACCACCGCTAATGACACCATCCCCAGGCGGGAATGAGGACTAAACTGGAGTTCCTCAGGGAACAACAATTACCAGGTAAGTGTAATTTCTATTTCCTTATCGTCCCTCCAGTTTAGTCCTCCACCTCTGGGATGTATCAGAGCAGTAATCATTGGGAGGGACCTTTCCAGCCGGAACGCAACACTGCCACCCTGAAGCAGGCATCATTCGCCGCTAGAACATCCAGGCGGTAGTGCTTACTAAAAGTACGAAGAGACGACCAGGTGGCCGCTCTACAGATTTCTACTGGCGGAACCAAATTGTGTTCCGCCCATGAAGTCGCTTGCGCTCTGGTAGAGTGAGCTCGTAAGCCCGCTGGTACTGAATGCCCTTGCAAAAGATATGCTATGCCGACTCAATCACTTCTCTAATCCATCTAGAAATGGATGCCTTCGCTGTCGTTTCCCCTTTGCGGGGACCTCCGAACACCACAAAGAGGCAGTCGGACTTGCGAAAAGATTCTGAAACCTTTAAATATTGCCGCAGCACTCTCTACATCCAAACGGCGTAGACTACGGTCCGATACACTCCTCTCCGCCGAACCTAGAGCTGGAAGAGAAACCGTTTGATTTAGGTGAAACGGCGAAACCACCTTTGGCAAAAAAGTCGGAACTGGTCGCAATACCACCTTTTCTCTAGAAAAAGATAAAAGCGGCTCTCTACATGACAACGCCTGCAACTCTGAAATTCGCCTCGCCGAACAGATAGCTACCAAAAACACTGTCTTTAAAGTTAAATCCTTAAATCGTCGCCTGGTGTAAAGGCTCAAATGGTTCTTTAGCTAACGCCCCTAAAACCAAGTTGAGATCCCACAGCGGAACCATGATTCTACGAGAGGGCCGCAGCCTGGTTACCGCTTTAAGGAAACGTAACACATCCACATGCGAACCTAGAGTCACTCCCTGGACTTTATCTATAGCAAGACAGGGCTGCTAACTGAACCCTCAAGGAACTGGCTGCTAGACCCTTATCAAACCCATCTTGCAGGAAACTCAACACTAAGGGCACGGATACTGATGCCGCGCGAACTTGCCTCCGCAAGTACCAGTCCTCAAAAATTTACGCACATATGCAAGGGATGTGGACCTTTTCCTTGCTCTAAGTAAAGTTGCGATGACTGCTGCCGAGTACCCTTTTTTACTTAACCTTGCCCTTTCAATGGCCATACCGTAAGCGAGAACCGATCCACCTGAGGCATTCGAAGAGGGCCCTGTAGCAACAGATTCGCCGACGTCGGTAAACTCCAAGGATTCCCATTGCGTAACCGAATGAGATCGGCGTACCACGGGTGTCTTGGCCAGTCAGGGGCAATCAACACCACCTTTCCCCGATGAGCTTCGATACGCTGAACCACTCGGCCTATGAGCGCCCACGGAGGAAGCACAGAGGAGACCTGACGATGGCCACCATTATATCAGAGCGTCGATTCCTTCTGACATTCTCTCGCGCAGTCTGCTGATGAAATGACCCGTCTTTGCCGACTGAAATGTCGCCATGAGATCCATTGTCGGCGGTCCCCATTTGCGAACTATCTGCGTGAACATGTCCGGATGCAACTCCCATTCTCCAGCATCTCCCATTCTCCAGCTTGGGTGCATACGGAGAGGAATGGCTAGCAGAAAAAAAGAGATGATAATGCCTCTGTATAAGTCTTTGGTGCAACCTCATTTGGAGTATAGTGTGCAGTTCTGGAGACCGCACCTTCAAAAGGATGTGAACAGGATGGAGTCGGTGCAGAGGGTGGCTACTAAAATGATTAGTGGGCTTCATTATAAAGCATATGAGGACAGACTTAAGGATCTTAATATGTACACCTTAGAGGAAAGGCGGGATAGAGGTGATATGATTGAGATGTTTAAATACCTCCGTGGCATAAATGTTCAGGGAGAGAGCCTCTTTCAATTGAAAGCAAGTTCTGCTACGAGGGGACATGGAATGAGGGTGAAGGGAGATAGATTCAGGATTGATATACGGAAATATTTCTTTACGGAAAGAGTAGTGGATCCATGGAATAGTCTCCCAGTGGAGGTGGTAGAGATGAGGACAGTAACTGAATTCAAAAAAGCATGGGACAAACACAGAGGATCTCTAAAGGTAAAAAGGGGACTGTTGTAGTTGTTATGGAAGGACAGACTAGATAGGCCATGTGGTCTTTTTCTGTTGTCATATTTCTATGTTTCTATCTACTCGGACCCTGCTGAGAAAATCTGCCATCACAATGTCCTTTCCTGCAGTGTGTGCTGCCGAGATTGCTGGCAGTCGAGACTCTACCCAAGAGAACAGAACCTCTGCTTCTTCTTCCATGCCACACTTCCTGTTCCACCCTGCCAGTTGATGTAGGCCACTGTCAGAGTTGTCAGACAACATTCGCACCGCTCGACCTGTCACCGCAGTTTTGAACGCTTGTAACGCCAGGCAGACCCCTCTCAGTTGCTCTCCTGTACCGTCCAAGTGCCTTGCACGAAGAGATCTCCACAATGTGCTCCCCATCCCACCAGACTCGCATCCGTCAGCAACAGAAGCCACTCCGTCTGTTCCAGAGGCATTCCGGCCTTCAGGGAGGCTGGAAGCAGGCACCACCGAAGGGACTGCCTGACCTGGAGAGGGCAGGGGAGCCATTTGTTCAGCGAGTCGGACTGATTCGACCACCGGCGAAGTAACGCCCTTTGCAATGGCCGCATATGAAACATGGCCCATTGCACTACTTCCAATGTCACTGCCATAGTTCCCAGCACGCAAAGGTAAGTCCATGCAGAGGGCGCCGGGGTGGCCCTGAACTTGCATACCAACTGCTGAAGGGCTTGACGTCGACGATTCGGAAGAAACACCGCTCCTTTCTGCATGTCGAACCGTACACCCAGATATTCTAGATCCTGGGACGGAACTAATCAGCTCTTGGTCGAATTGACCACCCAGCCCAGACTCTGTAGAAGACTCACCACCTTGTCTGTAACCTCTTGGCCTTTGACTTTGCACGGATGAGACAATCGTCGAGGTAAGGGTGAACTAGAACTCCTTCCTTTCTTAATGCCGCCGCCGCCACCACAACCATGATCTTGGTGAAGGTTCGTGGGGCCGTAGCCAGATCGAAGGGCAACGCTTGAAACCGATAATGTCCCCAAGGCAGAGCGAACTGCAGAAACATTTGATGAATCTCTTTTATTGGGATGTGTAAATACGCCTCAGTGAGATCGAGGGACATCAAGTACTCTCCTTGGCGCACCACAATGACCAACCTCAACGTTTCCATCCTGAAATGCGACACTCGAAGGCAGCGATTCACCCTTTTAAGTCCAGAATAGGAGGGAGGGACCCGTCTTTCTTTGGCACCATGAAATAAATGGAGTAGCGACCCACACCGTAATCCGATATTGGAACCAGCACGACTGCTTCCAACTGTAAAAGCCGGTCTAACGTACAACGAATCATAAGAATTTTCTCTTGACCTTTGCAGGGAGACATCACAAAGGAGTCCAGCACTGGCCTTGCCAATTCCAACTCGTAACCTTCACGAATGATCTCCAACACCCACTGGTCAGAAGTTATTTGGGTCCAGGCAGGAAGAAACCCCCGAAGCTGACAACCTATCGGTTGGCTTCCTACCGGGACCCACCTCCCTTCATTGTGATTTTTGAGAAGTTGAAGAGGACGCCGCAGTAAAACCTCTATTTGCTCCATGAAACCCACAAAACCCCTGGGGCTCTAGAAGCAAATCTCCCCCTTTGAAAACCACCCAAGCGAGAAGTATGAAACCTCCTGAAATCTTGAAACTGACCCCGAAAGGCTGGCAAAGCCTTCCCTTGTTTAGGCTTATCCTCCGGAAGCCTTCCGGCCTTTGGACTCTCCTAAATCCTTAACCAACTTGTCAAGATCTTCTCCAAACAACAACTTTCCTTTAAAGGGAAGCTTACTGAGGTGCACCTTGGATGAGCCATCAGCCGCCCAATTCTTCAACCACAGTGATCTCCGGGCGGCAACCAACGAAGCCATACTATTTGCTAGTGCTCTGATGAAGTCGTAGTGCACATCTGCCAAATACACCGATCCAGACTCTAAACGATCAAGCTCTCTCATACTTTCCTGCTCTAGTTGCGGAGACTGGCATAAGCAATGAGCCATCTGAGACATGCTCTCGCCACCCACGCCCCACAAATGGAAGCCTGCAAGGATAGGGCGTTAGCCTCAAATGATTGCTTCAATAAACCATCCACTTTCCTATCCTGAGCATCCTTTAAGGCCGCGCTACCTTCCACCGGAATAGTGGTCTTTTTTGTGACCGCTGAAACTGCCGCATGAATTCGTGGATACCGGAACTTTTCTTTGTCCTTATCCTCTAAGGGATAGAGTCTGTTCATGGTCCTGATCCCTCTTAGACCTGCCTCTGGCTGATCCCACTCATCCTGGATCATCCGATCTACCACCCGGGTGGACGGGAAAGACTACCTGAGCCTGCCTTACCGCTTGAATGCTAGTATCTTCCACCTCCTCTTCATCCACCGGTTGTGCCGTAGCTAGATTTAGGGTCTGGAGGGATTCCGTGATAAGCGCCATCAGTTCATCCCTCCGGAACAAACAAATAATTTTCGCCTGATCCTCAGATTCAGGGATTTCTCCTTCCTCCAATTCCTCCACCCCGGTTTCAAGATCTACCTCGGCCTCATCTGCCTCATGCCACTCCGCCTCTGGGGGAGAAAGCTCACGACATTCTTAGGATGCTTTGGAGAAAGGCCACTAGGCTCCCCTGAGCGGGATTGTTGCATAGGAACTGCCATTGGCAACGCCTCAGGCAACTTCCCCTGATGCCTCAAACAGAATGCCTGATGCATAATTAACACAAAATCCAGGGAGAAATCCCCGAGCTGCGGTCCTGAACCTAATGTAGTTGAGGTACCCAGCAGAGCCTCCTGAGAGACCCCAGGCAGAGCGACTATAAGCGGCTCTTCTCCTGCCGCAACCGGAGAGCCTGGGGCATCCAGAGCCTCAGTATTCTCCATCTGCTGTTCTATGTATGTAGAAAAGAGGCGCAGCCCCGACAGAAACCGGTGTCAGCGACTGTGCCCTTGCGTGAACCGCAGACCACACACTGGACGCAATGTCATTAACTAAAACTCCCCCAATAGCTTGCCAAGGAAGAAAACACAGATAGAAATAAAAAAGTGTCTTTTTTTTTTTTTTTTTTATAAACAAAAATACTACTACTACTACTAAGCATTTATAAAGCGCTACCAGGCTTTATACCAGAGAATATAACCTTAAAGCACTGCCAGAATCCTCTAATAAAACAAAAAATATTGAAGGAATCAACTAAAAGTGCAATGAATAAGCTAAGGAATCGCTTAGTTGTATGGCATGGAGACTGCTCTTAAGCCGGGCCACTGAAACCCCCGCCACGAGGCACCACTGTGCAAAGAAAATGGTGCCGATTCCCTCAAGACTAGCTTGGCGCCAAAACACACTCCTGACATGAGCAGCTCCAAACGCTCCGTCTGAGCCCGAAGGCCCTACCTGCACTGAAGATATATAACTCCGCTCCCGCCACCACAAAGTCAGCAAGCCCTCGAGCCGTGAAGCTGCTAGTCACCGCCGCGGCGAGAGCTGCTCTGCCGGCCCCCGAAGGGACAGATGAGGATCCCGCCTGAAGGAAAGCCGCCACCGCTCACACAGCCAGCGTGCATGTATGGGACACGGGGCTCTCTCCCATACAGGCAAGGGAGAGAGATCCGAAACGGCGAGTGCCTGAGTGAATGAAATTGACAGGCAGAGGAGCTAGGCGGGAGGTTTTTTTTGTTTTTTGTTTTTTAATTTAAAGATACAGACCTCAAGTTAAACTAACTCCAATTAAATTAAACAAGAGAAACTAAAATAAAGTAAACTGACTGAGGGGCTTTGTTTTGTTTTGTTTTAAGAAATGAAAGCAACTATATTAACCAATCAAAGCAAATAAAGCTATTAAAAGGGAATTAAATTAATCATTGCCAACTGAAATTAAAATTTATCCTGACTAACTGCTCCTTATCTGTTCCTCAAGTGAGCCCAGCACCTAGGCTCACTACTTCCTCCTGCTGCATGGAGACTGGACACACTGGGGGCTGATGGGAGAGACCAGCAGGCTATATTCAGTGATGTCACGATTTTGACATGCGCAGTCTCCAAGCTGCAGGAGGAGGTACACTACCCAGAGGTGAAGGACTAAACTGGAGCGACGACAAGGAAGAATAAATTACAGAATGTAGATGCAAAATAGAAGTATATTGCAAGCTATTTTAGAAACATAGAAACATTGAAATATGATGACAGAAAAAGATCACATGGCCTATCTAGTCTGTCCTTCCATAAAGCACAGTTACTTACCTGTAACAGGTGATCTCTGGGAACAGCAGGAATAAGTCTTCACATATGGGTATCGTCGGTACCGACGGAGCCTGCGCGGGAACGCTCCTCAGCGTCCAAAAGGAAAGCTTTTGGGAGCATCTCACAGCGCCTGCACGCTGCCTTCCCGCCTTTCCCAACCGCCTCTCCAGTTCGAGTTTGAAACTGAGACAAAGAGAGAGAGAGAAAGGAAAGGAAAGAGAGAGAGATACAACTCCTAGGGGAGGTGGGTGGGTTGTGAAGACTTATTCCTGCTGTTCCCAGAGATCACCTGCTACAGGTAAGTAACTGTGCTATCTCCAGGAACAAGCAGGAATGAGTCTTCACATATGGGGACTCCACAGCTAGAGATGCCAGGGAGATCCCAAAGGTTGTGAGTCCCTGATAAGGGCTCCACCTCACCCCCATGGATCTCGGGCATCCAACCAGGGATGGGGGGGTAGGAGTTGATTAGGTATGGAACAGGTGTTTGAGAACAGCCTGACCAAACAAGGCATCCTGGCGGGAGTCCTTGTCCAAGCAGTAATGGGCTGTAAAGGTATGAACCGAGGCCCAGGTGGCTGCTCGACAGATTTGGTCGATGGACACAGAGTTTAGATGAGCCATAGAGGCTGCCATGGCCCTCACATTGTGAGCTGTGACATGGCCCTCCATAGAAAGTTCTTACTCTGGTAGGCGAAGGAAATACACTGAGCAATCCAATTGGACAGAGTTCTCTTAGAGACTGGAAGTCCTAAATGAGAGGGATCAAAAGCAACAAATAGTTGAGAGGACTTTCTATGTTGCTGTATCCTTTGTAAGTAAAAAGCAAGTGCTCTCTTACAATCCAGGGTATGAAGATTCCTCTCTGTAGTTGATGCATGAGGTCCTGGAAAAAAGACAGGTAAATACACCTCCTGGTTCAGATGAAAAGGTGAGACCTAGGGTTGCCAACTTTTTCACCGAGAAAAACCCGACACCTGTGGCTCGCCATGCTCCACCCATTCTCCGCCCCTAGTCCCACCCCTGCCCCGCCCCCAGCCCCACCCACAAAAATTTATTGCAGCTAAAGTTAATTTGAAAAGGAAAGACAACCTGTGAGGAGCCCGCCCCCATGACATCACTTCCTCGGGCTCTGCGATGACCGGAGGGCTCCTTACACAGTTTATCTTTAGTTTTCAATGTAAGTGTATTGCAGCCGCTGCTCTGTACAAAGCAGAAGCAGCGGCTGCACTGCTATGGGGAATCGCATTCGCGGCGTGGACTTCGGCACAAAAGCCGTTTTTTTGCTCTGGCCGCTCCCAATCTTGCGGCCAGAGCAAAAAACCGGCTTTTCAATGGCCAGTTTTACATCTGTGCCGGCAGCCGGCCTGGCCATGGAAAAACCGGGCAGGCCGGCTGAAAACCAGCTGGTTGGCAACCCTAGTGAGACCACTATAGGCATAAAGTGTGGATTAGTCCTGAGGACTACCTTGTCATGATGGAACCCTGTATAAGGAGGATTAGCCACCAAGGCTTGCAGCTCACTGATACGGCGAGCTGAGGTGACTGCAATGAGAAAAATAACCTTCCAGGAAAGGAATTTCAAGGAGGTCGTGGCTAGGGGTTCAAAGGGTGGCTTTATAAGTTGGCCAAGAACCAAATTCAAATCCCATGCCACTGGAGGTGGTCTAATGGGAGGTTTAGTTAAAAGAAGGCCTCTCATGAATCTTGCAATAAGATGAGAGGAAATAGGCTGTCCATTGAGAGGCTTAAGGGATGCTGCAATAGCACTCAAATGGACTTTTACTAAATTCGTTTTAAGGCCTGCATGGGATAAATGCAGCAAATAGTCTAGCAAAGAATTCAGAGGTATTGCAAGAGGGTTAAGACCCTTCTCTGCACACCAAATGGTAAATCTTTTCCATTTAAAAGCATAGGAACGTCTAGTGGAAGGCTTTCTGGAAGCATGAAGGATATCCTTCACTTGCTGAGAAAGATGCAAATCTTGAAGGTCTAGGCCTTCAGAAACCAGGCTCTGAGGTGAAGAGACTGGGGATTTGGGTGCCACAACGTTCCCTCCTCCTGGGACAGGAGGTCTGGAGCAGATCCCAAGTCCAGGGAGGGAGCTTGAGAGAGATGCAGAAGTAGAGGGTACCACACTTGGCGTGGCCAATGTGGTGCTATGAGGATCATAGACCCCTTGTCTCTCTGAAGTTTGAACAGTGTCTTGGGAATTAGGGGAAGGGGTGGAAAGGCATAGAGGAAGTCTTGCCCCCAATGAAGGAGGAAGGCATCCCTGGCCTGAACTCCCTGACACGGAATCCTGGAACAGAACCGGGGAAGTTTGGCATTCCACGGACTTGCAAACAGATCTATGTCCGGGGTTCCCCAAATTCGGAAGATCCTGGCTATCTAGTCCCCATAGAGGGACCATTCGTGTGGAAGCAGAACTCGACTGAGTCTGTCTGCCCAAGAGTTTTGAACCCCTGGAAGATACACTGCCATGAGATGGATTTGATGCTCTCTGGCGAAGGCCCACAATCTCAGAGCTTCATTGCAAAGCGACAGATAGCCAGTCCCACCCTGCTTGTTCACGTAGAACATGGCTGCTTGGTTGTCCGTGTGTATGAGGACTGTCTTGTAGCTGAGCAGGGTGTGGAAGACAGAGCTAGAAAAATTGTTCTGAGCTCTAAGAGGTTGATATGTAGAGATGTCTCCTGTGAAGACCAGATGCCTTGAGTGGAGAGATCTTGAAGATGAGCTCCCCAACCTCTTGGAAAGGCATCTGTTGTAAGGGTTGCTTGGGGTAACACCTGTTGAAAGGGGGACCCTAGCAACAGATTTTGAGTGGACTTCCACCACTGGAGAGAGCAAAAGAGGCGACTGGAGGTTGCTATTTTGTCTGACAGGCACCCTGATGCCTGGGTCCATTGGGTGGACAGAGTCCATTGAGCTGCCCTCATGTGAAGGCGAGCGTAAGGAACCACATGCACAGTGGATGCCATGTGACCTAACAGTTGTAACATCTCTCGAGCAGTTAAATGGGATTTTAACTGAATTTGTGAGGCGAACTGCACCAAGCGTAGGCAACGGGTCTGGGGAAGATAGGCCCTTGCAGTTGTGGTATCCAGCAAGGCCCCTATGAACTCTAGAGACTGAGTAGGGGTGAGATGGGATTTTGGAATGTTTATTTCAAGTCCCAGATACTGAAGGATACGCCTTGTGCAGGTTAGAGAAGTCTGGGCCTCTGACTGGGATGGAGCTCGGATGAGCCAGTCGTCCAGATATGGGAACACTAATATCCCTAGAGTGCGTAGAAATGCAGCTACTACTGCCATGCATTTTGTGAACACTCTTGGTGCAGAGGCCAGACCGAAAGGAAGCACTCTGTATTGGTAGTGCTTCCCTTGATAAAGGAACCGAAGGAACCTTCTGTGTGTTGGATGGATGAGGACATGGGTGTACGCATCCTTGAGGTCTAGAGAGCAAAGCCAATCCTGACTCTGAAGGTATGGAAGGAGAGTACCGACAGAAATCTTGAATTTCTCCTTGCATAGAAACTTGTTCAATTCTCTGAGATCTAATATGGGTCTGCAGCCCCCTGTTTTCTTTGGGATAAGAAAGTAGGGGGGAGTAGAACCCTGAGCCCTGTTGAAGAAGGGGTACTTCTTCTATTGCCCCTTGGGCAAGAAGGGTAGCAATCTCCTGACCCAGAAGGTCGAGGAGAAATGTCTGAGAATTGAACTGTCTCACCATGGTGTGAGGAGGAAGGTTTAAGAAATGAAGCTTGTACCCCTCCCTTATGATGGAGAGGGTCCATTGCTCTGCTGTGATTTGTTCCCACCTGGGAGCAAAGTGAGCTAACCTTCCTGGAATGGTGAGAGGCTCTGGATGTTCTAGAGCCAGAAAGGCTAAGCTCTCTAGTTGTAAGTCAAAGGCCCTGAGGAGGCTGAGGCTGTTGGGCCGTAGCAGTCCTAGCAGCTTTAGGCTTGGCCTGTTTCGGTTGTTGCTGTCTCTTTGTAGCAAAACGACCTGCAGAAGATGACTGCTGACCATAAGCAGAACAATATTTCCCTTTTTTGGGAAAAAATCCCTTTTTGAACAACCTTTTCTTAAAAGGAGCAGAAGTAGACTTTGAAAGTCTATCTGAAGCAGAATTTTCAGCATCCATCTGGGTGGCCTTTGCTTGCCAATCTTTGCCAAAAAAGGTTTTCACCTGTACAAGGAAGGTTTCCTAGTCCATCCTGAACCCTGGTTTCCAAATCAGAAGCTTGTAACCAAGCAACTCTGTGTGCACCTATGGCAATAGCCGAGGCTCTGCTAGCACCTTCAAAAGAGTCAAAGGCTGCACGGTTGGAAAACTTGGAAACATCCTGGGCATGTTTGAGCCAGGTGAGGAACTCTTCCCTTTTATCTTCTGAAATAAAAGGAGATAAAGTTTGCAGGTGATCTGTAACTTCTTTTAGAAACATCCCCATATAGAGACTATAGGAGTTGATTCTGGCAACAAGCATACTGGCCTGGAAAATTCTCCTGCCAAAGGCATCTAAGGTTCTGCATTCTCTTCCTGGAGGAGCAGAAGAGTGCCTTTTTGTACTCTTTATCTTCTTCATAGCAGACTCCACCACAATGGAGTGGTGAGGAAGCCGAGTCTTATGAAAGCCAGGACAAGGAGGGATACGATACATGGTGTCCAACCTACGAGAATGAGGGGAAGTGGTGAGAGGAGTCTCCCATATGCCCAACATGTGATCATAAAGAATCTCATGTATTGGTAAAGTGGCTGCCTCTTTAGGAGCCTTAGGATATTGTAAAATATCTAATTTTTTGGCTCAAGGCTCTGTCTCAGGGGCCACTGAGATGGAAAGGCCCCTGGCCACTTCCCTAATGAAGTCCTGAAAAGACAAGTCTTCTGGAGGAGACATTCTCCTTTTTGGAGAAGAGGGCTCCTGAGGATGGATCACCGATGCTTCGACAGAGGCCTCTGATTCAGAGTCTTCAGAGGAATCGAAGTATCGCCTGTCTGGATGCTCCTGCAGAGCCCGATACACGTACCAGGTGGTATCGACATCGGGAGTGATCGGTACCGATTCAGTACCGATGGGCATCACAGAACAGTGTACCGCTGCAGTCGACACCGAAGCTGATGTCTATGCAATCGGTATCGGTACCGGTGCCGGAGTCGGTACCGGAGATTGTTGCGGTACCGAAGGCGTCGCAGCTTGTATGAATGCCGTGATGGCATGCTGCATGGTCAGGATATTCTGATCCATCGACGCAACCAATGTCTGAATGTCGGTACCAGTGGGAACCACCGGTACCCCCAGAACATGGCAACAGGTGATCAGTCGAGGCTGAGCCATCAATGTCAACCTGTGACCCCACAGATAAAGCTTTGGAAGCCGGAGCCTCCCACCGGGGTAATTTTGCGGATTCCTCGAGAGCAAGCCCGGAGGCATCTCGATACTTAGAGGGAGATTTACCCTTCGAGGACCGGCTGGAATTAACTTTGGTTACCTGAGATCCATGCGAGGAAGAACCAGCCCTGGAAGACGTCGATGCAACCGAAGCTGCATCAGAGGGAAACAGGGTACTGAGCTTGGCTGCTCGATTCTGTAGACCTCTTTTAGACATCATGGAACAGGACTCACAATCTTCACATTCATGGGTGTCGGTGACAGAAATAGTGCCGCTGCACTTCGTGCATTTTTTAAACCCGGAGGCGGGCTTTTCCATGAGGAAAAATTTCCTAGGCCTAAGGCCAAGAAGAAAATGCACTGAAGTGAGAAAAGCAGTAGGGGTTTTTTTTTAGAATAAAGAAGGAAAAGACCGGCGGTACCGGTCCAGCGTCGAGAAGGCAGACGCGCGACCAAAGAAATAAAATAAAGAAATTCTTCAGCGGTGACAGGAACACGACCTGCTGGCTCCGCAGAAAAGAAGAACTGGAGAGAGACGGCGCTGTGGGATGCTCCCAAAAGCTTTCCTTGTGGACGGTGGGGAGCATTCCTGCGCAGGCTCCGTCGGTACCGACGATACCCATATGTGAAGACTCATTCCTGCTTGTTCCTGGAGATCAACTACAACAGTCCCCTTTTTACCTTTAGAGATCCTCTGTTTGTCCCATGCTTTTTTGAATTCAGTTACTGTCCTCATCTCTACCACCTCCACTGGGAGACTATTCCATGGATCCACTACTCTTTCCGTAAAGAAATATTTCCGTATATCACTCCTGAATCTATCTCCCTTCACCCTCATCCCATGTCCCCTCGTAGCAGAACTTGCTTTCAATTGAAAGAGGCTCTCTCCCTGAACATTTATGCCACGGAGGTAATTAAACATCTCAATCATATCACCTCTATCCCGCCTTTCCTCTAAGGTGTACATATTAAGATCCTTCAGTCTGTCCTCATATGCTTTATAATGAAGACCACTAACCATTTTAGTAACCACCCTCTGCACCGACTCCATCCTGTTCACATCCTTTTGAAGGTGCGGTCTCCAGAAATGCACACTATACTCCAAATGAGGTCGCACCAAAGGCTTATACAGAGGCACTATCACCTCCTTTTTTCTGCTAGCCATTCCTCTCTGTATGCACCCAAGCATCCTTCTAGCTTTTGCTGTTGCCTTTTCTACCTATTTAGCTACTTTAAGATCATCAGACACAACCACGCCTAGGTCCTGCTCTTCTTTAGTGGACAAAAGTACTTCACCCCCTATACCATATTGCTCCCTTGCATTGCTGCAGCCCAAATGCATGACCTTACATTTTTTAACATTAAATCCCAGCTGCCAAATTCTACCATTCTCTATATCTAGGTCTCCATATAGTTAAATAAGTTATAATAATTACAATACATCTACTGCTAGCAGTAAATTAACATTAGATTAGATAATTCTATTCAGTAATTCTATATTGCCATTAGTAGTAGCGCATGTTTGCCATTGTGGGTAATCAGAGGAATGTTACAGTGAGTTTTTGTTCTGCAAATTATCGGCCGAAGACGACAAGTGAATGAAAAAGTCAGCAATGCTACTGAAAGCCAGAAAGGAGCAAAGATCAGCAATTCCAGCAATGTTACAGAAAGATGTATGTGCAGCCATGATGCCTAGATGGACAGTTACTGGCACTCTGTCCAAGATGTGCATAGAGCAGCCCAGGGTGAAAGAAGATGATGCTAAAGAACTTGCAGTTATCACTGGTGGCAGATGATGGGATGCAAACCTCTGAAAGATCTATGAGGAGCAGTTGGCCACTGCTAGAAATAGTCCTTGCAAGAATAATTGGTACGCATTCTTATAGAGTCCTTGCAAAGGCCAACAGCATCACAGTTTTGGTTAATTTGCAGGATGCCTGTAATCTTTTCTATATTGTCAAATTGACTATATCTCTATAAAATCTTCTTCTAAGAAAGCACAGTTACTTACCTGTAACAGGTGATCTCTGGGAACAGCAGGAATTAGTCCTCACATATGGGTACGTCGGAACCGACGGAGCCTGCGCGGGAAAGCTCCCCAGCTTCCCAGAAAGGAAGCTTTTGGGGCCTCCCACTGCACATGCGCGCTGCCTTCCCGCCTTCCTGACCAGCTCGCCTCAGTTCGAGTTTATAGCTGAGACAATAGAGAGAGGAAAGGAAGATAGATAGAAGATACAACTCCTAGGGGAGGTGGGTGGGTTGTGAGGACTAATTCCTGCTGTTCCCAGAGATCACCTGTTACAGGTAAGTAACTGTGCTATCTCCAAGAACAAGCAGGAATAAGTCCTCACATATGGGGACTCCCTAGCTAAGATGCCTGGGAGATCCCCTTCCAAGGGTTCGCCATCTTCGTATGGATCTCAGGCATCCATCCTGGGAAGGTGGGCAGGAGTTGTTCAAATATGGAACAGGTGTTTGAGGACAGCCTGACCAAACAAGGCATCCCGGCGGGAGTCCTTGTCCAAACAGTAATGGGCTGTGAAGGTATGAACCGAGGCCCAGGTGGCGGCTCGACAGATCTGATCTATGGATACAGAGTGAAGATGAGCCATAGAAGTGGCCATGGCTCTCACATTGTGAGCTGTGACATGGCCTTCCAGAGAAATGTTTTTACTCTGGTAAGCAAAGGAAATACACTGAGCAATCCAATTGGAAAGTGTACGTTTGTAGACTGGGAGTCCCAAATGAGAAGGATCAAAAGCCACAAAAAGTTGGGAAGACTTTCGATGTGGCTGAGTCCTGTTGAGGTAAAAAGCAAGAGCTCTTTTACAATCTAAAGTATGAAGGTTCCTCTCTGCACTGGATGCATGAGGAGCCGGAAAAAAGACAGGTAGATATACCTCTTGATTAAGATGAAAAGGCGAGACCACTTTGGGCATAAAGTGGGGATTCGTCCTGAGGACCACCTTATCATGATGAAACCTAGTATAAGGTGGATGAGCCACTAAGACCTATAGTTCACTGATGCGGCGAGCCGAAGTGACTGCAATAAGGAAAAGGACCTTCCAGGAAAGAAATTTCAAGGAGGTAGAAACCAACGGTTCAAAAGGTGGCTTCATAAGCTGACCTAGAACTAGGTTCAAATCCCATGCTACCGGAGGAGGTCGTATGGGAGGCTTAGTTAGAGTCAGGCCTCTCATGAACCTTGCAATAAGAGGATGAGAGGAGACAGGTTGTCCATTTATAGGTTTTAAAGATGCTGCAATAGCACTCAAATGGACTCGTACAGAATTCGTCTTAGGCCTGCATTAGAAAGATGCAGGAGATAGTCTAATAGACAATTCAAAGGAAGTGCTAGAGGGTCAAGACCCTGTTGAGCACACCAAATGGAAAAGCGTTTCCATTTGAAAGCATAGGAACGCCTCGTGGAGGGTTTCCTAGAGGCATGAAGGATATCTTTCACTGGTTGAGAAAGATTGAAGTCATGAAGGCTTAGGCCTTCAGTAACCAAGCTCTGAGGTGTAGGGACTTGGGGTTTGGGTGCCACAAAGTCCCCTCCTCCTGAGACAGAAGGTCTGGTGCCGCTCCCAGGTCCAGGGAGGGTCCCTGGGAGAGATGCAGAAGTAGAGGGAACCACACTTGGCGTGGCCAGCGTGGAGCTATGAGGATCATCGATCCGTGATCCCTCTGGAGTTTGAACAGAGTCTTGGGAATCAAAGGAATGGGTGGAAAGGCATATAGGAATTCCTGACCCCAATGCAGGAGAAAAACGTCGTTGGCCTGAGCTCCCTGACACGGAGTCCTGGAACAGAACCGGGGAAGTTTGGCATTCCACGGACTTGCAAAGAGGTCTATGTCCGGGGTTCCCCATTCCTGAAAGATTCTGCCTATCTGGTCCATATATAGGGACCATTCGTGTGGAAGCAGAACTCGACTGAGTCTGTCTGCCCGAGAGTTTTGAACCCCTGGAAGATATACTGCCAGAAGATGAATTTGATGCTCTCTGGCGAAGGCCCATAAAGCGTAGTTACTCACCTGTAACAGGTATTCTCCAGGAGCAGCAGGAATCAGTCCTCACATATGGGTGACGTCGGCGCCGACGGAGCCCTCGCGGAGCAATTTTCCCCAGCTTTCAAAGAAAGCCTTTGGGAATTGCAGCGCGCATGCGCGGTCGCCTTCCCGCCCAAGGGTGCCATCTTAGCCAGTCAGATGACATAGCTAAAAAAGACAGCATAAAAATTTGCAAAAAAACTTAAGCAGATGATTGCAACTCCACGGGGAGGAGGGAGGGTTGTGAGGACTGATTCCTGCTGCTCCTGGAGAACACCTGTTACAGGTGAGTAACTACGCTTTCTCCAGGACCAAGCAGGAAGTCAGTCCTCACATATGGGACTCCCAAGCTTAAGGCTACCGGAGACCCTAAGTACAAAAATGAGCTCCCTCTAGCTCAGCAGCACAGAAGGAAGGAATCCTCGCTGAATTATCACCCACCGGTAGCCCACATCCGGGATGGAGGGTAGGAGTTGCTCAAACCTCAAAGAGATTACGGAGGACTGCCTGTCTGAAAGCACTGTCCCTGCGGGACTCCCTCTCGAGACAGTAATGGACCGCAAAAGTCTGGCTCGAAGACCAAGTAGCGGCCCGGCAGATGTCTGCCAGCGGAACAGAGCGGAGGTAAGCCACTGACGTAGCCTTTGCCCGAACGCAATGAGCCGTGACTCGACCTTCCAAGGAGAGTCCGGCTGCCCCATAAGCCCAAGTGATACAGTCCGCAACCCAGATGGACAGAGTACGCTTGGAGACCGGGAGCCCCAATTTATTGGGGTCAAAAGACACAAAAAGCTGAGCAGCTTTACGGTGCTCCCGCGTACGGTCAAGGTAGAAGTTCAATGCCCTTCTACAGTCCAGGGTATGGAGGACCGTTTCAGCTCGGGTGGAGTGTGGTCTGGGAAAGAAGGTCGGAAGTACCACCTCCTGATTGATGTGAAAAGGGGAGACCACTTTTGGAAGAAATTTTGGGTGAGTCCGTAGGACTACCCTATTTTTGTAGAACCGAGTGTAAGGGGGATCAGACACGAGGGCCTGCAATTCACTTACGCGTCTAGCGGAAGTGAGGGCTATCAAGAACAATGTTTTCCAAGAAAGAAAACGGAGAGAACAGGTAGCCATAGGTTCAAAAGGCGGACAGGTGATCCGCTGTAAAACCACATTCAGATCCCAGTCAGGCGCTGGCGGGCGCAGAGGTGGTTTAAGCAGAAGGAGACCTCGGAGAAACCTCGCTACAAGAGGGTCGCTGGAAAGAGGTCTGCCGTCCACCGGCACATGATGTGCTGAAAGAGCACTGAGGTGAACTTTGACGGAGTTGGACTTAAGTCCCAGATTAGAGAGGTATAGCAAGTACTGCAGGATCACCGACACCGGGCAGGAGAAGGGATCCTGAGACTGTTGGGTACACCAAACGGAAAAGCGACGCCATTTAAGGGCGTAGCATTTGCGGGTAGAAGGTCGCCGAGAAGCTAGGACGACCTCTTCCACCTCTGCCGGCAGGAGAAGGGGAGCAAGGACTACCCTCTCAGCAGCCAGGCCATTAGATTGAGAGATCTGAGGTTGGGGTGTAGCAGAGACCCCTGATCCTGAGTGAGGAGATCCGGTTGCATCCCCAGAGGGAACGGATCCTCTACCACTAATTGCAGCAGGAGTGGAAACCACGGCTGTCTGGGCCAGCGAGGGGCCACCAGGATCATGAAAGCTTTGTCTCGGAGAACCTTGAAAAGAGTCCGAGAGACTAGCGGGATGGGAGGAAAAGCATACAGAAGGCTCTCCGACCATGAGAGTAGAAAAGCGTCTGCCGCAACTCGAAGGGGATGTGGCTGACGAGAGCAGAAGCGAGGAAGTTGCCGGTTGAGAGGGCTGGCAAAGAGATCCATCGTGGGGAGGCCCCACTTTAGAAAGAGCTTCTGAACTACCAAGGGATCCAGGCGCCACTCGTGCGGCTGGAGGATCCTGCTGAGTTTGTCCGCCAGGCAATTTTCTTGGCCTGGGAGATAAACAGCCTTGAGAAGAACGCCGTGACTGACGGCCCAAGAGCAGAGCTTCTGTGCTTCCCGACAGAGAAGGAAGGAGCCTGTGCCCCCCTGTTTGTTCACGTAGAACATGGCAACTTGATTGTCCGTCTGGACAAGGACGGACTGGCGAGAGGTCAGGTGGGAGAAGGCCTTGAGAGCCAGGCGGATCGCTCTGAGCTCCAGGAAGTTGATCTGCTGAGCAGACTCCCACGTGGTCCAGAAGCCCTGAGTACGTGCCCCTTGGCAATGTGCTCCCCAGCCCAGGAGGGATGCATCTGTCATCAGCACCTGGGCCGGCTGAGGTGACTGAAAAGGCATGCCGAGTACCAGGTTCGGCCGATGAAGCCACCACCGGAGAGACGAGGCCAGCGGCTCGGAGACGCGCACTAGGTCTGCTAGGCCGCCTGTGGCTTGTTGCCACTGCTTGCGAAGACACCATTGAGCGGGCCGCATATTCAGGCAGGCATTGGGGGTCACATGGACGGTGGAAGCCATATTGCCGAGTAGTCTCAGGAAGCGCCTGGCGGAGACCAGGGACTGGCTGCGAAAACGGTCGGCTAGGTCCATGAGCCGTTGAGCCCTGTCGAGCGGTAGGAACGCTCGTGCCTGAGGAGTGTGCAGCCTTGCGCCGATGAACTTGAGATCCTGTGAGGGGAGCAAAGTGGACTTTGCGAAGTTTATAACAAAGCTCAAGTACTGCAGAAGAGTCACCGTGCGGCGTGTGGCGTTGGTGACCTCCGGAGCGGACGCTGCTCTGATGAGCCAGTCGTCGAGGTACGGAAAGACATAGAGGCCGTGAAGCTGGAGATGGGCCGCCACCACCGCGAGACATTTTGTGAAGACTCGCGGTGCGGAGGACAGGCCAAAGGGCAGTACTCTGTACTGGTAATGATTTCCTGCCACCACAAACCTTAGGTATTGGCGGTGGCTTGGGTGGATGAGGATGTGCGTGTAGGCATCCTTTAGATCCAAGGAGCATAGCCAATCTCCCTGTTGGAGGTAGGGCAGAAGGATTCCAAGGGTAAGCATTTTGAACTTTTCCCGCACGAGGAACCTGTTGAGGTTGCGCAAGTCCAGGATGGGTCTGAGGCCTCCTGTCCTTTTTGGTACTAGAAAGTACCTGGAATAAAAACCTTGACCTCTCAGGTGGTGGGGCACCGGTTCCACCGCCTGTTCCTGTAGAAGACCTGCTAACTCCTGAAGGAGTAAGTCCCTGTGCAGAGGGAGTCGTGGAGGTTCTCCCGGGATATTGGGAGGGAGGGACCTGGTGGAAGTGGAGAAGATAGCCTTCTCTTACGACTTGAAGCACCCAGGCATCTGAAGTGATGCTGGACCACCTGTGGGCGAAGTGAACCAGCCGGCCTCCGGTGCTGGGAGGAGCCAGCGGAGGGGGAGCGGCTATGCTTAAGGAGTCAAAAACCCCCACCCTGCTGAGCAGGGGCTGGTGGTGCAGGCTTGGGGGCTTGCTGCCTACAGGACCCGTTACCCCGGCCCTTGGCCTGCTGGCCCTGTTGGGGAGCTGCAGGGGCCTGATATTGGGGGTAGTGTTTGTAGGCAGCCGCCTTTCTCGGGTAAAAGGACTTCTTTCCCGAGCCCTTCTTTTTCTGGGAAGGGGCGGAGGTCTTCCTAGAAAGCCTAGTCCTGGTGAGAGTCTCTGTCTCGATTTGTGCAGCCTTTTCAGCCATGGGCTTGCCAAAGAGGTTTTCACCTCGGCAGGGGACATCGACCAACTTGTCCTGCACCCAGGGCTCAAGGTCAGACGACTGAAGCCAAGCCTGTCGGCGGGCACCGATGCCGGCTGCGGCCACTCGAGCCGATGCTTCAAAGCCATCATAGGCTGCTCGGGATATGAATTTTGAGCATTCCCGAATGCCAGTGGACAAGGCCAGGAACCTCCGCAAAGGTTCCTCGGACAAACCAGCGGAGAATCCGGCTAGCTCTTTAGCCAGGTCTCGGAGATACATGCCCATGTATAGCTGGTAGGTCTGGACACGACAAGCAAGCATAGAGCCCTGGAAACACTTCTTACCAAGGCCATCCAGGTTACGGGCCTCCCTGCCAGGAGGCACCGAGGAGTGCATCTTCTGGCTCTTAAGACGATGCATGGCCGATTCCACTACCATGGAATGGTGTGGTAGCTGTGCTTTTTGGAAGCCAGGGCTCTTGCGGACTCGATAGATAGAATCGACCCGCTTGCTCAGGACCGGCGAGGAGGCCGGACTCTCCCACATGCGGAAGAGTAGTCGTTCCAGCATGGGAGGAACCGGTACAGTAAAGTGTTCCCTGGCGGGAGAGTCATACTGGAGGGCGTCGAGCTCTTCGGCTCGAGGCTCCTCCTCGGGATCCGCAGGGAAGGCCAAAGCCTTGGCCATATCCCTGACGAAGTCCGAGAACCGGGCATCCTCCGGGGGGGACTGCTTCCGAGGTTCGGACTCAGGTGAGTCCGAGGGAACACACCGAGTCCGAAAAGAATCAGGTGACTCTTCCTCTTCAGACTCCCAGACCGACTCCGACGAGGAATCGGTGGGGTCGGCCCGGGCAGGCCGCGGCGCCTGCCGCCCCGACGCCGAGGGAGTCGGCGTCGGCGACCTCGGTCCCGAACGGGAGGCCGAGGGTGACCTCGACCGAGGATCGACTCGAGTTCGCATGGACTCGAGGATCGGCTCGGTCTCCGGGGTTGACTTAGACTTTGACGTCCCGGCGGTCGGGGCAGCGGCGCCAGCGAGGCTAGCGAGCAGTGCCCGCTGCTGGTCCATGAAGGCAGACAGTCTGCTCTCCAAGGCCGTCAACCTGAGTCCGACCTCAGGTGACCCAGCAGCCCCCGACTCGGGCCCCGACGGCGTCGGGCCCGACGTCGGCGGTCTCGGAGGCGAGTCCAGGAGGACCACAGGACTTACCCGAGCAGGCAGCTCCGACTCCAGGCGAGGTCGCTTCGAGAGGTGCTCCTTCTCCAAGGACCCGGGACGGCTATCGGGGCTATGCGACCTGGCCCTCGCGGAGCCAGGAGCGTCCACCGACGCCGCCCTCGCGGGTTTCACCTTCCGTCGATGGTCCCCGGAGGGAGAACCCCTGTCGGAGGAACTCCGGCGACGGTCCGAGCTGGAACCTCTGGACGCGGAGGCCTCCGACGAGGTCCGGGTACGGCTGGGGTCAGCGAAGATCCTATCCCGCTGATGCCGCCGACTTCTCAACACTTTGGAGGACATTTTGCCGCAGGCCCCACAGATCATTTCTTCATGATCCGGGCCCAGGCAGCGGAGGCAATTGTCGTGTGTGTCAGTTAGTGACATATTTCGGTCACACTGACCACACCGCTTGAAACCACTGGCAGCCATCGGGGGAAAAAGGGCCCCTGCGAGGTCAAAGGACCGGGCTGCCAGGGAAAAACCGAAAACGAAACTGACTAAGTCAGAAAAACCGAAAAAGAAGAGGACTCGTGACCGGCGTCGCGAGTCCGGGCGGGAAAAAGACCGGCGTCGAACCGAAGAAAAAAGAGAAAATTACTAACAAAATCAACTTTTTCGCGGGGACACGACGGGTACGTCTGTAGGGCTCCGCGGAAAAAAGACGACTGGCTAAGATGGCACCCTTGGGCGGGAAGGCGACCGCGCATGCGCGCTGCAATTCCCAAAGGCTTTCTTTGAAAGCTGGGGAAAATTGCTCCGCGAGGGCTCCGTCGGCGCCGACGTCACCCATATGTGAGGACTGACTTCCTGCTTGGTCCTGGAGAATCTGAGAGCTTCGTTGCAAAGCGACAGAGAGCCTGTCCCTCCTTGTTTGTTTACGTAGAACATGGCCACCTGATTGTCTGTCTGAACTAGGACGGTCAGGTTGACAAGGAGGGTATGGAAGACTTTGAGGGCAAAGAAGATTGCTCGCAGTTCCAGGAGGTTGATGTGAAGGGTGGTCTCCTGTGGAGACCAAGTACCCTGAGTGGAGAGGGATTGCAGATGGGCTCCCCACCCTGTTTGGGAGGCATCTGTTGTGAGGGTTGCATGGGGCAACAAAGGTTGGAAGGGGGCCCCCAACAACAGATTCTTGGTGGACATCCACCATTGGAGGGACCAAAACAGACGCTTTGAGGTGAGGATTTGGTCGGAGAGCACTCCTGATGCTTGAGTCCACTGGGTGGCCAAGGTCCATTGAGCTGCTCTCATATGAAGACGAGCATAGGGCACCACGTGAACCGTGGAGGCCATGTGGCCCAGAAGTCACAGCATTTCTCTGGCTGTCAAGTGACTGCTGGACTGAGCTTGGGAGGCCAAGCACACCAGACGTTGGCCCCGGACTTGAGGTAGGTAGGCCCTTGAAGTGGTGGTGTCCAACTGGGCCCCTATGAATTCCAGAGACTGAGTAGGGATAAGTTGAGACTTGGGAAGGTTTACCACCAGTCCCAGATACTGCAGAATGTGCCTTGTGCGGTCCAGGGAAATCTGGGCCTCTGACTGAGATGGAGCTCGGATGAGCCAGTCGTCCAGATATGGGAATACAAAAATTCCCAGACCTCTTAGAAATGCGGCAACAACTGCCATGCATTTGGTGAACACTCTTGGAGCAGAGGCTAGACCGAAGGGAAGTACTCTGTACTGGAAATGTTTTCCCTGAAACAGAAATCTTAGATATTTTCTGTGGGATGGGTGGATGAGTATATGTGTGTACGCATCCTTGAGATCTAGAGAACAAAGCCAATCCTGACTCTGAAGGTATGGAAGGAGAATGCCTAGAGAAAGCATTTTGAATTTCTCCTTGTACAGAAATTTGTTCAATTCTCTCAGATCTAGGATAGGTCTGAATCCCCCTATCTTCTTTGGTATGAGAAAATAAAGGGGAGTAGAATCCTGTCCCTTGTTGAAGAAGAGGAACCTCTTCTATTGCCCCTTGGGCAAGGAGAGAAGAGGAGATTTCCTGACCCAACAGGTCCAGGAGAGATGGGGGAGAATTGAAGTGCCTCACCATGGTATGTGGAGGAAGGTTGGAAAAATGAAGTTTGTAGCCCTCTCTGATGATAGAGAGGGTCCAGTGCTCTGATGTAATTTGCCCCCATCTGGGAGCAAAGTGAGCTAACCTTCCGGGAATGGTGAGGGGCTCTGGTTGTTCTAGAGCCAGAAATGTTAAGTTCTCTAGGGGCAAGTCAAAACCCCTGAGGGGGTTGAGCCTGCTGAGGAGTGGCAGACGCTGCAGGCTTTGACCTTGCCTGTTTAGGTTGCTGACGTTTAGCAGCAAAGCGAGGCTGAGAAGATTGTTGGCCAGTATTTGTGGAAAATCTGGCCTTCTTGTAGTAAGGCCTCTTGAAAGACTTTTTCTTGGCAGGAGTAGAGGTAGACTTAGAAAGTCTATCTAATGTAGCATTTTCTGCGTCCATTTGAGTGGCTTTAATTTGCCAGTCTTTACCAAATAAGTTCTCACCTGTACAGGGCAGATTCCGTAAGCCATCCAGGACCCAGGGTTCTAGGTCAGAGGCCTGGAGCCAAGCAAGTCGTCGGGCTGCAATAGCAATGCCCGAAGCTCTACCGGCACCCTCAAAGGAATCAAAAGCTGCTCTGTTGGAGAACTTAGAAACATCTAGAAGCTATTTCACCAGAGAAATGAACTCCTCCTTTCTATCCTCAGGGACAAAGGAGGCAAAATGCCGTACCTTTAGGGCAAGTTCCCTTAGAAACATGCCCATATACAGACTGTATGAATTAATCCTGGCTATAAGCATACTAGCCTGGAAGATTTTCCTACCAAAAGAGTCTAGGGTATTACATTCCCGCCCTGGAGGGGTAGAAGAGTGCCTTTTGGTACTCAATCTTTTTCAGCGCAGACTTCACCACAATGGAATGGTGAGGCAGCTGAGTTTTTTGAAAACCAGGAGAAGGAGGGACCCGGTACATGGTGTCCAACCTACGGGAATGAGGAGACAACTTTAGAGGAGCCTCCCATAAGTCCATCAAGTGTTCTTGAAGGATTTCATGGATAGGCAGGGTGACTGCCTCTTTAGGAACCTTAGGGTATCCTAAAATATCCAATTTCTTTGATCTAGGTTCTTTTTCAGAGGATGTGGTAATAGAAAGTCCTTTAGCTACTTCTATAATGAAGTCTTGAAAGGACAAATCCTCTGGTGGAGACATTCTTCTCTTTGGGGAAGAAGGCTCTTCAGGAAGAACTAGAGACAGCTCATCAGAGTCATCAGAGGAGTCAAAATCCTCAGAAGAATCAGAGTATCCTCTATTTGCTTCCAACGCACGATACGCATACCGATCGGTATCGACATTGGGCGTACCGGGTATGGGATCGGTATCGGGTGAAAACCCGGATCCGGCATGCGGAACCGATCTGCGTTTGGAAGACGATGGTCTCGGTTCCGGTATGGAAGACAGTACCGGAACCGGACCCGGAACCGCTAGATGCGGTACCGAGGGCGTCGCAGCGTTAATGAAAGCCAGAACGGCCTGCTGCATGGTCTGGACAGTATTGCCCATAGACGCCACTGCTGCCTGGATGTCGGTACCGGCATGGGCCGGTACCCCAGAGCAGTCTAACAGGTGATCGGTCGAGGCCGTGCCATCGATGTCAACCTGTAACCCCATAGATGGTGCTTTGGAAGCCAGAGCTTCCCGCCGGGGTTGTTTGGCTGGGGCATGGTCCTCAGATTCAAAATTGAGAGCCTCTCGATGCTTTGAAGGAGATTTGCTCTTTGAGGACCTGCCCGAAGAAGGTTTGGTTACCTGAGATCCATCCGGAGAGGAAGACCTAGATGACTGTGATGCTGGATTATCTGAAGCAAACAGCACATGGAATTTGTTGGCCCGGTTCTGCAAACCACGTTTAGACATCTGGGAGCAGGATGGGCAGTCCGGAATGGAGTGGTCAGGCCCCAAACATTTAAGACACCAGTCATGGGTGTCTGTAACAGAAATAACAGCACTACACTTGGTACACTTCTTGAAACCAGGAGCTGGTTTCTCCATGAGGAGATTTTGTGTAGGCCTGAGGCCTAACAGAAGTCACCAAGTTGTGCTAAAAAATAAGCTTTTTTTTTTTTTTTTTTTTAAGAAAGAAAAGAAAATAGAGACCGGCGGTACCGGTTTCGGTATGGGGAAGGCAGATACGCGGTCTAAAGAAAGAAACTAAAATAACAATTTCTTCAGCGGTGACAGGAACACGACCTGCTGGCTCCATGAAAAAAGAGAAACTGAGGAGAGCTGGTCAGGAAGGCGGGAAGGCAGCGCGCATGTGCAGTGGGAGGCCCCAAAAGCTTCCTTTCTGGGAAGCTGGGGAGCTTTCCCGCGCAGGCTCCGTCGGTTCCGACGTACCCATATGTGAGGACTTATTCCTGCTTGTTCCTGGAGATGATGAAGTTCACCCATGGATCAGATGTGCCTAGGACTCTGAAGTGAAGTGAAGTGAAATGGAAGGCATTTCCCGCTGTGGCAGCAGCTTTATTTTATTTAATCATTGATATAATTTAATACATAAATAAATAGAGAAATGTATTTTATCATGTCACATGTATTTATCTATTTATTTTGGACATGGACATGTTTTAAGGTGATTCTTTACAGAATCAGAGGGAGGACTGTTGAGAGGGACTTAAAATGGAGTACCAGAACCCTCTGAAAGGGTTAATATAGAGAATGGCTTAGAATTTGCTAGCAGTCTGAAGCCTGGCAGCCTGGAATTACCTAGCAGCCTGGACAACCAAGGCCATGTTTAGCAAAACGGAAGAATGCTTTTGCTTCTCCTAATTCAGCTGAGCAATATGTCTGTGCTTACTTTGACCTATAACATGACTTGTAACATGTAGCTAAACAAAAGTGATGCTGAAGCTTGACAGAGCTGAATTTGTACCATGTAGCAGTTTTCGGTGAATAAATGAGATGCTCTGGGCTAGCGAGGATGAGGTGCTTTACCAGAATTGCACAAGTTTGAGGACTGTGGGCCCCCTCCCCTTAAGGCCTTAAGAGTACTGTGTTTAACATAACTCTCCGTTTTGTCTTTGATTCCTCCTTACTTGCATTTGAATTTAGAGAATTGAAGCCAAAGAAATGTAGTCAGTTATTTGGTAGCCCGGTCAGAAGTAGGCCACGGGTAAAGAGATGCCGTTCCCTCAGTTTGGTGCCATGCCAGGATATTCCTCTCTTCATTCAAGGCAAGGCAGAGAGGATTGCGAGTATGAAGCACAGACAGTCATAGACTTTAGTGTTTAAGAGAGGCTAGTCCATGTGTGCGAAAATTTGGAGACAGCAAGTCCAGTTTGACTAAGCTACTGCCCATCCAAGGCTGAAATTGAAACAAGGAGATAATGCCCCGACAAAAAAAAAAAAAAGCACACCACCCTCATCGCTTCGGAAACCACTGGAGCCCCGAGGAGAGAAGCCATAGTACCATTCATTACCCTTCCATAC
This sequence comes from Ichthyophis bannanicus, assembly GCA_033557465.1. Taxonomy (NCBI): domain Eukaryota; kingdom Metazoa; phylum Chordata; class Amphibia; order Gymnophiona; family Ichthyophiidae; genus Ichthyophis; species Ichthyophis bannanicus. The sequence goes on along the minus strand of CM066041.1, from coordinate 224,525,119 downwards.
AATTCAATGTTTTAAAAAAAAAAAAAAAAAAAAAAAAAAAAGGGTAGGAAACAAACACTAACTTCATAAAAGTGAAAAGCATCAAGAAAATGGTGGCTGTTCGTGCCAGAACTCCACAGCTCGAGATAAAGGGTTCAGCATGCTATTGCATCCCTCCCTTTGCCCACACTCCCCCCCCCGCCCATTTTTGTTTGACAAGAACAGAATGATGTATCCAAACCAGAAAAAACAGCCTGTCCAAATGCAAATCAAAACCATTAAGACATTAACGTCGCCAAGGAAAAAAAAAAGAGAAAAAGACAGAACAAACCATTGCAACTGGAGGGGCCGTCTCAGACTGCCTCCAGGACCTGGAAATCCCCTGCTGAGCAGCCCTTCACAAGAGAAAAAAAACAAAAACGAAGATGTATGCGCATGTGCCCGTCACAAGATGAGTCCTGGTACAATGCACTGTCACAATGCCTCCCTCCCCCCCCCCCCCATTTAAGAGGACACAGCCAACGAAGTTCTCTGGAGAATACCAGACCCCAGTTGTCCTCTTTTTTTTTTTTTTAAACTAGTTACACTTTTGGAGCAGCCACCAACCTTGCTGACCGAAGGCTAACTTGCAGCAGGTCAAAAAGGTTCTTTTTTTTCCCCCTCTTTCAATTTACAAGGCAGCATACTCTTCTCCATGCACCCTTACAAACATGGTGAGGAGAAAAGGGACATTGCTGCTATCCCCTGAAATCATTATCATCCCGCTCTCAAAGAGAAAGGAAAAGGAAACGGCCATCACAGGGTCTCTTCCAACCAGCTGTTCCTCAAACCTCAGAGGGGTTGGGGGGGCACCACCAGGTTCTGCATCTTTGGGTTCCAAGACTAGCAACAGTCAATCTATGCCCCAAATTACTCATTTCCATTCCAAGTCAGACTGCACAGGCTTAGCAAACCTCTATCTGCTGGAGACTGAGAATACTGGCGAGAGTAAAGCTGCACAGGACCCTTTATACCGTGACATCAAAATTAAACCAGTGGTTCTCATTCTCCATCTGCTGGCAGGCATGTATAACCCACATGTCTGAACTGGAATGGAGGGGCAATGAGGAATAGCATGTTAGGTATTGTTCAAAATTGGATGGTGGAAAACCCCCACAAACCAGCTGTATAGTCACTGGTGCAACAGCATTTCAAATAGTGTACAAGCTCTGGTCACTTCATCTCAAAAAGGATATAAATCAAACTAGAAAAGGCTCAGAGATAGGCAAAAAGGGGACAAAAACACCTCCTTTATGAAGAGAGACTGAACAGGTTCAGCTTGGAGGCGAGGGAGAGGGAGGGGGGGGAACCCCCTCCCCAAACACACACACACACCCCACCAACACACCAAAGAGGGTGATATGATAGTTTATAAAATCATGAGAGGGATGAATTGTCTGCAATGCAATGCAAGCCTTTGAGACCATGCTGACTTCTGGTGACTCAGCAGCTCCTGGGCTCTGGGCAGCGTAACTAAAGTAGATTGCCAGGCCTTTCTTAGGAGGCAACAGAGAATTAAGTGACTTGCCCAAGGTCGCAAGGTGTGTTAGTGGGAATCGAACCCTGGTCTCTTGGTTACTAAGACAGTGCTCTAACCATTAGGTTACTCATCCACTCCATGAAATGTTTGAATGAGGAAAAGTTGCTAAAACCTGAACACAAACACAAGAAGATGCTCTGTGAAACTAACGGACAGACAAACCAACCAAAGTTTTTATACAACGTTTAAGCAAGCTGTGGAATCTGTTGCTGGAGACATGGTTAAGACAACACACACAGATTTTATCAAGTTCCTGGACAGAAAGTTCTTTAAAAAAAATTCCATAGTTCGATAAGCAGCGTCTCTCCCAGCCTGATCTACTTTATAGGATCTGCCAGGTACTTGTGACCCAGATAGGCCACTGCTAAAGACAGGATGCTGGGCTTAAATGGACCTCAATCTGACCTAGCAGGACTTTTATGTTCTCATGTTGTGCAGCTGATATTTCCTCCCCTGAGGAAATTAAGGGAACCTGGGGAAGTTAAAGACCTATTAAGTTTGAGCCCTTCAGTTTCTCTTATCATTGCCACTCTGTAATATATCTTTGAATGTGCATTTAAGTTGTAACCTACTTAGGATTATCAATTAATGTGGCCTAGAGGGGTTTTTTGTTTTGCTTTTTTTCTTCTTTTTTTTTTTTTTTTAAACAAGCAGCAGTGGGAGCTTTGCAACCTCTCCACTGGTCTTCCTCTAAATCAGGGGTTCCCAAACCTGCCTCACAGTCAGTCGGGTTTTCCGGATATCCACAATGAATATGCATGAAAGAGATTTGCATTACAATGCAAGCAGAATTCAGCAGTCAGCACAAATAGAGAACTCATTTATACCTGCACAGTGCCACTGTTTGTACGCATCCTAAATAACTGTTTTTGTGAAGTCTATAATCATGTTGCTACTTACCACCTGTGGAGGACCAGACAGCACACATTTTGGAACCCCTGTGTCCTTCAAAGTGAGAAGCATTCCTAAAGCAGAGAGAATCACTGTACATTAAAAACAGACTTTGAGCATATCTAATGCTTTACATTTGGCTATTTCTACAATGCTGCTTAAATTGTACCTCCTACAGTGTTACTCTGAAGAAAAATATTCTTTACTGCAATATGGTTGCTGTCATCGAGAGCGTTTTGGTTTCCTAGACCATGGGATGCTGTTCCAAGGGTTGCAGAGCAGAGATGGCATCCATCTGTCCAAGAAAGGTCAACGGGTCTTCGGTAGTAGACTGGCTAATCTACTGAAGAGGGCTTTAAACTAGATTCGTTGGGGATGAGTAAAGAAAGCCCCCAGGTAAGTGAAAGGCCCCAGGTAGGTTATACATTAAATACCTTTATGGAAATTGGTAACAGGGGTAACATATGGAAAGCAGTGTGTATAAATGCCCGTAGCATGGGAAATAAGATCCCTGATGTTGAAGCTTTGGTGGGAGTGGCCGACTTGGATTTAGTGGCAGTTACAGAAACATGGTTCACAGAAAACCATGATTGGGATGTAACTATACCTGGCAATGTTCCCTCTAATTTTCTGTAGGCTGTATGCGCATAAAATATCAGCTGTGTGCAGCTTTTGAAGGAAGGTTAAATTTTTGTGCGCCACATAACGACACTCGGAGTTATATACTTTAAAATTTGACTACAAGTCAGAATACAGTATGTACACCACATTGATTTTAATCAAATTAAATGAAAATAGACGATTACTAAATGAAGCAGAAAATTTCTAGTAATTACAATCATAACTTTTAAATTAAGACGTTTGTGTTTTCCATCAGAATCAGAGCCGTAATTTTTGTGCGCTCTGTTGTAAACTATGTGCGCTCGCTTGGTGAGGTGTGTGCGCGCGCACACGCGCACAGCTTAGAAGGAACAGTGATACCTGGCTATACTTTATTCAGAAAGGACAGGATAGGAAGAAGGGGAGGAGGAGGAGCACTATATGTAAAAACTACTATTAAAGCTTTAGACAAGGAAGATCTTGTCTTACTAATCTGTTATGTTTTTTTGAAGGAGTGAATAAACAAGTGGGACTTTTTTTGTAGAAAGACGGTATATAAAAATGGTTTGATGATTTGTAGAAAGACGGTATATAAAAATGGTTAAATAAGTGGACAAAGGCGAGTCGGTTGATATTGTGTATCTGGACTTTCAGAAAGCCTTTGACAAGGCCCCTCATCAGAGACTTTTGGAAAAACTAAAGAGTCATGGGATAGGAAGCAGTGTACTATTGTGTATCAGGAACTGGTTAAAAGATAGAAAGCAGAGGATAGGGCTAAATGGCCAATTTTCCCAATGGAGAAAGGTGAATAATGGTGTACCCCAGGGATCTGTGCTGGGTCTGCTGCTTTTTGACATATTCATAAATGACCTGGAAAGTGGAATAACGAGTGAGGTTATCAAATTTGCAGATGACACAAAACTATTTAAAGTTGTTAAAACCCAAGAGGATTGTGGAAAATTGCAAGAGGATCTTGATAAATTGGAAGACTGGGCATCAAAATGGCAGATGAAATTTAATGTGGACAAGTGCAAGGTTATGCACCTAGGGAAGAACAACCCAAACTATGGTTACACGATGCAAGGTTCCACATTAGGAACCACCATCCAGGAAAAAGATTTAGGCGTCATTGTGGATACCATGTTAAAACCCTCGGCCCAGTGTGCAGCGGCAGCCAAGAGAGCAAATAGAATGCTAGGTATGATAAGGAAAGGAATGGAAAATAAAACAAAGGATATTATAATGCCTCTATATCGTTCCATGGCGAGACCGCACCTTGAATATTGTGTGCAATTCTGGTCGCCGTATCTTAAAAAGGATATAGAGTTATTAGAAAAGGTTCAGAGAAGAGCCACCAAAATGGTAAAGGGGATGGAAGGATACTCCTATGAAGAAAGGCTAAAAAGGTTAGGGCTCTTTAACCTGGAAAAGAGACGGCTGAGGGGAGATATGATAGAAGTCTATAAATTAATGAGCGGAGTGGAACGGGTAAACGTAGATCGATTGTTTACCTTATCAGAATATAGAAAGACTAGGGGACATGCAATGAAGCTACAGGGTAAACTATTTAAGACTAATAAAAGAAAATATTTTTTCACTCAACGTGTAATCAAACTCTGGAATTTGTTACCGGAGGATGTAGTAAAGGCTGTTAGTGTAGCTGGGTTTAAAAAAGGTTTGGACAAGTTCCTGGAGGAAAGGTCCATAAGCCATTATTAAGAAGGGACCCAGGATATCAATGCTTGAACCAATACAAGCATTGTGGAACCTGTGTCCCTTGGGGAAACTGCTAGGTACATATTTATTTATTTATTTAACAGTATTTCTAAACCGCCTTATCTTAATAATCAAGGTGGTATCACAGCAAGCAATCAAGTAAAGTGTGTGCGTTGTACACGCAGTGAGGATGAAACTTAGTTGTGTGAGGGCTGTGTTGGGTGCTTGATTTGTTTGAGCTATGTACAAGGTGGGCTATTTACAGTGGTGCTAAAACACATTTTATATACATACAGTTGTTTAGGAGGATTGGAGTGCTGTTATCCATTCTCACAGGTTATGTGATGTGACCATAGTGCTCTATGAACAGCATGGTTTTCAGTTGTTTTCTGAAGTCTTTGAGGTCTGGAGTTGCCCTTAGATCGTCCGGTAGATTGTTCCATATTGTTGGAGCAGCCATGGAGAGAGCTCTGTCTGTTGTGTCCTTGCGTGTGTGCTTGTATTCATTTGGGGTACTGACTCGGTTGCGTGTTTGACTTCTTCTAGGACGTGCGCTGGTTTCCGGTTGTATGAGCATGTGGAGGCTGTTGGCTGATGTGTGCTCTTTTATTTTAAATAGGTTTATGATAGTCTTGTATCTGATGCGAGCACTGATTGGGAGCCAGTGTAAGTCCTTTAATGTGGGTGTGATGTGCTCCTGCCTTGCGGCTCCGGATATGATTCGAGCTGCAGTGTTTTGTGCCAGCTGGAGTGGTTTGAGAGCTTGTTTTGGTAGTCCAAGGTATATCGGATTGCAGAAGTCCAGTATTGGGGTTATCAGTGCTTGACAGACGGTACGGAAGTGTTCTGGGGCGAGGAGTGGTTTCATTCTCCTGATGATTCGCATCCTGTAGTAGGCTTTTTGGATTGTTTTGTCTATGTGTGGTTTGAGGTTGAGTTTACTGTCCAGCGTAACCCCAAGGTATCTCACCTCTGATCTTATCGGTATCGTGGTGCTTTGTATCTTTATGTTTGGTGGGTGTATGAAGCTTTGGTTCCGAGTGATGATTAAAGCTTCGGTCTTGTTGTAGTTTATTGCGAGGTTGTTGTTTTGGCACCACTTCGTCATTTGGGTAAGGCAGTCTGTTATCTTGGAGAAGTCCGGGTTGTCGATTGATATCGGGGAGTATACCATGATGTCGTCTGCGTATATTGTGTATTGGATGTTGTTCTCTTTCATGATGTTGCATATTGGTTGGATGTAAATGTTAAAAAGGAGTGCTGAGAGTGCGGATCCTTGCGGTACTCCTTGTTGGACGTTTATGGGTCGGGAGGTGTCATGTCCCACCTTGACCTGTAGCTGTCTTTCGGTTAGGTACGAGTGGAACCATTTCAGAGTGGTACCGTGTATACCAGTGTTCTTTAGTCTCTCCAGGAGCATATTGTGGTCAACTGTGTCGAAAGCTGAGGAGATGTCGATGAAGATCATTATAATTCCATTCCTGGTGTTGTCAATTATTCTTATGATGCTGTCGAAGAGGTAGATCAGTAGAGTTTCGACTCCATGGTTGGGACGAAATCCGTGTTGGTTGTCGTCGAGAGTTCCGTGTTCGTCGATGTGTTCCTGAAGTTGTAGTTGAACCGTCTTTTCGATTATTTTTGCGAGGAAGGGTATGCTGGAGATTGGTCGGTATGCTGCTGGGTCCTTTTTGTCGAGAGTAGTTTTCTTTGTGATTGGTCTTACTGAGGCAAGCTTTAATTGCTGTGGCATGAGTCCTTGAGTGAGTGAGTTGTGTACCATTTTATGAATGGTTGGTATGAGGCTTGATTTGGTGGCTTTGACCCATGACACTGGGCAGGGGTCTGTAGGAGCAGTGCTTGTGTTGATTGTGGAGATGATGTGGGATATCTGTTCTTTTGAGGGTGAGTAGAATGTGCCCCAGGTTTTGGGGTGTACGTTCGTTCTGATGGTTTCACTGAGTGTTGTGCGCTCTGTGGAGTGAAATTTGTCTTTGATGTGGTCGGCGAATTTCTGTGGATCCACTTGTACTTCTCTTTCTGCTACTTGCTCTTTAGTTAGGGTTTTTACTATTTCGAAAAGTTCTCTGGGTTTGTTGATGGAAGAATTTATCAGGTTTGTGTGGAATTCTCTCTTTGACCTAGATTGGCCACTGTTGGAAACAGAATACTGGGCTTGATGGACCTTGGTCTGACCCAGTATGGCATATCTTATGATCTTATGTTCTAAATGAGTCTGGCCCAACTGGACTGGGGTTGGAAGTAGTCCATGTAGGGGAGAAAGGGTGTGGAGATCCTAGTATCTGATAAGGAAGGACAGACTCAGGAGCGTTAAGCTTTAGAGTAACTGAAGCTCCGCAATGTCTTTCCTAAACGGGGTTAATTAGGAAAGAAAAAAGGGACATTGAGAGCTTCAGGAGTACCTAAACCTAAAAAGGTCATGGTAAGGAAATAATTTGTTAATTACCACAGGAAGTGGTTATAGTGTAGCCCCCTAAATATGTTGGCACAGCATTGATAGGGGTAGTGCCCATCTGTCAGGATCAGGTAGAGATGTAAGGATATCTGAACCCAACAGAGATAGATAAGTAGATGGATATATATATATATATATATATATATATATTATACATATATATATACATACACACATATATACCCATAGGGTATATATGTATAAAGAGATATGTATGGGCAGAAAAACACACAGATATAGATAAGTATATATATGTATCGATATATAGCTATATATACCTATATGAATATGCCAGTATATAGATACTTGTCTCCAGGTGTATGGATGGAGAGATGTGCATAGAATCTCATCCCCTCTAGGGAGAGAGGAAGATGTATTTGACAGCAAGAAGGGTGATACCTTGCTTGAAGAGATATATAGAGAATCCTCTTTTCCTGGTTATGACTGGTAGAGTCAGAGGAAATGTTTCCCTGACAAGAAGAGTCTGAAGTCTTTACAGAATTTGAGCTCTTGGATAACCAGGATGGCCTACGTGAAAATTGTAGAAGATAACTTCAGTCTGCAGACAGGAAGTCCAGATCTCTCCAGAATTGCAGTATGGAGAATGGATAGAGGATGTCCCTGGAGGAAGATGCCCTAGTGACCCACCTATGAGGTCAAGATGGGTATTAGGCGTCCTCTAGCTGTCTTTGAAGAAGCTTCTCTGACTAGAAGATTCAAGGAGATATGGGCCAACTCAGGGAATTGGCCCTCCTTGAGTTTTTCACGGAACGAAAGGCCTGAGGCTTATGCCTCAAAAGAGATTAAAGATGAGATGGTAAGGGTAGGGAATACCTGCCAGACATGGAACATGACTGGGGGGACCTCTTCTAACCATCTGGGGTTATCTGCTAGGCCAGATACTGATGCTCTCTAGCAAGGGCCCATAGTGCAAAGCTACTCTGTAGAGATGCAGAGGGCATGCTGCAGGTTGGTTAGAAGAAAAAACTGGCTGTGGAAAGCCAGTAGGCGACCAGCTATTCTGCCAAAGACAAGGGGGCAAAGAATAGAAGGTAACTAACCAGACTGTGATAATAGGGTTTCCCAAACGAGGCTACTAACCAGTTTGGGACCTAGCAGTAAGGCTAGGAGGATTGTTAGTGGAGGGGAAACCCTGGTTGTGTAGTGAACAAAACCAGTGGCTTAACCACTAGGAATTGCTGTATGTGCAGCAACTACCAGGACAGTGTGGAAAAAAAACTTGTTTTCCCTCTTTCTTTTTTGGATTGGGAAAAAGAAAGAACAGACATGGTAGGACTTCCTATAGTCTGATGAGCTGCCCTGAGGTAACAAGGGGGGGAACAATTCCAAAAAGGAGAAATCCCCCGGTAGAACAGGTAGAGGACCATAGGGGCTTACCGGTTTAAAGAGTCCCTCTTACAAACCAATGTTATAGGAAGAGGGAGGTAAGACAGAGTTGCAAGAGACCGACTATGGAGGAAGTCTCTGACCTATGAGATGATATATGCCAGTAAAGGGAAACAACTGTCTATTGATAGCTGTTACCTCTGTTTCCTCGAAGAGGAAAAGGAAAATCTGTTAAGTATGGGCATAAGCATCATAAAGACTCTTAGAGTTAGAGAAAAGATGTCTCATGAAGAGATATCTAGGAAGGTTAGGATGAAAATTGGTGCAGATACTTCAAGTGAAAAGAAGCAGACTGCCACCCTAACCAACAACCAAGAGGGACAATGATCTATTTGAAACCCTGCGACTGCTGGGTTTGTTGACCCTGTTGAGGTTGTGGATTCTTCAGACCAGGGCGATGTTTCCCCTGTTTGGGAACATCTGTGTGATGGGCAGATGATGGATAAAACCTTCTCCCCCTAGGGGAAGAAAGTTTGGTAGGACATTTCCTACCTACTGGGAAAGCAGAAGGCGTAGGACAGCCTCTAGAAACAGGACAGTCAGTTGTTAACCGAGCAACCTGGAGTAAAGACTCCTTGTTAAAGAGATTTTCTCCAGTACATGGAGTGTTTCCCAGTCTAACTTGTGCCCATTTATCTAAGTCTGAAGCTTGGAGCCAGGCTTTACGTCGTGCCCCTATAGCTATAGCAGAAGTCCTGCTAACAGACTCAAACGAGTCTAGGGAAGCACGAGTAAGAAACCTAGAGATATTCTGAGCATGACTAACCAGTGAGGAATAGTCTGCAATCTTGGGCTCTGGAAGAAAAGGAGTCAAAAGATGTAATTTCTTTGTGACCTCCTCAAGAGATAGACCCATATAAAAAAATATATGAGAGAATTCTTGCTGAAAGCATAGCTGCCTGGAAGGTTTGACGTCCAAAGGCATCTAGTGTCTTAGACTCACGACCCGGTGGATAAGAAGAGTGCTTTTTTTGTACTCTTCACCCGCCTCATTGCCGATTGTACTACAATGGAATGATGAGGAAGTTGAGTCTTTTGAAACCCTGGAAAGGGGGGCACCTGATACAGAAGATCAGTTGCTCTGGAAGGTGGGGGTACCTTTAAAGGAGCTTCCCACATTCCCAGAAGGAGATCCTGTAAGGAATGATGCAAAGGAAGCATGATGTTCTCCTTTGCTTTGCCAGGAATATAGAAGGATCCTGTATTCCCCTGTGTAGGATCCTGTCCAGGAATAGAAATGGCAAGTGATTTTGCCATATCCCGGAGGAAAGCCTGAAAAGAAGGATCCCCAGAGGGAACTTCCTTTGAATAGGCTAGATCTGATGAAGAACTAGCATTGGCACCGAGGGATCTATCAAAGTTCATAGGGATAGAAGATCCTGAATTGTGCAGTCTGGGATCCTTAGAGGATGGTCACCGGTACTGCTGGAAGTCGGGACCAGAGACCGTCGGTAGCATATCGTCCATGCTAGGGATCGATTCCAAACTCGGTATCGAGGGAAGCGAGCCCGAGGAGAGAAGCATGGAAGGCACCGACGGCAATGGTACTGTGGATAATGGTACCGGCTTCGGTACCGTATCAGATACCGGTGGATGAAGACCAGCCGGTGGCAACTCTAACGGCATCCAAGACACCGAGAGTGCCGGATCCGAATAGTCGGTACCAAGGCGAGTCGGTACCCAGTCCTCCAGACTGGAGATAGATTCCAGACTCGGCATCGAAGGAAGTGAGTCTATCGATGCACGTCTGGAGGGTACCGACGTCGGTACTAGTATCGGTACCGGGGACGATACCGATACTGGATGGTCGGTCTGCAGCGTATCCAACGGCCCCTTAGGTACCGAGGACGCCAGACGACGATCCTTGGTGAGGAATGTTTCATCCAACACCATTACCAATGCCGGGGTATCGGTACCGCTCGAAGCGGATGCCACCACCAGGCATGGCTCAGGTATGTTCTGTGAGGGGTGAACCTCAGGAACAACCTGAAACCCCACACGGGTTTTGGAGGCCGAAGACTCCCACTGGGGTTTTGAAACCAGTGGATTCTCGAGGGCAAGGCCGGAGGCATCTCTATGCTGTGCATGAGATTTGCCACTCGAGAACTGGCTAGTCTTAACAGACTGTTTTTGGGTTACCTGATCCTGTGTAGAAGATATGGTCGGTACCCTGAAGTTGGATGGGGACCGCGTGTCGAGGGAAACTCGATGTTGAAAACTTCTTCTCACAATACTATTGCAGGAGGGACACTCCGGAGGAAAATGGTCAGGACCCAAACAGGCTAGACACCAATTGTGAGTTTCCAAATTTAAGGTTGTACCACCACAGTTTGTACATTTCTTAGGGATAGTGGCTGGCGGTTCCATGAAGGAAAGTGGAGAGGCCTAGCAGGCCTGAAAAACCATGAGACACTAGGAAGGAAAAAATATTCCTTAAAAAGGAAAATTTTTACAAGAAAAGAAAAAAGAAATAGCGGCGGTACTGGTGGCGTCGGGAAAGGCAGCCGCGACCACAAGAAAACAAAAATAAAAGATGAATTTTCTGCAGTGACAGGAGGACGTCCTGCCGGCTCCGCGAAAAAACGAAAACTGAGGAGAGGCAGTTGGGAAGGCGGGAAGGCAGCACGCAGGCGTGGTGGGATGCTTCCAAAGGCTTTCTGATTGGATGCTGGGAAGCATTCCCGCGCAGACTCCGTTGGTACCGACATACCCATATGTGAAGACTCATTCCTGCTTGTTCCTGGAGATGTTCAGGGGCCTCCCCCAATATCCCCTGTTACATGATCCAAGGGGTGTTCTACAGCCATCAGTATGGGAGGGGTTTTTCTTAGGCAGGATCTTAGTTTTATGACACACTGAACAAGACTTGGCAGAACTTCCTCACTTCCTGCTAGATAGATATTTGACCAAAAAAACGCCAATGTATCCTCTCTATCATGCTGTGTTCCACTAGGTACCCTGCCAAGGAATGGCTATGTGCCAGGATTAAGAACATTTTTTCTAAACCTTAGGGATCAACTGTTTTTGCGCTCCCTTTCCTTACCGGTAGTCCATACGATACAAAAACTGTTTTTCTTTATATAATAAGGGTATATGGGTTCTTTTCCCTCCCCTGACCCTTGGTGCCCCACTTAACCCTGCAGGGTTGGATCTTTGGCCTGTTCCCCGGGAAAATTCTTCAGCCGGGATAACACCTCTTTCCCTAGCAATTCAATTCCCCCAGGAGGTAGTAGCCCTTTCCATTTCTCTTCTTTTTCCCCCTCCCCTAGGGCTTACCCTCCTAGGACTTCCTTGGTTCCCTGACGACCTCTGGAGCTGCATAGGGAAACAGCTCTCCAAGGGCTACCTCGGATTCACCCTCGTTAGTGGAGGAATAATGTCCTGGTCTAAAGTAAGGCTAACTTGGGGGGGGGGGGGGTCCACCTGTCCATCCTGCCCTAGAATAAAGGGAAACAGTAGTTTCTCATTTATGGCAATGGGCAGCAGTTGGTTGGTCTCATACCAGGCAGGGAGGAATGGCTCAGTGGTTGGGACAGGTTACCTCAGGCCAGAGGTTCAATTCCCACATGGGGACAAGCAAACTCAGGCCGAAGGGACTGGGGTCTCTAGTCCCATGGCCACTCCTTGTGGCCTTGGGCAAGCCACTTAACCCTCCATTGCCTCAGGTACATGGGAATAAAAAGTACCTGTTAGTATACATGTAAACAGCTCTGATGTGCAAGTAAAGCATAGTTAGACACCTGTAACAGCAGGAATTTAGTCTTCACATATGGGTATCGTTGGTACCGATGGAGCCTGCGCGGGAACACTCCCCAGCATCCAATAGGAAAATTTTGGGGAGCATCCCACAGAGCCTGGGTACTGCCTTCCCGCTTTTCCCTCTCCAGTTGCGTTTATAGCTGAGGGAGAGGGAGAGAGACACACACACAATTCCTAGGGGAGGTGGGCAGGCTGTGAAGACTAAATTCCTTCTGTTCCCGGAGATCACCTGTTACAGGTGAGTAACTACGCTATCTCCAGGAACAAGCAGGAATGTAGTCTTCACATATGGGGATTCCCTAGCTGAATATGCCAGGGAGATGGCCCCAGGATGTTGTCAGCCCTTGTTATACCCCTTTTCGGGCAAGCCCTCCTACCTGGATTCTTAGGCTTTACCCGTCCCTTCTAACAGGAAGGAAAAAAACAAGACACATACACAGAAAATCTATTATATTAATTCCAGAGCTCTAGAAGGAAGATCGTCAGAGAGTGCAAATCATGGCTCCTCCCCAACTATCTTTGAAAATCTTCCTTCAGGGATCTGCCTTTTATTAAGAAGTATCAGCTGACAGTTAATTTGTGATTAACATCGGATCATATTATTCATGTTAAAAAATTGCAGGTCTGGAATAAAATCTGCTTACAGGATCATTTTTCTGCTGAGCTTTGCAAAAATTCATAAAAAAAGCAGAAGTTACAAGGCCATGCTCATAATCATCAAACGACGGCAGGTGTCACTACAATTATGTCATCAAACAGGAGTTGATTAGTTATGCTTATAAATTGTGTCTAAATTCTACTAATTTCCCAAGCTTTATTTGATTTCCAGTTACATGTTGACCTAAGGTCTCTGATTCTCGGAAAGTTCATGCAATAATGCTGACATTAGTTGTTATCAGTTTGACCCATCATTTTACCACAAGAAGGGAGGAGGGATGTCTAACAGACAAAGTTCCCAAAATTTGCAGAAGCTGACCTTTGGTCACAGTAGCTGTTTTACACACTTTGTTAATTACTCTCCGTTGCAATTTAACTGTCAGCAATTTTCACAGAGAGACAGAAGCTTCTAACTAAAATATATATTTTGCAGTTAAGCCTAGCATTTTACCCGAGTAAAGGTAAATGGCTATAGCACCTTCACAGTCCTCTTTCTTCATTATCTGTGCTTGCATCACTGTCCGTATCTATATCAAGAGAACCATAAATCGGGTCATCGCTATCCATAGCCAGGTCAAGATTACCATAGACGGGATGATTTATATTAGTGTAAGTTGCCTTATCACACAAAAGCTCAACAGTCTCTGCTATAGTCTCTAAACCTTGTTCTGGGGCCTTGGTCAGTCCTTCCTTTCTCACACTTGTCAAAGGGCTATGCTTCCCCCCATGGATCTCTGGCATCCTACCAGAGAAGGTGGGTAGGAGTTGATTAAGTCTGAAACCCAACAAATATACATCTTTCAGCATGCTTCTCCGAAGTGTCCCACTGGCTACAAGAAAACAACTTATCCATAAACAAAGAAAACTGAAGCCCTCATAGTAACAAGAGACCAAGGATTTCACACCACCTACACACCTCAACATAGGAACCACATGCATCCAAATACAGCCACAAATAAGATATCTAGGCATTATCATTGACCAAGCGCTAACCCTCAAGCAACAAATTACCAAAACCACAGGAAATATATTCCATAAAGTGAAAACACTGCAACGCCTCAGACCTCTCCTCGAACCTCAGGACTTCAGGACGGTGATGCAAGCTATGACACTCCCACATCTGGATTACTGCAACATAATCTACCATGGACTACCAGCCACACAGACCAACCCCCTCCGAACTGCATTGAACACCACAGCAAGAATCATTCAGCGAGCAAAGAAAAGCGACCACATAACCCCAATTCTAAGAGACCTACACATACTTCCCTTCGAAGCAAGAACTAAATACAAATCCATCCTACTCACCCACAAAGCCATCCACCAAGCACCGAACACCCAGCTTCGCACCCTGCTGACCCGTCCAGCCCACTGCAAAACAATCAGACAGGCCTCTGGCAACTACCTCACCGTCCCTCACAAAAGAGCTAAATGCTCTCAACGGACATGCAACCGAGCCTTTGAACTATATGCGCCCTCCCTATGGAACTCTCTACCGAGCCACCTCAGAAATAATGATCTCCTATCATTCAGAAAACAGCTAAAAACCATCCTATTCCAAGAATACTTCAAGACAACCCCCACCAAAAAACGCACCAACCCCTGAACGCACCCATCATGAACCTCTGAGCGACAACTGCACTATACTGTCCATGTCTAAAGTCTGTCTTATGTCGAAATCATCAACGTTGCCCACCTGGTGATGGACCCACCCTGATACTTAATTTTCCCCACCCTTATATGTAACACCGCTTTGACCCGGTGAAAAGCGGGATATAAATACAGTTAAATAAATAAATAAAAAGGTGTTGAAGAACAGCCTGACCAAACAAGGCATCCTGGCTTTTCAAGTACATTCGTAGCAAAAAACCTGTGAGAGAGTCAGTTGGTCCATTAGATGATAAAGGGGTTAAAGGAGCACTAAGAGGCGACAAGGCGATAGCGGAGAGACTGAATGAATTCTTTGCTTCGGTCTTTACTGAGGAAGATGTAGGGATGTTACCCATGACTGAAGTGGTATTTAAAGGTGCGGAAGAATTGAAGTAAATATCGATACATCGGGAAGATGTCTTACAACTATTAGATAAACTGAAGAGTAGCAAATCACCTGGGCCGGATGGTATACATCCAAGGGTGTTGAAAGAACTGAAATTTGAGATTGCAAACCTGCTATCAGTAATCTGTGAACTATCATTAAAATCATCTCTAATACCTGAGGATTGGAGGATCGCCAATGTAACACCAATTTTTAAAAAGGGTTCGAGGGGTGATCCGGGAAACTACAGACCGGTGAGCCTGACATCAGTACCGGGAAAAATGGTAGAAACCATCATAAAGAATAAAATTACTCAGCATGTAGATAGTCACGACCTAATGGGAGACAGCCAACATAGCTTTAGACAAGGAAGAAATTGTCTTACTAATCTGTTATGTTTTTTTGAAGAAGTGAATAAACAGGTGGACAAAGGTGAGTCGGTTGATATTGTGTATCTGGACTTTCAGAAAGCCTTTGACAAGGTCCCTCATGAGAGACTTTTGGCAAAACTAAAGAGTCATGGGATAGGAGGCAGTGTACTATTGTGGATCAGGAACTGGTTAAAAGATAGAAAGCAGAGGGTAGGGCAAAATGGCCAATTTTCCCAATGGAGAAAGGTGAATAGTGGTGTACCCCAGGGATCTGTGCTGGGTCCGCTGCTTTTTGACATATTCATAAATGACCTGGAAAGTGGAATAACGAGTGAGGTTATCAAATTTGCAGATGACACAAAACTATTTAAAGTTGTAAAAACCCAGGAGGATTGTGGAAAATTGCAAGAGGATCTTGATAAATTGGAAGACTGGGCATCAAAATGGCAGATGAAATTTAATGTGGAGAAGTGCAAGGTTATGCACCTAGGGAAGAACAACCCAAACTATGGTTACATGATGCAAAGTTCCACATTAGGAACCACCACCCAGGAAAAAGATTTAGGCGTCATTGTGGATACCATGTTAAAACCCTCGGCCCAGTGTGCAGCGGCGGCCAAGAGAGCAAATAGAATGCTAGGTATGATAAGGAAAGGAATGGAAAATAAAACAAAAGATATTATAATGCCTCTATATCATTCCATGGTGAGACCGCACCTTGAATATTGTGTGCAATTCTGGTCGCCGTATCTTAAAAAGGATATAGCGATTTTAGAAAAGGTTCAGAGAAGAGCCACCAAAATGGTAAAGGGGATGGAAGGATACTCCTATGAAGAAAGGCTAAAAAGGTTAGGGCTCTTTAACCTGGAAAAGAGACGGCTAAGGGGAGATATGATAGAAGTCTATAAATTAATGAACGGAGAGGAACGGGTAAACGTAGATCGACTGTTTACCTTATCAGAATATAGAAAGACTAGGGGACATGTAATAAAGCTACAGGGTAAACTATTTAAGACTAATAAAAGAAAATATTTTTTCACTCCACGTGTAATCAAACTCTGGAATTTGTTACCGGAGGATGTAGTAAAGGCTGTTAGTGTAGCTGGGTTTAAAAAAGGTTTGGACAAGTTCCTGGAGGAAAGGTCCATAAACCATTATTAAGAAGGGACCCAGGATATCAATGCTTGAACCAATACAAGCACTGTGGAACCTGTGTCCCTTGGGGAAACTGCTAGGTACGTATGACCTAGATTGGCCACTGTTGGAAACAGAATACTGGGCTTGATGGACCTTGGTCTGACCCAGTTTGGCATATCTTATGTTCTTATGTTCTTATGGCGGGAGTCCTTGTCTAAGCAGTAGTGGGTTGTGAAGGTATGTACCGAAGCCCAAGTAGCTGCTCGACAGATGTCGACAATAGAGACAGACTAAAGATGAGCCATTGAGGCTGCCATGGCTCTCACATTGTGACATGGCCTTCAAGAGGAAGGTTCTTACTCTCATAGGCAAAGATATGCATTGTGCAATCCAATTAGATAGAGTTCTTTTGGACACTGGAAGTCCCAAATGACTAGGATCAAAAGCAACAAAGAGTTGAGAAGATTTTCGATGTTGCTGTGTCCTCTGCAAGTAAAGCACAGTTACTTACCTGTAACAGGTGATCTCTGGGAACAGCAGGAATAAGTCCTCACAGTTGGGTACGTCGGTACCGATGGAGCCTGCGCGGGAACGCTCCCCAGCGTCCAATCAGAAAGCTTTTGAGAGCATCCCCCAGCACCTGCGTGCTGCCTTCCCGCCTTTCCAACTGTCTCTCCTCAGTTGAGTTTAATAGCTGAGACAAAGAGGGAGAGAGAGGGAAAGGGAGAGAGATAGAGAGAGAGAGACACAACTCCTAGGGGAGGTGGGTGGGTTGTAAAGACTTATTCCTGCTGTTCCTAGAGATCACCTGTTACAGGTAAGTAACTGTGTTATCTCCAGGAACAAGCAGGAATGAGTCTTCACATATGGGGACTCCCTAGCTTTTGATGCCAGGGAGAGAGCCCATAAGTTATGTGTCCCTGGGACAGGGCTGCACTTCCCCACCTGGATCTCTGGCATCCCATGAGGGATGGTGGGTAGGAGTTGATTAAGTACAGGTGTTTGAGAACAGCCTGACCAAACAAAGCATCCCGGCGGGAGTCCTTGTCCAAGCAGTAACGGGCTGTGAAGATATGAACCGAGGCCCAAGTGGCTGCTCGACAGAAGTCGTCGATAGACACAGTTCAGATGAGCCATTGAGGCTGCCATGGCTCTCACATTATGAGCTGTGACATGGCCCTCCAGAGAAATGTTCTTGCTCTGATAGGCGAAAAGTTGGAAAGTGTTCTCTTGGAGACTGGTTGTCCCAAATGAGAAGGATCAAAAGCAACAAAGAGCTGAGAGGACTTTCGATGTTGCTGTGTCCTCTGTAAGTAAAAAGCTAGAGCTCATTTACAGTCCAGGGTATGAAAATTCCTCTGCAGTTGATGCATGAGGTCCTGGAAAAAAGACAGGTAGGTAAACCTCTTGGTTGAGGTGAAAAGGCGAGACCACCTTAGGCATAAAGTGTGGATTAGTCCTAAGGACCACCTTGTCATAATGGAACCTTGTATAAGGTGGATTAGCTACTAGTGCTTGCAATTCACTGAAGCGGCGTGCTGCTGATGTGATTGCAATGAGAAAGATAACCTTCCAAGAAAGGTATTTCAAGGAGGTAGTAGCTAAAGGTTCAAAAGGCGGCTGCATAAGCTGACCAAGAACCAAATTTAAGTCCCATGCCACCAGTGGTGGTCTAATGGGAGGCTTTGTTAAAAGGAGGCCTCTCATGAACCTTGCTACAAGGGGATGAGAGGAAACAGGTTGTCCATTTAGAGGCTTAAGGGAAGCTGCAATAGCACTCAGATGGACTCTTACTGAATTTGTCTTAAGGCCTGCATTAGACAGATGAAGGAGAAACTCCAGCCACAATTCCAGAGGTGTGGCACGGGGGTTAAGACCCTTCTCAGAACACCAGATGGTAAACCTTTTCCACTTGAAGGCATAAGAACGTCTAGTGGAAGGTTTTCTGGAAACAAAGAACATCTTTCACTTGTTGAGAAAGAGGAAGATCCTGGAGATCTAGGCTTTCAGCAACCAAGCCCTGAGATGAAGAGACTGGGGATTGGGATGCCACAACTTTCCGTCCTCCTGAGAGAGGAGGTCTGGAGCAGACCCTAACTCTAGGGAGGGAGCTTGAGAGAGATGTAGAAGCAGAGGGTACCACACTTGCCGTGGCCAATGTGGAGCTATGAGAATCATGTGGCCTCTGTCTCTCTGAAGCTTGAACAAGGTTTCAGGAATTAGGGGAATGGGTGGAAAGGCATACAGGAAGTCTTGACCCCAATGAAGGAGGAAAGAATCCCTTGCCTGAGCCCCCTGGAACAGAACCGGGGAAGTTTGGCATTCCACGGACTTGCAAAGAGGTCTATGTCCGGGGTTCCCCAAATTTGAAAAATCTTGGATACCTGGTCCATATGTAGGGACCACTCGTGTGGAAGCAGAACTCGACTGAGTCTGTCTGCCCAAGAGTTTTGAACACCTGGAAGATAGACTGCCAGAAGATGACTGTGATGCTCTCTGGCGAGGGCCCACAGTCACAGAGCTTCATTGCAAAGCGACAGAGCCAGTTCCTCCCTGCTTGTTTATATAGAACATGGCTACCTGATTGTCCGTGTGGACAAGGACTGTCTTGTGGCTGAGCAGGGTGTGGAAAACTCGCAGACAAAGGAAGATTGCTCTGAGTTCCAAGAGATTGATATGTAGAGAAGTCTCCTGTGGGGAACAGATGCCCTGAGTGGAGAGGTCCTGAAGATGAGCTCCCCAGCCCATTGGAGAAGCATCTGTTGTAAGAGTTGCCTGGGGTAGAGGCTGTTGAAAGGGGGACCCCAGCAACAGGTTTTGAGGGGACTTCCACCACTGGAGGGACAAAATGAGGCGACTTGTGTTTGCTATTTTGTCTGACAGGCAGCCTAATGCCTGGGTCCATTGGGTGGATAAAGTCCACTGAGCTGCTCTCATGTGAAGGCGAGCATATGGTATCACATGAATGGTGGATGCCATGTGGCCTAGCAACTGTAACATTTCTCGAGCAGTTAGTAGGGGTTTTGACTCTGCTTGAGAAGCTAACTGCATCAAGCGAAGGCAACGGGCCTGAGGAAGATAGGCCCAGGCCCTTGACCTTGTGGTATCCAGCAACGCCCCTATAAACTCCAGGGACTGAGTAGGGATCAAATTGGATTTTGGGATGTTTATTACCAGCCCTAAATATTGAAGGATACCAATTGTGCAGGTTAGAGCAGTCTTGGCCTCTGATTGAGTGGGAGCTCGAATGAGCCAATCGTCCAAATAAGGGAAGACAAATATTCCCAGGGTGCGCAGAAAAGCAGCAACCACTACCATGCATTTCGTGAACACCCTTGGTGCAGAGGCCAGGCCAAAGGGGAGCACTCTGTATTGATAGTGCTTCTCCTGGAAAAGGAACCGAAGGAACCTTCTGTGAGTTGGATGGATGAGAACACGAGTGTACGCATCCTTGAGATCTAGAGAACAAAGCCAATCCTGACTCTGAAGGTATGGCAGCAGAGGAGTTCCTAGAGAACCATCTTGAACTTTTCTTTGACTAGGAATCTGTTCAACTCTCTGAGATCTAAAATGGGTCTGAAGCCCCCTGTTTTCTTTGGGATAAGAAAATAGGGGGAGTAGAACCCTGTGCCCTGTTGAGAAGGCACTTCCTCTATTGCCCCCTGGGCTAAGAGTGGCAACCTCCTGCTCTAACAGGCTGAGGAGGGAGGTTGGAGAATTGAACTGGTGCACTCTCGTGAGAGGGGGCAAGCTGGAAAAATGAAGTTTGTACCCCTCTCTTATGATGGAGAGTGTCCAATGCTCTGCTGTGATTTGCCCCCATCTGGGAGCAAAGTGACATAACCTTCCTGGAATGGTGGAGGGCTCTGGTCCTTCTAGAGCCAGGAAGGCTAAGTCCTCTAGCAGAAAGTCAAAGGCCCTGAGGGGGCTGAGATTGCTGGGCTGGAGCAGGCCTCGCAGCCTTCGCCTTGGCCTGTTTGGAGGATTGCTGACGTTTGGAAGGGAACTGAGCTGCGGAAGATACTCTGACTATAAGCAGGATAGGATCTTCCCTTTTTAGAAAAAGGTGTTTTCTTGAACAACCTTTTCTTAGCAGGAGCAGCTGTAGATTTGGATAGTCTATCCAAAACAGAATTTTCAGCATCCATCTGATTGGCTTTTGCTTGCCAATCCTTATCAGATTCTCACCTGTACAAGGGATATTTCCCAATTCATCTTGGACCCAGATCTCCAAATCAGATGCTTGAAGCCAAGCAATCCTACGTGCACCTATAGCTATAGCTGAGGCTCTGCTGACGCATTCAAAGGAGTCGAAAGCTGCATGGTTGGAGAATTTGGAGATATCCTGGGCATGTTTGAGCCCAGTGAGAAATTCTTCCCTTTTACTGTCAGACATAAAAGGACTTAAAGTCTGCAAATGGTCAGTGACTTCTTTTAAGAACATTCCCATGTAGAGACTATAAGAATTAATTCTCGCAGCAAGCATGGAAGCTTGGAAGACTCTTCTATCAAAAGCATCCAGGGTTCTACATTCACATCCTGGAGGATTAGAGGAATGTCTCTTGGCACTTCTAATCTTTCTCATTGCAGACTCAACCACAATAGAGTGGTGAGTAAGCTGAGTTTTATGGAAACCAGGACAAGGAGGGACACGATACATGGTGTCCAATCTGCGAGAATGGGGAGAGGTGGTTAGAGGTGCTTCCCACATCCTTAACATGAGATCATACAGAATCTCATGAATAGGTAAGGTAGCTGCCTCCTTAGGAGTTTTAGGATATTGTAAAATATCTAACTCCTTAGTTCTAGGCTCTGACTCTGGGGCTACTGTAATAGAGAGGCCCCGAGCCACCTCTCTGATAAAGTCTTGAAAAGACAAGTCCTCTGGAGGAGACATCCTTCGTGTAGGAGAGGACTCCTCCTGTGGAAGAAGCATCACTGCATCGACAGACTCTTCAGAATCCTCAGAGTCCTCAGAGGAATCAAAGTATCGTCTGTCGGGATGCTCTTGCAAAGCCCGATACCCGTACCGACTGGGATCGGTATCGGGAATCACCGGTACCGGGGTATCGGTACCGGAGGGCTGCAAAGGGCAGAATACCGGCATAGCGGACACCGATGCCGATGTCGATGCCACCAGTGCCAATGGCGGTACTGGCTGAGTAGTCTGTTGCGGTACTACTGGCGTCGATGCCACAAGGAAAGCTGCCAGACTGCGTTCGATGGACAGAATCCTCTGATCCATCGACGACGCCAATGCCTGGAAGTCGGTACTGGTGGAAGCCACTGGTACCCCATAGCATGGCACCAGGAGATCTGTCGAGGCCACGCCATCGAGATCATCCTGGAACCCCGATGATGATGCTTTAGAGGCCGAAGCCTCCCGCCGGGGTAATTTTGCCGGTGCAGAATCCTCGAGGGCAAGGCCAGAGGCATCTCGATGCTTAGAAGGAGATTTACCCTTCGAGGACCGGCTGGATTTATGTTTAGCTACCTGAGATCCATGTGAGGAAGAAGCCGCCCTGGAAGACGTCGATGCTACCGAAGTCGCATCAGAGGGAAACAGGGTACTGAGCTTGGCAACTTGGTTCTGTCGACCTCTCTTAGACATCATAGAACAGGACACACAATCTGTAATGGAATGGTCAGGACCTAAACATTTTAGACACCAGTCATGGGTGTCGGTGATGGAGATAGTACCGCCACATTTTGTGCAATTCTTAAATCCTGAGGCAGGCTTTTCCATATTTAAGGAAAAAGGTTTTGGGCCTAAGACCCAAAACTGAAGTGCACCTGAAGAAAAATAAATGGAAAAAGGTTTTTGTTTTGTTTTTTTTAAAAAGAAAAGAACGACCGGCAGTACCGGTACAGCGTCGAAGAAGGCAGACGCGACAGAAAAGAAATAAAGAAAAAATAAGGAAATTCTTCTGCGGTGACAGGAACACGACCTGCTGGCTCCGCGGAAAAAGAACAACTGAGGAGAGACAGTTGGAAAGGCGGGAAGGCAGCACGCAGGCGCTGTGGGATGCTCCCAAAAGCTTAATGATTAGACGCTGGGGAGCGTTCCCACGCAGGCTCCGTCAGTACCGACATACCCATATGTGAAGACGCATTCCTGCTTGTTCCTAGAGATAAGGCTAAAGCTCTTTTACAATTCAAAGAATGAAGGTTCCTTTCTGCACTGGAGGCATGAGGCCTCGGAAAGAATACAGGAAGGTAAACCGCTTGGTTTAAATGGAAAGGCAAAACCACCTCTGGCATAAAGTGTGGATGAGTCCTAAGAACTACCTTATCATGGTGGAACCTTGTGTAAGGAGGATCAGCCACTAATGCTTGCAATTCCCTGATGCGATGTGCTGATGTGATTGTAATGAGGAAGATGACTTTCCAGGAAAGGAATTTCAGAGATGAAGTGGCTAATGGTTCAAAGGGCGGTTTCATGAGCTGCCCGAGCACCAGATTCAAGTCTCATGCCACCGGTGGTGACTTAATGGGAGGCTTTGTTAAAAGAAGACCTCTCATAAATCTCGCTATGAGAGGATGAGAGGAAATAATAAGTGTTCAATTCTCTGAGGTCTAATATGGGCCTGTATCCTCCTGTCTTCTTTGGAATAAGAAAATAGGGGGGGGGGGAGTAGAACCCTGTACCCTGTTGCAGAATGGGTACTTCCTCTATTGCTCCTTGCGCAAGGAGTGTTGCGACTTCTTGACCTAAGAGATTGTCGAGAGAGGTCTGAGAATTGAACTGTCTTACCAATGTAGGAGGGGGCATGCTGTGAAAATGAAGCTTGTACCCCTCTCGTACAATGGACAGAGTCCAATTTTCTGCTGTTATTTGGTACCATCTGTGGGCAAAATGACATAACCTGCCTGGGATGTCCAAGGGTTCTGGACCCTTCAGGGGCAGGAAGGCGAAGTTCTCTAGAGAGGCGTCAAAAGCCCCTGAGGAGGCTGAGCCTGCGGAGTTGGCTGAGGTTTTACGGCTTTTGGCTTCTTTTGTTGTCTAGGTTGTTGCTGTTGTCCCTTTTGGGCAGGCTGACCTGGACGGTGTTCCTGTTGGGTATAGGAAGGATAAAACTTATTCTTACTGAAAAATGTTCTTTTAGAACATCTTTTCCTTACAGGATCGGCTGTAGATTTGGACAATCTATCCAAAGTGACAACATAATTGGTACCCCTGCTGGATACTGTAGGACTGAACAAGCAGCTTCAAAAATAGCTCCTTCCTTACTGGCTTCCAAAAACTTTGGAACTCTCTCCCGATGGACCTTAAAATTATGACTGACATTAAAGATTTTCGCAAGGCCTTGAAGACTGTTATTTGCTGAAACTTATGATTTGATATATAATGAATACTTTTAACCAATAGGTCCATTTTATTACATTAATTCTTTTAGCTTGTTTGTTAATGTCTTATCTACCCTATGTTATTTGTAACCTTCCATTTGTATTGTGACCACTTGGATTGGAGGATAAGGTGGGATACAAATAGGTCTAACTAACTAAAATCTCTCTCATTAGCCTTCTCCAGCCAATTCTTGCCAAAGAGATTTTCTCCTGTGCAAGGGATGTTTCCTAATTTATCCTGTACCCAAATTTCCAAGTCAGATGCCTGAAGCCAGGCAATACGATGTGCACCAATGGCAATAGCAGAGGTTCTGCTTATGCACCCAAAACAGTCAAAGGCTGCACGATTTACAAGCTTGGAAACATCCTGGGCATGTTTGACTGGAGTAAGATAGTCTTGCCTTTTGTCATCAGGAAAGAGGGGGCTCATAAGCTCCAAGTCTACTATGACCTCTTTAAGGAACATTCCCATATACAAGATATAGGAACTGATCCTAGCTCAGACCATGAAAGCTTGAAAGCATCGACACCCAAAGGCATCGAGAGTCCTGCATTCATGACCTGGAGGATTGGATGCATGTTTCTTTGCACTTTTCATCCTACGCATGGCTGATTCCACTACCACTGAATGGTGTGGTAATTGGGTTTTTTGAAAGCCAGGACAAGGTGGAACTCGATACATAATATCGAGTCTCTGAGAATTAGAAGGAGATGTGGTTAGAGGTGTTTCCCACATTCTTAGCATAAGATCATGTAAGATCTCATGAATAGGCAGAGTAGCTGCCTCTTTGGGAGCCTTAGGATATTGGAGAATTGCCAACTCCTTTGCCCTAGGCTCTTTTTCAGGAGCTACTGTGATGGAAAGGCCTCTGGCCACATCACGGATAAAATCCTGAAAGGACATATCCTCTGGCGGAGACATTTTGTGCTGAGGAGAAGAGGAATCCTCTGGGAGAAGTACTCTTGTATCGGCAGAGTCTTTGGAGTCATCAGACTCAGCGGATTCAAAATACCTCCGATCCTGGTGATCGTGCAGCGCACGGTACCGGTATCGATCTAAGTCGGTATCGGGTTGCTCTGGTACCGATCTGTCGATGCCAGAAACAGACGCATGACTCGGTATGGGTGGCATACCCATCGACGTCGATGCCATCGGTACTGGTATTGGTTGAGGTGTCAAACGGTTTCAATGGTACTGAAGCAGTCAGAAGAGCAGCTAGACTGCGTTCGATAGCAAGAAATCTGCCGATGCTTGGGTGTCAGTACCGGTAGAAGCAGCCGGAACTGCAGAGCATGGTGCCAGTAGTTCTGCTGAGGTTGAGGCCTCGAGAACATCCTGGAGCCCGGTTGATGCTTCGGAAGCCGAAGCCTCCCTCCGGGGCAGTTTTGCCGGTGAAAATTCCTCAAGGGCAATGCCAGTGGCATCTCGATACTTAGGAGGTCTACCCTTTGAGGACCAGCTAGATTTATGTTTAGTTATCTGAGATCCATGGGAGGAAGATGAGGCCCTGGAGGACATTGATGCAACAGACACCGCGTTTGAGGGAAAAAGGGTGCTAAGCTTTGCAACTCGATTCTGCTAACCCCTTTTTGACATCATTCCACAGGAGAGGCACTCCAACGTAGAGTGGTCAGGACCTAAACATTTGAAACATCAATCATGGGTGTCGGTGACGGAGATGGTACCGCCACACTTAGAACGTTTTTTTTTTGTTTTTTTTTTAAACCAGATGTTGGTTTTTCCATTTTTAAGGAAAAATTGGGCCTAGTGCCCAAAATGGCACCTAGCACCAAGGAAAAAAGGTTTCTGACGTAAAATAGCTCAAACCATAGTTTATTATTTTATTTTATTTTTTTTTTAAGAAGGAAGAATGAACCGGTGGTACCGGTATAGCATCTAAGGAAGGCAGACGCGACCACAAAAAACAAAGATTAAAGACAACATTTTTCTGCAGTGACAGGGTATGGGACCTGTCGGCTCCGCGGAAAACAAAGAACTGGAGAGGGACAGTTGGAAAGGCGGGAAGGTAGCACGCAGGCACTGTGGGTTGCTCCCAAAAGCTTTCCTATTGGATGCTGGGGAGCGTTCCCGCGCAGGCTCCGTCGGTACCGACAATACCCATATGTGAAGACTACATTCCTGCTTGTTCCTGGAGATAGGGCGGTGTATCAAGTGACTAAACCATAACCCTTACTACAAAGGAAGCCTCCCTCTCAACATCTCTGTTGACACAGCATACCTGTACCACCCCTTCCAATATGCAAATGTTTAGCCAAGGCACATGACATCAAGGACTGGTTGCTACCTGTATCTACTACTGCCTCTATATCCACCCCTCCCCCCCCCCATCCAAACAAACATTCTTGCTTAAAATAAAACAAAAAAAAAAAAAAAACACACCCCCCCCCCCCCCCACCCATCTTCTGATAAAACCTCCATGGTTTGACCTAATCCCATCCCCGAAAAAGGAACAGTACATTCTGGGGCATTCCTGTTTAAAATGCCCTTCTTCCCTATAGGAGAAGCATTTAAGGGCTCCTCTGGTTTCCTGTTTGGACCAGTGTCCCAGGGTATCCCAACCCCTATTGAAAAATTATTCCTTTTGACTGGTCAGCCCCAAAAAGGCAGGTTCTGTGCTCCTTACCCCAAGTCTTAAATTTGTTCACCACGTTGTCTGGCAACAAGATTCATGGACTTAGATCGTATGTCAAGTTGAACAACTGTTTCTTCAATTTAGTAACATAGTAAATGACAGCAGATAACAAAACAGCATGGTCCACCATCCAGTCTGCCCAGTAAAGTGCCAGAGTTGTACATGCCGCTCCAGGCAGGTTACCCTCTAGAGTTTATGTGCCACTAAATGTGGGAGACTGAAACAAGATACTAGAAAGGACAAACACTGGGGATGACATACATCCTAGGCATTTCATGTCACAGCAATGATTATTTATTTAACCAGTTTTGTATACCACCTTATCCTTCAATCAAAGTGGTATTATTTATTTATTTATTTATTTAACAGTATTTCTAAACCACCTTATCTTAATAATCAAGGTGGTATCACAGCAAGCAATCAGGTAAAGTGTGTGTGTTGTACATGCAGTGAGGATAAAACTTAGTTGTGTGAGGGATGTGTTGGGTGCTTGATTTGTTTGAGCTATATACAGGGTGGGCTATTTACAGTGGTGCTAGAATCATATTTTATATATATTCAGTTGTTTGGGAGGATTGGAGTGCTGTTATCCATTCTCTTAGGTTATGTGATGTGACCATAGTGCTCTATGAACAGCATGGTTTTCAGTTGTTTTCTGAAGTCTTTGAGGTCTGGAGTTGCCCTTAGATCGTCCGGTAGATTGTTCCATATTGTTGGAGCAGCCATGGATAGAGCTCTGTCTGTTGTGTCCTTGCGTGTGTGCTTGTACTCATTTGGGGTGCTGACTCGGTTGCGTGTTTGACTTCTTCTGGGACGTGCGCTGGTTTCCGGTTGTATGAGCAGGTGGAGGCTGTTGGCTGATGTGTGTTCTTTTATCTTAAATAGGTTTATGATAGTCTTGTATCTGATGCGAGCAATGATTGGGAGCCAGTGTAAGTCCTTTAGTGTAGGTGTGATGTGCTCCTGCCTTGCGGCTCCGGATATGATTCGAGCTGCAGTGTTTTGTGCCAGCTGTAGTGGTTTGAGAGCTTGTTTTGGTAGTCCGAGGTATATCGGATTGCAGAAGTCCAGTATTGGGGTTATCAGTGCTTGACAGACTGTACGGAAGTGTTCTGGAGCGAGGAGTGGTTTCAGTCTCCTGATGATTCGCATCCTGTAATATGCTTTTTGGATTGTTTTGTCTATGTGTGGTTTGAGGTTGAGTTTACTGTCCAGAGTAACCCCAAGGTATCTCACCTCCGATCTTATCGGTATCGTGGTGCTTTGTATCTTTATGTTTGGTGGGTGTGTGAAGCTTTGGTTTCGAGTGATGATTAAAGCTTCAGTCTTGTTGTAGTTTATAGCTAGATTGTTGTTTTGGCACCACTTCGCCATTTGGGTAAGGCAGTCTGCTATCTTAGAGAAGTCCGGGTTTTCGATTGATATCGGGGAGTATACCATTATATCGTCTGCGTATATTGTGTATTGGATGTTGTTCTCTTTCATAATGTTGCATATTGGTTGGATGTAGATGTTAAAAAGGAGTGCTGAGAGTGCGGATCCTTGTGGTACTCCTTGTGGTACTCCTTATTATTAACACGTATGAAGTGCTACTAGGCATACCCTGTGCCATAAAAACAGAAATACAGTCCCTGCTTGAAAAGCTTACAATCTAGCAAATACACAATCCAGCACAAGCAACAGCTAGAGGAAAGGGAGGAATCAGGAGTTGAAAGCAGCCACATAAAGGTAAGACTATCATAGATTTGAATAGGGATAGAGAAGAGGCTTGCTGCAATGATGTTCTAGGATAAACTGAAAGCATAGTATGACACTAGCTAGATTTACAGGAAAACAGCTGTGAACAGCAAAAAAGATATTACCTGGTAATCCTCCAACATTTGCCCAGTTCATTCTGGTGAGAAAAATGTTGTCCAGTCGAGCCACTTTCAATCTGAAGTTAAAGAAGCAGACATGAATAAAGACCATGTACAAACATTTACTAAAATAAAAGTGAAAGTTATATGTGAAGGTCAGCGGTTAGTGCTCAAAGTTGTAATAAGGAAACTCTGGATTTCTTTTACCAGTTCAAAAGCTTTGCAGAGTGGCTAAGAATGGGAGCATTACTAGCACAGTACCTTACTCACTGCTACCGGATTTGGATTTTAGATTTACTCAACTTTGTCATATCAGAGCTCAAGTTGAGTTACAAGCAAGTACATAAGTTATTTCCCTGTATAGGTGGGCTAACAATACAAGCTCTACCTATGGCAAGGGAAAGTAAGGAGGACATTAAGATCACGAGGAGCATCAGAAGGCAATTTTGATTTCTCCACAGAACAGTGGGATGCATGCAGCTTTACAAGTAGTGACTCCAAAGCAGAAGACAATTGCATCTCCATTTTTTTCTTGATATTTTAAGCAATTTAAAATAGGAATCCTGATCGTGGATGCCTGGCTAAAGATGAATCTTTCTATGCAGAACTAGAGCACTCTGCCCAAAGGCACTATCCCTTCTTGATGGTATATTACCACAGTAGTGTTCGGTGAACATGTACACAGATGACCACCAAGTTTCTGCTTTACACATCAAGAATGGTGATGGGCATAGGCTGGCAACAAATGCTGCAATTAAAGCTACAGTAAATTGATACATCCCAATTCTATTTTTGAGATAGTGGAGATATGGGGACGAGGGGGGAGACAGTTTGCACACATCAGTACAAATACATGATGCAAGCCAAAATCCACTTGGGATATAGCTATTTTAGTGACATCAAGGTTGTCAAATGTGATTAATAGCTTAGAGCACTTCCTAAGGTTCATAGGTCAGTGTATGTAATGCAACAAGACCTGCTTACTGTTTAATATATGTGCAAACACTTTTATACAGAAGTTAAAGTTTTGGGTAGAAAACTGCTAGAACAATGGATTGGTTAAGAAAATTTGTTGATATCTTGGGAAGGAACTTAAGGCGACTGCAAAGCACAAACCAATTAGGATACATCTGCATGTATGGAGGATAGTGCACCAGGGCCTCAAGTTAGACACTGCTGTTCAAGGTAATGGCAATTAGGAAGAGAGTTTGATGAGAGAAATTTGAGAGCTGTTTCATGCATGAGCTTGAAGGGAGAGGTCAAGAATTTTCCAAGAATGATATTAAAAAAGTCCCAAGCTAATGGAAGGGGCCAGACTGGAAGTCTACAGTCCATCAGCCCTTGCATGTACAGTGATGTTAACTGATAGTGAACACAACAGCACCCTCAACCTTTTCATGGTAAATGGCAATAGGGCAGAAGTGAAATCGCAAAGAGTGTGTCAAGTCTGTATCAAAGAGGTGAAAGAGATAGGGTAGAGTAGGATAGGAGCTAGAACCACTCGATGTTATGATTTCCTAGTGGGCAGCCTGCCAGAAGTCATGATACATGTCTTCCCTTCCATGATAGATAACATGCAAACTGAGTTTCAAGCTCTCACTGCCAAAGCATAAATCCATATGTCTCCTGATGATCATCTGAATAGTTCTGGATATGAGTGGGAAGGGGAGGAAAGCAGAAGAGACCTTTGTTTCAGCATATGGAAGTGGTGTAAGGCACTAATCTGCCTAGTGCTGGTCTCCTGCACAAGAGAATTTTTTACACTGCTAGAAGTGAAAAGGTCTGATGGATACGACCCATTTCTTGAACAGTTCAAGGACAATTACTTCATAAAGGGACCACTCAGAGGTCCAGCATGCAACTTAGAATCTGCTATACGATTCTGGTCTCCTGGTACACGAGTCATTTAAAGCGATGAATAAATGAGATCTCTGGTCCCATATTTTAAATAGCCTCCTAATAGTGTGAAGGAAACTTACCTGCTGTGTTTGTTGATATAAAATATGCAGACTTGTGTTGTCTGCAGATTAACTGTGCCTTTCCTTGCATCCAATCTTTAAACATGTGGAGGGCATAATGGCACAAAATTTGAGAAAAATAATATGTAGAAGTTACTCATGACTGGTCCATGACCCTCAAGTACACAACTGCTGATGAGTCACATCCCCCATCCAAACAAGTGCTAGAGATGTCCATGGTTAATGCCAGGTGATATAGAGGTAAGTGGAAGGAAGCTCTTCAAAGGTTGGCTAGTGCTTGCCACCATTAAAGGAAGTGAAAAATAGTAGTTTAGATATATTTGGTGCAAAAGAGGCTGTTTCGCCTTGGTCCCACAGGAGTATTAGTTGCCATTATGAGTACCTACCTCATGCATAGCTAATTTGGCATACTAGCCACATTGTTGCTGCCGTTGTTGTTCATCGTATATTTGCTATACTGCCCTTTCTTGGGTAAGGCAGTGGAGTAGTTTAAAAAAACTAAAGTATAAGAGCAAGAATGTGAAATTAGGAAAGAAAATTAGCAGGTCAGGTCTAGAGTCCCTCCAGTCCAGTCCAGATGCATGGGTTTATACTAGACTAACAGCAGATGGAGACTCTGAATCACTGGTTTGATGGCATCACCCTATAAGGGTCCTGTGCAACTCTCCTCAGAAAGTATTTCTGTTAATAAAGATGACTCCACAGACACAGCTTATTAACCAGTACAAACACTCAGAAAAAACTAATGAATGAAATAAGACACTTACTTACTCTGCAGGAGATCTGGAACAGAGGAAAGAACACCTTCCTGCTCACAAGGAGACCCCCTGACACAGTCCCATAAGCAGAGCTCTGTGGAGTTTCAGACTTACTAAACCTAGGAAGACAATAGGACTAAGAACTGTCTTAAAGATTCCCGGGCTCAACTGATACAAGCAGAACAGATACAGCGCGTCTTGGTCTAGAGGGATTCCATGAAAGAAAATTAGTAGGTAAGATCAAATTTCACCTTCCTAATCAACTCTACAGTCCAGTCCAAAAACACGTGGAACTTAAAGCAATATCTAATGAAAAAGACCAGAGAGCCTGGCCCTTAACACCTGCGCCCCAGATCTGGCATCAGCCTGAGCCTGCACATCCAGACGGTAATACCAAGTAAAAAACTGCAAAGACCACTATACTGCTGTTCTACAAATGTCCAGCAGTGGCACAAAGCCAAACTCTGCCCATGAAGGGGATTGAGCTCTAGTAGAATGAGCCTTAAGGCCACCCTAGAACTCGTCATCCTTTAAGCAGATAAGCTGAAGCCAGCGAGCAATGGACACCCTACAGGCTGCCTCTCCTTTACACATCCCCCAAACACCACAAAAAGATGATCTGAATGATGAAACTGTTCAATATTCTTAAGATATTACCATCGCACATGCCACACATCCAACTTGTATAAAAGACCAATTGTCCCAATTTGCACTCTCTCGCAAAACAATGGCAGAGTAATGGGCTGATTGACATGAAAAGAGGAAGGTAACAAGCAAATAACCACCTTTTCCTTAGAAATTACTAGGAAAGGTTCTCTACACGATATTGCTTGCAGACATCAGCATAAGATCCTTGAAGGAAGGCCATGCCAAGGGCTCAAATGGCACCCTCACCGTTACCAGCAAGACCAAATTAGGGGTTAGGGGGGGTTTTTTTAGTGTTTCTTTTTTTTTATATATATTTTAAATTTGATTATTCAATACATTCAAGACGACACATGATGAAAAGCATATGGCAGAAAAACAACAATGGTAATAAAAAACAGAAAAATATTTTAACCATCCTTTAGACCACTAACAAGGAAATATAGGAGGCTCCAGGAAATCCCAAAGGAGTAAATACTCCTTTATTTTAAAGAAAAAAAAAGACCAAACAAGGCAATGCAAGACTTATAAATCAACCGTATGGGAAGCTGGTGTAACCGCAGCTTCTTCCATAGCTACCAAACATTCCTCTTTAAGTAACATGATGAGCAGGAAATTAACAAAAAAAGACCCGCCAAGTGAAAGAACCCTGGGCTTAAGTCCCAGGAATGCCTTCCTCCTTAGCGGAGTATCCCCAGCAAGATCTGGAAAAATGCAGACAAGAGAGCGCATAAACCGCTCAATGAAATTTCTGAAATAAGATCTCAGAATTAACGATTTATTGGATTCTAGGGCCAAGATAACAAGGAGAGTCGAACGAGCCGTGATCACCTCCAGAGAGCTTTCCAGAAAACCCATTAGCCTCGAGAATCCCTCGGAGGCTGAAGACCTAACTCCCTGGTTACCCAGCCCTACCGAAAGATACTGGAACCCTTGTCAAAAGGTGGTAGATCTTCATGGGAAATCTTCAGGACCTCTCGGAAGTATCTACAAACCATCTCCATAGGTGACTGCAACAGAGATTACGGAAAATTAAGTCGTCTCAGTTGTTCTTCCAGACTTGGTTCTCAAGATATTCCATTTTCCTAAGAGTCACAGTCTTATCCTTCAGCAAGTCACATTGCAAACCCTGAAGATGTCCAATATATTCCTCCAAATGGGCCATTTTCCCTTCCTGTACCTTTTGCACTCTGGAAACCTCTTGAAAATGATGTCTAAGAGAATTAGTCTCGGTACTTACAGTTGGAACAGCAGATACACAGGAAGCATTCATGGTCGCAATTGCCTCACACAGCACCTCCAATGTAAACTTTAGTGGGTTTCACCAGCACTTGGAGTGAGCACAGCTCCAGGACCAACAGGGAGCAGGTTAGCACCCAAAGCTAATGTACCTGCTACGTCTCCCACCTCACCAGTCGATCCAAGGAGTTGAGCAGGCACAGCCGATCAGCCCTCTTCATTTCCCTGCGACGGCATGCTCATCTGCAGGCCAGAGGGAAGCACTTCACTGGCCAAGGCAACACTTCTGAGGCAAGGAGAGGGAACCCGCAACTCAGGGGAAAGCCAAACACCTGACATGCTCAGGTCCGCAGCTTGAGAATCCTGCCAACCTGTCGAAGACGCCACTCCTGCCCCTGGTATAGCAAAGCTGCAAGTATCCAGAATTCTGTCCGGTGAGAGTAGAAAGCCTCACCCAAGGGTAGGTAGGCTTGCTTGCATTTCCTCTGCCCTATTTCTCCTCAGGAAATCGTAAACAAAACGCTGACGTAAAGCTCAGTATAAAAGAACCAGCTTAACTGGTGCAGCACACTGCCGCCATCTTGCCCCCGTCAAGGAGTGACAAGACCAAATTAAGATCCCAAGGTGGGACCACTATCCGTGTTGGCAGCTACACGTTTTTAACTCCCCTCAAGAAGTGCACAACAAGTGGGAAGCTAAGGAAACACCTTGCACCCTGCCGAGAGAAACATGCCAATGCTGCTACCTACACTTGCAGAGAATGCAGAGATATCCCCCCTCCAGGCCTGTCTGCAAAAAAGCTAGTGACTGGAAGAGTGCAACTGAAAGGACAAAGTCCCCTATTTTCAGGACAACTTTCAAACAGGCACTATACCCACAGATACGCGAGAGAGGTGGAGCTTTCCACATGTGTAACATGTGGAAATGACTTTAGTAACCCTTCTTTCCCCCTCTCAGGTGTGCCCTTTCAAGAGCTAAGCCATAAATGAGTATCTGCATTCCACATCACTGGACCCTGCATTACAAGATCTTCCATTACCAGCAAAGGCTATGGATCCTCCACTGCCAAACTAACCAGGTCCACATATCACAGCCCTTGAGGCCAATCAGGCACTACAATAAGTCAGACCCTGATGAGTCTCCACCCTCTGGACCACTCATAGGGCGAGTGGCCACAGAGGAAAACACATTCAAAGGTGGCCTTGGGGACAAGTCTGTTATATACCGGTAAATGTATCGAGACTTTTGGAAATCTGTTCTCTCCAGTGACTGAAGAACCGACCCACTTTGGCATTGACTGCAGTCACTATGAGATCCATCATCAGCATCCCCCAATGCTGTAAAATCTGATGAAACAATTTCCACTAGGAACCACTCTCCAGGGTCCAACCGATTTCGGCTGAGAAAACCAACCTGTACATTCTCTTTTCCGGCCATATGAACCACTGATAAAGCTAGAAGATATGCCTCCGCCCACTCCAGCAGTGTGGATCAGGCCCAATAGGTTGATCGACCAAGTCCTTTCCTCCAGAGACCACTGGCCCTGTGCCACCCAGGTCAGACAGTGGGCCCTCCAACCCATTAAACTGGCATCAATCATAACCACTATCCAATTGGGTGTTTCAAGCGGCACCCTATCGATATATTGCTTCAGCATAGCTTCCAGTTCTCTATTCTAAGTATCTTTCAGGGCTACACCACCTTCTGTGAGGATGACTTTTAATGACTGCTGTCACCAGCGCATCTACCATCAGGAATTTAAACAGCTCCTTACCCTCCAGCGGAATGGGATAAAGACATGCCATGGATCTATAGGCACGTAAATTAGCTTCCAGCAAGTCCCACTCTGCTGTAGATCATAGCTCTGATGGTGCATATAGCAGAAAAGACTTTGAGAGCTTCCGTATACCCTCCAACAAGGGGTCCCCTCCAGCAACCCTTCCATGGGAACATACTTTGGAATATTCGAAGCTGCCAATAACTGGGAAAGAAGAAACCCCAACTTGTCCCTGAAGACCCTCTCCACCAAGGGATCTGCCCCCAGACTAATCTTGCCCTCATTGAGGTCTTCAACCTGAGCATTGTCCCAATGGTTAGACAGTCCTGCTTGGGGATCATCCACGCCCCCAAAAACCACCAACACCTGATCCTCAAGCTCCTCCAACCTGTCCAAATGAGGCTGCTTAGCTACCAGTCCAGAATCATCAAAAGGTGTTTTCCAGACCTCCCCGGCTCCTTGATGCAGGCCCTGCTTCATACAAAAAAGACTGATGGAGAAGCACAAATTCTGGAGAAAAAGGGACTTCCTGAGCTCTCAAATCCTCCCCTCATGCCATCTGGCAGAACTGGGCCCTGCGCTGCTCCTTCCGACAGGCCAGAAGCCCAACAGCTCCCTAGAACCAGAGACAGGTCCTGGCAAAATGGGGCATTTCCTGCCAAAATAAGGCTCTGTCATAGCTGAGGGGAAACAGATGTTACCTCAGCCGTGGCCCCTGTAGCCTCCTCCAACAGTTGTTTAGCCCTCCCAAAAACAGCTGCAGCAGAAACCAGAGTCTGTTAGTTGACTCTGGCAACTGTCAAAGGCCACACACTGGTTAAGCATGACAGCAGAGCCACGGAAACGCAATTCACCCTGCTGAAGACTCTGCAACACTGGGAACTCACCAGGCCTGCCCTCCACCACCAATCAAACTCAACCAGGCTGCTGCTCCATTGATCCTGTTTCCTGTTTTAAAATCCGTCTGCTGGCCCTTTCTTTTTTTTTTCTTTTTTATATAAAGGGAGGGGGGGCACAGAACCCCACAGCTAAGATGACTTGAGTGCCCCACAAAGTGGGGGGGGGGGGGAAGAAGGGGGGAGAAAAAAATATCAAGCCAATAGAAGGGATGGGAGGAGGGAGAGGGACCTGGCCTGCCTAGTTTAAACACCCCTGGGCCCTTTGCTCCAGGCCCCCAGCAGAGCCAAGCCAAGGACAAGCAGAAACCACTGCATGGCCTGCTCAATGCTATTGTTCCAATTTTATTTATTTTCAATAGCCATCCAGTGGAGTCCCGTCTCACAGGAGCCTAAGATACCTCCATCTGCTGGAGACTGAGGTACTGACTGAGGAGAGATGCACAGGACCCTTATAGGGCGATGTCATCAATCCAGTAGTTCTCAGTCTTCATCTTCTGGTAGGCAAGGATAATCCCACACGTCTGGACTGGACTGGAGGTATGATTAGAAAAGGAATTCTAAATTGCAACAGAACAAATGAAATACAAAAGCACATAAGACCAATACGGTGGTTTACTGGTTTGTGTGCAGCCCATCACCTGCAGTTGCCTGAAACTTTAATCCCACAAAAGCTAGGGAGAACAAAAAAGGCTCTTCAACTTTGTTCTGAACTTCACAAAGACAGCTCAAAATACAGGGCCTACGGCAAAGTGGTCCACAGAGAAAAAGCTTAAAAAAAAACAAACAAACCCAACAACAAAGCAGTTTGCCTATTGTACTCATCGTGCATGAGCAACCAAGGGGATTAGCAGTAGACACCTTCAATCAGGGTGAAAAGCAGGGGGCTAGTTAGTAAGGAATAGTTAGGGAAGAAAGATATGGTATGGTCCCAGTATGAAGAGTCTATGGAACATAACTAAAAGCTTAAATTGGACAAGAAATAGAGAGACAGTGGCATTTGAATAATAAAGAAGAGATGTGGTCATTTATGTTTCAATGAAAACACCCCGTTAGTCATATTTTGGAGGGTCTGATAATGCTTCACATTTGCTCATTTAAGACCATTATAAACCAAACTGCAGTAGTTTAGTTGCAGGGGCAACAATTGGTGCAGTCCAGCACACTAATAAACACATCTAAATAACTATGCATGGCTCAAAATTAACACAAAGCAAGAAGGTGAAATTAGACTTGCCTGCTAATTGTTGTTCCTTAAGGAACTCTAGTCCAGTCCCGGAAACTCTGAGATAAGTACCTTCTCCAGCAGCTTTGGAGACAAACACGTCATCGCTTTAGATGACACTGGTATAAGTAGGCAAGGACTGCCTCTCCACTCCAGTACCTATTGACAAAGCAGACTCAGCAGAGCAACAAATAAGTAGTTAAATTGCAACCACATTTTTTTTTTTTTTAAATATAACTGACTACACCCCCCCACCCTTGCAAGCCAAAGGATGGCGTAATCAAGACGACGATCACATTAACTACCACTCTGAGCTCCCAGAAATTCAGGCTGCCAAGAAACCTGGAACCAAACACACCGGGTGGGATCTGGGACTGAACTAGAGTTCCTTAAGGAACAACAGTGAGCAGGCAAGTCTAATTTCACCTTCCTTTTCGTCCCTCTAGTCCAGTCCCGGAACCTCTGAGGATGTAACAGAGCAGTAAATATCAACGGGAGGGCCCTGCTAGACCAGCCTGAAGTACTGCCGATCCAAAACGCACATCTTTTGCCACCTGCACATCTAGTCGATAATGCTTGACAAACGAATTTAAGGACGACCATGTCACCGCTTTACAAATATCCTCGGCTGGCACCAAACTGTATTCCGCCCAAGAAGGGAGTGGAGAAGTGGCCTAGTGGTTGGGGCAAGGTACTTCAGGCCGGAAGGTTGTGGGTTCAAATCCCACTAGAGGACAGCAACCATGGGCCGGAAGGACTGGCGTTTCTAGTCCCATAAGAACATAAGATATGCCATACTGGGTCAGACCAAGGTCCATCAACCCCAGTATTCTGTTTCCAACAGTGGCCAATCTAGGTCATATGTACCTAGCAGTTTCCCCAAGAGACACAGGATCCACAATGCTTGTATTGGTTCAAGCATTGATATCCTGGGTCCCTTCTTAATAATGGTTTATGGACCTTTCCTCCAGGAACTTGTCCAAACCTTTTTTTAAACCCAGCTACACTAACAGCCTTTAGGGTAGCGTTCTCCGAAATGCTTCCCGTTCCACGCGCAGGACCCAAAAGGCAGGCAGAGCTCCGGAGTCT
This sequence comes from Ichthyophis bannanicus, assembly GCA_033557465.1. Classification (NCBI taxonomy): domain Eukaryota; kingdom Metazoa; phylum Chordata; class Amphibia; order Gymnophiona; family Ichthyophiidae; genus Ichthyophis; species Ichthyophis bannanicus. The sequence continues at coordinate 224,487,050 of CM066041.1, read as the reverse complement.
CAATGCGTGGATGAGACAATGGTGCAGAGATGAGGGGTTCGGATTTGTTAGGAACTGGGGAACATTCTGGGGAAAGGAGGGGCTCTTCCGAAGGGATGGGCTTCACCTTAACCGGGATGGAACCAGGCTGCTGGCATTAACCTTTAAAAAGGAGATAGAGCAGCTTTTAAACTAGATAATAGGGGAAAGCCGACAGTCGCCCAAGAGCGCATGGCTCGGAAGAATGTATCCTTGAAGGATACTACAAAAAGCAGAGAGGTTCCAAAAAAGAGTAAAGTAGCCCAAATGCCCTCGAGTATGGAGCAGACAGAACTTAAAGATCCCAAATAACCCATGTCTACCAATAGCCAAATTAATATGAATAAAATACAGTCTCTAAAATGCTTGTATGCAAATGCTAGAAGTCTACAAAACAAGATGGGAGAGTTAGAATATATAGCACTAAACGAGAGGTTAGATATGATTGGAATATCAGAGACATGGTGGAAGGAGGACAACCAGTGGGACACTGTGATACCTGGGTACAAACTATATCGTAATGATAGAGCTGACCAAATTGGTGGAGGGGTTGCGCTCTATGTTAGAGAGGGCATTGAGTCAGAAAGGTTTAAAGTTTTGCAAGAAACAAAATTTGCTGTAGAATCTCTATGGATTGAAATTCCATGTAAAAAGGGGAAGGCGATGGCAGTGGGGGTGTACTATCGTCCGCCTGGCCAGAATGAACAAATGGATGATGAAATGCTCAAAGAAATCAAGGAAGCTAGCAAAAGTTACAGTGCAGTAATAATAATGGGTGATTTCAATTACCCCGGCATCGACTGGGTCAGTGTCACAACAGGACATGCTAGGGAGATAAAGTTCCTAGATGAAATAAATGACTGCTTCTTGGAGCAGCTGGTTCATGAACCAACCAGAGGGGAAGCCATATTAGACCTAGTCCTTAGTGGAAAACCAGATGTAGTGCAAGAGATAAGGGTGTTGGGGCCACTTGGCAATAGTGATCATAGCATGATCGACCTTTGATTTAATTAGTGGAGGAGGGATAGTAAGGAAATCCACAGTACTACCCTTTAACTTTCGAAAGGGAGACTATGATAAAATGAGGAAAACGGTTAAGAAAAAACTAAAAGGAGCAGTTGCAAAGGTTAAAGACGTACATCAAGCTTGGGTGGTGTTGAAAAATACTATCTTGGAAGCCCAGACCAGCTGTATTCCACGCTTTAAGAAAAGTGGAAGGAAGTCCAAAAAACTGCCAGCATGGTTTAAAGGTGAGGTCAGAGAGGCTGTTGCCAAAAAAGCATCTTTCAGGAAATGGAAAAAAGAGCCAAACGATGAAACCTGGAAACAGCACAAGCACTGGCAAGTCAAATGCAAGGCACTGATAAGGCAGGCAAAGAGAGAATTTGAGAAGAAGCTTGCTGCGGAAGCAAAAACGCGAAATAAAGACCTTTTCAAGTACATTCGTAGCAAAAAACCTGTGAGAGAGTCAGTTGGTCCATTAGATGATAAAGGGGTTAAAGGAGCACTAAGAGGCGACAAGGCGATAGCGGAGAGACTGAATGAATTCTTTGCTTCGGTCTTTACTGAGGAAGATGTAGGGATGTTACCCATGACTGAAGTGGTATTTAAAGGTGTGGAAGAATTGAAGGAAATATCGATACATCGGGAAGATGTCTTACAACTATTAGATAAACTGAAGAGTAGCAAATCACCTGGGCCGGATGGTATACATCCAAGGGTGTTGAAAGAACTGAAATTTGAGATTGCAGACCTGCTATCAGTAATCTGTGAACTATCATTAAAATCATCTCTAATACCTGAGGATTGGAGGATCGCCAATGTAACACCAATTTTTAAAAAGGGTTCGAGGGGTGATCCGGGAAACTACAGACCAGTGAACCTGACATCAGTACCGGGAAAAATGGTATTTCAGTTCTTTCAACACTCTTGGATGTATACCATCCGGCCCAGGTGATTTGCTACTCTTCAGTTTATCTAATAGTTGTAATACATCTTCCCGATGTATCGAGATTTCCTTCAATTCTTCCACACCTTTAAATACCACTTCAGTCATGGGTAACATCCCTGCATCTTCCTCAGTAAAGACCAAAGCAAAGAATTCATTCAGTCTCTCCGCTATCGCCTTGTCGCCTCTTAGTGCTCCTTTAACCCCTTGATCATCTAATGGACCAACTGACTCTCTCACAGGTTTTTTGCTCTGAATGTACTTGGAAAGGTCTTTATTTCGCGTTTTTGCTTCCGCAGCAAGCTTCTTCTCAAATTCTCTCTTTGCCTGCCTTATCAATGCCTTGCATTTGACTTGCCAGTGCTTGTGCTGTTTCCAGGTTTCGTCGTTTGGCTCTTTTTTCCATTTTCTGAAAGATACTTTTTTGGCAACAGCCTCTCTGACCTCACCTTTAAACCATGCTGGCTGTTTTTTGGACTTCCTTCCACTTTTCTTAAAGCGTGGAATACAGCTGGTTTGGGCTTCCAAGATAGTATTTTTCAACACCACCCAAGCTTGATGTACATCTTTAACCTTTGCAACTGCTCCTTTAAGTTTTTTCTTAACCGTTTTCCTCATTTTATCATAGTCTCCCTTTCTAAAGTTAAAAGGTAGTACTGTGGATTTCCTTACTAACCCTCCTCCACTATTTAAATCAAAGGCGATCATGCTATGATCACTATTGCCAAGTGGCCCCAACACCCTTATCTCTTGCACTAGATCTGGTGTTCCACTAAGGACTAGGTCTAATATGGCTTCCTCTCTGGTCGGTTCATGAACCAGCTGCTCCAAGAAGCAGTCATTTATTTCATCTAGAAACTTTATCTCCCTAGCATGTCCTGACGTGACACTGACCCAGTCGATACCGGGGTAATTGAAATCACCCATTATTATTACTGCGCTGTAACGTTTGTTAGCTTCCGTGATTTCTTTGAGCATTTCATCATCCATTTGGTCGTTCTGGCCAGGCGCTCGGATAGTACACCCCCACTGCCATTGCCTTCCCCCTTTTACATGGAATTTCAATCCATATATATTCTACAGCAGATTTTGTTTCCTGCAAAACTTAATCCTTTCTGACTCAATGCCCTCTCTAACATAGAGAGCAACCCCTCCACCAATTTGATCAGCTCTATCATTACGATATAGTTTGTACCCAAGTATCAGTGTCCCACTGGTTGTCCTCCTTCCACCATGTCTCTGATATTCCAATCATATCTAAACTTTTCATTTAGTGCTATATATTCTAACTCTACCATCTTATTTTTTTAGACTTCTAGCATTTGCATACAAGCATTTTAGAGAATGTATTTTATTCATATTAATTTGGCTATTGTTAGACATGGGTAATTTGGGATCTTTAAGCTCTGTTTGCTCCATACTTGAGGGCATTTGGGCTACTTTACTCTTTTGTGGAACCTCTCTGCTTTTGGTAGTATCCTTCAAAGATACATTCTTCCGAACCATCCGCTCTTGGGCGACTGTCGGCTTTCCCCTAATATCTAGTTTAAAAGCTGCTCTCTCTCCTTTTTAAAGGTTAATGCCAGCAGCCTGGTTCCATCCCGGTTAAGGTGAAGCCCATCCCTTCGGAAGAGCCCCTCCTTTCCCCAGAATGTTCCCCAGTTCCTAACAAATCCAAAACCCTCATCTTTGCACCATTGTCTCATCCACGCATTGAGACTCTGGAGCTCTGACTGCCTTTTGGGTCCTGCGCGTGGAACAGGAAGCATTTTGGAGAATGCTACCCTGGAAGTTCTGGATTTCAACTTCCTACCTAAAAGTCTAAATTTTGCCTCCAGAACCTCCCTACCACATTTAGGCTGGTTCCCACAGGTGCTCCTTGTGGTCTTGGGCAAGCCACTTAACCCTCCATAGCCCATGTTCCCTGTAAAATAGTTATCTCCAAGTTATAATGCCCTGTTCAATGTAATTTCAGTTTGTTCAATGTAAACCGCACTGATGCAGAATAGCGCGGTATATAAGAGAATGTAAATAAATAAAAATAAATAAAAGGCCGCTTGTGCTCTAGTTGAATGAGCCCTGAGACCCTCCGGTACCTCCTTACCTTTCAAAATCTATGCCGCAATAGATTCCTTTAACCATCTGGAAATATAAGATTTTGCCGCAGCCTCTCCCTTCCGTGGAACGCCAAACACCATAAACAACCTGTATCTCGCGAAGGTAAAGTTTAAGCATCTGACGAACATCTAGAAGACAACCTTCCTCCCATCGACTCTCTCCAGAGAATACCGGTAACGAGACTACCTGGTTGACATGAAACACAAATGACCTTGGCCAAAAAGGCGGGAACCGGCTCCAACACCACCTTCTGATCTGAGAAAGAAAGAAACGGCTCCTTACAAGACAAAGCCTGCAACTCCAAAATCCTGCGAGCTGAGCAAATGGCTACTAGAAAAATCGTCTTTAACGTCAAATCCTTCAATGACGCCTTACCTAACGGCTCAAAAGGTTCTCTGACCAACACGTCCAACACCAAATTCAGGTCCCACGCGGGAACCACGCACCTGCGAGGAGGCCTCATGAGCAACACAGCCTGTAAAAACCTTTTGACATCCGCATGCGCCCTCAACAGTTCTCCTTGAATATTACCAAGGTAACAAGATAACACCGCCAGCTGAACTCTGTGATAAGGAAGCTTATCATAGCTCAGGAAGGAGCTATAGAAAAGGTGAAGTGACTCTGAACAAGCAACCTGTCAGTTCTGGTAGAAATAAGAAAACAGAATTTTCCCATAAAAGACTACCAGTCCCAGAATGCACCAGGTTTCCAACAGCCATTAGAGGAGCTGAAGTGGGGAAACGTGTGTTCAATCAGGAGGGCTATGAGGTAATCCCTAAGCACTCATCTGAAAGGGCAGGACCTGATTCAGCACAGCTGCGCTGTATTAGGGGGGAGCACTCATCTAGGCAGAATAAAGGTAGAGTTTATTCTACAGAGAATTATCCTCATTATCCTGAGAATCAGCTTGAGCTTGATCATCAGTTTCATCTGAAGGATCATCAGAAGCCAAACCGGACAGACAGAGAGGGAAAGAAACCCTTTGGAAGAAGGAAGAGAAAAGCCTTTGAGAGGTATAGAAGAGTCCAGAGCAGTACGTATACTGGGAGGAATTTCAAGGGCCAGCATACACCATTGGACTGGGGAAAGCCAGAGGAATGGTGCTGCAGAGCTAGGAATCACCAGAGGCTACCTGTGAGGGAGACGGCTGCACGTGGAAGGGACCCTAAGACCTATGCCAGAAGGTATGTGAAGAGAGATCCAGTGTCCAGGGATCTGGATTGGAAGGCTGGACATAAGAACTGGACTACATACTGGCCAGGCTATATAGAGAGGAACTCTAACAGCAATGGAAGCTCAGGTATGAACACTGATCTATGCCCTAGCTATAACCTTGAAAGACAGCAGGGAAACAAGTATTCTCCTGAAAGTGCTCCATTGAGAGATTCATCTGTGCCAATCCATGATATTGAACCCATGCTTGTTGAAGGAGGAATGATTGCAGATGAAGAATGTGTTTATATGGACTGCTCTCTGTCCAAACTCCTTTGGTGATTTTCTGTTATAAAGTACAGCAACCAACCATCACAAAGAAATACAAACTTGTTCTTTAATCTACTCAGAAAAGCTCCTGTGTAGGATTTCTGGCCACGCTGTAGAAAGCAAGCCAGCTAAGGGGTTTCAGCTGGATAACTACTAGCAATTGAGCCTTACCTAATTGCTTGTGAGCTAGGAGAGAATCACTTCTGAATCTATGTGGGAAGTTATCAGAAGTTAACCTGAAAAGAACAGTTTTTTTTCTTTCTTTGTGGCTTTTCGTTTGTTGTTTGATATATGCTAAGAAAACATTAGCTAATGCCTGACAAGTTTGAATGTTGTTTTCCTGATTTTGATTTTTGTTTTTCAAAGTTAAACACTGGAAGCAAGTAACCTGATTTATGTGCTACCAAGCATATCTGTGTTGGGAGAAATAACCCCATAAATAAATATCTTATTGGCTTTAACACTTGAGCACAACTAAATTATTGTCAGCAGCTGTGTCTGGTGTGAATGAACTGCATTGCCCACAATCCCTTGCAAATCATATAGAAATATGCACTTGCCAAGACTGTGAAGATTCTCACCCAGGCAGCCGTCTGACAACTCTCAAAGAACTGGCCGCCAGCCCCTTCTCGAAGCCATCCTGCAAAAATGACAGGATCTGTGATATAGACGCCACCGAAGTTCGCACCGGTCTGTCCGCACACTATGCCTCAAAAATGTGCCAGACCCGCACATACGCTAACGACGTAGATCTCCGTCTTGCCTTCAGCAACACAGAAATGACTGCCGCTGAATAACCCTTGGCTGTCATCCTTTCCCTTTCAAGAGACAGGCCGTAAGCGAGAACCGACCCACCTGTGGCATGCGTAGCCACAGGTGGCACTCACCTGTGGCAGCTTCTGCTGCGGGAGGACCAGTGGATCCTCCCGCAGCGGAAGCCGCCACGGACTGTCTACTAGCAGACAAACCATATCCGCATACCAGGGCCTCCTTGGCCAGTCCAGCGCCACCAGGATTACTAGACCCCGGTGCCTTTCTATACGCTGCACCACCCATCCGATTAGTGCCCAAGGTGGATAAGATGTATACGAGACTGTCGACTGGCCACCTCTGCATCAACGCATTGAGACTTTCCGACATCCTTTCTTGCCTTCTGCTTTAAAACCGGCCTGCCTTCATGGACTCTAACGTTGCCATTAGATCCATAATCGGCATCCCCCTGCGCCTTGCGATTAGGGCAAACACGTCCGGGTGAAGCATCCACTCTCCTGGATCCACCTTGCGCCAACTCAAATAATCCGCCTCGACATTGTCCACTCCCGCTACATGTTGAGCCGACAAGGCCAGCATATTTAGTTAGGCCAGTTCAACAACTGACTTGCCTCTGCCTCCAACGCCGCACTTCCCGTGCCGCCCTGCCGATTGATGTAGGCTACTGTGGTCGCATTGTCAGACAGCACCCGAACTGCTGACTGACTCAGCAACGATTGGAACTCTAGCAAGGCCAAATACACCACCCTCATTTCCAACCTGTTGATGGACCACTCCTTTTCTAGCATCGACCATTGCCCCTGCGCAAATCTTCCTTCGAAATGCGCCCCCCAGCCCATTAGACTTGCATCCGTTGTTAAAGGCCTCCAAGCCGGGGCCTCCAAGGGCATTCCCTTCTCCAAGTTCTCCGGCCATTAACCACCAGAGAAGCTCCTGATTCACCTCCGGCGGACAGGCCAGACACTGAGACATCAAGTCTGACTGGTGTGACCAGCGCCGAAGAAGAGCTCTTTGCAATGGTCTCATTTGAGCTCTGGCCCATGGCACCACTTCGATCGTGGCCGCCATCGTTCCAAGCAATTGTAGATATTGCCAAGCCGTGGGGGCCCCTGTGGACAAGAATCCCCAAACGAGCGCTCTTAATCCCTGCACCCGCAAAACCGGAAGAAAAACACTTTCCCCTGCGCTGTATCAAACCGAGCCCCCAGATACTCCAGGGACTGCGATGGAACCAGTGTGCTCTTGGAGAAGTTAACCACCCAACACAGGCTCTGTAGGAACTGCACTACCCGGGTTGTGGCCTTTTCGCTCTTGTCTTTGGGACTTCGCCCGAATCAACCAGTCGTCCAAATACGGGTGTACCAACACTCCTCCTTTCCGGAGAGCCACCGCCACCACCACCATAACCTTGATGAACATCCTTGGCACCATCGTTAGGCCAAACGGCAAGGCGTGGAAAGCACAGTTACTTATCTGTAACAGGTGATCTCTGGGAACAGCAGGAATAAGTCTTCACATATGGTATCCTCGGTACCGACGGAGCCTGCGCGGGAACGCTCCCCAGCGTCCAATAAGAAAGCTTTTGGGAGCATCCCACAGCGCCTGCGTGCTGCCTTCCTGCCTTTCCCAACCGCCTCTCTCCAGTTCGAGTTTTAAAGCTGAGACAAAGAGAGAGAGGGAAGGAAAGAGAGAGAGGGAAGGAAAGAGAGAGAGGGAAGGAAAGATAGAGAGCTACAACTCCTAGGGGAGGTGGGTGGGTTGTGAAGACTTATTCCTGCTGTTCCCAGAGATCACCTGTTACAGGTAAGTAACTGTGCTATCTCCAGGAACAAGCAGGAATGAGTCTTCACATATGGAGACTCCCTAGCTGCAGATGCCAGGGAGAGACCCCAGAGTTGTGTGCCCTTGAAAAGGGCTCTACCTCCCCCATGGATCTCTGGCATCCAACCAGGGTAGGTGGGTAGGAGTTGATTAGGAATGGAACAGGTGTTTGAGAACAGCCTGAGCAAACGAGGCATCCCGGCGGGAGTCCTTGTCCAAACAGTAATGGGCTGTAAAGGTATGAACCGAGGCCCAGGTGGCCACTCGATAGATTTGGTGAATGCACACCGAGTTTAGATGAGCCATTGAGGCTGCCATGGCCCTCACATTGTGAGCTGTGACATGGCCCTCCAGAGAAAGGTTCCTACTCTGGTAGGCGAAAGAAATACACTGAGCAATCCAGCTGGACAGTGTTCTCTTAGAAACTGGAAGTCCTAAATGGGAAGGATCAAAAGCAACAAAGAGTTGAGAAGACTTTCTATGTTGCTGTGTTCTTTGTAAGTAAAAGGCGAGAGCTCTCTTACAATCCAAAGTATGAAGATTCCTCTCTGCACTTAATGCATGAGGTCCTGGAAAAAAGACAGGTAAGTATACCTCTTGGTTCAGATGAAAAGGCGAGACCACTTTGGACATAAATTGTGGATTGGTCCTGAGGACTACCTTATGATGGAACCTTGTATAAGGAGGATTAGCCACCAAGGCTTGCAATTCACTGATGCGGTGTGCTGAGGTGACTGCAATGAGAAAGATAACCTTCCAAGAAAGAAATTTCAAGGTGGTGGTGGCTAAAGGTTCAAAGGGTGGCTTCATAAGCTGGCCAAGAACCAGATTGAAGTCCCATGCCACTGGAGGTGGTCTAATGGTAGGTTTAGTTAAAAGAAGGCCTCTCATGAATCTTGCTATAAGAGGATGAGAGGAAATAGGCTGTCCATTGAGAGGCTTGAGGGACGCTGCAATAGCACTCAAATGGACTCTTACCGAATTTGTTTTAAGGCCTGCATGGGATAGATGCAGAAGATACTCTAGTAAAGAATTCAAAGGTATTGCAAGAGGGTTAAGACCCTTCTCTGAACACCAAATGGTAAATCTTTTCCATTTGAAAGCATAAGAAGGTTAGTGGAAGGCTTTCTAGAAGCATGAAGAATATCTCTGACTTGCTGAGAGAGATGAAAAAAACTTGAAGGTCTAGGCCAGTGATGGCTAACCTTTTTGAGCCCGAGTGCCCAAACTGCCGCACAAAACCAAAGAATTTCCTCAAAGTGCCAGCACGTCAATTTGCATAAATATTTGCATAATGCTAACATACACTAACTTTTAGTAAACATGTCTCTTAATGAGTGTATGGATAAAGACAGACTAAAAGATTTCTACATTACTATAATCCAGTGCCAACCGCCAGGCACATTAGGAACTACTACAAACACTGCCCATTTAGAACCAATAGCAAACCCGCCGTATCCTAACAGCACTACCAGGACTCACAAAGCACCACACCATACCTATCAAAAGGCAACACTGCAAATATTAAACCAATACATTTCAGACAATAACAATACATGACCTACTGGGGAAAGAGAACAAGTGGCAATGTCAAAAAGGAATTACATAAACAGAATACCTCAGCTCAGTTACACAGTTGCAATTGCTCCAGCCACTTTCTTCTGGTTTCTTCATGTTTTCTGCTAACTCTCCATCATCTGCTGTCCATTTGTCCTTTCTTCTCTCTTCTAGTTTTTTTTTCCATTCTCTCTCTCTACATCCGCTTTAACATACTAATCTTTCTCCTTTTGCTCTTTCCTCATTCCTATTTCATCCACTCAAATTTTACCCCTCCATCCTCAATCCCCACTTACTCTCCCAATACCCGGCCAATTGTAGATTTTTTATCCCTCCCACACAAAATATTTTTCCCCTCTCCATTTTACTCTCCCAGCCCCATCCCATTCTAATCCTCCCCCAACATCAGCTCCCTTCTAGTTCCAGCCTCACCCAGCATCCATTCCTTTCTAGTCCCTGCATCAGCCCATTTCCAGTCCTAGCCCCCCATCAGCCCATTTCCAGTCCTAGCAACCCCCAACCCAATACCAGTCCTAGCCCCCCCCCCATCAACCCACTTCCAGTCCTAAACCCCCATCACCCCATTTTCAGTTTAAGCCCCCCCTATAACCCATTACCAGTCCTAACCCCCATTACCCCATTTCCAGACAGCCCCCATCAGCCCACAGCCCATTAGCAGTCCTACCCCCCCGCCCGCCCGCCCATTAGCAGTCCTAACCCCCCCTGCCCATTAGCAGTCCTAACCCCCCCCTCCCTGCCCATTAGCAGTCCTAACCCCCCCCCCTCCCTCCCGCCCTGCCCATTAGCAGTCCTAACCCCCCCCTCCCTGCCCATTAGCAGTCCTAACCCCCCCCCTCCCTGCCCATTAGCAGTCCTAACCCCCCCCTCCTCCTCCTCCCTGCCCATTAGCAGTCCTAACCCCCGCCTCCTCCGCCTCCCTGCCCAGTAGCCGTCCTAACCCCCCCTCCTCCTCCCTGCCCATTAGCAGTCCTAACCCCCCCCTCCCTGCCCATTAGCAGTCCTAACCCCCCCCCTCCCTCCCTCCCTGCCTGCCCATTAGCAGTCCTAACCCCCCCCCCTCTGCCCATTAGCAGTCCTAACCCCCCCTGGCAAATTTAAAAAAAAAAAAAAGCAGGCTCTGGCTGCTGCCGCGGCAGATTGCAATGTCCCGCGGGGCCCCCTCCGCCCGCTAAGCCCTCTGCAAGGGCTTTCAGATTCGCGAGGGAGAGCATCTCCCTCGCGTCTCTGTTAAGCCCGCAGGGGCTAATGGGAAATTTCCCATCAGTCCCTCGCGTCTAAAGGGGCTGATGGGAAATTTCCCATTAGCCCCTGCGGGCTTAACAGAGACGCGAGGGAGACGCTCTCCCTCGCGAATCTGAAAGCTCTTGCAGAGGGGCTTAGCGGGCGGAGGGGGCCCCGCGGGACGCTGCATTCTGCCCTTGCCGCGTCCGCGGCAGCAGTCAGAGCCAGCTTTTTCTTTTTTTGCGGACCTTCCCGCGTGCCAGCTGCAAGGCCTTCGTGTGCCACAGCTGGCACGCGTGCCATAGGTTCGCCATCGCTGGTCTAGGCCTTCAGCAACCAGGCCCTGAGATGGAGAGACTGGGGGTTTGGGTGCCACAACGTTCCGTCTTCCTGGGATAGAAGATCTGGTGCAGAGCCCAACTCCAAGGAGGGTGCTTGAGAGAGATGCAGAAGTAGAGGGTACCACACTTGGCGTGGCCAATGTGGTGCTATGAGGATCATGGAACCTCGGTCTCTCTGAAGCTTGAAAAGTGTTTTGTGAATTAGGGGAATGGTTGGAAAGGCATAAAGGAAGTCTTGACCCCAGTGAAGAAGGAAGGCATCCTTGGCCTGAACTCCCTGACACGGAATTCTGGAACAGAACCGGGGAAGTTTGGCATTCCACGGACTTGCGAAGAGGTCTATGTCCGGGGTGCCCCAAATTCGAAAAATCCTGGCTACCAGGTCCATGTGGAGGGACCACTCATGTGGAAGCAGAACTCGACTGAGTCTGTCCGCCCAAGAGTTTTGAACGCCAGGAAGATATACTGCCATAAGATGAATCTGATGCTCTCTAGCGAAGGCCCACAGTCGCAAAGCTTCGTTGCAAAGCGACAGAGAGCCAGTCCCTCCCTGCTTGTTCACACAGAACATGGCTACTTGGTTGTCCGTGTGGATGAGGACTGTCCTGTAGCTGTGCAGGGAGTGGAACACAGAGCTAAGAATATTGCTCTCAGTTCCAAGAGATTGATGTGTAGAGAAGTTTCCTGTGGAGACCAGATGCCCTGGGTGGAGAGATCTTGCAGATGAACTCCCCAACCCACTGGAGAGGCATCTGTTGTAAGGGTTGCTTGGGGTAGTGACTGCTGAAAAGGGGACCCCAGCAACAGGTTTTGAGAGAACTTCCACCACTGGAGAGACCAAAAAAGGCGACTGGAGTTTGCTATTTTGTCTGACAGGCAACCTGATGCCTGAGTCCATTGGGTGGACAAAGTCCATTGAGCTGCCCTCATGTGAAGGCGAGCATATGGAACCACATGCACGGTGGATGCCATGTGGCCTAAGAGTTGTAACATTTCCCGAGCAGTTAAATGGGACTTCAACTGTATTTGGGAGGCTAACTGCACCAAGCGTAGGCAACTAGCCTGAGGAAGAGTTGTGGTATCCAGCAAAGCCCCTATAAACTCCAGAGATTGAGTAGGGGTGAGATTGGATTTTGGGATGTTTATTACCAGTCCCAAATACTGAAGGACACGCATTGTGCAGCTTAGAAAAAAGTCTTGGCCTCTGACTGAGAGGGAGCTCGAATGAGCCAGTTGTCCAGATATGGGAAAACGAATATTCCTAGAGTGCGTAGAAATGCAGCTACTATTGCCATGCATTTCGTTAACACCCTTGGTGCAGAGGCCAGACCGAAACGAAGCACCCTGTATTGGTAGTGCTTTTCTCCAAAAAGGAACTGAAGGAACCTTCTGTGTGTTGGATGGATGAGGACATGGGTGTACGCATCCTTGAGATCTAGAGAACAAAGCCAGTCCTGACTCTGAAGGTATGGAAGCAGAGCACCGAGAGAAATCATCTTGAATTTCTCCTTGAACAGAAATTTGTTCAATTCTCTGAGATCTAAGATGGGTCTGTAGCCCCCTGTTTTCTTTGGGATACGAAAATAAGGGGAGTAGAACCCTGTGCCTTGTTGAAGAAAAGGTACTTCTTCTATTGCCCCTTGGGCAAAAAGGGTGGCAATCTCCTGACCCAGAAGGTTGAGGAGAGATGTTGGAGAATTGAACTGTTTCACTATGGTGTGAGGGGGAAGGCTTAAGAAATGAAGCTTGTACCCTTCCTTTATGATAGAGAGTGTCCATTGCTCTGCTGTAATTTGTTCCCATCTGGGAACAAAGTAAGTCAACCTTCCTGGAATGGTAAGGGGCTCTGGTTCCTCCAGAGCCAGGAAGGCTAAGTTCTCTAGCTGCAAGTCAAAGGCCCTGAGGAGGCTGAGGCTGCTGGGTCATGGAAGGCCTAGCAGCCTTTGATTTGGCCTGTTTAGGTGGTTGCTGACGCTTTGCAGCAAAACAACCTGCAGAAGATGCCTGCTGACCATAAGCAGGATAGTATCTTCCCTTTTTGGAAAAAGATGTCGTTTTGAACAATCTTTTCTTAACAGGAGCAGAGGTAGACTTTGAAAGTCGATCCAAAGCAGAGTTTTCAGCATCCATCTGATGGGCCTTTGCTTGGCAATCCTTACCAAAAAGGTTTTCACCTGTACAAGGGATATTCCCTAATTCATCTTGGACCCAGAGCTCCAAATCAGAAGCTTGTAGCCAAGCAATTCTGCGTGCTCCTATGGCAATAGCCGAGGCTCTGCTTACACACTCAAAAGAGTCAAAGGCTGCACGGTTGGAAAATTTGGAGGCATCTTGGGCATGTTTGAGCCAAGTGAGAAACTCCTGCCTTTTATCCTCCGAAATGAATGGGGTTAAAGTCTGCAGATGATCTGCAACTTCTTTTAGAAACATCCCTATATAGAGACTATAGGAGTTGATCCTGGCAGCTAGCATAGAAGCTTGAAAAACCCTTCGGCCAAAAGCATCTAGGGTCCTGCATTCACGTCCTGGAGGATTAGATGAGTGTCTCTTTGCACTCTCTTTCTCATGGCAGACTACCACAATAGAGTGGTGAGGAAGCTGAGTCTTGTGGAAGCCAGGACAAGGAGGGACACGATACATGGTGTCTAACCTGTGAGAATGAGGAGAGGTGGTAAGAGGTGTCTCCCACATGCTCAACATGAGATCATACAGAATCTCATGGATAGGTAAAGTAGCTGCCTCTTTAGGAGTTTTAGGATATTGTAAAATATCTAACTCATTGGTTCTGGGTTCTGACTCAGGGGCCACTGTGATGGAGAGGCCCCTAGCCACTTCCCTAATGAAGTCTTGAAAAGACAAGTCTTCCGGAGGAGACAATCTTCGTTTAGGAGAAGACGACTCCTGAGGAAGAAGTATCGATGCCTCGACAGAACCCTCAGACTCAGAGTCTTCAGAGGAATCGAAGTATCGCCTGTCTGGATGCTCCTGTAATGCCCGATAGCCATACCGAGTAGGATCGGTATCGGGAGTAACCGGTACCGGTTCAGTACCGATGGGCATCATAGGACAGGGTACCGTTGCAGTCGACACCGAAGCCGATGCAATCGGTACTGGCACCAGGAGTGATGCCGGTGCCGGAGCCGGTACCGACAACGGGGATTGTTGCGGTACCGGAGGCGTCGCAGCCTGTATGAATGCCGTTAGGGTGCGCTGCATGGTCAGAATCTTCTGATCCATCGACGCCACCAATGTCTGGATGTCGGTACCAGTGGGAGCCACCGGTACCCCAGAACACGGCAACAGGTGATCTGTCGAGCCATCGATGTCAACCTGTGACCCCATAGACAATGCTTTGGAAGCCAGAGCTTGCCACCGAAGCTGCATCAGAGGGAAACAGGGTACTGAGCTTGGCTGCTCGGTTCTGCCAACCTCTTTTAGACATCATGGTACAGGACATACAATCCGTAATGGAATGGTCAGGCCCCAAACATTTTAGACACCAGTCATGGGTGTCCGTGACAGAAATAGTACCACCACATTTTATGCACTTTTTAAACCCGGAGGCGGGCTTCTCCATGAGGAAAAAATGTTTAGGCCTAAGGCCCAAAAACTGAAAATGCACAGTGAAGAAAAGATAAATTGTTTGGGGGTTTTTTTGAAAGAAAAGTAAAGAAAAGACCGACGGTACCGGTCCGACGTCGAAGAAGGCAGACGCGACACAAAAGAATTAAGAAAAAATAAAGAACTTCTGCGGTGACAGGAACACGACCTGCTGGCTCCGCGGAAAAGAACTGGAGAGAGGCGGTTGGGAAAGGTGGGAAGGCAGCATGCAGGCACTGTGGGATGCTCCCAAAAGCTTTCTTATTGGACGCTGGGGAGCGTTCCCATGCAGGCTCCGTCGGTACCGACGATACCATATGTGAAGACCCATTCCTGCTTGTTCCTGGAGATTTGAAAGTGCCCCATGGGCACCGCAAACCGAAGAAACTGTTGATGCTCCTGCTGAATGTGAATATGCAAATAGGCTTCCGTGAGATCCAGCGACGTAAGGAACTCTCCCTTCTGGACTGCTGCAATCATGGAACGTGTCGTCTCCATATGAAAATGTGACATTCGAAGGCACCGATTTACTCTTTTTAAATCTAGAACTGGCCAGAACGCGCCGTCTTTCTTTGGCACTATGAAATAAATGGAATACCAACCGCACCCGTACTGCTCCAAAGGGACCGGCCTTGAGCTGCAGTAGTCTTTCAAGTGTCTCTTGAACCACCCGACAATTGGGCAGTGCCTTGCAAGGAGACTGGACAAATGAGTCTACCACTGGTCGTTGGAGCTCCAGAGCGTAGCCCTCTCGAATGACCGCCAACACCCACTGGTCTGACGTTATTTGGACCCAGGCAGGGTAAAAAATCACGTAGTTGCCTCCCTACAGGCTCGCACACCACCCGAGTCCCCCTTATCTCATTGTGGCTTCTTAAAGTTAGAGGACGAGATGGGAGCAAAACCTCTACCTGCCCCCTGAAAACCTCGAAATCCCTGGCCTCGTGCTGGAAACCTTCCCCGCTGAAACTGCCCAAAGCGGGAGGAACGAAACCTACAAAAAAAACTCTCTCAGCGCCCCTTTAGGAACCGGACTAAGACGGCCTGGTTTTGGTTTGTCTTCAGGCAACCGACCCCCCCCCCCCCTTTAGACTCACCCAGATCCTTGACTAACTTTCCAGATCTTCTCCGAACAAAAGCTTCCCCCTAAAAGGAAGCTTGCTAAGTCGGGCCTTTGAAGAACTGTCTGTCGACCAGTTGCGCAACCACAAATAAATATCACTGGGCTGCTACCACTGAAACCATACCTCTTTGCAAGCCCCCGGATCAGGTCATAATGAATATCTGCCAAATAAGCGGTCCCTGACTCTAGACGAGACACCTCATCTACCTGCTCCCCCACCTGATCCACCTGTAGCTGCTGAGACCAACGAAGATAGGCTCTCGCCACCCACGCTCCAGCGATAGAGGCCCACATTGAAAGGGCGCTTATATCAAATACCTGTTTCAACAACGTATTGAGCTTCCTATCCTGGCCATCCTTAAGTGCCGCCGACCCCTCAACCGTAATCGTCGTCTTCTTCGTAACCGCCGACACCGCTGCATCAATCTTTGGCAATCGAAAAAGATCCCTATCCTGGTCTGACAGCGGATGGAGTCGAGCTATCGCCCTAGATCCCTTCAGGGCCAACTCGAGCAAATCCCACTCCTCCTAAATCATGTTCCTAAACACCCTGTGAATGGGAAACACTCATTGCGTCGTACGCACGGCCTGCAACAACGGATCCTCCACCGCCTCATCCGCTGCTGGAACCGCAGACGGCATGTTTAGAGCCTTGAGGGTCTCTGTAATCAGCGCTGGCAACTCTTCTCGCCTAAACACCCTGACTACTCTAGCCTGCTGCTCCGAATCAGGCAGCTCCCCCTCTTCTAACTCCTCAACCAAATCTTCCTCTAGACCACCGTCCCCAGCCTCCAGGGCGGCGGATGTTGGCCAATCTGCTTCCGCCACCTTACCCCTTTTGACTGGGGTACCACTCCTCTCTGGCTGCAGTGGATTCCCCAGGCGCTTCTCACCCTGTATTCTGGCTAGGACAGCCATTCTGGGCTGCAGTAAAGAAAACGCCTGCTGCATTAGCACAAAGAAATCTGGAGGGAGCAACGGTGCCCCCCCCCCCCCGAACCTGTCCCAGCGGAGAAGGTCCCAGCGTCGTGGATGGTCCAGCTACCGGCTCCGAGGGGACAAGAGATGGGGGGATAGGGCTTCATCCTGACCCCAGGAAACCAACACCTGTCCTCCTGTCCCCCCTCCTCCCCCAGAGCCTTCTCCATCAAAGCCGCCTCTGCACACTGTACAGTCTCTACACACTCCCGTCTCCGAGACCGAACCACGCCTCGTTCCACAGACTAAGCAATGAGGCCTAGCCGGCATGCTACCCCACGGAGCAAGGCCAGCCAAAAAAAGTTGAGGCCCAATGGAGGCTAAATAACCACAGCCTCGCACTTCTCTGGGTCTTGTGGGTTTTTTTGTTGTTTTTTTTAACTCTGTTGTCAGTCTCAGCCTAAGCCTCCCCTGAAAATGGAGCTCAAAAACCCCCCCGGGAGACAAGTGCCGCTTCTCCACAGAGCCCTGTGTGACCGCTGAGAGGAAAAAATTTCAACAATGTCTCCCCATGCTTCCCGCACGAATGCCATGCGGCCAGGCCTTCTAAAAAACTCTCCTCACGCTTTCCTGCTCAAGATGCCATGCGGCCAGGCAAACTGACACGAACCCTGCGAAAACGTGCTCCCCAGCTCCCTGCATTAAAACCTGTACCCAAACAGATCACAAAATGGAGACTTACCCAACGCTCCAGGGGCCTCAATCCAACCCCGGAGCTCAGCCGAATCGGCGGCTTCGGCTCCAGAGCAGAGAGAGACTCCACACTTCTAAAAAAAAAAAAAAAC
This sequence comes from Ichthyophis bannanicus, assembly GCA_033557465.1. Taxonomy (NCBI): domain Eukaryota; kingdom Metazoa; phylum Chordata; class Amphibia; order Gymnophiona; family Ichthyophiidae; genus Ichthyophis; species Ichthyophis bannanicus. The sequence goes on along the minus strand of CM066041.1, from coordinate 224,469,266 downwards.
CCAAAAACAACTCTCCTCCCACTCAGCATGCAGCGCTCAGCTTCACCAAAACGCCGCTGGCTGCGCCTGCCACCTGCTCCTCACCCATTAACGCGGGATCGGGAGCAGGGAGGCTCTTCTCGCCGGATCTCACCCCATAGCTCACTTTCTCTGTGACAGAGAGGAGGTGGGGGGGGGGGGGAGAGAGAAGGAGAGGAGGAGGAAACAACCCCCTGCTTTCTGTAGCACCTTGTTCCCTCTTTCACCCTTACTACAAACAACGTATCTTAAATCAAAATAAATTCAAAATTTAAAAATTTTAACAATGCTTCTGCTTATTTGTCACTAAGTGAGCCCAGAACTCCAGGCTCACTACCTACTCCAGCTACTTGGAGACTGAAACTACTGGAGTGGAGAGGCGGTCCTTGCTTACTTATACCAGTGTCAAAGCGATGACGTGTTTCAGTCTCCATAGCTACTGGAGGAGGTACTTAACTCAGAGGTTCCAGGACTGGACTAAAGGGACGAAAAGGAAATGGTGCTTTAACTACTGCAGAGACCTATGACGCTGCTTATATGTTCTAAAAGTCAGGATGGTGCTAGTGGACAACACGTGCCTTTGCTATTTTGTGGCCCAGTGCAATGATGGTCTGTGCATGTTCCTCTGGCAGAAAGACACGACTTATGGAAGATTAGGGGGAAGCCCTGAGAATGGACTGTTAACATGGTTCACTGCAGGACATGCTGCAACAAGTTCATCTTCCCTTATCTTGAAGATGAAAGAGCCCTGCTTGCGTAGATGAACTGCTGCTATTGCCAGGTATCACATGATTATTTCAAGTGGAAGGGCTGAATGGCAGCACCTGCTACTGGTAGTGCTATCTTGAAACCCGAAACTAAATGCCTAAGCTAGGGGTGAATGGAAATGTGCAAGCAGGCATTCTTGCAATAAAGGGGAGGTTAGCTAGTCGCTACAGTAGAGAAGTATGGTTCATTTTAAATCTTAATATCTTTTAAAGTCTCAAAGCCATGCGATCTCTTTAGATTCATAGAAGCCATGACTCATTTCTTAGGCCACAGATTCCATCGGGATTCTAGGACTTGTAGCTCTGCAACTATCCTTATTATCCATCTGTCCAAAGTAATCAAAGGTCAATCCTGCTTGACAACTACTGTATTCATCCTCCCTTGGGTTGTTTAGGTTGTATAGAGTGCAATTAGATTACTACTTCCTCTCATGTGGTTACTGACATTGGACTTAAGGCTGCACACCTGCTAGGACGAAGATCTGGTTAATGGCAAATATCGCTTACACAGACAGTACTGCTGAAAATAAAGGTTTTCTGAAGAATGCTAAATAACCCCACCACATCCAGAAAGGCCTATTGGAGGCCTGGGAAAATAACTCTCATATACACATGATTTGGTTCGCAATATTCTTGACTATTATTAGAAAGATTCTCAGACACAAAGCATCTGCAAACAGACCACGAAGGCTAGAGGCCTGATGCCCTGCAAGCTTTCAGTCACGGTAGTGCAAGGTGTGGCAGAAATCACAGGTGGTACTAATTTAGTTGGATTCAATTATAAAAAAAATGGGAGTTGAACAAAGCCTTGCATTCTGGATGGAACGACCTAATGATAGACTTTGCTCCACTACTGAATGATGGTACTGCATGATTTGGACTTCATGAGCCCTATTCTGGAGTTTAGCATAGCTTCCTGCAATAAACCTTTGATCCACATCAGACAAATCTGATTGATTTTTTGACTGGGTGACCAGGGAGCTGGACGAGGGAGAGCTCTAGATGTGGTGTATTTAGATTTCAGTAAAGCCTTTGACACTGTTCCTCACAGGCGACTTATAAACAAACTGAGCACCCTAGGGATGGACCCTAAAGTTACTGCTTGGGTTAGAAATTGGTTGGGTGGGAGGCGACAAAGAGTACAAGTAAATGGAGCTCACTCTGAGGAGAAGGATGTTACCAGTGGTGTGCCCCAGGGATCTGTCCTTGGTCCCATTCTTTTTAACATCTTTGTTAGTGATATAGCGGAAGGGCTGTCGGGTAAGGTTTGCCTCTTTGCGGATGATACCAAAATCTACAATAGAGTGGACACCCAAGAAGGTGTAGATAACATGAGGAGGGATCTAGCTAAGCTTGAAGAATGGTCTAGAATTTGGCAGCTGGGATTTAATGTTAAAAAATGTAAGGTCATGCATTTGGGCTGCAGCAATCCAAAGGAGCAATACAGTATAGGAGGTGAAGTACTTTTGTCCACTAAAGAAGAGCGGGACCTAGGCGTGGTTGTGTCTGATGATCTTAAAGTAGCTAAACAGGTAGAAAAGGCGACGGCAAAAGCTAGAAGGATGCTTGGGTGCATACGGAGAGGAATGGCTAGCAGAAAAAAGGAGGTGATAATGCCTCTGTATGGGTCTTTGTTGCGACCTCATTTGGAGTATAGTGTGCAATTCTGGAGACCGCACCTTCAAAAGGATGTGAACAGGATGGAGTCGGTGCAGAGGGTGGCTACTAAAATGATTAGTGGGCTTCATTATAAAGCATATGAGGACAGACTTAAGGATCTTAATATGTACACCTTAGAGGAAAGGCGGGATAGAGGTGATATGATTGAGATGTTTAAATACCTCCATAGCATAAACATTCAGGGAGAGAGCCTCTTTCAATTGAAAGCAAGTTCTGCTACGAGGGGACATGGGATGAGGGTGAAGGGAGATAGATTCAGGAGTGATATGCGGAAATATTTCTTTACAGAAAGAGTAGTGGATCCATGGAATAGTCTCCCAGTGGAGGTGGTAGAGATGAGGACAGTAACTGAATTCAAAAAAGCATGGGACCAACACAGAGGATCTCTAAAGGTAAAAAGTGGACTGTTGTAGTTGTTGTTATGGAAGGACAGACTAGATAGGCCATGTGGTCTTTCTGTCATCATGTTTCTATGTTTCTATCAGTGTTTTGGAATCTTTACCTGGAGTGTTTGAGCAGGTCTTGTATCTCAGACCTTGTGAAGGCTACTTCACCCACTATTGATTAAATATGGCAGCCGGGTATGCCCATGACATGGAGCTGGCTGCATATCTCCTGTCATCTAAATCCTGAGGCTGATGGGGTGGGAGGGGGGTGGGGGTTGAGCTCAACGAGATCTTGATCTAAAGGTCCTGGATTATCTTGTGGATGGGCAGGGCCAAGTTTTACTTAGGAGCATTTATGAACATTAGGATGCATGAAATCCTTCTATGAATCAGGCCCAGCAAAAGAGGGCATTGAATATTTTTTGGGAGGTACTCAGGATAGGAGTTCCCTCATTAGTTTGTTAAGTGCTTTTATCCTGCAGGGGAGGGTCTTCTGGACATACAGGAGTATTGCTTCATCTATATCCCTACATTTGAAAGTGTGAGAGCTCCAATTTTGTCCATTAGATTTCTTAGTCCTGAGAGTAGTGGGTTGGGGATTCCCAGCTTCCTCTGGGAGAAGGGGATCTCAGATGACAGGCTTGCAAACTATATTCCCAAGTCTTTGAGTTTCTGCTTTAAGGTATAAGGGCTGCAAGTAAACACCCCCCCCCCCCCCCCATCATTCTGGTGGCCCTGGTTTCTCGGAAAGAATTGCTACAGGATGTAGTAAAAGCAGGTAGTCTAACAGTTTTTTAAAAAAAAAAAGGTTTGGACAAATTCCTGGAGAAAAATCCTTATACTATTATTCTTACAGAAGACAAAGAAAAACCACTGCTTATCCCTGGAGATATGTAGCATGGAACTGGCTACTTCTGAGATGTGTCAGGTACTTGTGACCTGTGCTGGCCACTATTGGAAGCAGGACACTGCGATTGATGGACCTTTTGCTCTGACTCAGTATGGCACTTCTTATAATCTCATGCAGCAGATAAATCAGGAAAGTGATCCTGTGTGGCTAGAAGGCTGTAATGGAGATCAGAGCGGGTTGGCCAGGGAGGACATGAACTACTTGCTCCATGTCATCTGGAAAAGGGGTGGAAAAAACACTGGATCTAGCTGCAACTATGGACTCGGAAAAAAATCCCAGAGGCTGGGTAGTGAAGGCTTTAAAAGCTTCATCTGTCTGGGGTGTTAGATTTTCCTACTTCCAAGAGCTGCTTAGGCAGAACACTCAATTTCAAGCCCTTAGTCTTCTTAAATCTGATCTCTAGCTGGGAAAGGATTTTCAGGGCATCAGTGGGAAGAGGACAAGCTATATTTAAAACTTAAGAACATAAGATATGCCATACTGGGTCAGACCAAGGTCCATCAAGCCCAATATCCTGTTTCCAACAGTAGCCAATCTAGGTCATAAGTACCTAGCAGTTTTCCCAAAAGACAGGCTCCTCAATGTTTGTGTTGGGTCAAGCAGTGATATCCTGGGTACCTTTTAATAATGGTTTATGGACCTTTCCTCCAGGAACTTGTCCAAACCTTTTTTTAAGCCCAGCTACACTGAGTGAAAAAGTAGTAATTACACTAACCTGGTAATTGTAGTTCCTTTAGTGACGACAGCTTAGTCCTCCACTTCTGGGTTGTGAACCTCCTCCTGCAGCATGAAGACTGGATATGACAAACTTGTGACATCACGGGATATAGCATACTGGAACCTCCCATCAGCCCCAGTGAACTACTGACAAAGCAGACTCAAAAGAGCAACAAATAAGTAGCTAATTATCAACCATAAGGCAATAACTCAATCCTTAATCTCTAAAACTACTAACATTGAACCGAGAACTAGTCGGCCCAACCAAGTCCCTGTTGGGCTAAATGACTTGCGATCGCAGCCGTACTCCAGCTCCTCTGCCACACCAAAGACGGAAACCAGAGAGCACGGCACAGCCACTAAAGAACGTGACCACTTACCTGACAGTTGCACTGAATTTCATTGAACACGCTCCGATAACTGGTACTCTCTAGGGAGGGAAGGAGGACTAAGCTGTCGTCACTAAAGGAACTACAATTACCAGGTTAGTGTAATTACTACTTCCTTAGCGTTCCTCCAGTTTAGTCCTCCACTTCTGGGATGTACCAGAGCAGCACTAACGGGCGGGACCATGCCATCCGGAGCGCAACACCGCCGCCCCGAAACAGACATCATTTGCCGCCAACACATCCAGGCGGTAGTGTTTACTGAAAGTATGCAGAGAGGACCACGTAGCCGCTCTGCAAATATCCACCAGCGGAACCAAGCCATGCTCTGCCCAGGAAGCCGCCTGCGCTCTAGTGGAATGCGCCCTCAAGCCCACCGGCGCCAGCCACCCGTGCAAAACATAGGCTGACACGATGGTTTCTTTAATCCATCTGGCGATAGTCGCCTTTGCCGCTGCTTCCCCCTTCCGCGGACCTCCGAAGACCATGAAAAGCCTATCCGACTTGCGAAAGAATTCGGAAACTTTCAAATAATGTTTCAATACTCTTTTGACGTCGAGGCAGCGCAATCCCCGATCTGAAACATTTTCTCCGCCAGCCCCAAGAACCGGCAAAGAGACCGCTTGATTTAAATGAAACGGGGAGGAAACCTTGGGCAAAAATGACGGAACCGTGCGAAGAACCACCACCTCCTTAGAAAAACACAAAAACGGCTCCCTACAAGAAAGCGCCTGTAACTCCGAAATACACCGCACCGAACAAATGGCCACCAAAAAGACCGTCTTCAAAGCGACATCCTTAACTGACGCCTGATTCAAGGGCTCAAAGGGCTCCTTGACCAGGGCCCCCAAGACCAGATTAAGATCCCAGGGCGGGACCGAAATCCAACGAGCCGGCCGCATCCTGGCCACCGCTTTAAGAAAATGCACCACATCGACATGCATTCCAAGAGACACCCCTTGAACCTTTCCTCTATAACAGGCTAGGGCCGCTAACTGAACCTTAGAGAACCGGCCGCTAAGCCTTTATCGAAACCATCTTGCAGAAATGCTAACAGCACCGGAACAGAGGCCGTAGCCACACGATACTGTCGTCGCGAACACCAATCCTCAAAAATCCGCCAAACGCGCACATAAGCTAACGATGTGGAGCGCTTCCGTGCCTGAAGCAAAGTGGAAATAACTTCTCTAGAATACCCTTTCTTTCTCAAACGCACCCTTTCAATGGCCAAGCCATAAGCGAGAATCGATCCACCTGAAGCATCTGAAGCGGACCTTGGATCAACAGCTTCGCGGACACCGGCAACTTCCACGGGACTCCGTCCAGCAACCGCATGAGATCGGCGTACCAAGGGCATCTCGGCCAGTCCGGAGCCACCAGTACTACCAGACCCTGATGCGCCTCGATCCACTGAAGCACTCGACCGATGAGCGCCCATGGCGGGAAGACATACAGGAGCCCCACCATCGGCCAAGGTTGCATTAACGCGTCGATGCCTTCCGACATTCTCTCTCGCCTTCTGCTGAAGAAACGCGACACCTTTGCGGACTGAAGAGTCGCCATCAGATCCATGATTGGCGGACCCCATCTCTGAACCAGCTGCTCGAACACATCCGGATGCAGCTCCCATTCCCCCGCATCCACTTGGACTCTGCTGAGGAAAATCGGCCTGCACGTTGTCTTTTCCTGCTGTGTGTGCTGTCGAGATTGCCGGCACTCGAGACTCCGCCCAAGAGAACAGATTGTCCGCTTCCTCTTCCATCGCCACACTTCCGGTACCTCCTTGCCGAATGATGTAGGCTACTGTCGCCGCGTTGTCGGACAACACCCGGACCGCTCATCCCATCACCTGTGGCTCGAACCGGCCGAGGGCTACCCAGACTGCGCGGAGCTCCAGGCGATTGATCGACCACATGCTCTCCTCCGGAGACCAAACGCCCTGCCCGAAAAGCTCCCCGCAATGGGCCCGCCAGACTGGCATCCGTCATCAAAGGGAGCCACTGAGGCGGCTCCAAAGGCATCCCCAAGGACAGGGAATGGGGCCTCAGCCACCAACGAAGGGCCTGCTTGACCTTGGCCGGGCAAGGAAGGCGCTTGCTTAACAAATCCGTCTGATGTGACCACCGGCGCAGCAAGGACCTCTGTAAGGGCCACATATGGAAGCAGGCCCATGGCACCACCTCCAGGGTCGCCGCCATCGTCCCCAGCAACCGAAGGTAACTCCAAGCCGTAGGCGCTGGAATCAAAAGGAACTCCCGTAGCAGACACCGCAGTGCCTCTATCCTGCGCTCCGGCAGGAAGACCGCTCCCCTTTGTGTATCGAAGCGCACTCCGAGGTACTCTAGGCTCTGAGTCGGCACCAGCTGGCTTTTGAGCGGGTTGATCACCCAACCAAGGCTCTGAAGAAACGACACCACCTTGGCTGTGGCCGCCGCGCTCTCTGCTTCGGACTTCGCTCTGATCAACCAATCGTCGAGACAAGGGTGAACCAGAACCCCTTCCTTTCGAAGAGCTGCCGCGACCACCACCATAATCTTGGTAAAGGTCCGCGGAGCTGTAGCCAGCCCGAAAGGAAGAGCCTGGAACTGATAATGTCCCCAGGGCAGCGCGAAGCGCAAATATCACTGATGGGACGCTCTGATTGGAACATGAAGGTATGCCTCCGTGAGATCGAGGGACGACAGAAATTCCCCCTGGCTCACCGCCACGATGACCGACCTGAGAGTTTCCATCCAGAAATGCGGAACGCAGAGAGAACGGTTTACCCCCTTGAGGTCTAGAATAGGCTGGAGGGCACCGTCCTCCTTTGGCACCACGAAATAAATGGAATAAATGAAAGGAAAATAAAACACCCGTGAGAGAGAACAAGCTGTAACTGAGAACTTGGCCACCCACAGAAGACTGTTCCCCGCACCCCGCTGCCGAAGTCTGCACGGGGAAAAAGACCGCGACTTTAAAATGGCCGCGGTCTCATATGAGAGCCAGATTTGGTGCCTTTTACACTGCCGCACCGTTCTGCCCTCCCGACATGGACCCAATGCCACAATATGCACTCACCGGAAGAACTCCGAGCCCTTCAAGCAATGACATTACCCCAATCTAGGAGTAACGTTCTCCACGAGAGCTTGTCACTGTGCCTGCAACCCCGCTGCCGAACACGCTCCCGCTCAGGAATCAGCATGTCGGGGCCGAGCAGAGAAGACGCCGGTACTGCTCAGACACAGGCAATGCACCTCAGGGGCTCTCTCCCACGCTGTCTGGGGAGAGAATACCCTAAACGATCTGGAGGACCTGGTGTGACAGGGGAACCGACCAGCCCCCCCCCCCCTCCAATTCTCTATGTCTTCAACGTGATTTCCCGATTTTTTTTTTTTTTTTTAGCCAAAAGAAAGAATGGTATAGGAACAAATCAAATAAGAGTAATCCCAAAAAGAAATCTACAGCTAATCCTAAACTACTCCTTATCCGTTCCTCTAGTGAGCCCACAAGGCTCACAAGTCCTCCTGCTGCATGAAGACTGGACACACTGGGGCTGATGGGAGGTTCCAGTATGCTATATCCCGTGATGTCACAAGTTTGTCATATCCAGTCTTCATGCTGCAGGAGGAGGTTCACAACCCAGAAGTGGAGGACTAAGCTGGAGGAACGCTAAGGAATATTTTCTTTTATTAGTCTTAAATAGTTTACCCTGTAGCTTCATTATATGTCCCCTAGTCTTTCTATATTCTGATAACGTAAACAAATCGATCTACGTTTACCTGTTCCACTCCATTCATTAATTTATAGACCTTTATCATATCTTCCCTCAGCCGTCTCTTTTCCAGGTTAAAGAGCCCTAACCTTTTTAGCCTTTCTTCATAGAAGTATCCTTCCATTCCCTTTACCATTTTGGTGGCTCTTCTCTGAACCTTTTCTAATAACGCTATATCCTATTTAAGATATGGCGACCAGAATTGCACACAATATTCAAGGTGCGGTCTCACCATGGAACAATATAGAGGCATTATAATATCTTTTGTTTTATTTTCCATTCCTTTCCTTATGATACCTAGCATTCTATTTGCTCTCTTGGCCGCTGCTGCACTTCAGAGGTACCTGAGAAGAGCTCTTTAGGCCCTTATCTTTGGCAAATCAGCTACTAGCCGCTCTGGAGGTCGTTAGAAGCAGAGTGATCACAGGAACTGTTAAACAATCTGCTGGGGAACCAGTGGGAGATGCTAAGACCATTTGTTAATAAGTGGTACCCTTGAGTGTTAGAAGGCACCACACAGAGTCTGTACACCTTTTCACTCGGATTTGACATTACTCATCAAAAGATTTCCCCTTCTCTTATTTTGCCTACTTGGTGGGGGAGGGAGGGGGAAGGCACTATGGAAAACATGCCAAAAAGCTCTAGGTCTCCTGGGCTCTGGAATGCAAATCCAACTAGGGCCCTATATGGATGATGTCACCCACCTGTGTGGCTAAGAGGCACCCTGTTTATATGCAGAGCGCGATGCATCTTTCCCTAGGGCCGGCCCCAGAGTTGGTTCAAGGTGTTGGCGCCCTAGACAATACTTCAGCTTCGGAACATCAGCCAAATAATGCCATGTTTATAGTAGCCCTAATAAGGGCAAAAATAGCAGCCACAGCAAAAAACATGCACTACGGGCCACAGGCTGCAAACTGTAGCAGAAAGAAGAAATAAATGCACTGATTAAAGTCACAGGGCTGTAGCAAAAAAAAAAGGGGGGGGGGTGGGGAGTCCTGAGGCCTGGGGAAATCCTATCAGGTGGCTCTGGATACCCACACAGGCCTAGAAAAGCCCAGCTGAGGAAGAGAGATGTAGTTTTTTTTTGTTTTTTTTTAATTGAAACAATTATATTCGAAGCAGCAGGAGTCAATTGTTAACCCTTGAAATCAATGGGGAAAAAGGGTCTTATATTTTTTTCCTAAGAATAAATAGCAAAGATCAGATTAGGCAAGTAACAGGAAGGGGGGGGGGGCTGGGCCCAACTTACGATACCCCTCAAGGGTTGTGATAAGGAAGCTTATCATAGCTCAGGTAGGAGCTATAGAAAAGATGATGTGACTCTGAACAAGCAACCTGTCAGTTCTGGTAGAAGTAAGAAAACAGAGTTTTCACATAAAAGACTACCAGTCCCAGAATGCACCAGGTTTCCAGCAGCCATGAGAGGGGCTGAAGTGAGAAAACGTGTGTGCAATCAAGAGAGCTATGAGGTAATCCCTAAGCACTCATCTCAAAGGGCAGGGCCTGATTCAACACAGCTGCACTGTGTTAGGGAGGAGCACACATTAGAACAGAATAAGAATAGAGCTTATTCTACAGATAACAGCTACAGAAAGAGCTACAGAAAGGAGACAGCAACAGCTTCAAGCTCAAGCACCAGTATCACCTGGAGAAACAGAAGCCAAGCCAAGCGGATAGAGAAAGAAGGAAACTCTCTGGAAGGAAGAGAAGAAAGCCCATTGGATGGTCTGGGAGAGTCCAAGGCAGTACCCATACTGGGAGGTATTCCAAGTGCCAGCAGAGTCCATTGGACTGGAGTCAGCCAGAGGAATGAAATGGCAGAGATAGGAATCACCAGTGGCTACCTGGGAGAGAGAAGACTGCACGTGGAAGGGACTTTCAGACCAAGGCCAGAAGGTATGTGAGAGGAGATCCAGTGTCCAGGGATCAAGATTGGAAGGCTGGACATCAGAACTGGATTACCTACTGGCCAGGCTATACAGAGAGGAATTATGATAGCAGGAGAGGCTCAGGTATGAACACTGATCCAGACCCTATTTATAATAGAGAATGGCAGCAAGGGAATAAGCATTCTCATGATAGTGCCTTATTGAAAGACTCGTCTGTGCCAATGTATGATAGTGACCCTATGCTGATTGATGAAGGGGGAGATACAGCAGATGAAACTATTAATTACATGGACTGTTCTCTATCTAAATGCTATTGCTAGCTTTCTGTGAGCAAACACATCAGCCATCACAAAGAAACCTAACTTTGTTCTTTATTTCCACTGCAAACAGCTCTTAAAGCAGGATTTGGGTTCACACAGTAGCAGCCAGCCAGCTAAAGGGTTTCAGCTGGTCAATTGATAGTAATTAAAGCTGCACCTCGCTAACCGCTGGGCGCAGCACGGAGTGCGCTATGTCGGACACCTGCAGATAGAGGGAGGCACGCAGATAGACTCTTTCGAGTCCCTGCGGAATCGTTATCAGTTGCCAGTCCATGATTTTTTCTTCTATTTACAAGTGCGGCACTTTGTACAGACTTTGCATCGAGGGGAAGTGGCGGACGTGCGCAGGAGAGACCGGGGGATGGTGACTCTCTTTAGTGCCTTGGAGGGCAAAATCACTGTTCGGAGACTGCGGGAGGAGTTGTCAGTGGGAGACCACTTGACGGGGTTAACGCGGTTGGCTAGTCGCTGGCAGGAGGATGGGATCCGGGAGGGTACAGTGGAGCGCTTACTCCATGCTTTTCAGGGTATACATCGCGTATCCGAATCGGTTCAGATGCAGGAAGTCCAATATAAATTCTTGTGGCGAGCCTATGTGCATGATGTTTGGGCGAAGCGGATGGGTGTGACGGACACCGACGACTGTCCACGATGTGGAGTGGCGAAGGGTACTCTCGCTCATAAATTCTGGCTGTGTACTACCATTCAACAGTTTTGGGAGGGGGTTGGGCAGCGCCTTAGTGGATGGGTTGGCCGGCCGGTGAGCCTCGACACTGCCTGGTGTCTGTTTGGCTCTTATGAGGGTGACACGCTCTTGGGTGCTCGGCACAGACAGCTCTGTGAGCGGGGCTTCCTGGTAGCCAAGCAGACCATCTTACGGCACTGGATAGCACCAATGGCGCCGAGTGTACAAGAATGGGAGGGGAGGATGCGGGTGTTATTAGATATGGAAAGGTGCACAGCGCGGCTATTGGGCCAGCGGCGGCTGGATCAATTCGTGGAAATTTGGGCTCCGCTGCTAGCCACGGCGCGCTTTTAGAGCTCTGATGGTAGATGTAGCCTTAGCGCGCGGGGCTGGTAGCGGACAGCCGATACTTTAGGGGGACTGCAGCCATGAATGTCGCTACTTTCCTTCCATATGGGAGTGCTGAGGACGCCACTTGCTTGGTGGGGGAGGGGATGGGAGGGGAGGGGATGGGTGGGGGGGAGGGGAAGTAGTGGGGTAACGGGGATGAGTGTGAGGGGGAGGGGAGGGGTGGGGAGGCAGGGGGGTGACGGGGAGAAGTGGGGGCCCTCTAGGTGGGGCGGGGCAACCATTAGATTGTGATTGCAATAGACTATTGACCCTTATGCATCTGTGTCCCTAGCTCTGTTTGGTTGAGCGCACCTACTTTGTCTTCTAATTTATTTTCTATTCCTTTTCTATTCCCCTATATATTAGACTTGACAATTGTGCCTTCTACTAGTGTCTATGATAGGGGCTAATATGATGTTAGGTTTTCCTGCCTGATCTTGGGAGGGTTTGTTTGGTGTGGGTGTTGTTCTGGTTTACTGTTTACTTTGCACTGATGTCTTGGACAATGTTAATCTTTTGTTGTCTTTGTACTGTCTGGACATGCTTGCTAATAATAATAAAAATGAGTTTCACTAAAGCTGCACCTGATTGTGTGTGTGAGCAAGGGAGAATCACTGCTGGGATCTGCGTGGAAAATAAGCAGAAGTTAACCTAATAAGCAAAGTTTATTCATTTCTTTGTGCCTTTTTATTTGGCAATTATTTGCTAAGAAAACATTAGCTAATTGCCTGACAAGTTGAAGGTTGTTTTCTGATTTGCTTTGTGACTTTATGTTATCCATTTAAACACTGCAAGCAAGTAACCTCATTTATATTGCTACCAAGCATATTTGTGCTGGGTGAATTAAACCCCATCAATAAAAGAAGTATTTTATTGGCCTTACCACTGGTTTCACAACTCAATTATTGTCTTCAGCTGTGTTTGGAGTGAAAGAACTACATTACCCACAATACCTTGCAAGAATCATATGAATATATGCATCGTCAAGATTGTGTAAGTTCTCACCCTAGGCAGCTGTCTGACAGGGTCCAATGGTGATTTACCCAGGGAAAGCATAGTTGCTTACCTGTAACAGGGTTCTCCATATACAGTCAGGGTATGCAGTCACACTAGGTGATCTCTGCTGACAGCGCCTGTGCGCTGGCACTCCCTGAGCTCAGGGGAGTTCTTTGGACGTCTATAGGCATGCATGCTGCTTCCTGATTTGCCTTCCTGCTAAGGAGGTGCTCCAGCAATAATAAAGCAGGCAAGCATAGTGTAAAAAACTTGGAGCGAGCAAGTACCAAACACAAATGTTTAAAACGAGGACAAAGGAAGTGAGGGATGGGCAACATGACAGATGCTGAATCCAGTCTCTGGAAGGGTGCTTGTAAAAACAGTGAGAAAGTTTATGTTCTTCATTTTATTTATTTATTTTCTCTTATATACCGCGCTATTCTGCATCAGTGCGGTTTACATTGAACAAACTGAAATTACATTGAACAGGGCATTATAACTTGGAGATAACTATTTTACAGGGAACATGGGCTATGGAGGGTTAAGTGGCTAGCCCAAGACCACAAGGAGCACCTGTGGGACTAGAAACTCTTTTCATTAAGGGATGGCGGGCAGGCGAGTGTGGCTGCATACCCCTGCTGTATAAGAACCACCTCCGTTACAGGTAACCAACTATGCTTTCTCCATATACAAAAGGGGGGATGCAGCCATACTCTAGGTTAGAGACCAGAGCTGAGAGCTGCCTCAAAAATCAGTGGTATATGGGACCTTGAGTGAAAAAACTGGGTGGTAGATACTTGAGCGAATAGGTTTCGCAGGACAGCTTGGCCAAAGGCAAAGTCCATGGCTGAAGAGTGGTCCAAGCTACAGTGTTTTGCAAAAGTATGAACAAATTACCATGTGGCAGCTTTTCATACCTTGAGGATGAATTTTAGCCAAATTAGCAACAGTTGTTGCTGTTGCACGAAGGCAAGGAAGACCTATCTGCCCAAAGTGGGTGAGGACCGCCTGGAGGTAGCAGAAAGAGACGAAGTCTGCAATCCAGGAGGATACAGCTTGTTTGGAGGCAGGCTTTCCTAGATTGTTTAGGTTAATAGGTAAACAACAAGCTGAGACGACTGACAAAGTTGTTTAGTTGCTTGGAGATCATAAAGCAGCACCCATTTGAAAGCAAAAGAATGTTAACGCTTGCACGGCTGAATTCAGCTGTGCTGCTGGGAAGAAGACAGGAAGGACAATGGATTAGTAGAGGTGGAAATAAGACACAATCTTTGGAAGAAACTTAGGATGGGTACATAGCAGTACCTTGTCATGAAGGAATTGTGTGTATGGAGGGTAATGCAGAAGAGCTTGGAGTTCAGAGGACATAAGATATGCAGTACTGGGTCAGACCAAGGTCCCTCAAGCCCAGTATCCTGTTTCCAACAGTGGCCAATCTAGGTCATAAGTACCTAGCAGTTTTCCCAAAGACACAAGTTCCACAATGCTTGTATCGGGGGAAGCAGTGGATATCCCAGGTCCCTTTTAATAATGGTTTATGGACCTTTCCTCCAGGAACTTGTCCAAACCTTTTTTAAACCCAGTTGCACTAACAGCTTTTACTACACAATATTCAAGGTGCGGTCGCACCATGAAACAATAGAGAGGTCATTATATCATCCTTTGTTTTCTTTTCCATTCCTTTCCTTTCCTTATGATATCTAGCATTCTATTTGCTCTCTTGGCGGCCGCTGCACACTGGGCAGAGGGTTTAACATGTTATCCACGATGACGCCTAAATCTTTTTTCCTGGGTGGTGGTTCCTAATCTGGAACCTTGCATCGTTTAACCATAGTTTGGGTTGTTCTTTTCTAGGTGCATAACTTTGCACTTGTCCACATTAAAGTTCATCTGCCATTTAGATGCCAAATCTTCCAATTTATCAAGATCCTCTTGGGTTTTAACAACTTTAAATAGATTTGTGTCATCTGCAAAATTTGATAAACCTCACTCATTCATAAGACACTGAAATGGGAATAACATGTTAAAAAATCAACAGACCCAGCACAGATCCCTGGGGTACTCCACTATTCACATTTCTCCATTGGGAAAATTGGCCATTTAGCCCTACCCTCTGCTTTCTTTTTTTTTTAAATTCTTTATTTTCGTTTTATAACAAAGGAAAGGAAGACATACAGTTAAAAGACAGATACATGGAGTGTAATACATACACCAAAGTAAACCCCTGCCACCCCCCTCCCCCCTGCTTCTTCTCTAGAAAACTAATCATTCCCGAAACGGGCGTGTACTCACATTATTGTGTTACAAAACCTAACGGTGATCTGAAACATGATGAGTGCACATTAAACAGACATGTCGAAACAATGAGCAGATTGTACATAATCATTGAGCATCTGCCATTTAGACAAGCAAGAGTGAGTTTGGGTATGGGGAATAGCTCTCCGAGATATCTGCTCATATTTACTATATAAGCAGACGAGGTTCCACCATTCATTGACAGTAAGCCGAGAACTATCCTTCCAATTCCTCGTGATTAAACACATGGCTATACCCAGCATGAAATCAAGGAGAAAGCGACCCTTCTTAGGAAGAGAGGGGACCTCCGCCACTGAGCGGAGTCCCACAATCTTCCAAGAGAGAGGCTCGTGAAGGTGTAAGATAGATTGAATACGACCCCAGACCCGCCCCCAGTAAACCTGTAGTTGAGGACATTCATAAATAACATGAGCGAGGGTTCCCACAGCAGTATGGCAAGACCAACACTGGTCCCTAGCAGTTGTGTTCCATTTGGCTATTTTTTCTGGAGTATAAAAGCATCTGTGTGCAAAAAAGAAGAGAGTTTGGGTAACTGAGGCAGACCGGGAAACCCGCACTACTTTGCTCCAGAAAACGCTCCATTGCACAGGGGTTAAAGTGGTTTGCAGTTCGCGCTCCCAGGCTTGTTGGGCTCTAAAAGTGGGAGTATCTGTACCCTGACATAATATTTTATAAAAGTTAGAGGCTACCCCATGTGTACTACTAATAGAGTGAACTAGTTCTAATAGCCCGTCCTCAGTAGGGACAGAGGGCGGCATGATTTGAGCACTTTTGAGGCAGTGTTGAAGCTGCATCAATTGAAAGTAATGTTTCGCTGGTAACGCAAATTCATTTTGTAAATCAGGAAAGGTTTTCCAACGAGCTGCAGAGAAGAGCTGTTGGGGTGTCCAGATCCCCCTAGAGTACCAGGGTTTCCATGCTATCGTTCTATTTAGGACTTGAATTCTGGGGTTATTCCACAGCGGGAGTCCGTCCTGAGGACATACGTTTGGGCCCAGTAATTGAATGAGAGTGTTAAAGGCCGCAAGGGTATCGACAATCATTGGGGGATGGCGGGTGTCTACTTGATGGGACATACCGGGGAGATGGGTCAACGGAATTGGGCTACTAAGCTCCTCTTCTATATCAAGCCAAACTGGTCTGCTGTCTGTTGAGGCATCTAGCCATCGGGCACCTTGTTTAAGTAGGAAGGCTTGATGATATCTGAGAAAATCAGGAAATCTGGTACCCCCTAGTTCCTTTGCAGACTGTAGTTTTTGTTTAGCTATCCTTGGTGGCTTGCCCTGCCAGAGATAGCGGACGAGAAGGCCCTCAATATCTTTATAAGTGTGTAGCGGGAGTAAGCATGGCAGCATTTCTAAAATGTAGTTCACTTTGGGGACTATCATCATTTTCACAGTTTCTAGGCGGCCCCACCATGTAAGGGATAAGGGAGACCAACGATTTGTGAGCTCACGGACTTTGGAGACTACCTCTTTGGCATTAAAACTGATAGTGTCTTCTAAAGGAGAACAGTAATGGACCCCAAGATATTTCACCATGCGGGGTTGCCAAAGGAAAGGAAAGGCCTGCATGTCAGCCTCATGTACCCAGCGGTTCAGTGGGAAGGCTACAGATTTGGTCCAGTTAATTTTATAGCCCGATAATTGCGAGTATCCATCAATCAGATCCAAGACAGCTGGAACCGAATCAAGGGATACGAAAAGCATAAGGTCATCTGCATATGCAGAGAGTTTAATCTCTCTGTGACTGAAGGGGACACCTCGAATACGTGCGGACTGTCTAATAAGGAGGGCGAGGGGTTCAAGAGCTAGATCAAAGAGCATTGGTGATAGGGGGCAGCCTTGACGCGTGCCTCTTTGGAGACTAAAAGGCTGAGGCTTAATGGCATTTACACAAATACTGGCGATGGGTTGAGTATACATGACTTGGAGGTATCGGAGGAAGCCCTCCCCAAAGCCATACCATCGGAGAACTGCAAATAAGAAGGGCCATTCTAGGCGATCAAAGGCTTTTTCAGCATCTAGGGAAAGACCCACCCATGGATGATCTAGATTGGCAGCACTGGAGAGCACATGGCACGAGGTCCAAGCATTGTCAGCAGTGGATCGGCCGGGTATAAAACCGCATTGGTCGGGATGGATTAGGGTGGCCATCCTGTCAGATAGCCGGGTGGCCAAGATTGTTGCGAAGATCTTATAATCGGCATTAAGTAGGGAGATTGGACGGTAGTTGGCGGTTAGCAGCGGGTCTCTGCCTTCTTTCTCAAATACTACCACATTAGCTGCAGAAAAGGATCCCAAAGAGGAGGTATCTACCGCAAGGGCAGTAAAATAGAGTTTTAAGTAGGGAACTAAATCTGCACTGAACGTTCGGTAGAATTCGGTCGGGAGACCATCAGGTCCTGTGGCTCGGCCCGAGGCTGTTCGTTTTAGGGCAGATTGGATCTCTGAAGTAGAGAAGGGTTCATCCATCGCATCCCTATCAGCTTCAGAGAGGGTCGGCCGCTGAATACCAGAAAGCAATCGCTCGAAGGTCTCTGATGAGAACTCACATTCAGATTGATATAGGCGGGTATAGAAATCCCGAAAGAGTTCTACTATGTCGGAGTCTGTGGTCAATATGCCCCCTCCCTGTGGGGCTCGAAGGGCCGCTACGCGTTTGGCTTCTTTTTGACCTTTCAAGGCGTTGGCTAAAAGTCGACCGGCTCGGTTATTTTCACGATAGTATGTCCCTCGTTGAAACTCAATACTCTTAGAAGCTGCAGTTGAGAGGATTGCATTATATTGAAAACGGAGACGCTGTAAGCGAATTAAGACACATGGATCAGTACGTGAAGTTAGAACTCGTTCGCCTGCTTTGATTTGTTGGTCTAGTATGAGTAGCTGCTGTTTGCGTTGTTTCCGCAGGCGGATTTGATAGCTAGTGATCGTTGCTCGAATGGCCGCTTTGAAACCCTCCCACCAAGCCCAATTCGCAGTATCCTGGGGTAAATTAAAATGGAAGTAATCCTGTATGGCTGCTCGAATTTCTAACTGGAATTCTGGCTGAGTTAACAGGGCTCTATCAAAGAACCAGGCCCCCGAATTCCCCTGGGGTGCAGTAGTGTGTAATTGAAAGGAGATAGCGGCATGATCTGAAATATGTTGGGAGTGAATCTTTGCAGTGTCCACCTGAGGCACTAACAGTTTTGATATTAGAAAGAAATCTATGCGAGACTGGGATTTGTGAGGGGAAGAGAAGGTAAAGTCAAGCTCATTGGGGTGTAGTAACCTCCATAGATCAACTAAAGCAAGATCTTTGATCAAAGAGGTAAGCGTGATGTGACTCTTGGGGGGACCACTTGTCCTAGGCGGCTGTTTGTCAATCAGGGGATCAAGAACTAAATTGAAATCCCCCCCTACTATCAATGAAGTATTAGCAGAGGCCTGCGCAACCTGAGCAATAGTAGCAAAAAGGCAGGGTCATCCACATTAGGAGCATAAAGGCATATACATGTAACTTCAAGGCTACCTATCTTGAGGTGAACTCTGGACCATCTACCTGCTGTATCTGAGCTAGTCGCAATAATAGTAGCATGCAAAGATTTCCTAACCAGTATGGCAACCCCACATTTCTTAGAAACGGCTGGGGAATAAGCGGCCACCATGTAAGGTTTTATATTGAGTTTAAGAGTTTCCTTCGAATTTAAATGCGTTTCTTGGAGGAAAATCAGGTCCGCAGCTTCATGACTTAGATAGCTTAGGATTTTCTTCCGTTTTATCGGATTATTGATTCCTTTTACGTTCAATGAGAAAATCTTACATGGTGCCATCAATCGGTAATAGACATTTTAGGTATGGGCACTTGAAAACATATAACATAATCAGAATCTGTGCAACAATGACATAATCACCGAGTATGCTGGCTAAGACACCCCATATTGAAAAGTATGTACCAAAGTATCTTAGAGAAGAAGCAAAACCCCCAATGAATATGGCGACCATATGTCTGCGGGAGGAGGCCCTAGAGAGGAAGATAGAGACATGAAAAAAGAAAAGAAACACCAGAGTCCATAATTAACACTGTCTCTGATACTCATCGAGGCAATTGTGAGTAGATGGAGTCGGGTCACAGATATCATCAAAATAAGGCAACAAACCGCCCTCGCCAGACTCGTTGCTGAGCCGCGGCAAATCCAATATGGCAAGTACAGCGGATATGAGAATACTTGCAGGAATATTCTGGAAGTCAGCGCATCAAGTCGGCTTCTTTAGAATCCAAAACCTCCGCTAGTAGATCAGGGTCCTCAAATGTTCTTGTCTGGTTGTGAAGCGTGACTCGGAGCTTGGCCGGATACATCAGGCCATAGCGTGCTTGTAGTTGTTGAAGCCGCGGCCGGAATTCCAGAAAGCGCTTTCGGCGGTCGACCGTGGGTTTAGCCAAGTCAGGATAGAAGGAGATCTTGTGGCTCTCAAACTCCATATGGCCCTTTGCCCGGGAGGCACTGAGAATTTGCTCCACATGTTGATATCTCAAAAGTCGAAAGATGATAGGCCGCGGGGTCTTCCTGTTGAGCGTTATGTTTGTGGGTACACGATGAGCGCGGTCGATCTCCAAATCTTTGGTAAAGGTGATTTGGAGCAGGGAAGGGAGGATTTTACATAAAAACTCTTTCATGTCTCCCGATTCCGCTCCCTCCGGTATGCCCACGAGTCGTAGGTTGTTGCGGCGCGCTCTATTATTGCCATCTTCCACTTCTTTCTGCAAGGCCCGTACCTGACGTTCAACTTTGTCGAGTTTGGACAACCGGGCCGCATGGGAGTCTAATATGCTCTCCATTTTGTCCTGACGCGAAGAGAGCCCCTCTAGCTTGCCCTGCAGTACACCAAGGTCTTCCCGCAGCGCTCGGAGTGCTTCACCGTTTGACTGCACGAGGTCCTTAACCCCTCTAATCTCGGCAAGGATTTCCTGCTGCATTTCGGGGCCCTCGCGCAAAGCCAGCCCCTTCTGCGGGGACGGGGGTTCAGTTTTGGAGCGTTTGCCGTGAGAAGCCGCTGGAGATCCAAATTCCAGGCGCGTGGGTTTGGTCCCCGCTATCTCACCAATGTGCCCCTGCGAGATCAGAGCAGAAATTCAAGTATGTACGGTGTTAATTCAGGATTCTGAGTAGGCCTCTCGGGAGCCTCAGCGTTATGCGACCATCCCGCTGGACATCGGGCTCCGCCCCCCCCTACCCTCTGCTTTCTAACTTTTATACAGTTCCTGATCCACAATAGTACACTGCCTCCTATCCCATGATTTTTTAGTTCTGCCAAAAGTCTCTGATGAGGGACCTTGTCAAATGCTTTCTGAAAGTCCAGATACACTATACAAACCGACTCACCTTTGTCTACCTGTTTAGTCACACCTTCAAAAAAACAACAGATTAGTAAGACAAAATCTTCCTTGTCTAAAGTCATGTTGGCTGTCTCCCATTAAGCCATGATTATCTACATGTTCAGTAATTTTGTTCTTTATGATGGTTTCTACCATTTTTCCCGGTACTGACATCAGGCTCACCAGTCTGTAGTTTCCAAGATCATCCCTGGAACCCTTTTTAAAACTGACATTAAGGTACTGACTTCCGGTGACATCATCGAGCTAGATGGCGGCGGTGTGATAGAGCTCCGCCACCAAAGCCTGAAATAACAGGGGGAAAGTATCCCTGTAAGTGAAATTGAGTGAGATAATGCAAGGGAAGTAGATCTTGCAACTCCCGAGAGTTAAGAGGAGGCTGTGCAGGCAGCAGAAAGCACCGGAGAACAGAGCACACCAGCAGCGGGGAGCTCGAGTCTGCACGCACATGGTCGAGCAGAGGGGAGAGGAGGCGTGCCGAAGAGAGACAAGCATGGCAGGAGGGCCGGAGAGTACAGGAGCTGCAGGGGAAAAAAGGAAGAGATTAAACTTGAGAGCTGGCACAGCAGGAGAAGGGAACCAGCAACAAAAGGCAGTCTTCATCTTAGCAGCAGAGTGAGGGGCCTGATAGGGGAACCACGAGGTACGCCAGAGGGGCGATCGGGTGGGCCGTACTGAAAAAGTGTCAATGGCAGGGGGGCTGGCGAGTGACGCTGCAGCAAGCGAATTTTATCAAAAAGAAGCAGAGGCAGAGAAAAGGAGGCGATTTTTGTGCAACGAAGTAGAGGAGGAAAGCACAGAACAGGTACGGAGAGAGTGGAACGTCTCTGTGGCTCAGAGTACAACATAGCAAAACACAGTGCAGCAAGGCAAAACGATCCACAAGGAAACCCTGTTTAGCATAGAAACCCAGGATTAATTAAATAAGGTGGGACTACATACATTGCTCCGAAACAAACCTGCGTTACTGATTGAATACAACAAAAGTAGCTGAACTAAAAGAGGGAGCAGAAAGATAGTCAGAAAGAGACCCAAGCTGCAAGGGGAAAGTCACTGCGCAATCCAGAGTCATTTAAAGCTCACTCAGAGAAACAAAGAGAGCAGATGGATAAATCAAAAGGAGGACTGTCAGCAAAGAAAAAATTCAGATCATCCTATGTTCCCTCAAGAGGAGGGAAAGAGAGGCTAAAATGGTGGCAGAGCGTGCGATTGAGCAGAAGGAGGAAATGGAGGGGGCTTGTGGCCCAGGAGTAGCAGATATGATTAAGCAATTGCTAACAGAACTGAAAGTTGAATTAGTGGTGTAAAAAATGAAATTAGAGAGACAATGCAAGCCTTAAGACCAGATATAGAGGAAATGGGAGCTCGGGTAGAAGAAACAGAAAATCAGTTGGAACATGGGGAAGTAATAGCAGACCTCCAGAAAGGATGGGAGGAATTACAACAAGTGCACAAGGAGTTGAAGTTGAAGGCTGAGGACTTGGAAGACCGGTCTAGACGATGTAACAGAGTGCGAGGGCTCCCAGAGGACCCTAAATATAAGAATTGTGACAAAGTTATAATAAAACTGGTCTAAAGTGTAAAAGCAAAGAAAGCAAGCAAGAAAAATTATATATATAATTTCGCTTTCTTTCTTGCTTGCTTTCTTTGCTTTTCTATACCGTGCTCTTTAATATCAGTGCGAGGGAACTGAGAGCAAGATTGCTGGAATTGGAAGAACTAGATGCGCAAGGGAACAAGGAGAATACAGAGGCCAGGTGCTGGCAGTAAGAGCACAGTTAAATGACTTACAGGCAGCAAAGATAAGATGATATATGCAGTTGTTGCGACAGGAATTCTTTGAGGGAGGTAATAAGGCGGGGCGATAAATGGCTCAGAAACTGAAGCGGAGGAAATTGTGTTCTTATATAATGAAAATTCGGAATCCGGACAGGGAGCGGGTATATAAGGACGGGGAGATTAGGGAGGTCTTTAGAAGATACTATCAGGGGTTATATAAAGCACTGGACCCTCCACAGAAGGAGAGAGTACAGAGTTATCTTGATTCAATTCAGTTACCGAAATTAGAAGACGGAGAACAGAAAGAATTAAACAAGGCTATAAAACAGCAGAGGAGGTACAACGGGCTATAAAACAGTTGAAAATAGATAAGGCTCCGGGGTTAGATGGGGTCACAGCGAGGTTTTATAGAAGTTTTGGAGAGATATTAACTAAACCCTTGGTGAAATTATTTAATCTCCCACGGGAGGGAGGTAGATTAGTGGATACTACGGGATGGGCGGGAATAACCATAAATGCATAAAGAGGGAAAAGATCCAGAAGAGTGTTCTAAATAATCAAGATAGATGACAAATTACTAGCGAAAATACACGCTACACGTTTAAACAAGAAGATAGGGAAGTTGATAAAATTGGATGGGATCAAGCGGGATTTATTCCCGGTAGACAGGTAGCGGATAATATTAGAAAGATCTTAAATATGATTTGGTCCACTGAACAAAGTAGGGAGGAGGCCTTGCTGTTGTCGCCGAATGTGGAAAAGGCCTTTGATCAGGTGTCATGGCCATTTCTTTTCCAGGTAATGGAAAGAATGGGATTGGGGAAAGAATGGGATTGGGGAAAGAATTTTTAAATTGGGTAAAAGCGCTATACCACAATCTGAAGGCATGTGTTAGGGTTAATGGGGTCTATTCTCAATTTTTTGGGCAAGGGAGAGGAATGAGACAGGGCTGCCCCCTATCACCCCTACTTTTTGCTATATCTTCGGAACGGTTTGCGAGAGGGTGAGAGAGAGGGCCGATGTTAAGGGAATAAGAGTAGGGCGGAGAGGATATAAAATATCCCTGTTTGCGGATGACATACTATTGAGTGTAGCTAGACCTCTGTTCTCTATACCAGCATTTTTCAACTAGTGTGCCGTGAGATATTGTCTGGTGTGCCGTGGGAAAAATTCCAATTTCATCCGTAACATGTGGCCTCGGCTCACAAATTAGGGTTGCCAACCGGCCAGTTTTCAGCCGGCCTGGCCGGTTTTTCCATGGCCAGGCCGGCTGCCAGCACAGTTGTAAAACCGGCCATTGAAAAGCCGGTTTTTTGCTCTGGCCGCAAGATCGGGAGCGGCCAGAACAAAAAAACGGCTTTTGTGCCGAAGTCCACGGTGCGAACGCGATCGCGATTCCCTATAGCAGTGCAGCCGCTGGTTCTGCTTTGTACAGAGCAGCGGCTGCACTACACTTGTGGTAGGCTATGGCCTAGGAATATGGTAGGCTATGGCCTAGTATGGTTTACTATTGTGAAAGGCCTATAAGTGAGGCCTGAGTCCCAACCCCCACTTGTGAATACTGTAGCTATAAGAATCGAAACTTAACTCAGTTTAACTGAACATAGCTAAGCAGAAACGAAACTTGGAAAATAGAAGAAAAACAAGTTTAATTGGTACTGATAAGGTGTGCTATGCTTCTATGGAATTAATTAACTCTGCAGAGAGCAAGGTCACAGTGCCTCTGCTTCCCATATGTTTTAACAAGCTCAGCGACCTTGGAGGAGAGAAGTAACAAGTTGGAGACACTGACCATTGTAATTGGGACTAGAAGGGGGGCAACCAGGTGCTGGGCCCAGACCAGAGTCCCGATTGGGTAGCCATATCAGTACCGGGACCAATAGATGGGTGAGAGGGGTACTGGGACCAATGAAAAGTTTGCCTATGCTTAGAATGGACAAGAAAGCTATAAAAGTTGTTGTTTTACTAGAAGCCATTGCTCAGCCATTTTGAAATTGCTTATTGCTTGAGCCATGTGCACATTAAACTGGCTTGGATCCTTGAAAAGACTCCTGGATTTATTTATTGCATGCTTATCTGCTGCTACATTCTTGGTGCGTTGGCCTGGAAGTGCGAGTGGTGGATAGTGTTCAAGTGAATAAAGCCACGTAATTCGCCTTGAGGTTTGGTCCAGTTGGAACCATGCCAATCCGACGCAGGGGAATTTCCCTGGGCCCACCGATCCTCTTGTATCGGAGGGAGTTCTGCCTGGCCTCGGCAGGCACTGAGTCCAGCTGGCCAACACTTCCGACCCGGGGGAGTCCAGGATCCAACTCAGAAGCTTGGGAACCAGATCTGGTAAGTATAGTTTTGAAAACCTGTCTAGACAGATGAGTTAGAACTGCAGTTTGAAAACTTTGGTAAGACTTAAGTCTTTGTTTGAAAATCCTTGCATGAGTATTCGCAAGGTACAGCTGTTATAGAGAATCATGATTCAGCCTAGTCAGAGCAGACAGGACTGGGTTTTTTTGGTATGTCTAGACAGAGATAGAAAGAGCAGCGCTGCCATTGGAACTTGGAATTGGTAATCTCGAGATAAATTGGTAATTGGTAAGAGCATGATCACCTCTCAAAGGCGGTCCAATTAACCTTGCATAAGTATGCGCGAGGTGAACCCACTGCCTTTTTGGAATTTTGGAATTTGAATTTGCATTTGGTAAGAGAGCTCTCCAAGACGGGCCGACTACCCCTGCGTAAGTAAAGCAGGGTGAAACTCCCGTCTCTTTGTAATTGGGAAATTGGATATGACTAGTCAGAATAGATAGAAAGGAATGCATTCTAAGATACGTTGCTAGCATGATTGTGAAGCGTTTGTGTATTGTCTGCCTGTATGTTTTTTGTTCTCTGTTGAAACCACGAGTTTCCCTTCTGTTATAAATGTGAGAGTATTCTGTTGAGTAATTTGTGACAGTTCACTGATTAAGAAATTGTATTAGTAAAGCAGAAAGAAGACGCAAACATCTAGAGTTATTTTAAAAATCCAAAAGCTGGTCTGACCCAGTTTGCCTTCCTACTGCACAGTGTGAAAAACTGACAGGGGGCGTGTCTGAAGGAAAGAATGTGCAGTGTCTTTCTAACTCTGTTCAGGTTTAAATCTCAATGCTGTTAGTTTAATAATAATGTTCCTTCTGCTGTGGTTATGTAATATATATCATTTATATATCATTTAATAAGAATGTGAGTGAACCAGCAGTGGAGGGGGGGGTGGTGTGAGTGAACCAGCAGTGGAGGGGGGGGGTGGTGTGAGTGAACCAGCAAGGGGGGGGGGGGCGGCGATGGTGTGAGTGAACCAGCAGGGG
Source organism: Ichthyophis bannanicus (assembly GCA_033557465.1). Lineage (NCBI taxonomy): Eukaryota > Metazoa > Chordata > Amphibia > Gymnophiona > Ichthyophiidae > Ichthyophis > Ichthyophis bannanicus. Next base: position 224,443,562 of record CM066041.1, on the reverse strand, counting down.
AGGGGGGGTAAGTGAGTGAGTGACCCAGCAGGAGGGGTGAGTAAGTGACAGGGGGGTGGGTGAGTGAACCAGCAGTGGAGGGGGGGGTGGTGTGAGTGAACCAGCAGGGGAGGGGGGTTGGTGTGAGTGTTTGATTCCTATTCAAGAGAATTACTTTATATATAGTCAATATAGTGTCAGACGGCTGCCTAGGGTGAGAACTTACACAATCTTGACGATGCATATATTCATATGATTCTTGCAAGGTATTGTGGGTATTGTAGTTCATTCACTCCCAAACACAGCTGATGACAATAATTTGAGTTGTGAAACCAAGTGGTAAGATCAATAAAATACTTCTTTTATTGATGGGGTTTAATTTACCCAGCACATGTATGCTTGATAGCACTATAAATGAGGTTACTTGCTTGCAGTGTTTAAAATGGATAACAAAAAGTCACAAAGTAAACCAGAAAACAACCTTCAGCTTGTCAGGCAATTAGCTAATGTTTTCTTAGCAAGTAATTACCAAATACAAAGGCACAAAGTAAAGAATAAAAACTTTGCTGGTTAGGTTAACTTCTGCTTATTTTCCACGCCGATCTCAGCAGTGATTCTCCCTTGCTCACACACACAATCAGGTGCAGCCCTAATTACTATCAATGGACCAGCTGAAAGCCTTTAGCTGGCTGGCTGCTACTGTGTGAGCCCAAATCCTGCTTTAAGAGCTGTTTGCAGTGGAAATAAAGAAGTTAGGTTTCTTTGTGATGGCTGATGTGTTTGCTCACGGAAAACTAGCAATAGCATTTAGATAGAGAACAGTCCATATAAATAGTTTCATCTGCTGTATCTCCCCCTTCATCAACAATCATAGGGTCAATATCATACATTGGCACAGATGAGTCTTTCATTAAGGCACTATCATGAGAATGCTTATTCCCTTGCTGCCATTCTCTATTATAGATAGGGTCTGGATCAGTGTTCATACCTGAGCCTCTCCTGCCATCATAATTCCTCTCTGTAAAGCCTGGCCAATATGTAATCCAATTCTGATGTCCAGCCTTCCAATCTTGATCCCTGGACACTGGATCTCCTCTCACATACCTTCTGGCCTTGGTCTGAAAGTCCCTTCCACATGCAGTCTTCTCTCTTCCAGGTAGCCACTGGTGATTCCTATCTCTGCCAATCCATTCCTCTGGCTGAATCCAGTCCAATGGACTCTGCTGGCATTTGGAATACCTCCCAGTATGGGTACTGCCTTGGAATCTCCCAGACCTTCCAATGGGCTTTCTTCTCTTCCTTCCAGAGAGTTTCCTTCTTTCTCTATCCGCTTGGCTTGGCTTCTGTTTCTCCAGGTGATACTGGTGCTTGAGCTTGTAGCCGTTGCTGTCTCTGTATCTCTTTCTGAAGCTGGGCTGGAGCTTGTAGCCCTTGCTGAAGCTCTCCCTGAAGCTCTTCTTGAAACTGTTATCTGAAGAATAAGCTCTATTCTTATCCTGTTCTAATGTGTGCTGCTCCCTAACACAGCGCAGCTGTCTTGAATCAGGCCCTGCCCTTTGAGATGAGTGCTTAGGGATTACCTCATAGCTCTCTTGATTGCACACACACTTTCTCACTTCAGCCCCTCTCATGGCTGCTGGAAACCTGGTGCATTCTGGGACTAGTAGTCTTTTATGTGAAAACTGTTTTCTCACTTCTACCAGAACTGACAGGTTGCTTGTTCAGAGTCACATCATCTTTTCTATAGCTCCTACCTGAGCTATGATAAGCTTCCTTATCACAATAGGCACAGAGGTAAAATTTTTTAACATTTTCTAATGATGGTGTGCCTCGTGATTTTTTTCATGAAAAAAGTGTGCCTTAGCACAAAAAAGGTTGAAAAACACTGCTCTATACCAATACTAATGTGGGAATTGGAAGAATATGGAAGGCTTTTGGGTTTCACTATTAATTGGACAAAATCGGAAGTATCAAACTTATCATTAAATGGAGATGCGCAGGGCATACCTCAGAAGAAATACCCATTCAGATGGGCTAGAGAAAAAATTAGATATTTAGGGATTCAAATTAGTAATAGGATAGATGCCCTATACAAGCTAAATTATCCAAAACTATTTGGGCAGGTAGAGAGCTTGTTGGATGGGTGGGGGAGGGGATACCTCTCATGATTTGGATGCTACTGCCAAGATTCTTGTTCCTGTTCCAGACGCTACCAAAACTACAAAGACTTGTTAATCGATTCAAATGGTCGAATAGATGGCCAAGAGTAGCTATGGCAGTAATGCAAAGAGCCAAGGGAGAGGGAGGGTTAGGGGTACCTAATTTTAGAAAATATTCTGAGGCTGTTCAACTGAAGATGATATACGAGTGGCACAGCGGAACACAGAAACAGTGGGTTCAAATGGAAGAAGACTCGGTAAGTGGGGGGAGATTGGACAGAATGGTTTGGAGGGGTGGTAATAGCACTGAAAATAAACACCAACACCCCATAATAGCCCACAGTTTGAGGGTGTGGAGACAGAATAGAAAACAATTAGTACAAGATAAAGAATACATACAGGGAATGACACTGGAGGCATGTTTTAATAGGGACCAGGGGTAACTGTTTTGCGCAAATGGGCAAAGGCGGGGCTTACACTGATTTCTCAAATAGTGAGCAAGGAGGGCATCAGGGACCTGTACCGGCTGGGAGATAGCGATTATGCATATTTACAACTGAGCCATTTTTTGAGGCAACGGAAGGTGTGGAAGGATTTATGGGAACATAGAGGGTGGTTTGAGGTGCTTTGCTCAGGCCATATGTGTCAAAAAGGAGTTTTGTCCAGAATTTACAAAGGATTGATGGAGGGAGGGGTAAGTAAACTGGGGTTTATGATAAAATGGAAGGAGGATCTGTGGCAAGCTGGAATGAAGAGGCTTGGGATAAGATACTATATCCATAGCCACACAAGTGAAAGAAAATGCTTATAAAGTGCTATATCGTTGGTACTGGACACCAGTACGTAAAAAAAGAACTGGAGTGGGACACAATGATCAATGTTGGAAGGGGTGCCAAGAGCGAGGAGATTGGTTACATATGTGGTGGAAATGTGAAAAGATTCAAGCATATTGGGCAACAATTATAGAAATGACTTTTGAAATGACTGGATATAGATTGCAAAGGAAGCCAGAGGCCTGCTTACTGCATCAACTGGAGGAGGATATCCCAAAGAGGGAAGGTGGGATCTTGCATCACTGTATAGTCGCAGCAAGATGCGAGATACCCACCCAATGCTGAGCTTTGGACCTACCTAAGCTGGCAGGCTTTGTCAGAAGAGTGGCTGAGGCCAGCTTCATGCATAGATTGATGGAGATGAGAAGGGGGGAAGAGAGTGGATAAATGGAAGAGAGTGTAGAAATGGTTGGAATCGTGGAAGGCTGGAGACAGGGGGAGAAAGAAGGACGGCGGAATGGATGAAACTTAGTTCAGATCTTTGGAGATATAGATTGGCGGGATGAGTTAATGGTGAAAGGGTGAAAAACAGGTGATGAGTACGAGTGGCCAGATGAGAGGAGGAGGAAGGTATGAATGTACAGCGCAGGTGGGGAGGGAGGGGGGGGAAAGGTATAAGAAGGGATACAAAGAAAGGGGGAAATAAGATGGGGCATAAACAGGATACATGATGTAATGATTATGTAAATTGTATAATGTTGAGAACGAACTGGTTTGTAATGCGCATGGAAATGGTTAATAAAAATTAAAATGGAAAAAAAAATTGGCATTACATTGGCCATCAATCTACAGGTATTACAGATTATTTTAATGCTAGTAATCTGTGAACTAATAGCAGGTTTGTAATCTCATATTTCAGTTCTTTCAACACCCTTGGATGTATATCATCCGGTCCAGGTGATATGCTACTCTTCAGTTTATCAAATAGTTGTAATACATCATCCCAATGTATCGATATTTCCTTCAATTCTTCCGCACCTTTAAATACCACTTCAGTCATGGGTAACATCCCTACATCTTCCTCAGTAAAGACCGAAGCAAAAATTCATTCAGTCTCTCCACTATAGCCTTAACGCCTCTTAGTGCCCCTTTAACTCCTCTATCATCTAATGGACCAACTGACTCACAGGTTTTTTGCTACGAATGTACTCAAGAAAGTCTTTATTACATGTTTTTGCTTCCGCAGCAAGCTTCTTCTCAAATTACAGATTATTTTAATGATAGTTCACAGGTTATTAGTAGCAGGACTGCAATCTCATATTTCAATTCTTTTAACATCCTTGGATGTATACCATCTGGTCCAGGTGATTTCATATTCTTCAGTCTATCAAATAGTTGTAATACACCTTCCCGGTGTATCGATATTTCGTTCAATTCTTCCGCAGTATCATCTTTAAATACCACTTCAGTCATGGGTAACATCCCTACATCTTCCTCAGTAAAGACCAAAGTAAAGAATTCAGTCTCTCCACTATTGATTTCTTTCCTCTTAGTGCCCCTTTTACCCCACTATGATCTAATGGAGTGGAGGAGTAGCCTAATGGTTAAGAACAATGGCTTGGGAACCCAGAGACCAGGGTTCGATTCTCACTAGCACTCCTTGTGGCCTTGGGCAAGTCACTTAACAGATAAAGCAGTATATAAAACCTGTTAAATAAATAATGGTCCAACTGACTCTCACAGGTTTTTTGCTACAAATGTACTTGAAAGTCTTTTTCATGCACTTTTGCTTCCACAGCAAGCTTCTTCTCAAATTCTCTCTTTGCCTGCCTTAACTTGCCAGTGCTTGTGCTGTTACCAGTTTGTCATTTCGCTCTTTTTTCCATTTCCTGAAAAATGCTTTTTTGGCAACAGTCTCTCTGACCTCACCTTTAAACCATGCTGGCAGTTTTTTAGACTTCCTTCCACTTTTCTTAAAGCATGGAATACAGCTAGTCTGGGCTTCCAAGATAGTATTTTTAAACACCACCCAAGCTTGATTTAAGTCTTTAACCTTTGCAACTGCTCCTTTTAGTTTTTTCTTAACTATTTTCCTCATTTTATCATAGCATCCCTTTTGAAACAGAAAAGGCAGTACACTGTAGAGTTCCTTACCATCCCTTCTCCATTAATTACATCAAATGCAATCATGCCCGTAGCATGGGAAATAAGATACCAGATGTTGAAGCTTTAATGGGAGTGGCTGACAGATTTAGTGGCAGTTACAAAAACATGGTTCACAGAAAACCATGACTGGGATGTAAGTATACCATGATATACTTTATTCAGAAAGGACAGGGTAGGAAGAGGAGAAGGAGTGGCACTACATGTAAAAAATACTATTAAAGCTTTGGGATTACAGAGCTTAAAAGGGAGAGAGGAAGCACTGTGGTTAAACTAGAAAGAGAGAGAGAGAGAGAGAAATCTATTTGCATTGGTGTGATATACAGACCTCCCTCACAAGAGGAAGAGGTAGACGGAGAGTAAATTGAAGACATACTCAGCACTGCTAGGAATGGGGAAGTGCTACCAATAGGGGATTTCAATATGCCAGATGTTGATTGGCACATTCCTGCTGCAGTATCATCTAGAAGTAAGGAGATCCTGGATTCTCTACAGGGAGAACTATTCAGGCAATTTTGGTAACAGACCCCACATGTGAATGAGACATACTGGACGTGGTGCTTACCAATGGTGAAAGTGTTTCTGATGTTAAAGTGGGAGATCATTTTGCATCCAGTGATCACCAGATGGTGTGGTTCAGTATTAGGACTAGGGCTGATAAAATCCATTCAAAAGCGAGGGTCTTAGACTTTAGAAAACAAACTTTGCCAAGATGTGCCAATACCTCAGGAAGTCGTTAGCGGGATGGGAACAGCTGGGGGATGTAGAAAAGCAGTGGGCAAAACTGAAAGGGGATATTTTAAAGGGCAACAAACCTTTTTGTTAAAATGGTAAATAAAAGGAAAAGGAAAAGGAAAAAGGAGAACACTATGGTTTTCAAAGTAGCTGAAAAAGTAAAGAAAAAGAGGGAGGCCTTCATGAAATACAAGAGAGAGAGGAAGACAGGCATCTATATTTGGAAAAACTTAGAGAAGCTAACAAGTAGTCAGGAAAGCAAAGATTCAAAAAAGGAGGAAATAGCCAATGCAATAAAATGAGGAGATAAGACATTTTCAGATATGTTAGTGAGAAGAGGAAGGGCAAAAGTGGTATTGTCAGACTCGAGAGTGAAGGGGAGGAATATGTGGAAGCTTATCAGGATAGGGCGGAATTGCTTAACAAATATTTCTGTTCTGTGTTTACAGATGAAGAACCAGGAACAGGTTTTCAGAAAACACCCACAAACAGGAACAGAAGTGAGGGGCATCTTGAAGAATTTTCATTAGACTGTGTTTGTGAGAAGCTAGCTAAACCTCAAGTAGACAAAGTGACGGGACCGGATGGGATACACCCCAGAATACTGAGGGAACGTGGGGACATTCTAGCAGCTCCACTGATTGACCTTTTCAATGCCTCATTGGAGTTGGGAATGGTGCCTAAGGACTGGAGAGAGGCTCATGTGGTCTCTTTATACAAAAGCAGAAATAAGGATGTGATTGAAAACTACAGGCCGGTTAGTTTAACTTCACTGGTGAGTAAATTACTGGAAATGCTGCTGAAAGAGAAAATAGTGAGGTTTCTGGAGTCCAGCAGATTACAGGATACGAGGCAGCATGGCTTCACCAGAGGCAGGTCTTGTCAGACAAATCTGATTTATTTCCTTGACTGGGTGACCAGGGAGTTGGACCAAGGGAGAGCCCTAGCTGTAGCATATTTAGATTTCAGTAAAGCCTTTGACACTGTTCCTCAAAAGCGACTTATAAACAAACTCAGCACCCTAGTGATGGACCCTAAAGTTACTGCTTGGGTTAGAAATTGGTTGAGTGGGAGGCGACAAAGGGTACAGGTAAATGGAGCTCACTCTGAGGAGAAGGAAGTTACCAGTGGTGCGCCCCAGGGATCTGTCCTTGATCCGATTCTTTAACAGCTTTGTTAGTGATATAGCAGAACGGCCGTTTGGTAAGGCTTGCCTCTTTGCGGTTGATACCATAATCTGCAATAGAGTAGACACCTAGGAAGGTGTAGATAACATGAGGAGGGATCTAGCTAAGCTTGAAGAATGGTCTAGAATTTGGAAACTGAGATTTAATGTTAAAAAATGCAAGGTCATGCATTTGGGCTGCAGCAATCCAAGGGAGCAATATAGTATAGGGGGTGAAGTAGTTTTGTCCACTAAAGAAGAGCGGGACCTCGGTGTGGTTGTGTCTGATGATCTTAAAATAGCTAAACAGGTAGACAAGGAGACAGCAAAAAGTAGAAGGATGCTTGGGTGCATAGGGAGAGGAATGGCTAGCAAAAAAAAAAAAAAAAAAAAAAGTGGTGATAGTGTCTCTGTATAAGTCTTTGGTGTGACCTCATTTGGAGTATTGTGTGCAATTCTGGAGAACGCACCTTCAAAAGGATATAAACAGGATGGAGTCAGTACAGAGTGGCTACTAAAACGGTTAGTGGTTTTCATTATAAAGCATATGAGGACAGACTTAAGGATTTAAATATGTACACCTTAGAGAAAAGTCAGAATAGAGGTGATATGATTGAGATGTTTAAATACCTCCATGGCATAAATGCACAGGGGGAGAGCCTCTTTCGATTAAAAGCAAGTTCTGCTTTGAGGGGACATGGGATGAGGGTGAAAGGGGATAGATTCAGGAATGATATGCAGAAATATTTCTTTATGGAGTGGTGGATCTATGGAATAGTCTCCCAGTGGAGGTTGTAGAGATGAGGACAGTATCTGAATTCAAAAAAGCATGGAAAACACAGAGGATCTCTAAAGAAAAAAAAGGGGACTGTTGTAGTTGTTGATATGGAAAGACAGACTAGATAGAAAAATGACGACAGAAAAGGACCACATGGCCTATGTTCTATGTTTCTATGATCACTCTTGCCAAGTGGCCCCAACACGCTTATCTCTTGCACCAGATCTGGTACTCCACCAAGGACTAGTTCCAAAATGGCTTCCCCTCTGTCGGTTCATGAACCAGCTGCTCCAAGCAGCAGTCATTTTTTTCATCTAGAAACTATCTCCCTAGCATGCCCTGCCGTGACACTGGTCCAGTCAATACCGGGGTAATTGAAATCACCTATTACTGTGCTGTAACTTTTGTTAACATTTTCAAAGAAATCAGGGAAGCTATCATCCATTTGTTCCTTCTGGCCAAGCGGTCGATAGTACACCCCCCACTGCCATCACCTTCCCCTTTTTACATGGAATTTCAATACATAGAGATTCTACAGAAAATTTTGTTTCCTGCAAAACTTTAATCCTTTGTGACTCAATGCCCTCTCTAACAGAGCAACTCCCTTCCACCAATTTAATCAGCTCTATTATTAAAAATAGTTTGTACTCAGGTATCACACAGTGTCTCACTGGTTGTCCTCCTTCCATAATGTCTGAGATACCAATCATATCTAACCTCTCATTTAGTGCTATATGTTCTAACTCTCCCATCTTATTTTTTTTAGACTTCTAGCATTTGCATACAAGCATTTTAGAGACTGTATTTTATTCATATTTATCTGGCTAGCGGTAGGCAGGGATAATTTGGAATCATTAAGCTCCATACTCAAGGGCATTTGGACTACTTTTGTCTTTATTGGGACCTCTCTGCAGCAACTGCCAGGCACTTTGTGAAGACTCTTGGAGCCAAAGAGACCGAAGGGTAGTACCCTGTATTGGTAATGTTCCAATTTAAAACAGAAGCAAAGGTACGTCCAATGACAAGGTTATAAGGGAATGTTCATGTAGGCATCCTTAAGGTCTAGAGAGGCAAGCCAGTTGTCCTGTTGCAGGAGGGGAAGAATGGTGGCAACAGACTATATTTAACCTTTCTTTCCTGACGTAGAGGTTGAGGTCGAGAATAGGACAAAGGCCTCCACACCTTTTGGGGCTAAGGAAGAACCAGGAGTAGAAGCCAATGTGTTTGGGCTCTGGAACAGTCTCGATTGCATGCCCAGAATGTAAGCCTGATATCTCCTCCTCCAGGATGAGAAGGTAGAGGGGAGGAATCCTGTTGGGCAGGGGTGGTGCTTGGGGGAGATGGGGGGGGGGAAGGGTAGCCGTGAAATTGAGCTTATAACTGGATGAAATGATGCAGAGGACCCAGGTGTTTAGAAAAAAAAAATGGACTCGTCCTCCAATCAAGATAGTAAAAAACTAGGAGGTTTTGGAAGGTTGCACTGAGGTGACTGCAGCTGACTGGGGTGTTGGAGGATAAACTGGCCAGGCTGACACTGTGGTCTAGGATAAGGCTGAAAATGTTGTCTAGGGTAATACTGTTGAAAACACTGGTAATTGTAAGGTCTTTTGTATTGGAAGTACAGAGGCTAACAAGACTACTGAGCTTGGTCTAACAGATGGCCTGAGAGCTCCCCTACAGTGCAGGAATACCACTCTGTAAGGTCTTTTTGCCTACCTTGTCCAAAACACGTTGATCTTTTCCTGGTGGAGTTTGGACAGAAGCTTTGGTAGACTTGGCTTTTTTTTTTAGGACTAATGAGGGAGCTGTTGATGTTGGAATCCCAGTGCAGGCAGGACTTTGTACTTAAGGCAACAGGACATGGCGTGCCCCGACGCCAGAGTGCTCCAGACCGAGGAAAGCAGATTCTGCAAGACCCAAGACATCAGCATAGCAAGGACCTCCCTGGGTGTCCTACAAGCCCATAAGATGGATTGAAAGTCTTTGTTAGTGGGGGTCAGAGACACTAAGGACTAGCGCTCAAGAGATTTTTCAGAGAAATTTAGGGTAAGAGAAATCTTAGGAGGATCATGCCCAGTTATTGGAGATGGCGGTTCCTCCATATCTATTAAGAGGGAGGGCTCCGCATCCCATTGATGGGTACAAGATAGAGTGCAGTTGAGTAAACGTCATTGTCCACAGGAGTAGGGTCTCGGCAGTCCAGAAGGGATGGAGGGACCCCACGAGGGAGGTAGAGAGCTGGAATCTCTATGGATGGAAGGCATTCTGTCAAGGGTGCAGCACCCAGTAGGGTTGCACTGTCCTGTACAAAACGACACAGTAACTACACAAGGGTGTTCCTATTGAAGGACATGTCCTCTGGTGTAGGATGTACAGGAACTGGGTCCAGAATGGTGCCAGAGTGATGTCTGTTTCTTCGTAATGAGGGATGAGCTCTCCAATAACTCACCCTTTGATTTATGCTTGTAAGGCCGTGGCCCTTTGGAGCTGATAGTGTTGACAGAGTCGCTCCTATGACTATGCTTTGATTTAGACTTACGCTTTTGACTTACTGGCGTATCCAGCCTCACTGAGTACAGCAGTGGCCGGGCTAAAAGGAGATGAAGTCTAGCCTCTGGCCTGTGGTTTTAGACCCTGGGCAGATTTCTTCAACACTGGCACCAGGAGGGGGTCTGCCTCCAGTCGTACAGTGACCCCTTCAGGTCCCAATCGTGCCTTGTCTGGGCCCAATGGGAGAGGGGATGATGCAGAAGCAGAAGCCATGTGCAGCAGGGGGAGGGAGGCTGGGCTGGAGGTAATGCAGCATGTGGTCTCTGCTGGCTCTTCTCTGTAGAATATTTATATCTTTTTTATCAGTTGCTGCAGCCTTCTGGGGAGGAAGTAAAAAAAAGGGGGGGGGAGAAGAAGGGACAGCCCTTTTCCTTTAAATGTTTCCTGCTTCCCTTTTTTTTTTTTTTTTTTTATTGAAAAGTCTCAGAGAGGACAGGAAGGCAAACCTGCAGCAGCAGGACCACAACAGACTTTTTTTTTTTTTTTTTTTAAAGGAAATGCCTGGGGAGTGGAAAAAAACAATGAGAGAAAAACTGAAAGAATAAAGAAAGAAAATAAATGCAGGGCGGAAAGCTTTAAACATGCTCAAAGTCCAAAGGACTTCTGAGCTCAGGGAGAACCAGCACACAGGCAATGTCAGCAGACAGCACCTAGAGTGTATCTGCATATGGAGAACTCCTGCTGGTCTGGCAATTCTTTTGAAAAAAGCTCCTCAGAGCACAAAATGATAGCTTTAATCTTATAAATGCTGAAAGTTTTCTGCACCAAAAGGGCAATTAGCAGTAAGTTGGCAACTAGCACCGTGTTTCCACACTGTCTCACCAAGCATGCATTGCCAGTCATTAGTACATTAGTACACCGCGACCAAGTCAGTTAATCAAAGCAGCGTCCGCTGTAACTGTGGGAAGAACAGCAAGACAGGTTTAACGATCCCCACCACTGGATAGGAAAAGGGGATCAAATCGCCACCATCTTAAAGCTCCCTGATCGTTACTGAGCACCTGTTCGAGCAAGCCAGCACTCCTGCTCATGCACTCAAGTTCAAGCGCGGCTGTGGGAGGTACAGCAAGCCAATAGATCCCTGCAAGGCGGCCCTGCTTCTGAATGCCTTTACCGAGAACCCTTGACGAATCAATATATAAAAATAAGCATTCCTGAGCAACAAGGAGGATTAGATAATCAGTCTATATTACAAACAATTATCCCACGGACAATGTGAGTAAATTTGCAATCATTTATATATCAATTATGCCTAATTTTTAGCTGTAAGATCTGTACACAAACTCATAGATCTGTGTTGTAACTATCAATCTTTGCCTAATCTTTAGCTGTAAGACAATTTACACCTATATATTTATAAGTTCTGTATTGTCTCTCTCAATCTTTGCCTAACATTTAACTGTAAGACAACTTACACCTAAATGTCTTTTAGATCTGTATTGTAACTTCCAAGAAGTATTACCACAAAACATACGGCTGAATCTCTTACACTACCCCAACAAATACCCTATACTGCATCTTATGCAACATAAAGCTATAATTAAAAAACAACAAAATGCCTCCCTCAACACAGTTCCTCATCAGGAATATATGCATATTCATCACAATCCTCACACTGGTTGTCCTTACGAATAGGCTAAAGACAGACCAATCCCCATAATACAAAGAATACTACGCAATGAATACATTATACCAATTCAAGAAACGGGACCCAATCACAAATACAGATACACTAGACTAATAAACATAAATTTAACTCCAGACTCAAATACGAGACAACAACCCCAGACATTGAAACATACCACCCTCTCTTGTCAACTAATCAATGCAAGATCAATGAGAAATAAACTCCCAATTTTTGCAGATATTCTAAATGATCATAAACCGGACATAGTCTGTGTAACAGAAACCTGGCTCACAGACACTGATTCAGTTTACATCAACCAATTAAAGACAGGAGAATATGAGATCTTCCATACTCACAGAACCCATAAAAGAGGTGGAGGTGTACTCATAATAATAAAAAAAACCCTCAATGCAAAACTCTTATCCTCCTGCAACATTGATCATATGGACTCTCTCATATTAAAAATTAAAAACATAAGGCTATGTCTAGTATATAGACCACCAGAACAAAATCCTGACAACACAGACACGTTAACTGAATTACTAGGCTCCTCCACAGACACAAGCCCAGTAATTCTAATGGGAGACTTTAACCTCCCCTCAATACCCAACGCGCTTTCAACTCATTTCCTAGATACTATAACCGAAATGGACTTCCACCAAATAATAGATAAAAAAACACATTGCAAAGGAAACACATTAGACCTTGTCTTCCTACCAAACTCCCTTCATAACCTATTCAATCCTGAATCACTAAATCTTACACCAGTCCCATGGTCAGACCACCACCTCTTAAAATTTAGTATTACCATCACTAACAACCACCAAACAAAAAGACCATAACCTCTCCAATAAATAGATTCAAAAAGTTCAATGAAGAAGAATTTCTAGATCAAATAATTCCACATTTACCACTCACACCAACAAATCTTGAAGAATCAATCAACACTTGGAACAAAACAATCTCTAATGTTGCCGAACGAAAATTAACTTCATCACGCCCTAATGGTAAAGGCAACAAGACCAAACACAGACGTCCCCTGGTTTAATAGTACACTTAAACAATTGAAAAGAAAACTAAGAAAAGAAGAACAAAAATGGAGACGGACAAAATCACTAATAAACTACGAAAAATATATAAACATACTCAATATATACAAGGAGACATCAGATAGTGCTAAGAGAACTTACCACTCCAACTTATTACCTAAATCTATTAATAGACCAAGAGAATTGTTCAGTATAGTACAAAATTTGACAAATAAAACATACAATTCAAATGAAATTACCCTAGATATTCCCCCCCAAACTCTAGCAAATTACTACATGAACAAAACAAAATCCCAAACGACACCTCCAACAACATATTTTGAAACAAATTCAAACAAGACAGATACCTGGTCTGAATTCAACCCAATATCAAAGAACACACTCAAATAAACACAACAACTTCCTATCTAGACCCATGTCCAGTAGGCTGGATAAAAAAGACACTCCCAACACTAGCCCCTTTCATCCTACCAATGGTTAATCTATCTTTAGAAAATGGCTATTTACCACCATCTCTTAAACATGTTCAAATACGACCAATCCTTAAAAACAGCTCCCTTGATAAATCTCCTCCAAATTCATACCGACCCATATCAAGTATTCCCTTTATGGCCAAACTAATTGAAAAAGTAATTCAAACACAATTGCAAGAATTTGTTGACACATCAACTCCCCTCGACGAACACCAATATGGATTTCGACCATTTCACGGGGTTGAAACATTGCTAACAGTCCTATTTGACACATTAATACGAGGTATAGATGACACCAAACAAGCATTCATATTAATTTTTCTAGACATCTCTGCGGCATTTGACAGTGTCAATCACACAACGATGTTACATAGACTCCAACAAATTGGACTAACCTCCACAGTATATAAATGGTTTAAATCATATCTATCAAATAGGACTCAAACAGTAAGAATTTTCAACCAAACCTCAGACACATTCAAGCAAGAACTGGGTCTTCCACAAGGATCCGCACTCTCAGCACTGTTGTTCAATATTTACCTACAACCACTCTGCAACATTTTTAAACGTCTTGGCGTCCACTATCATATATACGCCCATGATATAATGTTTTACCTCCCATTCAGGATCCCAAACCCACCAATACAACTAATAACTGAATGTTTTAATGAACTTACAATATGGCTTAACTCACATAACCTACACATCAACTTCGCAAAAACTGATGTTCTATATGTCACTAGAAATCAAACCTACACACCACCAAGTTCCATCATCCTAAATAAACATGAGATTAAAACAAAGAATGAAGTAAAATATCTAGGTGTGATACTTGACAATAAACTCACTATGGACTCACATAAAACAACAAAATAAAAATTACACACCTTAAACTCAAGACACTGAAACAAATACGTCCGTTGATTCACTTGCAAGATTTCATAACCATAGTCCAAACAATAACAACACCCCACTTTGATTTCGCAAACATTATACTTCAAGGTATTACGAAACAAAACCTTAAAAAGATTCAATTAATGCAAAATGTAGCAGCAAGAAGTATATTAAAAGTGAGAACTATAGAACATATAACACCTATTTTAGCTAAATTACATTGGCTACCAATCCACAGTAGAATAAAATATAAGATACTTGTGACTACCTTCAAACTATTCAATAATCTCGCACCATCTGCCCTTAATAAACTAATCAACATAGAAATACCTAAACATACACAAAGGAGTAGAAACACAAATAAAATAGCAATACCAAGAGAATATACTAAAGCCAAAAAACACACCAATAATAGGGCGCTCTCTCACTCAGCCCCTATTCTTTGGAATGAACTACCAGATAACATACGCCTGTTGATAGACAAAGGAATTTCGTAAAAAGCTAAACACACACCTATTTACCTTACACTATACTACACAAAATAAACAAGAAATGCAAAGAGACACAGGTTAACATTCTATACTACACAGTGTTATACTACATATGTAGTTTAAAACTCTCTCTAACAATTATTATACCTTGCACATGTTGACCTTTATACACCCTAATAATGTAATATTGTAAAAAGTTGGTTTACATCCCAAACATACCCCTTGGAATGTAGCCCGTATTGTAAGAGTTGTAATATTGTTAATTGTATTGTATGCATTTAGTTATTCTGTTACCTGCAAAAGTTACAATTGTTATATGTAAAATGACTAGGTATGAACCTCTCCATACCTTATAAACTTTAGTTCTCTGTAAACCGCACTTGAACCATGGGAAAGAGCGGTTTAGAAATGCTTGTTAAATAAATAAAATAAATAGTGGTAGAAAATGGAGAACACATTTTTCCAGAAACTAGGATCCAAAGCTTACTAGAATCTCTCCATTGAAACAGCAATTAACCACATAATTAACTTCCTAAAACATTTCCAAAAGGAATGAAAAAAAAAAGCCCACAACTTACTTGTGCTCTTGCATTAGTCTCTGAGTTCCTTCTCCACAATTGAAGAGATACCTTAAAATAAATTAAAAGTGACGTTAAGATGTATTCTCTGTACTTTTCTTCTACTGTGTTAAAGTCTAATAAAATAGAACACATTCATAAGCGCTATCTACAAAGAGACATTTTACTTTCCAGATCTGTCCTTTCCTCAAGTCCTGCTAGACCAGCCCAAACAAGTGGGTTTTGTCCCCCTACCAGATGTGGAGACAGAAGCATTCCAAAGGCTAGAAAAACGATGGAGAAAATCACGCACCAGTAGTGACCAAGCAGCTTACATCCAACACCTGGCAGAGCATCGTAGAACCATCACAGATAAAATCAGACAACACCACACAGACACCCTGAAACGGTCATTGAATAAACCTCATGACCTGTTTAACTTAGTTAAAACACTTGCCAAAGAACCAACCCCGGAGCACCACAGCATGATCCACCCACAGGACTATGCAATTTATATGCAATCTAAAATGTGCAAAACTAATAAAATATTAATACCGGAACCTCTTGATGAACAAGACTACCCAGTATCTCTGGCATCCTTCTCCACTCCCTCAAAGAAAACCATTGAAGATACCATCCTAGCACTAAATACATCCACTGTGCACACAGACCCTTGCCCTGCACACTGGATAAAGGACCTGCGTTGTGACATATCATCAATTATAGCAAAAATTTTAAACCAGTCCTTCACCACCGGCTCATTTCCAACTACGCTCAAGCAGACCTCTGTAAGACCGCTGTTAAAGAACACTAAACTTGATCCTCAGAAGGTAGAATCTTATAGGCCCATATCTAGCATACCTATGCTAGCAAAAATCATTGAGAAAGTAGTGCACAGGCAACTACAGGATCATATAGACACCTCTGCTCCACTTGATTCGGCTCAACATGGTTTCAGAGAGTCACATGGAGTAGAAACACTACTTACAACACTCCTCAACAACATAATCTCAGGTATGGATAACATACGCCAAGGTTTCGCTCTTGTATTTCTCGATATAGCAGCGGCCTTTGACTCGGTATGCCATGAAATTCTCATCTGCCGGTTAAGGGAAAAAGGCATCTGCGGAACAGCACTTGAATGGTGCAAATCTTACCTGTCCGACAGATGGCAGCACATCCGAATTGACGGGGATACATCTGAACCATTCCAACAAAGTCAAGGTGTACCCCAAGGATCCTCCTTATCTGCATTGATGTTTAATATATATATTCAACCCCTCTGCAACATCATCAGATCCTTTAATGTCAGTTACATGATATATGCAGACGATGTGCTACTATATATGCCAATATCATTGGATTGCCTGGATCTCACACCGCTAACTGTTTTGACGCCGTAGCAGAGTGGCTCCTATCCCAAAACCTGAGAATACAACACAAAAAGACGGAAGTCCTTTTCGTCTCAAGGAACACCAACTTCACTCCTCCTAGTTGTATTAATGTAAAGGATGCCCAGCTCCAAGTGAAACCTGCAATACGTTACCTTGGAGTAACACTGGACCAAAACCTTGACATGAAGAGTCACATAGCCAACACAGTCAAGGCAATCTACTTTAAAATTAGATCCCTCAGACACCTACGCACACTACTTGAACCAGATGATTTCCGTACCATTTATCAAGCCCTTATACTTCCCCATTTTGACTTTGCAAACTCTATTCTACAGGGGCTCCCCCGGTCCACCCTGAACCCCCTGCAACTGGCCATGAATAGTGCAGCGAGGGTACTCCTCGGGGCATCTAGGAGAGACCACGTGACACCACTCCTAAAACAGCTACACTGGCTTCCCATTCAAGCAAGGATCAGTTTCAAGACTGTACTGCTAACATTTAAAGCGACCAAGGGGCTCACCTCTTCTTCTCTCTCCAACCTCATACTACCACTTGCACCAAACAGGCCAAGAAGAACAGCAGAAATGAACACACTAGCTATCCCAAACGACACCACAAGATGTGCCAGATCAACAGCCAACAGAGCATTCCGACTCTGTGCCCCCACTTTATGGAACACCTTACCAGCACAAATCAGATCAGTACCAAATTTGAGTCAGTTCAGAAAGTCACTGAAACATTTCCTCTTCCTTAAATATCTCAATGACAGCTCAGAACATAACCTCCAGGTGAATAGCAGGAGTGGCCAAACAGACAGACCATCGCAACAGGCCAACTACACAATGTAAATACAAACAGTTCCATATACTATTGCACCACCTTTGTATATAGTTAACCATGATATCTCTTGTCAGATAACACACCTTTGTATATAGTTTCCCCTATTTCCCAAGTTTATATCTCCTGTTAAATGTAATTGACCAGACATATGTAAATTGTCGGATGTTTTTTGTTCAATGTAAACCGCGCTGATGTCTAATAGTGCGGTATATAAGAATTGTTAATAAATAAATAAAATAAATAAATACTATTAACAGCTAGTACTTCAGGACCGTAATTGCCCACTCCTGCCCTAGGAGGGCCGCAGACCAGTCAGGTTTTCATGATGTCCCTAATGAATATTCATGAGATCTATTTGCATCCACTGCCTTCGATTGTATGAAAATAGGTCCATGTTTATGTTTATTATACTTGATAAAAACCGCCTTTCACTGGAAGCAAAGCAGTGTACATTTAAAATTCAATAAAAGGCGGCCAAGGCCAACGAAAAGGAAAAGAAATATACAATGGTTGACAGGACAGCTAAAATCAAGAAAGACAGGACAGGACATAGACAGGGAGTAAGATGGGAGGAGCAAGAGGAGGGCAGAGAGGTAATCATACAAAAGGAGAGGGAACATTGAACGCTAAGGAGAACAGGTGGGTTTTTAATTGTTGTTTGAAGCTAGTGAACTGTGGATCAAGACGGAGGGCGGGCATTCCAAAAGGCAGGAGCGGCAAAAAAGAAAGCGGAGGAGCGGGTAGATTGCAAGTGAGCACGGGAGGGTGAGGGAAGGGTAAGACAGTTGAGATGAAAGGAGCGGGGAGTGTATCTGGGAGAATGGAAGAAAAGGAGGTCCGTTAGATACTGGGGAGTGCTAGTATGGAAAGCTTTATGAGTCAGTATCAGAAGCTTGAAAGTGGTCCGGAAAGGTATAGGCAACCAGTGAAGGTGAAAAAGCAAAGGAGTTATGTGATCCCGGGGAGAAGAGCAGGTGACCAGGCGCGCAGCAGTGTTCTGAATGCGACGAAGACGTGTAAGTTGACATTCTGGAAGACCGATAAAGAGGGAATTGGCAAAGTCCACCCGAGACATGACTAAGGACAGAACCAAAGTGACCAGGGCTGAAGGGGAAAGAAAAGGATGAATAGAACGAATCTGACGGAGAAAGAAGAAAGATGTGTTAGTAACGTGCGAAATGTGGGAATGAAAGGACAGATCAGAGTCAAAGAGTACACCAAGGTACCGGAAGGTGGAAACCAGAGATACAGGAGAGCCAGAGAAGGAAGGAGCCAAGGTGGGGGAAGGACCACCGTGAGAAAACCAGATGGCAATAGTTTTAGCAAGATTCAAGTGGAGACAATTGGCTGATAGCCAATCAGCAACAGCAGCGAGACAAGAATCAAGAACAGAAAGATCAGGACAGGAAGGGGAAGTGTGATGGAGCAATAGAATGTCATCCGCATATAGAAAAGTAGATATACCAAACTGCTGGATCAGGGACGCAAGGGGAACCAGGAAGAGGTTAAAAAGGAGAGGAGCAAGAACAGAACCCTGAGGAACCCCACAAGAGAGAGTGTAGGGCTCAGAAGAGGGAGAGGAAGAGGAAGGTGAAAGAACCATGCAAGACCTGGAAGATAGAAAAGAGTGGAACCAGTGGAGTACAGTGCTGCAGAGACCAGCATCCCGTAGCTGGCGAAGAAGAAGAGAATGATCAACTAAATCAAAGGCAGCCGAGAGATCCAAAGCAACCGCCACCGAGATGTCACCACGATCGTGTGCTACATGCAAGGCGTTGGTGAAAGCAAGGAGGATAGTTTCAACACTGTGACCTGAACGAAACCCAGACTGACGGGGGTGAAGGAAGTTAATAGAGTCAAGGTGATGGGATAGCTGAGCAAAAAGAAATTTCTCCAAGAGTTTAGAGAGGAAAGGAAGATTTGAAACAGGGCGATAGTGAGCGGGGACCAGAGGATCAAGTGAAGTGTTTTTAATAGTGCGAATTAAAGCGTGCTTCCAGGACGTCAGGAAAATCCCAGTGGAGAGACTAGAATTAAACATAGAAAGAATGAAGGGAAGAAAACCAGGAGGAGGGAATGGGTTCAAGAGAACAGGTGGTTTTCTTGGAGGTGGACAGAAGATGAAGAAGTTCAGGGGGAGTGATCAGATCAAATGAGGCCCAGAAATGAGAGAGACGAGAAATAGGAGGAGGGGAGGGGCAGGGGGCGGAGAGGTAATGGGGGGAGGGACAAGAAGGTAAGGATGCTCGCAAGGAAGAGACCTTGTCGCTAAAGAAAGAGGCAAGTAGTGAAGGAGGCGGAAAAGAGGAGACTACAGAAGTGGAAGGAGGGGCCTGAATGGAGGTGAGAGTACGGAGAACAGAATAGAGATGTCCATGAATATTCATTAGGGACATCATGAAAACCTGACTGGTCTGCGGCCCTCCAGGACCGGAATTGCCCACCCCTGTCCTAGGGGAATATTTCAGTATTCATACCCAAGCATATGGTCAAGAATCCATCGCCCTCACACAACCTTAGTGAAGATAACAAGGCTTAACAGAAATGGAACCATAACTATGTGTAGGATCAGTTTCGAACAAAAGGCTTGTCAGAAGAGAATGAACTCGCACACCAAAACAGATTCCAGGGGTAGGTCCTGGACTGGTCTAGCAGGACTCAAAAAAAGAAGTTTAGCTTAAGTAAAATGTCACTGTCACTTTCTATATAGTTCTGGTAGGCCAGTCCAGACAAGTGGACATACCAAAACTACAAATCCACTGGACAGGGAGACAAGGCAGCTTTCAAGACCTCTGAGCCAAAGGCCATGTCCACCCTAGCATGGGCAATCAAGCAGTAATGTTTGATAAAAGTGGAGCCCACATTGCTGCCTGACAAATATCTAAGGGGGTGACCAAGATGTGCTCCGCCCATGAGGATGCCTGTGTCCAAGTAGAATGCCCAAGAAAACCTTCCAGAATCATCCAGTTCAACAGATATGCAAAGGTAATAGTCGCCTTGGATCAAGCACCCCAGCATACACTTGACAGCCGCCATCACCTTTACAAGGTCCTGCAAACAGCACAAATCATGACATCTGAAAGGAAAGGAATTAGTAACCTTAAGATACCAGGAAAGCATTCTCTGGACATCCACCAGAAGGTCCTTGTCCTTCCCATGGCATTGTATCCTAGTAAAAGAAGGGCAGACAAAACCACCTGATTAACATGAAAGGAGGACACTATCTTGGATATGAAGCAAGGGATGGGTCGAGTAGAGCCGAATGGACACTGCCTCCTCTGAGAAGTTCAAGTAAAGGCCCCTGCAAGATAACACTTGCAGTTTGGTGACGCAATCTCTTGGCGAGATGTAGCCAAGAAAACTGACTTAATGTTCAGATCTTTAAGTGTTGCCCACTTCAAGAGCTCAAAGGGCTCAGACAGACATCAAGGCCCATAGCACCACACAGATCTCACAAGGGAACAACTGAATGCAGGGGAGGATTCAGGTGCTGTCCCCCCCTTCCCCGAAGGGAACAAGAAGTTTGGATACTAGGCTATAGACCAATCCCCTGAAGCATAAGGCTGCCTCTGCGCCTTCAGGGAACTAAGGAAAAAAGCCTTGTCTAGGCCATCCCGAAGAAAGGCAAGCAAGGAAGTCTTATTAGGACCAACCTGATGCTCATGGCACCACCACTCAAAAAAGAACCAAACGCGCATGTAGGTAAGGTTGATAGAACTTCTCCTCGCCTTAGAAGCAAGGAAACCACAGCAAGGAGAATAGTCTTTATGAACTAAGACAATGCCTCAAGAGCAAAGCCATAAGCAAAAAGGAAGCAGAGTTGTCCAGAAGGACTGGTCCCTGCCCCAAACAGCCCTTGGGCTGGGGAGAGTCGCAGAAGAGGTTCCTATAGGAGCCTCAACAGATACCTGATCTGACATCAGAACTGCTACCCAGCTTTACAGCAGATATTGCTTTAGCCAGGATTGAACTAAGGTGTTGACATCTGCTTGCTTTGGCACTGGTTTAGGTCATCATCAGATTCATCTTGGGATCTGCCAAAATGCTGAATGACTCAGCTCTCGCTCCAGAGGATACTGAGTGGCACATGAAGTATGACTGCACATTGGCAACTCCCGCAATGTGTTACACTGAAACAGCTACGCACTTCCTTTCAATCCAGGAGAAAGGGATTGTCATTTCCAGGGCCACTCTATCATTTTGTACTCCCTTGCTGGTTGACATATGCCACTGCTGTGGCATTGTACAAGAATACCTGGACCACTCTGCCCCAGCCTAGGCATTAGAAGAGTAAAAAAGGGCCAAATGAATGACCTTTGCCTCAAGGCAATTGATGGGCCATGCCGACTCCCGGCAGCTCCAACAGCCTTGAGTTCTCGCAATGGGCTCCCCAGCTAAACAGGCTGACATCCATTGACATTAAGAACTATGAATGGTCATCCAATGGCATGCCCTTCCTCAGATGCTGGGGGACTGTCTCCAAACACAGGCTGGATACCACCTCCAATAAGAAGGAATGCCTGGTTGTGAAATCCTGAGAGCTTGGAGACCAACAAGCCAGCAATGACCTATGTAGCAGCCTCATTTGAGCTCATACCCAAGGTACCATTTCGACTGATGCTGCCATTAAGCCGAGAAGATGCAAATAATCCCAAAACCTGGGAGCCTGCAGAGTCTGGAAGGCAACCAGTTGAGAAAACAACTTTCACCCTCTCCTCGGGTAGGAAGACCCCCCGTCTATCCAAATGTCAAAGCACACTATCAGTTATTCCAGCAATTGGGACAGCTCCAGGTGACTTGCCACAATTGATCACCCAGATGAGACTCTCCAGGAGCTGCACCATACAGGTTCACACTCTAGATGCTTCTGAACTGTGACCTGGCTGGAATGAGCCAACTGTCCAGATATGAGTGAACACAGATCCCTTGGTGCCTTACTGCTGCAGGTGCCACCGCCATGATCTTTGAGAGCACCTTTGGATGGTGGAGAGACCAAAAGGGAAGAGTGGCAAACTGAAAATAAGATTCAATCACAATGAAATGGAGAAAGTGTTGCTGATCCTCAGAGGAATGTGGACATAAGCTTTGCCTAGATCCAGAAATGTAAAGAACTTCCCACACCACATTGCCTGGATCACTAACTGCAAATCTCCAAATAGAAGTGTAGAGTTCACAGGTGGGTGTTGCCCTCCTTGAGGTCAAGGATTGGTCAAGAGAAACTGTCTTTCCTTTGGCACCATGGAGTCCATGGATTAGCAGCCCTTGCCTAGCTCATAAGGGGGTACTGGAAGCATCATCCACAAACAGAGCAACCTTCCAGCGTAACCCTGAACATCTCTTGGCCGCAGAGACAGACAGGCAGACAGAGAGACAAATGAAGGCATCCAGGATAGGCTCCCTGCATGCCAGAACAATCATGCTGAATTGTGTCTAGCACCCAGCGATCTCTGGTGACCCAGGCCCATTCTTGGTAGGAGGCGGCATTCTGGAATGGGCTCCTCACTCATTGTGCCAGACAAGGAGATTGGCAGGTTCCCGTTCCCAGGATCTGCAAGCCCCATGAAAAAAGGACTGAGCCCAGGACCAAAAACCAGAATAGGAAGAGGTGGTCAGCTTTCTGGGGTCTCAGGTAAAATCAGGAATTGGGGGGGGGGGGGGGGAGTGACATATGCTGAAGAAAAAAAAAAAAAAAAAGAGACACATGTTCATTTCCAAGGCCCCTTTGGCCTATCTTCCAGGAGATGATGTTTGGACTCTTCCAAATCCTTAACCAGCATCTCCAAAGGCAAGCTGGGACAACCAGGACATAGAAGCCACATCCGCTGCCCAGTGCTGTGACCACAGCTAGCATTGGGTCACCGTTGACAGAGCAGTGTTTATAGCCACCAAGCATACAAAATCATACATAGCACCGAAAAAGGCAGACACTGTTGCCAACTCCAGGAGAATGGCAGTATCCCGAGTAAGAAGCAAAGCTCAAGTCGATAGACCCACACACACACACAGCCAAGTGGAGGATAAGAGAGAGAGTAGAGAACAGACTCATCAGGAGAGATTCAAACTTATGATCAAGGGGTCTTTTAGGGCTGCACCACTCTCTACTTAGTGGTCTTCTTCATGACTACTGCAACATGTGCATCCACCTTAGGTGTGCTGAATCACATGGTGTAATCCACCTCTGGCAGGACGTAAAGTTTCTTAAGGAATCTCAGCCCCTTCACCAGGGAGATGGGTTAAGTCCCACTTGGAGCAGACCATGCTTTGATAAACTCCAGAAAAGGAAAGGCCCTAGGGTAGACCTCCAGATCCCTGCAGCACCTGTTTTCTTGCCAGAGGATCAACCAAACACAGAGCAGAAGACACCTGAGCAATTAGAGTAACCAGTTTCTCCTTTCTGAATAGGTGGATACTACCAGAAGTGCTATGATCCTGTCAAGGTTGGCATCATCAGATGTCAGAACTAGAATCCTGTTCTCAACCAAAGCAAAGGGGATCCAAATCTCCAGATTCTAATTTATGCCAAGATTGCTTGGAAGACTGCACCCAGGACGGGTTTTGGACTCTCACCTATCAAGAGTGAGAAGACCCTAGAGGCCCCAAGGTCTGAGCTGCCACGCCGAAGGACCAAGCTTGCTGCATAAAGGAGAAGAATTCTGGGGAGGACAACCCGGAAACCAAGAGCTCCCTGACAGGAACAAAGTACCCACTCACGGGGGAGAGTGGCTGTCAGATCCTTAAAAGAAGGGGAGCGGACAGCAGAGCGAGCACTCAAGTCCAAGGCCTGGACATCAATCCATGTATGCTGCCTCCCGCAGCAAAGACAAGAAGGCTAGGGCACCTGTGTCCCCTCCCTGCGAGTCCTTGTCTAAGCAATAATGGGCCGCAAAAGTGTGGACAGAGGACCGGGTTGCTGCTTTGCATATTTCATCAATCGCCACTGAGCGTAGATGTGCCATGGAGGCAGCCATTGCTCGCCCATTGTGTGCTGTGACATGACCTTCAAGGGAAAGACCTGCACCCTCATATGCAAAAGATATACAGTCTGCAATCCATTTGGAGAGTGTTCTTTTGGAAAAACTGGTAGACCTAGATGACTGGAATCAAAAGCAACAAAAAGCTGTGAAGCTTTCCTGTGCTGCCTAATTCACTGGAGATAAAAAGCCAAGGCACATGTGCAATCCAGAGTATGAAGGCTTTTTTCTGTACTAGAAGAATGAGGTCTAGGGAAGAAAATAGGAAGGTAAACAGATTGGTTTAAATGAAAAGGCAAAAACACCTTTGGCATGAAGTGAGGATGAGTCCTAAGGACTACTTTATCATGGTGAAACTGTGTATAAGGAGGGTCAGCCACTAAAGCCTGGAGCTCACTGATGAATCTTGCAGAAATTAGGGCAATTAGGAAGGTGACCTTCCAGTTAAGAAACTTCAGAGACATAGTGGCTAGGGGTTCGAAGGATAGCTTCATAAGCTGTCCGAGGACAACACTGAGGTCTCAAGCCACTGGTGGCAGCCTAAAAAGGAGGCTTAATTAAGAGTAGGCCCCTCATGAAGCACGCTACAAGCGGCTGAGACAGGTTGTCCATCTAAGGATATGTGAGATGCCGCAATGGCATGTAGGTGGACCTTACTGAATTGGTTTAGAGTCCACAGGATGAGAAGTGGAGAAGATAATCCTTTTTTGTTTCCTGTGGAAGAACTGAGTAAGATCCCTTTTTGAGCACCAGATTGAAAACCTTCACCACTTGAAGGCGTACGAACACCTTGTGGAAGGTTTCCTTGAAACCAATAGGATATCTGCAACCTGTTGAGAGAGGTTGATGTCTTGGAGTTCTATGCTCTCAGCAGCCATGCTGTCAGATATAAGGACTGTGGGTTTGGATAAAGCAGCATCCTGTTCTCCTGTGATAGGAGATCTGGAACACATATCAACTCTAGGAGGTCTGGCTTGAGAGAGATGTAGAAGCAGTGGATACCATGTTTGTCGTGGTCAATGCGGGGCTATGAGGCTCATGTAGCCCATCTCTCTGGGAGTTTGAAAAGATTCTTGGGGATAAGGGGAATGGGAGGGTAGGCATATAGGAAGTCCTGACCCCAGTGGAGGTGAAAAGCATACATCGCCTGACTGTTCTAAGCAGGGGTTCTGGAACAGAAGCGGGGAAGTTTGGCATTCTGAGGACTTACAAACAGGTCTATATCTGGGGTTACCCAGATTTGCAAAATTCAAGCAATCTGGTTTGCATGGAGAGACCACTCGTGAGGCAGTAGTACTCGACCGGGTTTGTCTGCCAGGAGATTGCCGGGGAGATATACCACTACTAGGTGGATCTGATGGCATATGGCGAAAGACCATAGATGTAGGGCTTTGTTGCACAATGCTTGAGAACCTGCTCCACCTTGCTTGTTCACACAGAACATGGCTACCTGATTGTCCATCTGGACTAGAACTGTGTGGGAGCGAAGGTGGTTTTGGAACAGAGAGCGTTGTGGATGGCTCAGAGTTCCAATAGATTTATGTAAAGTCGTGCCTCTTGATGAGTCCAAAGACCCCGAGTGGAGAAATTGTCCAGATGAGCTCCCCAACCCAATTTGGACGCATCCGTCGTCAGGGTAGATTGGTGTGGTGGCATCTGAAAAGGTGACCTTACAAGAAGGCTTTCTGGTGATTGCCACCATTGGAGAGATGAAATGAGAGGTGCAGAGATAATGATTCTGTTCTCCAGACGACCAGATGTTTGAGTCCACTGCAAAGCCAGGGTCCACTGAGCTGCATGCATATGCAGATGAGCATAGGGAACCACATGTACAGTGGAAGCCATATGGCCCAGCAGTTGAAGCATTTCTTGAGCATTTCAGAAAATGGAAAAAAAGAGCCAAACGACGAAAGCTGGAAACAGCACAAGCACTGGCAAGTAAAATGCAAGACATTGATAAGGCAGGCAAAGGAAGAATTTGAGAAGCAGCTTGCTGCGGAAGCAAAAACGAGGAATAAAGACTTTTTCAAGTACATTCGTAGCAAAAAACCTGTGAGAGTCAGTTGGTCCATTAGATGATAGAGGAGTTAAAGGGGCACTAAGAGGCGACAAGGCGATAGCAGAGAGACTGAATGAATTCTTTACTTCGGTCTTTACTAAGGAAGATGTAGGGATGTTACCCATGACTGAAGTGGTATTTAAAGGTGCGGAAAAATTGAAGGAAATATCGATACATCGGGAAGATGTATTATAACTATTAGATAAACTGAAGAGTAGCAAATCACCTGGGCCGGATGATATACATCCAAAGGCGTTGAAAGAACTGAAATGCGAGATTGCAGACCCGCTATTAGTAATCTGAACTATCATTAAAATTATATGTAATACCTGAAGATTGGAGGATCGCCAATGTAATGCCAATTTTTAAAAAGGGTTCCAGGGGCGATCCGGGAAACTAAGACCGGTGAGCCTGATGTCAGTACCGTGAAAAATGGTATAAACAATCATAAAGAACAAAATTGCTTAACATGTAGATAGTCATGGCTTAATGGGAGACAGCCAACATGGCTTTAGACAAGGAAGATCTTGTCTTACTAATCTGTTATGTTTTTTTGAAGGTGTGAATAAACAGGTAGACAAAAGGTGAGCCAGTTGATATAGTATATTTGAACTTTCAGAAAGCCTTTGACAAGGTCCCTCAGAGACTTTTGGCAAAACTAAAGAGTTATGGGATAGGAGGCAGTGTACTATTGTGGATCAGGAACTGGTTAAAAGATAAAAAGCAGAGGGTAGGGCTAAATGGCCAATTTTCCCAATGGAGAAAGGTAAATAGTGGTGTACCCCAGGGATCTGTGCTGGGTCTGCTGCTTTTTGACATTCATAAATGACCTGGAAAAGGGAACAAACGAGTGAGGTTATCAAATTTGCAGATGACACAAAACTATTTAAAAGTTGTTAAAACCCAAGAGGATTGTGGAAAATTGCAAGAGGATCTTGATAAACTGGAAGACTGGGCATCAAAATGGCAGATGAAATTTAATGTGGACAAGTGCAAAGTTATGCACCTAGGGAAGAACCACCCAAACTATGGTTACACAATGTAAGATTCCATATTAGGAACCACCACCCAGGAAAGAGATTTATCTTTATTTCTCCATTTTATATACTGCTTTGACCGGAACATTAAAGCGGTTTACAATAAAATATAAAGTCTACGCTACTAAACTATGGAAAAGGAATGCCATGGTAAAATAGGAAAGAAAGAAAGGACAGTGCAAGAAACACACTAACTATACCAGACAAACTGACAAGTACTCAGGGAGGGACGTTAGGAGGGAGGTCAAAGGATTGTTGGAATAAATGAGTTTTCAGTAACTCTTTAAACTTAGGATATAAGGATTCCAGACGGAGGGAGGGTGACAAGGCGTTCCAGAGTGCAGGGCCAAGGAAGAAGAAGGCCGAGTGATGAGTTTGTTCCAAATGTGCCTGAGATGGAGAGGGTAAGGACAAACGATTAGCATGCAGAGAACGAAGCTGGCAGTACAGTGTGTGAAGAGAAATGAGGTTAAATAGATAAAGAGGAGTGGATGTGTAGATGGCTCTGTGTTAAAATGAGAAATTTATACTGGAACCGAAAACAGAGAGGCAACCAGTGAAGTCGACAAAGAATGGGAGTGACATGATCAAATCGGTGAGCAAATGTGATGAGACGAGCTGCTGTGTTTTCTATGAGCTGAAGGCGCTGAAGTTGGTAGGCTGGTAAGTTGGCTAGAAAGACATTACAGTAATCAAGTCTACTTGTGACCAGGGCCAAAACTAAAGTAATCAGGGAGCTAGTGGGAAGAAGGGAGCAGACAACCCTGATTTGGTGCAGAGCTGCAAACGAACGGCGAGTAAGGGTTGATATGTGACTATGGAAGGAGAGAGATGAGTCTAAGATTACCCCCAAGTATCGGAAGGAGGTGACGAGAGAGATTGAAGTACAGTCGATCTGGGGAACAACAGTTGGGCAAGAGCCGCTCAGGGAGACCCACATTGCTGTGGATTTGGAGGGGTTCAAGTGAAGAAAATTCAAGGAAAGCCAGTTAGCGACGTGAGAAAGGCATCGGTTGAGCTGGGAGATGTCCAATTGTACTGGTGAAGTATGAAATAGGAGGATAAATGTCATCGGCATAAATATAAGATGAGACTGGGTACTGTTGGATCAGAAGAGATAGGGGAGACAGGAAAATGTTAAACAACAGGGGAGAGAGGACAGAACCCTGCGGCACACCACAGGCAAGAGAGAGAGAGGAGGAAGACTGATTATTAGAGTGTACAGTAAAAGAGCGGGCTGTAAGAAAAAAAAGAGTGGAACCACTGCCAAACAGTGCCGCGTAATCTAGAGTCATAAAGGCGAGAGAGGAGAGAGTCTGGTGGTCAATTAAGTCAAATGCTGCAGACAGGTCGAGCGAAACGATAAGGGTGATGTCTCCACGATCATGGGCAACATGGATTTCATTCAAGAGGGCCAGGAGGACAGTTTCTGTGCTATGTCCCGGCCGAAATCCTGCTTGCCGGGGGTGAAGGGCATTAGTGACTTCTACATGTGAATTTAGTTGTAAGAAGGCGAAACGTTCCAGTAGCTTGCCCAAAAAAGGGAGGTTTGACACAGGGCGCCAATGGGAAGGTACAGAGGGATCAAGGGAGGGCTGCTTCAAAAGAGGGTACACCATAGCAGATTTCCATAGAGAAGGAAAGTGGCCAGAAGAAAGACTAGCATTAATGATAGTGACCATGATGGGTATTAATTGTAAAGAAGGCTCGGCCAGCCAGTGAGATGGAATTGGATCTAGCTGGCAGGTCGTCTTCTTAGCCTTAGAAAATGCTTGTAATAACTCCGCAGAGGTATAACTGGAGAGAAAGAAGACCAGGTATGACCTAATGCCCAATTGGGAGGGGAGGGGGGCAGCCTCATTTGCTCAGAAATAGTTGACTTGTCAAAGGGAGCAGGAGAGGAAGGGGAGAGAGGGGCTGGAAAAGGAGGAGCGCAGGTTCAAACTTTTATCAGAGAAAAAGGTAGCCAGCATTTGGGGAGCTGGGGCTTTGCTCGACAGGTTGGGAGTTGAGGAGGTAGAGGAGAGTTTACTTAGAACTGTGAATAACTGCCTAGAAGAATGCGCAGCCTCAGAAATATTTGC
This sequence comes from Ichthyophis bannanicus, assembly GCA_033557465.1. Lineage (NCBI taxonomy): Eukaryota > Metazoa > Chordata > Amphibia > Gymnophiona > Ichthyophiidae > Ichthyophis > Ichthyophis bannanicus. The sequence goes on along the minus strand of CM066041.1, from coordinate 224,413,784 downwards.
GACGTAGAAAGAGCACTTGGCGGATTGTACTGCCGTACGGTAAGCAGAGTACAGTTGCTTAAACCGAAAGAGTGTCTCAGGCATGGGGTGTTTGGACCAGTGACGCTCTACCTGTCGAAGTTGGGTACGTTGGAGTCGTAAACCAGAGTGGTACCAGGGCGAATGAGCCTGATGGGAGGACCTGGTCACAGGGCGAAGAGGGGCTAAATCATCTAGAGCTTCAGCAAGGACAGAATTCCAGAGCAGGACTTGGGTATCAGGTGAGCGAGAGGCAAAATCAGAGGGAAAGTGAGTGTCATTGTGGATAACATGTTAAAACCCTCGGACTAGTGTGCAGCGGCGGCCAAGAGAGTAAATAGAATGCTAGGTATCATAAGGAAAGGAATGGAAAATAAAACAAAGGATATTATAATACCTCTATATCGTTCCATGGTGAGACCGCACCTTGAATATTGTGTGCAATTCTGGTCGCTGTATCTTAAAGGATATAGCGTTATTAGAAAAGGTTCAGAGAAGAGCCACCAAAATGGTAAAGGGGATGGAAGGATACCCCTATGAAGAAAGGCTAAAAAGGTTAGGGCTCTTTAACCTGGAAAAGAGACAGCTGAGGGGAGATATGATAGAAGTCTATAAACGGAGTGGAACGGGTAAACATAGATCAATTGTTTACGTTATCAGAATATAGAAAGAATGGGGACATGCAACGAAGCTACAAGATAAACTATTTAAGACTAATAAAAGAATATTTTTTCACTCAACATGTAATCAATCTCTGGAATTTGTTACCGGAGGATGTAGTAAAGGCTGTTAGTGTAGCTGGGTTTGGACAAGTTCCTGGAGGAAAGGTCCATAAACCATTATTAAGAAGGGACCCAGGATATCAATGCTTAACCCATTACAAGCATTGTGGAACCTGTGTCTTTTGGGGAAACTGCTAGGTACGTATGTCCTAGATTGGCCACAGGATACTGGGCTTGATGGACCTTGGTCTGACCCAGTATGGCATATCTTATGTTCTTATGTTCTTAAGTTAGGCATCTATGAAATCTTTCCTGAGAAGCTAACTGAACGATTCGAGCACAACAGGCCTGTAGTAGAAAAGCCCTTGACTGCTGATTGTCTGGGAGAGCCCCTATGAACTCCAAGGCTTGAGAAGGGGCGAGTTGGGAGTTTGGAAGATTTATTACAAATCCCAAGTGTTGAAGAAACCTGCATTGTGCGAGAAAGAGAAGAGCTGGCCTCTAGAGCTGTTGCTGCTCGAATGAGTCAGTCGTCTAAGTAAGGAAAGACAAATATCCCTAGAGACCTTAGGAATGTAGCCACTACTGCCATGCATTCTGTAAAGACTCTTGGGGTAGAGGCCAGGCCGAAGGGTAGAACCCTGTATTGGTAATGTCTCCCTGAAAGAGGAATCATAGAAACCTCCTGTGTTCTGCGTGAAGAAGGATATGGGTATATGCATCCTTTAGATCTAGAGAACAAAGCCAATCCTGACTCTGGAGATGAGTTCTGAGAGAGAGATCTTGAATTTCTCTCCGAGCAGATACTTGTTCAATTCTCCAAGGTCCAGAATGGGCCTGTATCCTCCTGTCGTCTTTGGGATAAGGAAGTAAGGGGAGTAGAAGACCAGGCCTTGTTGAGAGAGTGGTATTTCCTCTATCGCACCCTATGCAAGAAGGGTGGTAATCTCTTGAAACAAGAGGAGTGGTGAGAGGAGGCCGAGAGCTGAACTCTAGGAGTAGATTGAGGGGGACACACTTTGGAAGTGAAGTTTGTACCCCTCTGCTACTATGGAGAGAGTCCAATGTTCTGTTATCTGGTGCCACCTTTGGGTAAAGTGACAGTCTGCCTGGAATGTTGAGTGGATCTGGAATCTCCAGAGGTAGGGCAGCTAAGTTCTAGAAAGCCTACTGAGAGTGGTTATTCTCGGATTCTAACTGAGAAGACTTGTCTTGCCAATCCTTGCCAAAAGGATTCTCCCTTGTGCAAGGAATGTTCCTCAGCTTATCTTGCACCCACTGTTCAAGATCAGATGCTTGTAACCAAGCAATCCAACATGCACCGATACAAAATAGCAGAAGTTCTGCTAATACACTCAAAGCAGTCAAAAGTTGCCCTGTTCATAAATTTGGAAACATTCTGGGCATGTTTTACAAGTGTCAGGTAATCCACCCTCTTGTCATCAGGGAGAAGAGGAGCCATTAGTTCTAAATCCTTAGCAAACTCCCGAAGGAACATATCCATGTAGAGTATGTAAGAATTGATTCTGGCCAATAACATGGAGGTCTGAAAACATTGACAACCAAAGACATCGAGAGTTCTTGCCTCCCGACCTGGAAAGGATTTGAGGAATGTGTCTTAGCACTTTTGATTCAACGCATTGCTGATTCCACCACCATGAAGTGGTGTGGTAACTGCATCTTCTGGAAACCGGGACACTGTGGTACCCGGTACATGGTACTGAGCCTCTGAGAATGTGGAGAGATAGTTAAGGGTGTCTCCCATATTCTAAGCATGAGGTCATGCAGTATCCGGTGAAAAGGGAGGATAGCAGTCTCCTTTGGGGCTGCTGGATACTAAAGTATTTCAAACTCTTCAGCTCTCGGTTCCTTCTCAGAGATCACCGTAATGGAGAGGCCTTGAGCCACGTCCCATATAAAGTCTTGAAAAGACATGTTCTCCGGAGGAGACATACGGCGTTGCAGGGAAGGAGAAGGATCTTCCGGGAGAGCTCTCATCTCCCGGGTACCAGTCGATTCATTAGACGAGTCTGAATCAGAGGACTCAAAGTACCGGCAGGCCAGGTGCTCCCGCTCTACATGTCTACAGTTCCGATCAAAATCGGCATTGGAATGCCTCGGTACCAGACCCTCAAAGCCAGACACTGATTCTAGGGCCGGTATGGGTGGTAGCATGGAGAGCAGCGTAAAAGGTCGATGCAGACACATTCGGTACCGGTGCTGATACAGATGGCTGTGGAACTGATTGACCCATGGAGCCAGCCGATGCCTGGGTATCTGTACCTGAACAGCAGAAAACAACCCCTGAGCATGGCACCAAGAGCTCTCCAGAGATGGAGGCCTCGGGAGCATCCTGGGACCCCGTTAACACTTTGGAGGCAAGGACCTCCCGCTGGGGTTGTTTGGCCGGTGTATTCCCTTCCAGGTCAATGCCTAAGGCATCTCGATGCTTAGAAGATGATCTACCCTTCGAGGAAGACTTGGGTTTCAATACCCGAGATCCATGGGAGGAAGATGAAGCTCTCGATGACGTCGATGCAACCAACATTGCATCGGTGGCAAAGAGTGCCAATTTTCACAGCTCTATTCTGCTTCCTGCAGAGAAGGCATTCCGACGGCCGACGGCCTGGTCCCAAACATTTGAGACACCAGTCATGGGTGTCGGTAGCAGAAATGGTACTGCTACATTTGGAACACTTTCAAACCACTAGCTGGTTTATCTATCTTAAAAAGGAAAAAGGGGGCCTAAGCCCAAAATGGCGCCTAAGCACCTGAAGGGTGTTCTTTATTTCATCTGTTAAATGTAGCTAGCTGGTGCGGCACAGTTCTGAATTTTATAGATTTTTTTTGCCCAGTGCTGGTGGAGCGCCAGTCTCAGCGTTACCAATGTTTATTTTGTAATTTTCATGAATCTGTTAAACATCCTTTTTAACTGGTAAAAAAATATCTTGATCCACTTTTAAATACTCTATATTAATTTTCTTTACATACAAATTTGCGTTAACTATGCCTTTGAGTGAAGGAGTAGCCTAGTGGTTAGGGCAGCTACCTAGTACCCAAAAGATAAAAAGAGTTTGATTCCCACAGGTGCTCCTTTTGACCTTGGGCAAGAACTTAACCCTCCATTGCCATGGAAGAAAAGGCCTGGCAATCTACTTCCGGTTATACATTGCCAAGACAACCCAGAGGCTACTGGGTCACCAGGAGTCACTGACTTATTTATTTATTATTTTTTAATTTATTTAACATCTCTTATATACCGCACTATTATCATCAGCGCGGTTTACATGGAACCAAACATATACATACAGAAAAACTGTAGTGCATTTTACAAGTAACAGGAATTTGAACTTGGTAATAAAGGGAAACTATGTACATTATGTAACTATATACAGTAGTCTATGCACATTGGTCACGGTTGAAGTTGTCTTGACCTGAGTATGGATGTAGTATTTCTCCTGTGCAAAACTAAATTGGGAAATAGCTTAAGAAGAGGTGGTGTTTGAGACTTTTTCTGAATTGTGTTAGGCTGGTTATGGCTCGCAGTTCTGGTGGGAGTGCATTCCAAGCTATTGGGGCATGAATGCTGAAGGATCTTTTAGATGTTTCCTTAGTGTATCTGATTGTTTGTCTTGGGATTGTTAATGAGTTTATAGCAGTTGATCTTCTGGATCTATTGGGAGTCTGTGTGTGTAAAAGGTTGGTGATAGTTGATGGTGCTTGATTGTTTAGGGCTTTGAAAGTAATGACTAGTATCTTGTAGTGGATTCTTGCGTTGGTTGGTAACCAGTGGAGGCTTTTTAGAATTGGGGTTATGTGGTCTGTCTTTGATATTCCTTCGAGAACTCTAGCAGCGGTGTTCATCGCCAATTGTAGGGGATTTAAAGTTGATTGCGGGAGACCATGTAGAATTGCATTTGCGAAGTCAAGATGAGGCATTACCAAGGCTTGGTAGACAGTTCTGAAATCTGTGGGTTCAAGTAAAGGTCTTAAGTGGCGTAGTGTGCGTATCTTGTGATATATTAGTTTTGTTATGTTTTTTATGTGGGTCTTCATATTAAGGCGCTGGTCCAGGGTAATACCTAGGTATCGTATCGTAGGTTTTACTGTCAATTCCTTGTCCTTTATCTTTAAGGTAGTGGGAGGTGTGAAGTTTTGATCCCTTGTGATAAACATAACATCGGTCTTGCTATGGTTGATTCTTAGGTTCTGTGAGAGGAGCCAGTCTTCTACTGATTCAAAGCATTTTATCAAAGGTGTAAAATCAGGGTGGTTGATGGAGAATGGCATGTATAGGAGAATGTCATCTGCATATGCTAGGCAGGTAACATTAAAAGAGCGGATGAGGTCACAGATTGGTTGCATGTATATGTTAAACATTAGTGCTGAAAGAGAGGATCCTTGTGGTACCCCTTGATCTTGCAGAAATGGTTCAGATGTTTTTTCCTCAATTTTTACTTGTTGCCAACGGTTATTTAGGTAGGATATACACCAGTCAAGTGCGGTTCCAAGTATTCCTTTTTCCTTAAGGCGATGGATAAGTATTTGATGGCTTACTGAATCAAACGCAGCTGAGATGTCCATGAATATAAGGATAAATCCTTGGTGGATATTATCTATTCCTGTGATTAATGTATTGAATAGAGTGATGAGTAGGGTCTCAACTCCGTGGGCTTCTCTAAAACCGTGTTGTGCAATGTCCAGTGGAGCTTCAGTGTCTATGTGTTGTTGTATTTGACGTTGTACCACTTTCTCAATTATTTTCGCTAGCAGCGGGATGCTGGATATTGGCCTATAGGATTCTACTTTTAGGGGGTCTAATTTGTTATTTTTCAGTAATGGTCTAATTGAGGTTTGTTTAAGGCACTGAGGAAAGGTTCCGGTTGAGAAAGATTGTTCAAGGATATTGTGTATGAAGAAGCTTACTTCATATCTAATGTTTTTTATCCAGGCCGCTGGACATGGATCATTTGCTGCAGTGGTAGCATTTATTGATGCGATGGTGTTTTCAATTTCTTTGGTTGATAAAGCGTTAAACTTGGTTAGTGTGTTTGACTGTGATAGCTTGTCTATATTTGTTGGTTCTGTGATGTAGATGTTGGTTGTTTTCTTCATTTTTGATTTTAAATAGACTTTAAGACTTGACAGCACTTAAAGCCTTTGAACACTAAGACATTTCTGAATACTATAGTTTTCTTCCTTTGCCTTCTCCACACCCCTCTTTTCCTTCCCCCCACCCCCCCCCCGCCCCCGTCTAATTTCCCTACCTTCCTTTTTCCTGTTCCCTTTCTCAACCCCTTCTTTTACCCTACCCATCCCTTCACTTTTGTATCCTTTCCTTCCCCCTACTTATCTCCTTTTCCCCTACTCCCCTTCCTCCTGCCCATTTGTTTGCCATATTGCATTTGAAATGGTAATGATTTTTTTTATTATTTGTAATCATCTGTGGTAATTACTTGTGTTCTTCCTCCATTTTTATTTTAAGGCAACACTTATTTTAGTAGTTGGTTGATCTTACAAAGTTGCGGGATTGATATGCTTTTATAATACAGTGCCCAACCTCAACTCTAATGTCAATTTTCTCTTTTCTGTCATACAGGTTTTTGATGGGGGTTTCTTTTTGCATATATTAGTCATATGAATGAAGAGGTTTCAAATGCACATTGTATGACTAAATGTATTGATTTCTGTTATGTTGTCAGCTGTCATTTATGTATTTTGTGTTTCATGGTTTTTTTAGACCCCTGACGCAGGCGTCTAGCCGAAACACAGCTGTGTTGGGTTATTAATAAAGTCTATTTATCCATCCCATTGGAGATCTTGGCCTGGTTCATCTTGTCTCAGTTATAAACTGAATGAATCAAAATTATTGCTGATGAATATAAAACCTTATCCATTTTTATAGGCTGCAGGGAGGAATTAAGGTGACAGAGATTTAAGTTATATGACTTGCATTATCCTCTCTTGCTGAAGAGAATCAAAGAGGCCTTGAAATAACTTCAAGAAGTCTGTAAACCATCATTTAAAAGGCAGATATGGGGGGGGGGGGGGGCACCACTGCTTATCCCTGGGGATGAGCAGAATGGAAGTCTCCCTACTTTTTGGAGTCCTGCCAGGTACTTGTGGCCTAGATTGGCCACTGTTGGGAAAAAGGATACTGGACTTCAAAGAGCTTTGGTCTGACCCATATAGCAATTTTATTGTTAGACAGCAGAGTGTGAAAAAACAGTGCATTATTTCCTAGGGGAAAAAAGGGGTGCCAGTACTCTTATACCTCCTGAAAAACACTAAACCCGCCAAAAACATACAAGGCTGTGAAGAACTTTGTAAAAAGCTGCATTGGAGCAAACTGACATGATTAAAAGCAGGAATCTACCAGAAATTAATGAACCGCAGCGTTTTGAAAAAATTCCAAACACGACATTGCAGACCCGTTATTGTTAACCTTTAATAACTAAAATCTGCATTGTATCCAAAGACCAGAAGTTAACAAATATTTTTTTTTAAAAAAGGGCTCCAGGTGCGATCCAAAAATCTATAGACCCCATAAGCAGTTTGTACCAAACGTAATAGTATAAACATGTTAAAAACAAAACTGCTGTATATGGGAAAGATAAATTAATTGGAGGAGGAAGGAGGGTTAGCCAACATGGATTCAGCACAGTTAAAGCCTGTTTTAATTGGTTAGAATTTTTTGAAGAAATAAAGATTTGGCTGGAAAAAAGTGTTAGACATAACTGGAATTTTGTTTTTTTTATCAAATGCCTTTTGAAAAAGCCCGAGACTTGACAGGACGTTACGAAAAACATGAAACGAAGTACTGCATACTGGAAATTGATTAAAGTACTCACAGATTATTTTCCCCAGATGAAAGGTCAATAGTGGTGTGCCCCAGCTCCTGTGCTGGAAGCAGCATTTGTAAAGGGAATAAGAATGAGATGGTCATATTTGAAGATGACAAAGTATATAAAAACGTGAGTAGACTAGGAACTAAGGCGACTTTATGAGACGGAGGAACCTGCAAAACTACAAAAAGGCTGGCACAATTAGATGAAAATTATGCTTGCATTTGACAGGGTGCATTGACAGACTAAGTAGAATTGGGTAGTTCTCTCTATATAGTACAAAGAGTTCCAACAAGCTCATGATAAGATTAATTAGACTTACCTGCTAATTTAGTTCCTGGAGGAACTCCAGTCTAGTCCCGGAATCTCTGGGTTGTGATCCTCCTCCAGCAGCTTGGAGATGAGAAATGTCACTCCTTCCCCACAACGCTGTATGTCTCCTCCGGAGGACATGTCTTTTCAAGACTTTATACGGGACGTGGCTCAAGGCCTCTCCATTACGGTGATCTCTGAGAAGGAACCGTGAGCTAAAGAGCTTGAAATACTTTAGTATCCAGCAGCCCCAAAGGAGACTACTATCCACCAACTCTTCTCTAGTTCGGACCACTGCCCCTGCGCAAACTGTCCCTGAAAGTGAGCCCCCCCCCAGCTCATAAGACTGGCGTCTGTCGTCAGAGACATCCACATAGGTGACTCTAAGGGCATCCCTTTTTCCAGGCACCCAGGATGCAACCACCACTGAAGCACCTCGCCTGTCAGTGGCGGACAAGGCAGCCGCTGAGACAGTTGATCCTTCTGATGCGACCACCTCCTCAACAGCGCCCTCTGCAATGGTCTCATGTGGGCCCTCGCCCAAGGAACTAACTCGAGCGTTGCCACCATGACCCCAGCAACTGTAGGTAATCCCAGGCCGTGGGGCCCTGCTTGCTGAGAAATTGCCTGACCAACCTCCTGAGCCCCAGCACCCGCTGCTGTGGCAGAAAAACTCACCCCACTCTCACATCAAAGCACGCCCCCAGGTACTCCAGACTTTGAGACGGTTCCAAATTGCTCTTTGCCATGTTGACTACCCAACCAAGAGACTGCAAAAAGGCCACCACCTTGTTTGTAGCCGCCACACTCTCTTCTCGGGACTTTGCTCTGATTAACCAATCATCCAGATAAGGGTGAACCAACACTCCGTCTTTTCGTGAGGCCGCTGCCACCACAACAATCATCTTTGTGAACATACGTGGCACCGTAGCCAGGCCAAACGGAAGCACCTGAAAGTGGAAATATCCCATAGGGACGGCAAACCTGAGAAATTTCTGATGCTCCTGCCGAATCGGAATGTGAAGATATGCCTCCGAGAGGTCTAGGGACGTTAGAAATTCACCCTTTCTTACCGCCACGATAATGGACCTGAGAGTCTCCATGTGAAAATGAGACACCCTTAGACAACAGATTTACTCTTTTGAGATCCAAAAATAGGCCAAAAAGGTCCCTTCCTTTTTTGGAACTATGAAATAAATGGAGTACCGACCGCACCCTAACTGGGCGGGCGGGACCGGTACGATCGCCTTGCTTTATAGGGCACCTCCCCTTTAACAAATCACAGAGAATTGGACCAGCACATTTTGAATATAATTAAAAAGAGATTTAACTGCTTTTTCTCTGAAAGGACAGCTGCGAAACCGGCTGGTACTTGGTAGATCTCTCTCTTTTGCTTTAACAGATACCTAAGCTCCACGAACAGAACAATGGCTGGGAAAAATCGTATTGCTAAAGCTGTTGCCCCCGTTACAGCTTCTGCCTCGGTCCAGACAGAGGTCCTAATGCCAGTTGAAGGACCGGTTCCATGTTCAGGGTGCCTGCATGCTGAAGCTCTGAGGAAACAAGTGGAGGAACTCGGAGAGGAGGTGGCAAGGCTGAGGAGCATTCAAGACAGTGAGAAGTACATTGATGAGATGCTTCTTGCAGCAACCAAGCTCTCCAGCACAGGAGAAGATGGGTGCCAACAGAATGTCGATGGTTGGACACAAGTCACCAGGGCCTGCAAAATCACCAATCCAACTTCTCCAGCCCTTGAATTGAAGAACCATTATGCAGCCCTGGAAGTGGAGGAGGTGAAAGCATCCCTGGAAAGGGAAGAACCAGAGTTCAAGTACCCCAAAGTTGCAGAATCAGTGACCAGAAGGAAACGAAGGGTAGTGTTGGTTGGAGACTCTTCTGAGGGGTACTGAGGCGTCCATCTGCCGACCAGACTTGATGTCCAGAGAGGTATGCTGTCTGCCTGGTGCCAAAATCCAAGATGTTACGGAGAGTTTGCCGACACTCATCAAGCCCACTGACTATTACCCAATGTTGCTAATCCATGTTGGAACAAATGATACTGCCAGGTATACCTCGGAACATATCAAAAGTGACTTCATGGCTCTGGGACAGAGGGTGAAGCAGTTAGGTGCCCAGGTGGTGTTCTCATCAATCCTCCCTGTTGAGGGTAAAGGCCAAAGCAGAGAGGCTCGCATCCTGGAGACGAATGCATGGCTGCGTGGATGGTGTCATCGAGAGCGTTTTGGTTTCCAAGACCATGGGATGCTATTCCAAGGGTTGCAGAGCAGAGATGGTATCCATCTGTCCAAGAAAGGTCAACGCATCTTCGGTAGTAGACTGGCTAATCTACTGAAGAGGGCTTTAAACTAGATTCGTTGGGGATAGGTGAAGAAAGCCCCCAGGTAGATGATACATTAAATACCTTTATGGAAATGGGTAACAGGGGTAACATATGGAAAGCAGTGTGTATAAATGCCTGTAGCATGGGAAATAAGATCCCTGATGTTGAAGCTTTGGTGGGAGTGGCTGACTTGGATTTAGTGGCAGTTACAGAAACATGGTTCACAGAAAACCATGACTGGGATGTAACTATACCTGGCAATACTTTATTCAGAAAGGACAGGGTAGGAAGAAGGGGAGGAGGAGTGGCACTATATGTAAAAACTACTATTAAAGCTTTGGAATTACAGAGCTTAAAGGGAGAGAGGAGGCATTGTGGGTTAAACTAGAAAGAGGGAAAGAGAAATCTATTTGCATTGGTGTGATATACAGACCTCCCTCACAAGAGGAAGAGGTGGACAGAGAGTTAACTGAAGACATACGCAGCATTGCTAGGAAAGGGGAAGTGCTACTGATAGGAGATTTCAATATGCCAGATGTTGATTGGCACATTCCTGCTGCAGTATCATCTAGAAGTAAGGAGATCCTGGATTCTCTACAGGGAGAACTATTCAGGCAATTGGTAACAGACCCCACACGTGAAGGGACCATACTGGACTTGGTGCTTACCAATGGTGAAAGTGTTTCTGATGTTGTAGTGAGAGATCATTTTGCATCCAGTGATCACCAGATGGTGTGGTTCAGTATTAGGACTTTGGCTGTTAGAATCCATTCCAAGGTGAGGATCTTAGACTTTAGGAAGACTAACTTTGTGAAGATGGGCCAATACCTCAGGGAGTCGTTAGTGGGATGGGAACAGCTGGGGGATGTAGAAAAACAGTGGGCAAAACTGAAAGGGGATATTTTAAGGGCAACCAACCTTTTTGTTAAAATGGTAAATAAAAGGAAAAGGAAAAAGGAGAACACTATGGTTTTCTAAGGAAGTAGCTGAAAAAGTGAATAAAAAGAGGGAGACCTTCATGAAATACAAGAGATCACAGAGAGAGGAGGACAGGCATCTGTATTTGGAAAAAACTTGGAGAAGCTAGCAAAGTAGTCAAGAAGGCAAAGATTCAAAAGCAGGAGGAAATAGCCAATGCAATAAAATGGTGGGATAAGACATTTTTCAGATATATTAGTGAGAAGAGGAAGGGCAAGAGTGGTACTGTCAGACTCAAGGGTGCAGGGGGGGAATATGTAGAAGCTGATAAGGATAAAGCGGAATTGCTTAACAAATATTTTTGTTCTGTGTTCACAGATGAAGGACCAGGAGCAGGACCTCGGAAAACACCCACAAATAGGAACAGAAGCGAGGGACATCTTGAACAATTTTCAGAAGACTGTTCGTGAGAAACTAGCTCAACTTAAAGTAGACAAAGCGATGGGACCGGATGGGATACACCCTAGAATACTGAGGGAACTTGGGGATGTTCTAGCAACTCCACTGACTGACCTTTTCAATGCCTCGGAGTCGGGAGAGGTGCCAAAGGACTGGAGAGAGGCTCATGTGGTGCCTTTACACAAAAGCGGAAGTAAGGATGTGGTTGAAAACTACAGGCCGGTTAGTTTAACTTCGGTGGTGAGTAAATTATTGGAAACGCTGCTGAAAGAGAAAATAGTGAGCTTTCTGGAGTCCAGCGGATTACAGGATCCGAGGCAGCATGGATTCACCAGAGGCAGGTCTTGTCAGACAAATCTGATTGATTTCTTTGACTGGGTGACCAGGGAGTTGGACCGAGGGAGAGCTCTAGATATGGTGTATTTAGATTTCAGTAAAGCCTTTGACACTGTTCCTCACAGGCGACTTATAAACAAACTGAGCACCCTAGGGATGGACCCTAAAGTTACTGCTTGGGTTAGAAATTGGTTGGGTGGGAGGCGACAAAGAGTACAAGTAAATGGAGCTCACTCTGAGGAGAAGGATGTTACCAGTGGTGTGCCCCAGGGATCTGTCCTTGGTCCCATTCTTTTTAACATCTTTGTTAGTGATATAGCGGAAGGGCTGTCGGGTAAGGTTTGCCTCTTTGCAGATGATACCAAAATCTGCAATAGAGTAGACACCCAGGAAGGTGTAGATAACATGAGGAGGGATCTAGCTAAGCTTGAAGAATGGTCTAGAATTTGGCAGCTGGGATTTAATGTTAAAAAATGTAAGGTCATGCATTTGGGCTGCAGCAATCCAAGGGAGCAATACAGTATAGGAGGTGAAGTACTTTTGTCCACTAAAGAAGAGCGGGACCTAGGCGTGGTTGTGTCTGATGATCTTAAAGTAGCTAAACAGGTAGAAAAGGTGACGGCAAAAGCTAGAAGGATGTTTGGGTGCATACGGAGAGGAATGGCTAGCAGAAAAAAGGAGGTGATAATGCCTCTGTATAAGTCTTTGGTGCGACCTCATTTGGAGTATAGTGTGCAATTCTGGAGACCGCACCTTCAAAAGGATGTGAACAGGATGGAGTCGGTGCAGAGGGTGGCTACTAAAATGATTAGTGGGCTTCATTATAAAGCATATGAGGACAGACTTAAGGATCTTAATATGTACACCTTAGAGGAAAGGCGGGATAGAGGTGATATGATTGAGATGTTTAAATACCTCCGTGGCATAAATGTTCAGGGAGAGAGCCTCTTTCAATTGAAAGCAAGTTCTGCTACGAGGGGACATGGGATGAGGGTGAAGGGAGATAGATTCAGGAGTGATATGCGGAAATATTTCTTTATGGAAAGAGTAGTGGATCCATGGAATAGTCTCCCAGTGGAGGTGGTAGAGATGAGGACAGTAACTGAATTCAAAAAAGCATGGGACCAACACAGAGGATCTCTAAAGGTAAAAAGAAGTAATTAGATCTTACCTGCTAATTATTGTTCCTGAAGGAACGACAGTCCAGTCCCTTTACTTCTGGGTTACGCAACCCTTCCAGCAGCTTGGAGGCTGAGCCCAACCTTTTTGGAGGTGGGGCGGTATAAATACCACTGCTACCACCCACTAACTCCAGTATTCGATTGAAAAAGCAGTCTAACCAGAGTTCTATGAATAATCAACAAATAACACAAATCAAACTCCCTCACGGGATACTAGACCAGAACCCAACTTTTTTTTTTTTTTTTTTTTTTAATAAGAAATAGGAGCCAGGGAGGAGGGAATACCGCGGAGAGGAAAGGGAGGGGTGCCCGATAATGTCCTAGGCGACTTTCTCCTGCCCTCCTTCCCCCAGACCTGGTTCTACGCTCGGCCAGATGCTTCGCTCTTGACTGATAGGCCTTCCAGTCCGGTCGTGCCGGGTGGGATCAGGGACTGGACTGTCGTTCCTTCAGGAACAATAATTAGCAGGTAAGATCTAATTACTTCTTCCTTATCGTCACTCCAGTCCAGTCCCTTTACTTCTGGGATGTACCAGAGCAGTTCAATCCTGGGTGGGTTCCGGCAACCCGGACTGAAGGACTGCCCGACCAAACCGAGCGTCCGCTGCACTCTGTACGTCCAGCCTGTAGTGCCTTGAGAAGGTATGCAAAGAGGACCAAGTCGCCGCTCTACAAATATCCAACGGAGGGACTAGACTGAACTCTGCCCACGAGGCAGCCTGAGCCCGGGTGGAGTGCGCCCGGAGCCCCCCTGGGACCTGTTTCCCTTTCAGAATGTAGGCGGATGCAATCGTTTCTCTGATCCACCTGGAGATGGAGGCCTTGGCCGCCGCCTCTCCTTTGTGCGGGCCTCCGAACTGGACGAACAGCTTGTCGGATTTCCGGAAAGGAGCTGTGCGTGAGAGGTATCGCTTCAAAATCCTCTGGACATCTAAGCGTCGTAGCTTGCTATTTCTACCTTCAGGTCCCTCGGCCGGCCAGGCCGGAAGGGTGACTGTCTGGTTCACATGAAAAGGAGACAGAACCTTGGGCAGGAAGGAAGGTACCGTGCGTAGTACCACTTTGTCCCTGAGAAAGGATAGGAAAGGCGGTCGAGAGGACAGAGCTTGCAACTCGGAGACCCGTCTGGCTGAACAGATAGCGACCAGGAAGACTGTCTTGAGGGTTAAGTCCTTCAGGGAAGCCTTCTTTATCGGCTCGAAGGGTTCCCCGACCAATGCATTTAGAACAAGATTGAGATCCCAAGGAGGGATCACGGATCTCCGTTGAGGACGCAGCCGCCTAACTGCCCTTAGGAACCTGGAGACGTCCGCGTGGGCCCCAAGGGGCTTGCCGTGAACCTTGCCTCTATAGCAAGCAATGGCGGCTAGTTGGACCCGCAAGGAACTGTGCGCCAGGCCTTTCTCAAAACCCGCTTGTAGGAATTCCAGCACCTCAGGGACTGAGGCCAAGAGGGGTTTTCTTCGGTGTTCCGAACACCACGCCTCAAAGATGCGCCAGACCCTTACGTAGGCCAGACAGGTCGAGCGTTTCTTCGCATTCAACAACGTTGAGATTACCGCTCCTGAATAGCCCCGCTTCAAGAGGTGCGCCCTTTCAATAGCCAGGCCGTAAGCGAGAACCGATCCACGTGAGGCATTATTACCGGGCCTTGTCTGAGCAGACCCCTTCTGCAAGGGAGCCGCCAAGGGCGGTCGGCCATCAACCTCACCAGATCTGCATACCATGGACGACGTGGCCAATCCGGGGCAATGAGGATCACCAGACCTTGGTGAGCTTCCACCCGCTGCAGGACTTTTCCAATCAGGGCCCACGGGGGAAACACGTAGAGAAGCCCCTCCGTCGGCCACTTCTGAGATAGGGCATCCAGGCCTTTGGACATTCTTTCCCTCCGCCGACTGAAGAATCGATCCACCTTGGCTGACGAGAAAGTTGCCATGAGGTCCATGACTGGTAGCCCCCAGCGGGCCACTATCTGGTCGAAGGAGTCCTTTCCCAGCTCCCACTCTCCGTGGTCTATCTTGTGTCTGCTGAGGTAATCGGCCGTGAGATTGTCCGTGCCTGCCACGTGCTGAGCCGAAAGCGCTTCCAGGCGGGTCTCTGCCCACTGGAAGAGGGCCTCCGCCTCCTTCTCCAAGGCGGGGCTGCTGGTACCGCCCTGGTGGTTGATGTAAGCTACCGTGGTGACGTTGTCGGAGAGAACGCGAATCGCTCTTCCTAGCACTAGGGACTCCAGCGCTCTGAGCGCTAGGATGACGGCCCGCAACTCCAGTCTGTTGATGGGCCATTGTGATTCCAACTGCGACCAGAGGCCCTGGACGAACTGGTCCTCGCAGTGAGCCCCCCAGCCCGTCAGGCTGGCATCCGTTGTCAACAGTATCCATAGATGGGGCTCGAGGGGCATCCCCCGCTCTAGATTCCTTGGGCACCGCCACCAGTGCAGGGATTGTTTGGTCCGCGGAGCACAGGATAACTGAGTTGACAGGCGATGATGTTGTGGAGACCACCGACGCAATAGTGCGCGCTGTAGTGGACGCATGTGGGCCCTGGCCCAAGGCACTACCTCTATCGCTGCCGCCATTGTGCCCAGCACCTGAAGATAATGCCATGCTGAGGGGTTTCGTCTGCTCAGGAACTGTGCAACTAGTAGTCTTAGGTCCCTTGACCGCGCTCGAGACAGGAACACTCTGCCCCTTCCTGTGTCGAATCTTGCTCCGAGATATTCGAGGTCCTGGGAGGGCGTCATCCTGCTCTTTGCTCGGTTGATGACCCACCCTAACTCCTCTAGCACCTGAACCACTCTGCTCGTCGTCATGAGACTTTCTTCTTCCGATTTTGCCCGGACCAGCCAATCGTCTAGGTAAGGGTGTACTAGGATTCCTTCCTTCCGGAGGAAGGCCGCCACCACCACCATCACCTTGGTGAATGTCCGTGGAGCCGTAGCTAGGCCGAAGGGAAGGGCCTGGAATTGGAAATGGCCCCCCGGAACCGCGAATCTTAGGAACTGTTGATGGGTCTTCCTGACTGGAATATGCAGGTAGGCCTCTGTCAAGTCGAGAGACGTCAGAAACTCTCCGCCTCTTACCGCTGCGATGACTGATCGTAGAGTCTCCATGCGGAAGTGTGGCACTCTGAGACAGCGGTTGACCTGTTTTAAATCCAGGATTGGCCGGAAGGACCCTTCCTTCTTTGGCACTACGAAGTAAATCGAGTATCGACCCAATCCGTACTGGTCTGGAGGTACAGGTACCACTGCCTCGAGTGCGATTAGCCGAGCTAGGGTTGATTCTATTGCCGCCCTCTTTGCCGGAGACCCGCTGGGAGATTGAATAAATGCTGGAGGGATTTGCTTGGCGAACTCTAGAGCGTAGCCCTCCCTGATGACCTCTAGTACCCACTGATCCGAAGTGACCCGGGACCAGGCAGGCAGAAACTGCCTTAAACGACCTCCCACTGGCAGCTCTTCCCCCTGGACCCCCGTCGCCTCATTGCTGTTTTCTGGGGGCCGAGGAGAAGGAGGAGGCCCCAAAACCCCGACCTGCTCCCCGAAACCCCCGGAAACCTTGACCTCTAGCGGGAAATCGTCCCCTGGGGGGGGGGGGTTGGATCTAGCTGGACGGAATCTGCGAGAGTCCCTGGCCTGGCTACGAGCCGAAGCCAGGGGGCGACCTTGTTTCGGTCTGTCTTCCGGGAGTCTGCCACCCTTGGACTCGCCAAGGTCCTTTACCAACTTTTCCAAATCCTCACCAAAGAGCAGCTTCCCCTTAAAGGGGAGCCGGCTCAGGCGTGCCTTAGAGGAGGCATCCGCTGCCCAGTTACGTAGCCACAAGCAGCGCCTGGCTGCCACCACAGAGGCCATGTTTTTGGCCAGGCTTCTAATGAGGTCATAGTGACTATCCGCCAGGTATGCTGCTCCTGATTCCAGCCTAGCGGCGTTGGGCCGGGGTTCCCCCTCGGAGGTCTCTGCTGACTGAAGCTGCTGAGACCACCTTAAACAGGCCCGAGCTACCCAGGCTCCCGAGACGGAGGCTTGCAGGGCGAGAGCGCTTACGTCGAATGCTTGCTTCAGGAGTGTATCCAATTTTCTGTCCTGTGAGTCTCTTAGGGCCGTGCTGCCCTCAACCGGGATAGTAGTCTTCTTCGTGACTGCTGATACCGCTGCATCCACTCTGGGAGATTTTAAGAGCTCTTTGTCTGTCTCTGGGAGAGGATATAGGCGCATCATGGACCTGACTCCCCTTAGGCTAGATTCCGGCTGGTCCCATTCTTCCTGGATCATCTGACGTACCACTCTGTGGACCGGGAAGACTTTCTGAGATCTCCTAAAGGCTTGGATTAAGGGATCTTCCAGCGCCTCCTCTTCTGCAGGTGTATCTGAGGCCACGTTGAGCGCTTTTAGGGACTCATTAGTGCCGGAAGCTCTTCCCGGCGAAAGACCCTAATAACTCTGGACTGGTCTTCCTCTGGTATCTCTCCTTCCTCCAGCTCCTCCTCTTCTTCATCCAGCTCCCTGTCCGAGTAAGCCTCCTCTGGGGTGCCCAGAGAGAGGGCTGCCAGAGGCTCCTCCTCACTCAGACGGGGCCGCTTAGGCGGAATTCCCTGCTCCTGAGTACCTGTTCCCAGGAGCCTGGCTGACTTATCTTCCCTTGACGAACCAGCGTCTCCTGGCCCCAGCCCCTGCTTCCGCAAACAATAGGCTTTGTGGAGCAAAAGGATGAAATCTGGAGAGAAAAAGTCCCCGGTCCCTCCTTCCCCGGAAGGGAGGGGGGAGGGGGGCAGGGAAGGCGGGGGTACATCCGAGGAAGTAGAAGGAGGTAACTGGGGGCCTCCCTCCCCCCCCTAGGAGGACCCCTGGCCCCTGAGGGGGGGGAGCGATGGCCAGGTTAATTTCCTGCTCAACTGAAGCCTTGCAGATTCCTGCCTCTGCGGAGGTGCCTCTGCGTGTTCCGCAGGAGGGGCAGCGGGGCTTGGTCGCCATGCCTTGGCTCCCCTGAATAAGAGCCCAAACTCAAAATATATTTCTCCCCCTCAGAAGCTCTTAGAAGAGGGAATTAACAATTCAAGATTGAAGGAGTTAAGGATCAAATGCATTAACTGAATTTAATGAGTTAAATCTATTCAAGTAAATCCGGTACTTTAAAGAAATTTAAAGTAAACTTAAAGTAAATTAAAATGAAATTAAAATAAATAAAATTTAGGCACATTAAATGCAGAAATATATCTCTTTTTCCTCCCACGGAGGTACTTGCGTTTAAGCAGACTGTATCTCCTGAACCCGACTCAGCGATCCTAGCCCGATGGCTCTACACGCGGTAGGCCTCACCACGTGGAGCCCGGGCAGAGGACCGCGAGACAATTTCCTGGACCGCGCTGTGCTCTTTCCCCCGTAAAGTGCTGCTTTCTTGCAGCCTTCGTCTGATGTCTGCCTCTCCCTCGTAGGGCTCCCGGGGAGTAGCAAGGCTCGCCGCCGCGTCCCTCTTCCTTGGGACGGGTCCGGCGAGAGGCGCTGTCTGGCGGCGCTGCCTCCAGCGCTCAGCCGCCAACGGGGCTTCGGCGCGAGGCAGATGCAATCCGGAGCAGGGGGCAGGAGAAATCGCCAGAGCCGTCGTCGGGGCAGAGGAGCAGGAACGAAATTGCCTTCGACTCTGCGAGGAGGGAGCACTTCTAAGGCCCGATCCGGGGAGCAGGGGGGGGGGGAGGGGGAAGACCGAGAGAGCAGGCAGAATTAAAGCAACAGGACGGAGGAGTCCACAAGTAAGAAAAGAAGCAAATAAGGAGAACTTAAATTAAAATGAAATAGATTAAAATGAAATTAAGCAAGATTGCTAACAAGAAGGACTCCAGTAAGCCCTAGGCTTACGGAACCCTCCAGCTGCTTGGAGGCTGAGAATACTGGAGTTAGTGGGTGGTAGCAGTGGTATTTATACCGCCCCACCTCCAAAAAGGTTGGGCTCAGCCTCCAAGCTGCTGGAAGGGTTGCGTAACCCAGAAGTAAAGGGACTGGACTGGAGTGACGATAAGGAAGTGGACTGTTGTAGTTGTTGATACGGAAGGACAGACTAGATAGGCCATGTGGTCTTTTTCTGTCATCGTGTTTTTATGTTTCTATGTAATAAGGGTAAGGGTGTTTGCACATATAATTGAATATTCAATTAGTATACATATGTGCACAACATGAAGATTGCTTTACATGCAGAAATGCTTTTAAAAATTGTGTTTTATATGCAGAAATAGGCTTCTGTAAAATTGTATGCCCAATGTAAAGTATATGTATCTTTACCTAGTCATATGCACTTAAAGTAACTCAGAAAATCTGTGCTGCTTGAAGAGTGGACATGCATATGAAGTCAAATTCCTATGGGTAGTTTTCAAAGTGGAAGTAAGCATCCTAAGAGGGCGTACAAGCAAAATATTTCTTTTTTTTGTTTCTTGTGTCATTTGCAAGTTTATTTTGGTTTTGGTATTCAGATGGGTCTCCTAACTGCAGCACTGAATCAAGTAATTACATATCCAAAAGGTAAGACGTTTGAATCCATTCACAGCTCTGGAGGTGGCTACCTGAACTGTCTGTTACCGCGTTTCCTATGCCATGGGCTTTTATCAAACTTCAACAGAAAGCAGAGAGTAGGGCTAAATGGCCAATTTTCTCAATGAAGAAAGGACCTGGGAAATCCACTGATTGCCCCAATACAAGCAGTGTGCAACCTGTGCACCTTCTTGGGAAGCTGCTAGTTACTTGTGACCTGGATTGACCACAGTTGGAAATGGGATACTGGACTTGATGGACCTTGGTCTGACCCAACATGGCATACCTTATGTTCTTATGAATAATGGAGTACCCCAGGGATCTGTGCTGGCGGGCCCACTGCTTTTTAACATCCATAAATAACCTGGACATAGAAATAATGAGTGAGGTGATCAAATTTGCAGATGACAAAATTATTCAAACCTTTAAGATGCAAGACAATTGGGAAAAATTGCAAGAGAACCTTTATAAAATTGGAAGGCTGGACGTCCAAGTGGCAGATGAAATTTAATGTGGACAAATGCAAAGTTAACCACCCAAACTAATGGGTACATGATGCAAGGTTCCACATTAGGAACCATCAACCAGGTAAACGATCTTGGCGTCATTTTGCAAAATCCCTCCCCAGTGTGAAGCAACAGCCAAGACAACAAATAGAATGCTAGGAATAATAAGGAAAGGAATGGAGAATAAAACAAAGGATATTATAATGCCTCTGTATCGTTCCATGGTGTAATCGCACCTTGATTATTAAGTGCGATTCTGGTCACCAATATCTTAAAAAGGATATAGCAGAATTAGAAAAAGTACAGAAGAGGCACCAAAATGATAAAAGGGATGGAAAGATACCCCCCATAAGGAAAGGCTTAAAAAGTTAGGGCTTTTCAAAATGGAAAAGACAGCCAAGGGGAGATATGATAGGTGGTCTAATTTAATGAATGGAGAGTTAGATCAGTTGTTTATACCATCAAAAAGTAAAAAAAAGACCAAAGGACACACAATGAAGCTACAATGTAACCCATTTAAGGCTAATAAGCGAAAATATGTATATATTTTTTTTACTCAGTGCAAAATCAAACTCTGGGTCTTCATTACTGGAGGATGTAGTAAAAGCTGTTAGTGCAGCTGGGTTTTTAAAAAAAATGGTTTGGACAAGTTCCTGGAGGAAAGGTCCAACCACCATTATTAAAGAGGACCTGGGAAATACACTGTTTGCCCCAGGACAAGCATTGTGGAACCTATGTGCCTTTTTGGGAACCTGCCAGACCTGTGATCTTGATTGGCCACTGCTGGATACTGGGCTTGACTGACCTTAGTCTGACCCAATATGGCATTTATGTTCTCAGCATCTGAATGGCAAAAGAAGATTTGTTATAAACAGATGTAAAGTACTGCTCACAGGGAGAAAAACATCTGAACTATAGTTTCACATTAATAATAGCAAGGAGTAGTCCGAAAGGTCCGGGAAAAAATCTATCTATACCACAGCCCACTGGCTCCCTGCAGTCAGGAATCTCATTGGTAGAGAAATGGTTGGAACATGGTTAGAATAAAAGAGGTGCACACATTTTTTAGCACACTGGTTGCATATGTGCTAAAGCTTGATTTATGTATTCAGTTGAGGCAAAAAGTCGCCTACCATTACTCATCCCAAATCAAGATAAGGGATGTATGGTATGCCACGAGGATCGCTGCACAACTGATGCACTCTGTGCAAGGACAGTATGTCTCTGCCCAGTAGAAGTAGAATTTGAACATCTGGATCCAAAGGCGGGACTAGATTAGCAATGGGTTTCAAGTGAGTATAATGGCAAGTAGCTTTTTAGGTGTAGAATTTCATCCCAGTTGTAATTACCTACTCTTATAGAATGTGACCAGACAACTTGATGCTGCCATCTATAGTTTCTATCATATATCCACTTGCTTTCCTTCCCATCATCTCCAAGACTCCCGTACAGATTCTGAGCTTAAGGATAGTAAACTTCACGTATGCCAAAACGTGCCACTTTGATAGTCTATGATGACATTTTCACCGACATTTGAAGCAGTCCTTTGGGATACATCTTAACTAGGCAAATCTTAGCACAGGGCTTCCCACTGTGGCCTTCTCCACACACTTCTGCATATCTGGCAATGCCGACACCTTTGTTTCATCATTCTCCCTGTCATAATTCAATGCAGGGGCTATAGATTCAAGGAATTTTGTTTTTACCCCTCCCACTTTCCCAGGTGTAGGGTATCAATGTGTTGGTCATTGTCGCAATCTGTACATTTGGTTACCTTGCAGTCTTTAGCATCCCAAATTGATATCATGAAAGGTAGTATATAAGAAATGTTAAATAAGATGGTTTGATGAAAAAAATTATAGTAGAATCTGTACCTTCTGAGCAGTTCTTTATGTCTGCTTAAGGGTTTTCTCTAAACTCATGACATTTCTTTAAAGAGTGAGGTTTCTTGTGTAAAGGGATCTTCCACCTTGTTTGTGATGGAAGGAAGGTCAGACTATGTAGATGACACTTCTGTCTTGTGCACAGATATGTGTTTTCTTATGCTACTCTGCTTCTTAGCAGGCCTTTCATTTTGGAAGTAGCTGGCCTTGGTCTTTTCAGATGTATCAAGCAAAAAGCTAGGATCATGCCTCCTTACTGCCAAACCTTGGCTAAATCTTAAGACGACTACAAAAAGAAGGATAACTTCCATGATTGTCCTTTTTGAACTTTGAGAAGGGACTTAGTCTTACATCAACTGAAACCCCTCCCTCACAAACAGACATACACTACACCCAAGGAACAATGCAACATAAACTAAGATCCCTACACTCGCCTATGATTCAATAGTCATCCCTTACCTCACAGAACTGCTGAATTACACTTTGTACCTATAATAAATAGTAGATCTACCATGCTCTGCTAAGTTTATACAATATCTGATTTGTAAGACATGTTCCTGTAAATAGTTGAAATAACGTTCCATGTAAAATGTTCTGTTCTGTTAAATGTAAACCGCCCCTGATCTCTGGAAGGGGTGGTATAGAAAAACCAAATAAATAAATCTATATGTGCAGCACAGTGTACTCCTTGTAGCGCTATACAAATGATCAGTAGTAGTGGTAGTAGTAGCAGCACCACCATATGAGGACCACTTTTCCGCAGATTGTATGGCAGGTTCTTTGCGACTGACCTTATGCCATGAAATGTATCCAGGGAGCAGAGTCCTGAGAGGTGCAGATCAACTTTGGCTGCCTCTAGCTCCAGGAGCAGGTCTCCCAGTTCTTGTAGTTTGCAATTGTCTTTGCTTGACACTTTTGGAAAAGTTTTCAATCCTTTCAAACAGTCCATTCTCAAATCACTTCTGGATTACCACTGCACTGTTCAGGTCTCCTCCACATCTCAGCTAGTCCCGATGTTTGTATATGCCGAGTCTAGCTTTTTTTTTTACTTGTTCTACAGATTCACTTCCCAGCATTTGCAGAATCAAGCTGGATCTCATCCTTTGGGGAAAGATTCAGATCTGCAATAGCATCTACGCTTCTCAGAAGATTTTGGACCAACCACCTAACTGTCTCTCCAATACACTAGCAAACGCTCATATACAATAGACACCCTAAGCAGCATGCCACTGAACACAGTCAAGTTGCAGTTCCCCTCGCTATTGTTGGATCTAATCCTATAATCTCAGAGTGTAACATCAACCTTTCAACCTTGAAATATAAGGAGATTGTATCATAGTTTGCTCATTGCATTACAATGTATTATATAGTTTGATGAACCATTCCAATGTAACAGTTGCTTTTATACAATATATCATAGCTTGTTCACCCAGTTCAATGTAATGTACTAAGTTCAATCTATTAACCTTTGTTCCATGTATAACAGAGTTAATTGTAAACTGCTTTGATAACCCCGAAAGGCAACATTAAAAATCATTAAATAAAATCAGCTTTCCAAGCTCTGTAGTTTTCAGGACTGTCATCAAACTTGGTGAACGTTGTATTTATGAGCTGCTAGCAAATCATACTTGGCCAGATCTGATCTGTCTCAACATCAAGAGGCTTTTGCAGGGTGCCATCATGAGGCATGTTCCATCACTCATCGCCTGGTTCGTTATTCTTGAACAATAGCCATGGAGATAGGATGCTCTGGTGCACTTAGAGCAGGGTGTGTGTGGCTGATGCGCCTGCTGATGGTAACTTCCCAGATCTGTCATGCAGCCAAACACCATAGAGCACCAGGATTTGAGGATGAGGTGAAGTATCCTCCTCTGTGCATGTGCCTGCAGCATGAGCTGGCTGTAGTGAATCTGTATGCCCGTCAGCATATGGATCACTGTAGTGACTATTAATGTCTGTGGCGTGATGCACATTAGGCCAACGTCTCTCGGGCCAGGTGTCTACTTGACAGTCTGACAGTATTTTCTCTACATCTGCATCCTCTGAGTCAGACTGCATATATCCACTGGCATGTCTCGAGATAAAACGTAAACATAGTCCTTAGTGCGCTGAACAGGATCTTCCGAGTCCATGTAGCTGTTTTGGCTCTCACTGCCTTACTGCCCTTGGGGAGACAGATGCTGCAGAGGCTCAGGCTCTCTTGTTGCAGCACTTCCAGAGCAACATCTAGCTTAGCTTTTTTGGCATGTAGCAGCAGCAGTTACAGCAGCATCAGCAGTGGTGGTTTTAGCGATGGCTTCTACAGCTGCCCCCTGCTCCTCCCTCTTCTATTCTAATTCTCTCTAATTTCATGGTGGCCTCTTGTTGGCTAACACAGGGACAAGCTTTTGCAGCAGTTGAGCTTGCTGTGGAGCAATTTGAATGCACCAATCTTAGTGACTTTGAAAATTTAAGCATATCCCTAGAAGAGCAAGTGTGCAGTGACAACTTCCTTCAGGGATTCTTCTCTGCTCTCTGCCTCCTTTAGGCTATCTTCCACCAATAGCTTTTGTTTCTGGTCTTCACTCTCCTGAAGATCTTTTTCTGCTAAGAAAAATAAAAGTTTCCTCAATGTTATATTTTGTCAGAAAATGTAGGTATTTCTCAGACTGATGTAAGTAGCACTCATAATTAGCCTGAAGGTGATGTGTGTGATATCTAAGGTCTCAAACTCCTACAAACATTAGCTAAGTCTCTCTACCTTGTGCCACACTGTTTAGTCTCTCATAAATGTGCTTGGCTTTGTAGGTTATCAGCTGAATTCTTTTAGACTCAGCATTATTTCTTCCTTTGTGGAGTGGAGCGAGTATTCCTGCACTGTGACAGTAAGATCATTTGAATCTGCCTGCATTTCTACTACAGCATTCATATCTGTGGCAGTTGGATTAATTTTAGCAGACTGTTCCATACCTTGAAGTGTCTGTATATTGAAGCACCTTTCAACAAATACACACTAGTCTCAGATTACACTGGCTAGAGGAAGTGGGATAAACAGTCTTAGCAACTGAAATCTGGCAAAGCTAACAGCTCAACCTGCAAAAAAGTTCCTTTTCTTTCTCTTTTTAAAATACTAATCAGCTTGGTTTAAGCTTGCTAACACCTTGTTACTAATCTTGACTTTAATCAGAGTTCTTTCCCAAAACTTGTCAAAAGAAGGCTCCCACAGCATTGGTATTTTTCCCTCTTAAAATGAGTGCTTCTTTGGATAATGTGCTTTTCCACAGCCTTTATGAATTCAGTTTTTTCACCGACTTAATCTTGGTAAAATCATTTATGACCTCCCTTCTAGTTCCTATGCTCATACTGTGTTTCCTGATAAACACTACACAAGGCACTGTCTGCCTACTGCACCATTATTGCTACCTGTTGCATCATTATTGCTGCTTGTTACACTATTGCACTACGTTAACTACAGTAACGATTGTCTGCACTGTCGGAGGCCTATGCACCTCCATACTCACTAAACTACTGCCTGTGAGAGCCAGAAGGGAAGGAGTTAACAGTACAAATGCCAGCAATTAGTACTGCATGTGCATTGTGGGATGCTGTGGGTAGTAGGTGACATGTGAGAAAAAAAAAAAACCACACACTTATTTACAGAGCACAGGAGAGAGAAGACATCATTTAGCATGGTTATGTCAGTTTGACATGGGGCCTACTGTGGAAACTGTCAGAATACCAGAGAACTAATAAGATATATATTTTCTATAATTTCTTTAAAATAGGGGATGGAAAAACAGACAAGGTGGAAAGTTGAATATGTTGGGGAAAAAGGTCAAATAACAAGGAATAAATCTTACAAAGGCCTGAGCACGTTTATACACAAGGCCATAAAGGGTCACAGGTCAGAGTGCAGATACGACAGGACAAAGGAATGAAAGAGAAAATCTAGATGCCTGGAATCGAAAACAAAGGGACTATTTGGAAAGAACACTATGGGGTATGTTTACTAAACTGCGTTAGTGCAAATCGTGTTAGGAGCCGCGTTAGTGAAAGGAAAGCCAAAAAAGGACATGGGCGGGACATCCTAACCACTAACGCGCGTTCCAAAAACTAACGAGCGTTACAGGGCGCCGTGGCGCATTACTGCGCGTTAATCGTATGAAGGCGTACAGACACAAAGCACTGAAACAGAGCTGTAGCACAATGGTTAGTGTACTGACCGCTGCTACAGGCAGCATGGGTTCGAGTCCCCAGTGTGCCTAACGCAGAAGGCTGGCCCAGGCATCACCCTGTACATTACATAGGGAATGAGGAGGCATGTTTTTCTTTACGTTGAGTAGTGGTGCCAGAAACACACCCTCGCAGTGTGCCTAGCCACGTGCGTGGCTGCGTGCGTTGGTACGTGCATAGCTACGTGCATTGGTGTGTGCGTACAATCGTGCATGGGTACGTGTGTTTTTACCAGCGTGGGCACCTAATATTACAGACTCTTTAGGGTGTCCTGCACCTATGCATTATGCTAACAGATGTACGTGTGATGGCCTATGGTGTATCTGAGCCTGTGAGCAGGTGCTGGATTTACCCAGGGTTGGATTGTGCCAGTCACACCCATGATGCACTGCACATGCAAATCAGCCGTCCACAGATACACACCATGGGGAATGTACCCCCACAGCACCTCAGCCTGGTAGGGGGGGGAAGTGATCAGGTGCACCCCCATAGTACCTCGGCCTGGTAGGGGGTACTGACCATGTGTTGTACTGGCACAGAGTAGCTACACACTGTCACATTGTGCGGGTACTGTGCTCACCCTGAGGGTGCAGTGAGGCGCCCAGCACTAGGTCCACAGCATCGTCCATGGCTGAAAGAGGCCATGGCACAGGTCCAAAGCAGTGTTAATGTGTGAGATAGGTAGTTTCTGCAGGAACACCTTGGACATCTCTGTCTGTTTCAGTCAGGTGTAGCCACACCCCACAGGGCAGTCAATGCAGCTCTGTACACATCCATAACACAAAGCAGACAGACATTAGGCCTGGATATGGTATGCTGCACCCCACCACTATCTGATATTCCCCTGGTGCAAGCCATCAGCCACTGCACCCTGCAAGCCACTCCATCACAACACATACCAGCTGCAAACAGTCTGCTAGTGCCCAGTGGAGATGCCTGCACCCAGAACTGGGATATCAGCATACACAGCAAGCAGATACATCAGTGACTGGGCCCCAAAAGGAAACCCATATCTATCACATGAGAGAAATACTAGATAGCACTATGGGAGTGCCTAGTGTCACACCCCCAGGGGCCCTATCGGTGGGGTCAGGTATTGCCTGATGATTCCTCCTCTTGGCTCTGTCAGTACTGCAGGCAGCCTTGCCTGGCCCTCTGAGAGTGGTAGTTGTACCTTTCTTTTATATGAACCACATAATACACTTCAATTCCAAATTAGGGCTTTATTCCCCGTCCACGAGGTTTTTTCTCTTTCTTGGCAAAACAAATAACAGACCACTTCAGGCGTATAACATAAATTAAATGTGTAACAAAAATAGCTTACTTCAGCTTTTAAATACAAACAAAAGAAAAGAATTAAACAGCCTCACTGTTCCTAATACAGCCTTTTCTTTTGTTGCTACAGCGCAGCTCACTTCTGCTGCTTTAAACTCTGGTTATCTTCAACCATTTACCTTAGAGAGAACTCTGGGTCAATCACAGACAATGAACAGTCCATTGGTTCAGGAACAACTGGTATATCTGAATTCTCACATTCCATTAATTCATATTCATCTGAACCCTTAATTCTAGGATCAGCTGTTTCCCAGGGATAAGGCTGGTTTGCTCCGTCAAACAGGAAGTTGCTCTGTCCCTCTGCACAAATGCCTTGCTGGGAAATACCATAAGGTTTTGAATGGGGCTCATAGGAGCTCTGCCCCTGTTGGTAACCAAAAGGATATTTCAAACCTTCACTAGCTCTGCTACTAGAGCATTTGTGGTATGTTCTGAGCTTGCTCGGGTCTAGCCCTTGCAACACAGCTGCCCTGGATTGCACTGCTCGAGACGGAACCTTATCACAGGTTGGGAGTTTAAACTTGCTAGCAAAATCACAAGCTTCTTCAGGTAAGAAAACTTCTCTTCTTTTAAAGCTTCTAGCACAAGGGAAGAAGTTATTCTCTGTTTCTCTTAAGCTTGTTTTATGTTGGCTTTTCCTGTTACTTCGAGGTTTTACCCACTCAGGTAGGAAACGGCCTCTATTAGCATTTCCTGCTTTGTTACCTTCTATGGAAGATTTCCTACGTCTCTCGTGCCCTCCACGCATACACACAGTATCTGGCTGCTGATTTCCACACTTCTCATACAGGTCTAGGGACTCACTCAGACCTTCGCGTTGGTTCTTCTGCTTATCCAATAGTTCATTCTCTCTTTCTCTCTCTCTTTCATTCCAGTTCCATTCTTTCCACAGCTTCTGCTGCGGTCTCTCTTGCTGTGACCCTCGTTGGCTCACCTCCTCTCCCTCTCTAACTATTTGTGAGCATGTTTTATGTCTGTCTTTGGGCTCCACCTCCACCCAGCTAATCCCTATCAGGCAATGCAAACTCCCTTTGCTTGCTATCTGGGTGTGTCTTCTCAGCCCTTATCCACGTGTGCCCTGGTTGTCTATAGCAACCATCTGACAGTTTTCTGTTTACACTGTCATCTCTTCCCTGATCATCCCTGCTGATCTCCATTTTCTCAGGCTCCGATAGGTCCACCTTGTGACACTAGCCATGCTGTGGTCACTGCACAGTCAGGGTGAGAGTGATCTCTCAGCAGGATATACTGAGGTCACCCTGTCTGTGTAGGTGGTGGCCGGGCACTACAATGTGCCTGTCACTGCCCTATGCCCTGTGCAGATGCACCCTGGCCAGGCCACCCTGTCCGGCCTATACCCATGGTACCTTGCTCCTCATTATGCACATTGGCAGCCCAATACTGGCAACATTGCTGGCAGTGTGGGCTGTGGAAGGTGTTTGCAGCCACCACACACTGGATAGACAGACAGCCACCCCCACACCTATGCCAGCATTGTGCTACTATAGAGGTGGTCAGCAGCCATACCCACCACACCAGTCCTGGGCATAGTACAGGCATGGATATGGTACACAAGACTGTTGGGGGGGGGTCACTCCCCAGGGTGGTGAACACTGTCAGAGACCAGACCTGCAGCACACACCGCAGACATCAGAATGATTGTTATGGTGGAGCTCAATGAGCAAAATGTGCTTAACGTAGGAATTGATATCTGCCAGTTATCATAGGAAACGTTTGATAGCTGTGTACCATATACCCAGGTGTAGGGTGGCATTGCTAAGGTATGCAACTGCTAGTATTGGGAGATACAGGCAGGGCCCAATGTCTTGCCTCTCCAGGAGGCATTGGCCAATGGGGCCTGTGGGTGTGTGTGTGGCACTGTTGGCTGCTGCTTTACGGCAGAGTTCCCCAACTCCAGTCTTGGTGTTCCAAACACTGTTCGGGTTTTCATGCTGTCCCTCATAAATATGCATGAGCTACATCTGCATACCATGGGGGTGGTGCATAGCTATGCAGCACAGGCATCTTTATTAGAGGCAGCATGAAACCGGAATGGTGTGGGGGGCCCTCCAGGACTGCATTTGCGGGACTCTGCTTTAGGTAATGTGCCTGTTTCTGGTGTCTGTGTTTGGTGTGGTAAAATATAGGCCATGCGTATGTTCTCTGCAATAAAGGAGTGCCTTTACTATCACTGTTTAGTGGTGGGTAAAACTATGGGGACTGGGTTGGCAGGAGCCCCAGCTGGGATTTGAACCTGTGACCCTCTGGTCTTACAGGCACTGGCTGTGTCCGTTGCACCACACTGTGGCCACAGAGACAGTGCAGTCCCTGGAGATAGGAAAACTGGCCTGACGAGTCAGAAACCCTGCTCTGCACAATTTTACTGTGGGCTCATTTACCTTGTATGGAGACAGAAGTGCAAATAAACCTCAAACAGAACTCGAAAAAAGGGGCAAACACCCATAACCGAGCTGGGCAACAATGATATCATTGGGCAACAATGAAGAACACTCCCAGGAAAGCTCCAATAAAATGAAATGCTTTTTGAAAGGGTCTACGGAGCGTAGACACTTCCAAACATCATTTATTTTTTTTGGAGCTTTCCTGGGAGTGTTTTTCATTGTTGCCCATTGCTATCACTGTTGCCCAGCAGGATTATACTTTCTACAATATTTCTTGTGGTCATTTTTAAAGTTTTATGTGAACTTTTGTTCTGTGCACATGTATCACACTGCTCACGTTTTGTAGGTTTCCCCGGTTTTGCTGTACATTGCTGACGGAAATGGTTTCTCTTCCCTGTAATATGCCTTTAACGGCAGGTTTTCATTCGCGTTGGAATTGAGCTCAGAAATTCAGCGCGTTAGTGAGAGGGGAGCCTCTCCCCGCCCACTCTCCGCCCACTGACCCCTTCTCTCCGCCCACTCTCCACCTTCTGCGCTGTTTTAACGCGCCGCGGGGCTTTACGATCGTTACGTGCGTAGTATGACGTTAACGGTCGTTGGCGCGTGATTACGCGCGTTATACTGCACTTACGATCGTTAACATCATACAACGCGCGTTATTCAAGTTTACCGCACTTTAGTAAACATACCCCTATATAACAGGACAGAGCTCTTAAAAGATTGGGAATTTGCAACCCATTTTCAGAGGAGGGTGGATTGCAAATTCCTACTGTATGTCTGCTTGTGAGTGGGTATGTGTCTGATGTCTGTGTGAAAGTCTATCTTTGAGTGTAGCTAGGAATCTCACACTGTCATATCTTTCTCTCTCACTGTGCTAGGATCTGTCTATGGACAGGAAATCACTTTATAGCTGTAAGTGGAGGGTGAAGGAATTCTCCAAGTTACTTTATATTTAGTTAGTTTTGGTTTCCGACCTGTATGCTTGTTTCTGTGATGTATAAGGAATAAAGGATTTTATTTGTAAGAAGAATCTGTGAGAATTTTGTGCCAGGTACGAGTATAATTTGCATGAGGTGTATGTGTATGTAAGGTTTTTGTTTTCCTTCTTGCACGGAGGAGGAGGGGTGGCAATCCGCCTGGCCAACACACTGGCCCTCCCCCTGGTTCCGTACATGCCCTAACTGACTCAAAGGTCTCCATAGCCTTCTATTACACGCTGACCTCCTCTATCTCAGGAGGCACCAGGTGTGGCTGACACAATCCTGCTAGTCCATGGAGAAAGCGAGGTTACTTACCTGTAACAGGGGTTCTCAATGGACAGCAGGACAAGTCAGCCACAGAATCCCACCCGCCTCCACTGGAGGTGGTCAGCCTAAACGAGCCCGCACCTATAAGGTAAAGGCGGGGGGGGGGGGGCGGTGAGGTGGGCTACCTGGACAGGTTCACCTTTCTGAGCTCTGGAGAGCACGTCCGTATCTATGGCGCCACCCGGTGAAAAGCAGGACATAAATGCAGCTAAATAAATAAAACAAACAAACAAGCAGTTAAACCAATTCACATCCAAGATTAGACTAAATCGCTTATAAATTACAGTAAACAATTGGATAAGTAAATCATAACTTACTGCAGAAGCCGAACCGAAACACAACCTCTAAAATGCCTGTATGCAAAATGTATGAAGTCTAAAAAATAAGATTGGAGATAGAATATACAGCACCAAAAGAAACGTTAGATATGATTGACATCTCAGAAAATTGGTGGAAGGAGGACAACCGATGGGACACCAACACCTGGATACAAACTATATCACAATGATAGGGAAGATCAAATTGGTTGAAGGGTTGTGCTCTATGGTAGAGAGGGCATTGAGTCACAAAGGATTAAGTTTTGCATTAAGCAAAAAGAACACTATAGAATCTCTATGGATAGAAATCCCATGTAAAAAAGGAGAAGGCAATGGCAATGTGGGTGTACTACCAAAGCCTGGCCAGAATGAACAAATGTATGATGAAATGCTAAGAGAAATCAGGGAAGCTAACAAAAGGTTAGAGCACAGTAATAATGGGCGATTTCAATTACTCCGGTATCGACTGGATCAGTGTCACAGCAGGCCATGCTAGGGAGATAGTTTCTAGATGACAAAATGACTGCTTCTTGGAACAGCTGGTTCATGAATTGAAGAGGGAAACTATTTTGGACCTAATCCTTAGAGGAACACAGGATCTGGTGCAAGAGATAAGTTGGTTGGGGATACTTTGTAATAGTGATCATAGCATAATCGTGTTTGATTTAATAAATGGAGGAAAGACAGCAAGGAAATCCACAGTACCTTTTAACTTTCAAAGGGTTGAAGATCTGCCTCAAGCATGGGATTGTTTAAAATTACTATCTTGGACACTTTAAGAAAAGTGGAAGGAAGACCAGAAAACTGCCAGCATGATTTAAAGGTGAGGTAAGAGGCTGTTGCAGCCAGAAGAGCATCTTTCAGGAAATGGAAAGCGGGAGTCAAACGACGAAAATGGTAAACATAAGCATTGGCAAGTTAAATACAAGGCATTGGTAAAGCAGGCAAAGAGAATGTGACAAAAAAAAACACAAACACAAACTTGCAGTGGAAGCAAAAACACTTATTCAAAACCTTTTCAAGTACATTCGCAGCAAAAAAAAAAAAAACACCAAAAAAAAAAAAAACCAAACACCTGTGATAGTTAGTTGGACCATTGAATGATAGAGGGGTAAAAGGGGCGTTAATTGAGAACAAGGCCATAGTGGAGAGACTGAATGAATCCTTTGCTTCAGTCTTTACTGAAGAAATAGGGAAGTTACCCATACCTGACATGGCATTTAAAAGGTGATGTATAGGAAGAATTGACAGAAATAATGATAAACTGGGCAGATATATTTCAACTATTTGATAAACTGAAGAGTAGCAAATCACCTGAACTGGATAGTATACATCCGAGGGTGTTGGGGAAAAAAAACCCCTGAAATATCATTAAAAAATCAGCTGTGGTACCTAAAGATTGGAGAATGGCCAATGTAATGCCAATGTTTATAAAGGGTTCCAGGGACGATCCAGGAAACTAGGCAGGTGAGCCTGAAGTAAGTACCAGGCAAAATGGTAGAAACCATTATAAAGAATGGTGAAATTAGGCCTTATCTGCTAATTGTGTTTCCTTGTAGTTTCTCCAGTCCAGTCCAGTCCAGTCCAGATGTATGGGTTAAGCACGCCTACCAGCAGATGGAGACTGATAATCACAGACTTGATTTTGGCTTCATGGTGCAAAGGGATCTATGCAGCCTCAATCCTATCAGTATTTCTCAGTCTCCAGAGAATGGAGGTTGTTTCATTCTTTGCAGACTGAATTGAACTGTAATGGGCTATTGAAGGCTGCAGCTGATAGCAAGTCACAGAGTGCAGAACCTGGTGGGGCCTGGTCCTTTCCTCTCTCCCCCCTGCTGGCTCCCATTACCCTAAATCCGGAGCTGTTGGGATGCAAGTCTGGTGGAATGTGGCCTCTCTCCTGCTTCTCCATTGGGGCAGTAAGGTAGAGCTGGATCATTCCCATTCGCCATGGCATCAAAATCAAGTCAGTGTATCTCAGTCTCCATCTGCTGGAAGGCATGCACAACCCACGTGTCTGGACTGGACTGATAAGGAAAGAATTACTGAACATGTAGTCATGGTTTAATAGGAGAAAGCAAACATTGGTTTACCCAAGGAAAGTCTTTGTCTTACTAATCTGTCATATTTTTCTGAAGGTGTGAACGAACAGGTGGACCAAGATGAACCAGTTGATATATAATGTCTGGATTTTCAGAAAGTTAAGAAGTCATGGGATTGGAGGCAGTGTACTAATGTGGATAAGAAACTGGTTAAAAGATAAAAAAAACAGAGAAGAGGACTGAATGGTCAATTTTCACAACAGAGAAAGGTGAATAGTGGAGTACCTCCGGGACCTGTGCTGGGCCCGCTGCTTTTTAACATCTTCATAAATGACCTGGAGATGGAAACAAGTGAGGTGATCAAATCTGCAGGTGACACAAAATTATTCAAAGTCGCTAAAACAAGAGGATTATGAAAAATTCCTAGATAAACTGGAAGACTGGATGTCAAAAAATGGCAGATGAAATTTAATGTGGAGAAGTGCAAAGGTTATGCACACCTAGGAAAGAACAACCTAAACTTTAGAAACCACCACCCAGAAAAAAAAAAAAAGAGATTTAGGTGTCATCGTGGATAATACATGAAAAAACACTCCACCCAGTGACCAGCAGCAGCCAAGAGAGCAAACAGAATGCTAGGTATCATAAAGAAATGAAAGAAAAATAAAACAAAACAATTTTATAATGCCTCTGTATCGTTCCATGGTGCGAATATTGTGTGCAATACTGGTCACTGTATCTTAAAAAGGATATAGCGTTTTTAGAAAAGGTACAGAGAAGAGCCACAAAAATGGTAAAAGGGGATGGAAGGATACCCCTATGAAGAGGAGCTGAAAAGGTTAGGGCTCTTCAACCTGGAGAGGGGCTGAGGGGAGATATGATAGAGGTCTATAAATTAATGAAGTGAAAAGGGTAAACGTAGATCAGAATATAGAAAGACCAGGGACATGCAATGAAGCTACAGGATAACCTATTTAAGACTAATAAGAGAAAATCTTTTTTCACTCAACGTGTAATCAAACTCTGGAACTTGTTACTGGAGGATGTAGTAAAGGCTGTTAGTGCAGCTGAGTTTAAAAATAGGTTTGGACAAGTTCCTGGAGGAAATGTCCATAAACCATTAATAAAGGGGACACAGAATATCACTGCTTGACCCAATAGAAGCATTATGGAACCAGTGTCTTTTGGGGAAACTGCTAGGTACTAATGACCTAGATTGGCCACTCTTAAAAACAGGATACTGGGCTTGATGGACCTTGGTCTGACCCAATATGGCATATCTTATGTTCTTATGTAGATTCAAATTGAATCAAATTGGTTAAAGGGTGATGCAAATCCAAGGGGAAGAAATGAAAAAGGAGAGGGGTGTAGAGCTCCTGAACATAAGAACATGCCATACTGGGTCAGACCAAGGTCCATCAAGCCCAGTATTCTGTTTCTAAGAGTGGCCAATCTAGGTCATAAGTACCTAGTAGTACCTGAAGGGAGGGGGGGGGGGGAAGGGAAATTACCCCAAAAGGCAGAAGGTGCTTTAATAGCCCAATGAGATCATACATATTATACCCTGTATTATTTATTTATTTACATTCTCTTATATACCGCGCTATTCTGCATCAGTGCAGTTTACATTGAAAAAACTGAAATTACATTGAACAGGGCATTATAACTTGGAGATAACCCTCCATAGCCCATGTTCCCTGTAAAATAGTTAAGTGGCTTGCCCAAGACCACAAGGAGCACCTGTGGGACTAGAAACCCCAGTCCTTCCGGCCCAAGGTTGCTGTCCTCTAGTGGGATTTGAACCCCCGACCTTCCGGCCTGAAGTACCTTGCCCCAACCACTAGGCCACTCCTCCACTCCTGTAGTAAGGCATGAAGCCAAGCAGGCTTGAGAGGATGGAGGAGAAGGAGATTCATAATCTTGGGGGGTGGGGAGGAGTAGTGATGGATGCAGAACTGAATCTTCAATCCCAGATATCGAATTTGGTCCGGTTGGCCTATGGTAAATTGTGACTGGTGTCAGATGTGGCCATTTTTTGGATAAGGGGGCAATGTGCCTCTTGATTCAGGCGCTGATGATGTCAGTATTGGACAGCTGCAATTTGTTGTATGTAGGGTTACACAAGTATCAGCTGCAGCTAGTGCAGAAAGGGATTGCTGGACGTAGTTGAAGAGAACCGGCAGCAGGTGTATTACGTCTTCACTGGCTTCCGATGGAACAATAGAGCATTTTTAAGCTCCTGCTGAAGACATTTAAAGCAGTACTGAGTTATCTGGGTGCGTTATTGTCTTAGGGGCTTGTTTACAAAGCCACGGTAGCGGTTTCCGATCGTTATTGGGGCCGTGGCTCCGATAACATTCGGAAACCGCTACCGCGGCTTTCTAAACAAGTCCCTTAGTATGAACCAGGGAGGAAGTTGCTGACTAGCCAGGGTCAGTTTGTTGGTTCTCGGCATAAGCAAGTGCGGTTGAAGCAATGGAAGGGAGTAGTGCTTTTCAGCCCCCATGTGGTGGAAGAAGCTTCCAGCGAGTGTGAGGAGAGCGCAAATCTGCTAACATTTTGGAAGGCAGTGAAAACTTTTTGTTCCCCAGAGTGGGATGTTGAGGAGCAGCTGGAATAAGGCCAGTTTAAATTGGTGAGTATTTTTACTAGTATGGTATTATGACAGTCTTTATCTCTTGTACACCACCTTGAATGCAGTTTGCATATGGCAGTATATAAAAAAGTTTTTAAATAAGGCAACTGGATGGAGTGAGTCACATGGCCCTGTAAAACCTCTAGGAGTAAAGATTATAAACGAGCTTGAAGCCGTTTGTCTTAACGTACAATAGGCAACAATAAATACAATGAAAGTATACACATACAATTGTGGGGGCAGAACAGGCAACAACCCTAAAAAGTTGATAGAATGCTACAAATATTACTCAGAACGAATGAGAAACACAGCGAATACTATAATGCCCCATATCAATTCATAGGTGCAACCACATCTGGGTTAATACATGCGGTTCTGTTCATCTCAAAATTATATAACATAGCAACAAAAAAATCAGGGAAATGCAACAAAAAATGATAGAGGGCATAACACTAAAAAAAAATCTCTTTGAATGATCTACTGCTCACCAGGTAGCAAAATTCAATCTCTGCTCTTTGGCTCCAGTTCTCTAAATTCAATCGTAAATTAAAAATCAAATAAAACAAAACACACCGAATTATATCAGTAATTTGGGCCTGCAACTTATGCAGTTCTCTCCGTAATTCCTACTCCTGCTACGCCATAGTACTTATTAGGAAAAAACTGCTACATGATACAAATTTGTCTTATTTTTGTTTACCTACGTGTTACAAAGTCAAGCTAAACATTACAGGCCCGATATCTGAAAGGCATTTATACAGTTTACAGACCTGTAAACTGTGTAAATGCTGCTGAACAGGATATTCAATGGCACTAAGGTGAAATTAGACTTACCTGCTAATTGTTGTTCCTTGAGGAACTCCAGTCTAGTCCCGAACCTCTGGGGTTAAGCACCTCCTCCCGCAGCTTGGAGACTGAGCATGTCACTCTTTTTTGGTGACACCAGTATAAATAGCCTGGGACCGCCTCCTTGCTCCAGTAACCTATTGACCAAACAAACTCACCAGAGCAATAAGTAAGTAGACATCATCATCTTAAAACTTACAACTCTATAAAATTTAGAACAGTATGAACTTTATATAACTAACCAAGTTACCCAGCAATTTATCAGGCAACTTCTATGTTCCTGCTTAGGCTCGCCCCTCCTTCTCCCGAGGACCTCCCCGCAGGCACTATGAAAACTTTTAAGTCCGTTCACACACCCCACGGACCGCAGCCCTAAGACTGCTCCTGCAGCCCACTGATAAATCTTACCTTGCTTCAAGCTACCGTCTACCACACTATATCAGGGAGGGACACGGGACTAGACTGGAGTTCCTCAAGGAACAATTAGCAGGTAAGTCTAATTTCACCTTCCTTATCGTCCCTCCAGTCTAGTCTCGAATCTTTGAGGATGTAACAGAGCAGTGAACATTTTAATCGGGAGGGACCTGCCAGACCAGCCTGAAGCACTGCTGATCCAAACCTAGTGTCCCCTTCCGCCTGAACATCCAGCCGGTAATGTTTGACAAAAGAATTCAATGACGACCATGTCGCCGCCTTACAAATCTCCACTGCTGGCACTAAACTACACTCCGCCCAGGAAGCCGCCTGTGCCCTAGTCGAATGGGCTCTTAAGCCCTTCGGAATTGCCTTACCCTTCAAAATATACGCCGATGCAATCACTCCCTTAATCCATCTAGCAATAGATGCCTTTGATGCCAGCTGCCCTTGCTTCGGCCCCCCAAAGAGCACAAACAATCTGTCCGTCTTGTGGAACAGAGCCGTTCTCCGCAAATATTGCCTTAATGCCCTACCGATATCCAACTGATGAAGCCGTCCTTTAAACTTATTCTTGCACAGTTCTTTCAAATACTGGCAACGATACTACCCAATTCACATGAAATACCGAGACTACCTTAGGTAAAAATGAAGGCACCATCCTCAAAACTACCTTCCTGTCATAGAAGGACAAAAAAGGCTCTTTACAAGACAAAGCCTTTAACTCCAAGATTCTCCTAGCCAATGAAAGAGCAACCAAAAATACCACTTTCAGCGTAAGATCCTTCAACGTCGCCTTAGCCAATGGCTCAAATGATTCCTGTACCAACCCCTCCAACACTAAGTTGAGATCCCACACAGGGACCAACACTCTGCATGGCGACCTCAACAGTGCTGCCGCCCGTAGGAATCTTTTCACCTCTGGATGTGTCCCAAGCGCCACCCCTTGCACCTTCCCGCAGTCGCAAGAAAGCGCTGCCAACTGAACTCAGAAGCTGCCGCTAGTCCTTTATCAAAACCATCCTGCAAAAAATGCCAAAATCTGTGGAACTGAGGTGCCTAACGCCCTTACTCACCTATCTTCGCACCAAGACTCAAACAGCCGCCAAAAACGGATATACGCCACTGAAGTAGATCTACGTCTGGATCTCAATAAAATGTAGAAATCACCGCCGCCGAGTACCCCTTGGCTGTCAACCTTGCCCTTTCAAGAGCCAAGCTGTAAGCGAGAATAGATCTACCTGAGGCATACTCAACGGTCCCTGCACTAACAGGTCCCCTCTGACCGGCAGTTTCAATGGCGGCTCCACTAGGAGCCGCATTAGGTCGGCATACCATGGCCTCCTTGGCCAGTCCAGTGCAATTAGTATCACCTGGCCCCTGTGATGCTCTATTCGCTGCACTACCCGATCAACACCCATGGTGGAAATACATATAGGAGTTGCTCCTCTGGCCACCTCCGTCTCAGCGCGTCCAAACCTTCCGACATCCTTTCTCTTCTTCTGCTGTAAAATCTTCCGCCTTTGCTGATGAGAACGTCGCCATGAGGTCCATTACTGGAGGGCCCCAGCAATGCACCAGCAAGTCAAAAACCTCCTGATGTAGAACCCATTCTCCCAGATCTACCTAGATTTGACTCAAAAAACTAAGGTATCACATTGTCCACCCCCACTACA
The DNA here is from genome assembly GCA_033557465.1 of Ichthyophis bannanicus. Lineage (NCBI taxonomy): Eukaryota > Metazoa > Chordata > Amphibia > Gymnophiona > Ichthyophiidae > Ichthyophis > Ichthyophis bannanicus. The sequence goes on along the minus strand of CM066041.1, from coordinate 224,374,551 downwards.
TGTGCTGCCGATAGCGCCTCCAGATGCAACTCGGCCAAGCTCAGAAGCTCCTCTGCTTCCTCTTCGAGAGCCACACTGCTGGTACCGCCTTGATGATTGATATAGGCCACCGCTGTTGCGTTGTCTGACAGCACCCAGATCGCACTCCCTTGCAGATGCTGCTGAAAGGCTTTTAATGCTAGTGACCGCCCTTAACTCCAACCTGTTTATTGACCAACTTCTTTCTTGTTCCGTCCACTGACCCTGGGCACACTGTCTTTCGAAGTAGCCCCCCCAGCTGAACAGACTTGCATCCATCATCAACAGTCTAGTCCAGCGATTCCAGAGGCATCCCCTTCTCTAGACCCCCTGAAGCTAGCCACCACCGCAGTGACTGAAGTGCCTCCAGCAGACACACTAGCCTTTGGAACAACTGATCCAACTGGTGTGACCACCTTCCGAGCAGAGCTCTCTACAGCAGTCGCATGTGGGCCCTGGCCCGCGGCACCATTCGAGTGTGGCTGCCATCGTTCCCAACAGCTGTAAATAATTCCACGCCGAGGGGGCCCGCTTTTCCCAGAAGGCTCGAACCAGATGCCGCAGTCTTTGGATTTTGGGGTGCGGTAGATACACTCTACCGCTCCTTGTGTCGAAACGAGTGCCCAAATATTCCAACTCTTGTGACACCTCCAACTTGCTCTTTGACACATTGAATACACACCCTAGGGCCTGTTGGAATTGTACCACTTGACGGGTAGCTTTCTCACTTTCCTTCTTTGTCTTTGCATGAATCAGCCAATCATCCAGGTAAGGGTGAACCAATACACCTTCCTTGCGCAGTGCCGCCGCTATCACCACGACTTTGGTGAAGGTCCGAGGCACTGTTGCCAAACCAAATGGCATCGCCTGGAATTAAAAATGCCCCATGGGCACAGCAAACAGAAGGAACCTCTGATGCTCCAACCCGATAGGTATATGCAGATACGCTTCCGAAAGATCTAATGTTGTGAGGTATTCTCCCTGCCGAACCACCACAATGACTGATTTCAGCGTTTCCATGCGAAAATGTGACACTCCGGGATACCTGTTTACCCTTTTTAGATCCAGGATCAGCCTCCAGGTTCCCTCCTTTTTCAGCACCACGAAATATATGTTTCTATACACAGAGGATCTCTAAAGGAAAAAAAAGTGGACTGTTGTAGTTGTTGATATGGAAGGACAGACTAGATAGGCCATGTGGTCTTTTTCTGTCGTCATATTTCTGTGTTTCTATATAGAGTACCGACCGCATCTGCATTGGTCTGCCGGAACCGGCACTACCGCTTTGAGGGCTAGCAACCTTTCCAAAGTCTCTCTCACTGCCTCCAGTTTTGATCTCGCTCTGCATGGAGATTGAACGAAGGCGTTGATCACTGGTCGTTGGAATTCGAGCGCATAACCTTTCTGAATTACCTCCAACCACCCACTGATTGGACGTAACCTTGAGCCCAGACAGGATAGAACTCCCTCAGATGTCTTCTTACGGGTACTAATCCTGCCTGGACCCCGCTCACTTCATTGCGATTTCTTGAGGGTAGAGAGGGAGGTGGCTCCAAAGCCTCTACCTGCTCCCCTGAACCCCCTGGGATCTATACTGAAACCATCCTCTCTGAAACTGACCAAACCTTGCCAGACAAAACCGGCGAAATTCTCTTTGCTGACTCTTGGAAGGTGCCAGAGGACAACTCTGCTTCTGCTTGTCCTCCGGCAACCGCCCACCCTTGGACTCTCCAAGGTCCTTTACTAACTTGTCCAAATCCTCTCCAAAACAGGAGCTTGCCCCTAAAAGGGAGCTTACCAAGCCTTGCCTTGGAGGCACCATCCGCCGCCCAGTTACGCAGCCACAGATATCTTCACACCGCCACCACCAACGCCATACTCTTAGAAAGGCCTCTAATAAAATCATACTGAATATCTGCCAAATACGCCGTCCCTGACTCCATCCGGGATGCCTCATCGACCACCTCCTCCACTTGTATTCCCTTAATCCTTTGGGACCATCCAAGTTAAGCCCTTGCCACTCATACTCCAGAAATGGCAGCCTGCATTAACAGTGCATTTACCTCAAAGACTTGCTTTAGTTTATTTAGTTGTAGATTTAGACGTGTCAGGAGTCAAGTATGCCTTCTAAGCCTCTCTACCTCCTTTTTGTGAGGTCCGGAGAGGGTCAGTTTCGGAGGCAGGAGTGTGCAGGGGCTGCGCACAAGAAGCTACCGCAAGGGACATGACGGGATAGTGCGGCAGAAAGTTTAAGAAGGGAGGCTTCTGTCTTAACTGAACCTCTTTCTCCGCCCACGCTACCCCAGGAGCCAATGCCAGGGCTGTTCACAGCTCCAGATACCCCTGCGTCCCAGCCTCCTTTGCAAGGGGGGCTAGCAGCAATTTTTTCACAGGATTTTATGGCACTACTCCAGCAGGCTCTAGGGCGTGGGTTGGCAGGGCCTGCGGGAGAGGGGGTGCGGGGGGGGCCAAGCACCCGGGGGCGCCACTGGACGGAGGAGCTAGTAGCATTCTGTTTAAAAGCCTAAGCTGCTGGCTGATAAGGCTGAGCAGGTAGTGGACTTGGAGGATCAGTCAGAGAACTTAGAGGACTCAGAGATAGAACAGGACCTGGAAGAAGGTGAGATTGCAGAACAGGAGGACCAGGCAAGGGTGGTCCGCGTGTTCCAATGAGAGGAACTGTCAGCACTGATCACCACTTTGGAGGACCCGTTGTTACAGGCGGTTCGAAAGTCCCAGAAAGCTTTCCCACTACATAGGGTATTTAAAGAAATGATTCAGGAGGAATGAGATGCACCCGAGGCAGGCCTGAAGGGATCTAGAGTGGTGGCGTGTCTGTACCCGTTGGAGGAACCAGATAGGAGCTTTTTTTAAGTCTCCTAAGGTAGATGCGGCAGTGTTGGCGGTCACTAAGAAAACTACGATTCCTGTGGAAGGAAGTGCCACTCTGAAAGATACACAGGATAGGAAACTAGACTCTTTGCTAAAGCAAGTCTTTGAGGTAAATGCACTGTCAATGCAGGCTGCCATTTCTGGAGTATGAGTGGCAAGGGCTTACCTTAGATGGTCCCAAAGGATTAAGGGAATACAAGTGGAGGAGGTGGTCGATGAGGCATCCCGGATGGAGTCAGGGGCGGCGTATTTGGCAGATATTCAGTACGATTTTATTAGAGGTCTTTCTAAGTGTATGGCGTTGGTGGGCGAAGATATCTGTGGCTACGTAATTGGGCGGCAGATGGTGCCTCCAAGGCAAGGCTTGGTAAGCTCCCTTTTAGGGGCAAGCTCCTGTTTGGAGAGGATTTGGACAAGTTAGTAAAGGACCTCAGAGAGTCCAAGGGTGGGAGGTTGCCGGAGGACAAGCAGAAGCAGAGTCGTCCTCTGGCACCTTCCAAGAGTCAGCAAAGAGAATTTTGCCGGTTTTGTCTGGCAAGGTTTGGTCAGCTTCAGAAAGGACGGTTTCAGTATAGATCCCAGGGGGTTCAGGGGAGCAGGTAGAGGCTTTGCAGCCACCTCCCTCTCTACCCTCAAGAAATCGCAATGAAGTGAGCGGGGTTCAGGCAGGATTAGTACTCGTAAGAAGACATCTGAGGGAGTTCTATCCTGTCTGGGCCCAAGGTTACATCTGATCAGTGGGTGTTGGAGGTAATTCAGAAAGGTTATGCGCTTGAATTCCAACGACCAGTGATCAACGCCTTCCTTCAATCTCCATGCAGAGCGAGATCAAAACTGGAGGCAGTGAGAGAGACTTTGGAAAGGTTGCTAGCCCTCAAAGCGGTAGTGCCAGTTCCGGCAGACCAATGCAGATGCAATCGGTACTCTATATAGGTCAGTATATAGTCTATAGGCCTCAGACAACCGCTCATAAAAGGCCGCTGGGCTCTCATCTGGACCCTGGATAACTTCAGATACCTTCCCGATATTCATGGCCCTCTGGCCTCCCTTCTTCAGGCCTTGCAGCAAGGCCAGGCGGTATCACGCCAGGGCCGCTGCCCCCCTGTCACTATTCAGATCCCATCTAGGATCTTCATTCGGGAAAGTTGTGGCGGCTGCTTGTGGGAGATTCAGATCCCCCCCTTCTACGGGATTTTCTTCTAACCAGCGGATGGCTGCCTGTACAATCCTCGCTCGCTCCTCAGTAGTAAAGAGAGTGGACAGGAGCTGGTGACAATTGGCCCAGGTAGGCTGATGAGTTTGCATTATACTAGACATTAATTCTGTCAATTCCTGGGGTTTTGCTGTATAGGATACATAATGTGTTTTCCAGTTTAATAAATCAGTAGTGGAAAAAGGTACATAGACTAGACTGGTTGGTCCTGGTGCCATCTGGCCCTGTTCATTTAGGATAGGTACACCAGGCACTTGACACAATGGCATTAGGCGCCCTGCTTTCTCCTCCTCCTTCGGGGTTATACTTCTTAAATCATACGACTCTCGGGTATAAGCTTCCTTGGTTGGTGACCCTGAACTGGCAGGAGAGCCTCCGCTTTCCATCTCGTCAGAGGACCCTGGTTCCCCCAACGTACTTGGGCCAGACTCGGGGCTATCACTCGGGGAAGTGGGCTTTTTTTGCTGCTGCAGCGGTAATTGCTGAGGTACCTCATCAGGTTCCGCTTCAGGTAACGGAGCTGGGGGAACTAACCTATTTGGGTGCTGGGGTAAACGGGCCAGGATTTCTGGGGCAGAATACACAGGCGGCTTTTTCTCCTCAACCTTTTGGGTCCCCCTAGTGGTTGCTACTAATATTCTACACTGGTCCTCATAGCAGCGCTTTACCCAAGAGGGCTGCCTTTCGCAAACACCCAACCAGGAATCTATGTAGGGGAACTGATCAGAGTGCGCTTTTTGTACAAACTGATGAATACGAGAAACTATTTCTACATCAAAGGTGCCCCCACGGGGCCATGAAGTAGCTAACACAGGCCACTCCCTATCACATAATACTCAATCTAGACGGAGACAATTTTATGCCGTAGTCTCCTGAAAATCCTTTACGGAAATTCGTGATCATACATTCCAGCGGAGTTTGCGTGGACTCCATCCCTCCCATAATCGTAATGACGTACAAGATGACAAACAGTAAGGGTAGGTAGTATGGCTGTAGGTAAGGGGTCCAATACAGCCCACAAAGCACTGAGGGGAACACCCACCACACGCTTCCTCCTTTTCGCGACCTGGGCACGGTTGCCCAGCCATGAACTGCGCTACTCAGGAGTCCGCTTTCGCTCGGTCTGTGTCTCAAGACCTCTCAATCACACAAAGAATCATACCAGCACAAGAAATCATTTTTCAAAATGCCCAAGGTTTTCTGACTAACTGACTATGCCCAACCAAAGGGTCGGTGGCTTCGGCTTCCGCTAACCCTTATGCGGAGCGTACTAGGACCGCCCTTATAAGAGGTAATCAAGCTCTCTTGTCTCACGCACTCATGCGAGATTTTCCCAGTTAGTCTATACCAAATTAGTCTCGCGCACTCATGCAAGACTCTTTTCCCCCAGGCTTCACTGACTTTTAAACAAGAAAATGTCTACTCACCAGATCCGGTTCCCAATACCAAACCAGTTCTTGGGTTGGATCCTGGACTCCCCTCGGGTTCGGAGGTGTTGGCCGGCCGGACCCAGTGGACTGCCGAGGCAAGGCGGAACCCTCTCCGATACAAAGGGATCGGCAGCGCCCGAGGTTTCCCCTGCGGTCGGACACACGGTTCCGACCGGGCCAAACCTGGAGGCGAATTGCGTGGAGTATTCGCTTGACCACCATTCACTATCCACACATTCCTGGCCAACGCACCAAGAATATGAAGCAGCGAAGTGCAGACAATGAATAAATCCAGGAGTCAATTTACAGGGTCCAAGCCAATTTATTGTGCACAAAGCCCAGTTAGTCAGAGCTTCAAAAAGGAATGAGCCACGTTCTTACAGAGACATATTCATTTATACATTTCTCTCCAGTTTGATACATGCAAACTTTCTATTAGTCCCAACGCCCCCTACACCTGTCCAATCAGAGATTCCTCCTGGACCTAGCACCCAGCTCCCTCCTCTAGGACTGTTCTAACAATGGTGCTGTTTCTAGGTTTGGATACTTCTCTACTGCAAGGTCGTTCCTGGCTCTAGGAATGCAAGTATTGAAACATTTCTATTTTCACAGCACAAGAGAATAACGGAAGATTTATGCATTCATGAAAACTTCTTATTAAGCAATTTAAACAGCTTTTCTCAAACTTTTACAGACTTTGGTTCTTTACTGAGATGGGGGTTGGAATCAGAGCCTAACTTACAGGCCTTTCACAGTAGCAGACTACTATAGGCCATAGCCTGTCACAGTATACAAATCTAAAATAAATAAATAAATAAATAAATAAAAACAGGGACTACAAATATCAAACCGCATAGCAATGAAAATTTAAAACCCGAACTGGCAAAAAAAACAACAACACATCTCTCACTGATTGAGCTGGGTAACTCTGGGGCAGAAAAGCCAAAAGAGAGGAAGTCTATGCAGTTAGGATTAGGGTTGCCAACTGGCTACAGATGCGCCGGACACGCTTGATCCAGTCCTAAGTTTACCGACTGCATGCAGGGGCATGTAGTTCTGATTTTTCCACTGCACCTAATAAGAAAAACAAGACTACATGCCCCTGCATGCAATGGGGTAAACCCAGGAATGGATCAAACCTGTCGAGCGCATCTGGAGCCAGTTGGCAACCATAGTTACGATAAACATTCGGGGTGCGGTTCTCTTCGGCTAGGTTAGACGAGGGTTCCCTCTCTTTTACCTGTTGAACTCAGAGAAGACATAAAGCGCAGCGCCCACGTCCCTACTGCCCGCCGCCACCACCTGCACGTACACCGTGGCCGGCCCGTGCAGGTCGTCATGCTGCCGCTTCTCACGCGTCTTTATGTGCCGCAAAACGTCCTTCGGAGGTTTCGGCTTCCGAGTAGAAAACTGCCTAGCCTGAGCCTGTCCGACCACTCCGGAGCCCAGCGCCTCAGACATGGTCAATCCCAGCCTGCAGACGAGCAAGGAGAAGCACGACACTTTCCTGCACAGACCTCCGCTTCTCACCCAGCCAGGCCGCTGAAATAACGGTGAAAAAAACACACGCTGCCCAAGATCCGAGAATAACCACAGACCAACAGCACTCATCCCTCCCGACTCTCTTCACTTTCAATACCATGCCGGCGCCATCTTCAAAAAGAAAGCAAAGGATGACAACAAACAGCCAATCCGCTACCCAACGAGTCATGGAGGGAGGCGGTGCTAATGATAATAGCCAATCAGCAACAACTAGTATCTAGATCGAGGCTTCTTTAGGACCAGTGTATCTTCATCCTCAGTGTTAGAATCGTTTTGCGTATGCTTATTGCAACTTTCTGTTAGCCAATCACAAACAGTGTCAAAGGTTATAAGTGGCGGTTCACTCAGTCAGGTCGCCCTGCAGCATATACCGGCTTAAATAATGTACAGGTTTTCTATTGTGTTAAGCGGCGTAGAATCGGGTTGAGTCTTACTATACAACGTAATAATGTGGAACAAGATTAGCCATGTACGTTTTCATAGCCATAATTGTCCCTGCAAGTTAGAGGCTAACCAAAACCGTGGCCTGCTTTCTCTGTAACCGGGTAAGATATTCAAAATTAACTTTCGTGACTTCTCCCTTTGGCAAACCAGGCACGGCTGTCCTAGTGGTCACAGGTCCAGTACAGTACTCCCTTCCCCGTCCCCTCCGGCTCAGCATACCCCTCTTTCTATGCTCTATCCGATGCACAGCATCCCTATTTTAATTTCCTTCTTCTTCCCCTATGTATGAGACTCCTCCCCCCTTCTTATCCTCTCTACAGGAAGCCAGTTACAGCAAGAACAGAACGTCCAGAGGGAAGAAAACAGATGCAAGTCCCCCCTCTGTTATATCTCAACGTGCAATTCATCATCCAAACATATTTGAACTGAACATGGAAAAATCATAGCTCTTATGAGTAAGTTGAATTAAGCAGGAACTATTAAAGACATTAAGTTGAATGCAAACATTAATTTGCTGCAAGTTTGTACCTATTATGCAAAAAGATGCTACTCTATTGCTGCACTGTCAAGTTACTGGATTACTGCAATAAATCTATAAAAAAAACAGCTGAAGCAGGTATTTATATATTTATTCCAATTTATAGATCAACCCTATCCTTAGCCCACTGGTGATTTATAATACAAATACAGGGGAAATAACATACAGACCTTTAAATACTTAAGGAGTTTTAATGAACAAACAAACCTTTTTCAAAGACAGGGAAGCTGTAATATTAGAGGGCATAACATGAAGATAGCTACAAGGGGGTAAACCGAAAGGCAATGTCAGGAAATACTTTTGCACTGAAAGGTTGGTGGATGCTTGGAATGCCCCCTCAATGGAAGTGGTAGGAGCAAATACAGTGATGGAATTCAAAATAGCATGGGACAGACACAGTGGATCCCTTTATAAAAAGAGGATAAAATTAAAATAAACTTAACTGTCTCTGATATCTCAACAAATAGACGTGACCTGCACGGAGCAGTGGGTAAACCCCTAAACAAAGGCATGGGAAGAGGTGACCTGCACAGAGCAGCGGGCACACCTAATCTTGCCACCTTGCTAAACACTTGCTGGGCAGATTAGATGGCCTGGAAAAGGGAATAAGAGTGAGGTTATCAAATTTGCAGATGACACAAAACTATTTAAAGTTTTTAAAACCCACGAGGATTGTGGAAAATTGCAAGAGGATCTTGATAAATTGGAAGACTGGATGTCAAAATGGCAGATGAAATTTAATGTGGACAAGTGCAAAGTTATGCACCTAGGGAAGAACAACCCAAACTATGGTCACACAATGCAAGGTTCCACATTAGGAACCACCACCCAGGAAAAAGATTTAGGCATCATTGTGGATAACATGTTAAAACCCTCGGCCCAGTGTGCAGCGGCGGCCAAGGGATATTATAATGCCTCTGTATTGTTCCATGGTGCGACCGCACCTTGAATATTGTGTGCAATTCTGGTCACTGTGCCTTAAAAAGGATATAGCATTATTAGAAAAGGTTCAGAGAAGAGCCACCAAAATGGCAAAGGGGATGGAAGGATACCCCTATGAAGAAAGGTTAAAAAGGTTAGGGCTCTTTAACCTGGAAAAGAGACGGCTGAGGGGAGATATGATAGAAGTCTATAAATTAATGAACTGAGTGGAACGGGTAAACGTAGATCGATTGCTTACGTTATCAGAATATAGAAAGACTAGGGGACATGCAATGAAGCTACAGGATAAACTATTTAAGACTAATAAGAGAAAATATTTTTTCACTCAACGTGTAATCAAACTCTGGAACTTGTTACCGGAGGATGTGGTAAAGGCTGTTAGTGTAGCTGGGTTTAAAAAAGGTTTGGACAAATTCCTGGAGGAAAGGTCCATAAACCATTATTAAAAAGGGACCCAGGATATCAATGCTTGACCCAATACAACCATTGTGGAACCTGTGTCTTTTGGGGAAACTGCTAGGTACATATGACCTAGATTGGCCACTGTTGGAAACAGGATACTGGGCTTGATGGACCTTGGTCTGACCCAGTATGGCATATCTTATGTTCTTATACTGATCTTTATCTGCTGTCATATACTATGTTACTGTGTTACTATGTAAATAACAAAATCCCAGCCCGTTTGATACAACAAAGTTAACAGATGACCCAAGCACTCCAAAATCAGTCTCCAAAAAGCCCATTCCTACATCCAAACTCCCCCCCACACACTAAATAGCCCACTAAACATCATTGTACCACCCTATCACCAACTTCTAAAAGTGCAGATACTGTTTTAGTCCCAAAAGATGCAGGAAGTTTGTTCCAGACAGTTGGCCCAATTACAAATACCTCTGCTACACCCCGTGTTGACGGATCTCCCGTCAACCTTAAGCACGCCTAATTGCTGTGACCATAGACGACAGTCTGAATCACAAAAAAGCAAACACCCAACTAAATAAAGAGGGCCCATATCATGCAAAATCTTAAAACACAGCATTGGTAACTTAAACCAACCTGCTGGATCACTATCAACCAATGAAGTTGTAACATGGGGGAAGTATGATTGAACCACCCAAACGTTACGGCACAGTGTTCTGAATTATTGGATCTGCTGCAAAGATTTTTTAGGCAAACCAACCTATAAGCCATTCACATAGGGGGTCATTCCAGAACATGAATAAAGGGTTTGTACATGCGGCAGGGATATTTATATGCCAAAAACAACCCTGCCCGTATTCTGAAACACTGCTGACATGCAAGTCCACAGCACTAGCACGGGAATCTCAGAACAGGTCCAGATGGAGCGGAACAGGGGTGTGGTTAGCCGTGGAGCTGTGTACAGTGTATTCAGAAAAGGCCCATGTACATATTAAGTGTTTCCCTGAAACGTCCACGTTATTCCTGATGAAATATGGAATAAGGCTAGGACTTAGAAAAAATTCTACTCTTCTCTGCAATGCATCCCATATTGAAGAATGGTTGCGAAAGTATGCGTTGAATTGGTGTGACTATAGTCTGGAAAAACAGAAGATGCAGTTTTAAGGAACAGAGAGCAGAGGTGAGGGAATGTTGTAAGATATAGATATATTAATAAACACCCTTACAGAAATATTAAGAAGAGCAATAGTGTTTATTCTGACTATGCTCAAATGTGCTGTTTGTGCTAAAGGAGCCAGTCTAGGGCACGCTAACAAGTCCTGTGGTCTGAAAAATGGGTCTGCTGATGCAGGGATAGTATGAACATGAACAGGGAAAGGATTCTTGTTTCAGTGAGAAACAGAGATCTTATGTTTAGTCCTGGTACCCCATGTTATTATGTTATGTCATAGCTCTTATGTATAGATTCAGGGCATCTTTTTGGCAGAAGTATGTTTTTGTGACAGAAAGTGAGTGTGTGGGTGGTTTTTGAAGGTGGTGCCTCAGGGGATCTGGTATGCTCATTTGCAATGCAGGGTGGACATGAAAGCCTGGCCAGTACCTTGACTGGATGGATGACTGCAGCATCACCAGGTGCCAGTGTGAACGGGCAGTCAAAATTGCAGAGGGTTCACATATCCCTGTCAATAATAAGTACCCTCAGAATAAGGGCATTCAACAGTGAACAGAGCACTAATGCATGCCCATAATGTGCCTCTTTTGGGACCGATGGTGTTGAGTTGAGCATGTATTAGTGCTGTTTGCACTGCTGAATGCTCCTTTTCTGAGGGTCTCTTATTATTGACAGGGGTATGTTTTGATATTTAGCCTAGGGATCCTATGCTGATTCCCTCTGGATTATTTTTCATAGGGTACTCTCACACAATCTGATATTGATGACATCAAGAAGGTTGTGTTGGAAGAAAGTGAGAAGTCTCTATATAACGTGAAAAAGCATAAATGGCCAAAATGGATAACTGAAGAAACTGAAAATTGTCCAGAAACGCAGAGAAGCTAAAGTCAAAGGAGAAAGAAGACAGTCGCAGAACTCAGAGATTTCAATCGTGCAACAAGACAAGACTACAATAACATATGCAAGGAAATAGAATCAGAAGCTATTAGAGGAAGAACAAGATCGGCTTTTCTAAAGCAACAAGAGTTAAAGAAAAAATTCCAGCCTCGAAATGGAATGCTACAAGATGCTCAAGGATCCGTGTTGAATGATGCTGAGAAGATCAAGAAAAGGTGGAAAGAATACACAGAGTCATTATACCATAAAGATCAAGTGGACCAACAGCTGTTTCAACCTGTACCTTATGATCAGGAACCATTGGTGATGAAAGAAGTCCAAGCAGCACTGAAAGCCTTATCAAAGAACAAAGCACCGGGCATTGATTGCATCCCCACTGAAGTATTACAGCAATCTAATGTAGCTGTTACCATATCTATAAGGCTGTGCCAGGAAATTTGGAAGACAAATTCATGGCCAAATGACTGGAAAAGATTTGTGTTTATACCAATACTGAAGACTGGACTGATATGTGGAAATTATCGCACAATCACTGTGATCCTACATGCCAGCAAGATTCTACTCAAGATCATTCAGCAGAGACTACAACCATATCTGGAATGAGAACTTCATGAAGTGCAAGCAGGGTTCAGGAAGGGGCAAGTAACAAGAGACATTGTCATGGATGTGAGACTGATCCTGGAAAAGACTAAAGAATACAAAAAGGATATCCATATGTGTTTTATTGACTACAGCAAGGCTTTTGACTGTGTAAACCATGAGAAACTCTGGGCCACATTAAGAAGTATTGGTATACCAGAACAGCTGATCATTCTCTTGCACAACCTTTACATTGATCAAGAAGCAACAGTTCGAACGGAACTAGGAGAAACTGAATGGTTTAAAATCAGCACTGGTATATGACTGTCTGCATACCTTTCCCCTACCTCTTTAATTTATATGCAGAACAAATCATCAGAGAAGCAGGACTGTATGAAGACAACTGAGGTGTGAAGATTGGTGGAAGACTCATCAACAATCTTCGCTATGCTGATGATACCACATTACTGGCTGAAGTGAAGACGATTTGAAAAATTTGCTTCTCAAGTTCAAGGAATATAGACTTAAAATGGGTCTGCACCTTAACGTTAAGAAGGCAAAGATCCTGACAACTGGCAAAATCAATAAGTTCATCATTGATGGAGAAGAAATTGAAATATTTGACAGCTTTAACTTACTTGGATCATCAATCAGTAAAGAAAGGACTAGCAGTCAAGAAATCCGACAACATATCGTTCTTGGTAGAATGGCTATGAAGGACCTAGACAAGATCCTCAAGGGCAGAGATGTCTCTCCATACAAAGATTCGACTTGTCCAGGCCATGGTATTTTCAATAACGTCATATGGATGCGAAAGTTGGACAGTGAAAAAGGTAGACAGGAATAAAATTGATGCCTTTGAATTATGGTGCTGGCAACGAATACTGTGTATATCATGGAATGCACAAAAAACAAACCAGTCAGTACACCTCAGGTGTCTTCATACAGTCCTGCTTCTCTGATGATTTGGTCTGTCTGTTTGTCTCCCCATATTTATTTATCTCTTTGTCCTTATTGGTGGGTTCCCTTACCTACTCCATTGCTGTAGAGTTTAAACTTTTTTCCTCTTAGTCTACCTGAGTGACCACCCCTCCCCCCTGCTGAGGTGTTGTGTAGACCTCCATTTCCTGCACGTGTGCATGCTCAGATTGCCTTCTATTCCTTGAGAAGAGCAGTGCTCTCCAGAGCTCTCCCGATAGGTGATTTATGCTGAATTTGCTGCCAAATTGTGAGTTCTATTGGTCTGTCTGTTTGTTTCCACATATTTATTTATCTATTTGTCCTTATTGGTGGGTTCCCTTACCTACTCCATTGTGTATGCCCACAATTCAGGAACAGCCTACTGGCCAGAGACACTTAGGTTCCCGCCCACCCTACCCCTCACCCCACCCACCCCAGGAGCTACATTGCCTATATAGTGGTCACATACGTGCCATCTATCCTTCCTAACTTGGGTTAAAGCCCACATCTTCTTCATCTTTTCTTCTTCTTCTTCCTCTTCTGGGACTGCTTAATCAACATGTCGTGTATTCAGTGCAATAACTGCAGTAGTTTCATTCCAAGACGAATCATTTGGAGCCTAAGAGCTTGTCCTATGTGCCTCAAGTCAGCTGCCATGCATAAAGAACTGACTCTACTAAGGAAAGACCTAGCTGCCATGCATAAAGAAGTAACTCTACGGAGGGAGGAACTGGCTGCAGTGAAGCGCACCTCTTCTAGGATAGAAACTGAACAAAGTCTACCACCGCTTCCACAAAGAATCAAACACCCCAGGAACAAATGGATCACAGTGGGTTCTGGAAGATTGCGACCTGTAACGCAGAGAATTCCTACACATCAAGAGATATCCCTGCACAATGCCTTCTCTGCCTTGGCTAATGAGGATGCCCAATCCAAAGAAATTGAAGGGCCCTTAAATGATTCAGACAATGCCCAATCTCCTTCTAAAGCCCCAAATATGAAGAAAACCTCACCAAACAGAAAACTACTACTACTTGGAGATTCCATCATTAGAGGCACCAACTTGGGAACACAGTTCAAAGGAGAGAAGATAGTCATGTGCCTACCAGGCTCTTCAGCCAGCAGGAATACAAACCAAGTTGTTGAAGTACTTAGCGAAAAAAGTGAACACTCCAAACTTGATGTTGTTATCCACAAATGACCTGGCTAGAAACAGTGCCTCTACAGTTCAAAAGGACTTTCAATCTCTGGGAGAGAAACTCAAGCCCATTGTTAACACTGTTGCATTCTCAGAAGTTCTACCTGTTCTTTGGTATTGGGACAAAAAGGCTGCATCGCATTAACAGCTTTAATTCATGGCTCCAGACCTGGTGCAAACAAGAAGGATTCAGATTTATTGGAGACTGGGGAAACAGATGAACCAACAAGAGACTATGCTGAGGGACTACATCTCTCTGTCACAGGGAAAAGAATCCTAAGTGAAAAATTCAGGCAGTATGTGGATATGCTTTTAAACTAGGAAAAAGGGGGTGACGGATGTGGAAGGTCAAGAATTGCAAGCCACCCCCTGCAAAAGCAGAATAACATCAGAAACAGCCACACTTTTAAACCACACATCAAAAACAAGTGGGAAGAAGTGGGCAGAACAAAATCAATGCAAAATACACACAAGCAAGGTAAATGCTGGAAAGCAATGAGCACAAATGCTAGAAGCTTAGCCAACAAAGTTCCAGACCTGGAAGCCCTAATGGTGGAAATGGATTTGGATATTGTAGCCATTACAGAAACATGGTTTAATGAATCGCATGATTGGGATATAGCCATAGCTGGCTATAATCTATTCAGAAGAGACAGAGAAAATGGAAAAGGAGGAGGAGTAGCCTTGTATGTCAAAAGCAATATTAAAGCTACTGAAATACAGGGGACATGGGGAAAAGAAGAAGCGCTCTGGATTGCATTAGAAAGAGGAGATGGCACTGTCATCCATACTGCTGTAATCTACAGACCTCTGACTCAAATTGAAGAGAGAGATAACAAATTGATTATAGATATTGAAAGACAGTCACAAAGGGGGAAGTGATCATATTGGGTGACTTTAATCTACCTGATGTGTATTGGATTACTCCTTCTGCACATCTGGAAAGAAGCAAAAAAAAATTGTGGATGCTCTCCAAGATGCTTTACTTAGACAAATGGTGATGGAACCAACCAGGGAAAGCTCAACGCTGGATTTAGTGCTCACCAACGGTGATAGTGTGTCAAATGTCTGCGTGAGTGCCCCTGTGAGCAACAGTGGTCATCACACGGTGTGGTTTGAGATAAAAGCCATGGTACAGGCCAATCATAGGAAGCTCAAAGTCCTAAACTTCAAAAACACTGACTTCAATAAAATGGCCGAGTACCTAAAGGAGGAGATGACGGGGTGGAAGGAGATAAGGGAAGTGGAATTGCAATGGACTAAACTAAAGGTGGCAATAAAAGGGGCAACAGATAAATATGTAAGAAAAGTAAATAAAAACAAGAGGAGAAGGAAACCTATTTGGTTTCCCAAAGAAGTGGCTGCTCAAATAAAGGCAAAAAACACAGCTTTCACAAAATTCAGAAGCTTGCAAACAGAAGAACACAGAAATGAATACAGGATCAAACTCAAAGAGTCAAAAAGAGAAATAAGGAAAGCAAAATCAAAGGCAGAGGAAAAGATGGCTAAAGATGTTAAGGGTGGCGACAAAACTTTCTTCAGGTATATTCGGGAAAGGAAGAAGATCAGAGTTGGAATTGCAGGACTCAGAAGTGCTGGGAAAGGACTTGTGGAAAGTGACATTGAAAAAGCAAAATTGCTAAACAAATACCTCTGCTCTGTTTTTACTAAAGAAAATCCTGGAGATGAACCAGCTGTGACTCCCAAATATAAAAATGGGAATGAAGTAGATACCACACCATTCACAGAAGATGAGGTGTTAGAAAAACCTGCTAAACTGAATGTGGACAAAGCCACGGGACTGGATGGGATACATCCCAGGATACTGAAAGAGCTCAGAGAGGTTCTTGCAGGACTGTTAAATGATGTCTTCAACAGATCCTTGGAAACAGGAGAGATTCCTCGGGACTGGAGAATGGCTGATGTCGTACCTCTACACAAAAGTGGTGACAGGGAAGAAGTGTCAAACTACAGGCCCGTGAGCCTTACCTCGGTGGCGGGAAAAGTAATGGAGGCACTCCTGAAAGAGCGAATAGTGAACTTTCTCAAAACCAACAGGTTGCAAGATCCGAGGCAACATGGTTTTACCGAAGGACGGTCTTGCCAAACAAATCTGATTGAGTTCTTTGACTGGGTGACCAAGGAACTAGATCAGGGGCATGCGATGAATGTCATCTACCTGGATTTCAGCAAAGCCTTTGATACTGTTCCTCATAGGAGGCTTGTCAATAAACTCAGTAGCTTGGGGATGGGTCCCAAGATGCTAAACTGGATTAGAAATTGGTTGACTGACAGACAACAGAAGGTGATGGTACATGGAGCTCTCTCGAATGAAAGGAAGGTGATTAGCTGGGTGCTCCAGGGTTCGGTCCTGGGCCCAGCACTGTTCAATGTATTTGTGAGATTGCTGAAGGACTGAATGGAAAAGTCTGTCTTTTTGCAGATGAGACAAAAATTTGCAACAGAGTGGACTCCCCCGAGGGAGTGGATAACATGAGGAAAGATCTAGAAAAGCTGGAACAATGGTCTAATGCTTGGCAACTACGATTTAATGCGAAAAAGTGCAGTGTCATGCACTTGGGTAGCAGAAATCCAAGGGAAATGTACGTGATGGGCGAGAGGTTGGTGTGCACGGTTCAAGAGAAAGACCTTGGTGTGATTATCTCTGATGATCTCAAGATGGCAAAACAGTGCGACAAGGCGGTGGCAAAAGCCAGGAAGATGTTGGGCTGCATACAAAGAGGGATTGCCAGCAGAAAGGAAGAGGTACTTATGCCACTGTACAAGTCACTGGTGAGGCCTCACTTGTAATACTGTGTTCAGTTTTGGAGACCATATCTTGCAAAAGATGTAAAAAGACTGGAAACTGTTCAGAGGAAGGTGACCAAAATGATTTGGCGCCTACGTCAGAAGCCTTATGAGAAGAGACTTGAAGACCTAAATATGTACACTTTGGAGGAGAGGAGGGACAGGGGAGATATGATTCAGACCTTTAAATACTTAAAGAGAAATGATGAACAAACAAACCTCTTCCAAAGACGGGGAAGCTGTAAAACTAGAGGGCATAACATGAAGCTGCAAGGTGGTAAATTGAAAGGCAATGTCAGGAAATATTTTTTCACTGAAAGGGTGGTAGATGCTTGGAATGCCCTCCCGATGGAAGTGGTGGGGGCAAACACAGTGATGGAATTCAAAATGGCATGGGACAAACACAGTGAATCCCTTTACAGCAACAGGATAAAAACAAAATAAACTGAAACATATAACTTCTGAACCATTTAACGTCTCAACAAATAGGGGTGTCCTACATGGAGTGGTGGGTTCACCCCTAAACAAAGACATGGAGAGGGGTGGCCTGCACCTACTCTTGCCAACTTGCTGGGCAGACTAGATGGACCATGCTGGCCTTTATCTGCCGTCATCTACTATGTTACTATGTAGAGGAGATCAAACCTAAGTTTTCCTTAGAAGCTCAGATGACAAGACTTCGACTTTCATACTTTGGACACATCACGCGAAGAGAGAGATCACTGGAGAAAGACATAATGCTTGGCAAGGTAGAAGGTCACCGTAAAGGAGGAAGGCTGGCAATGAGATGGATCGATACAATAATAACAGCTATGGATAGCACTCTACCAACATTGAGCTACTTGGCTGAAGACCAAACAAAGGTTAGGGATGTAGGCCAAATGGTACAATCCGGGGAGTGTTGACACAACATCAGTCTTGTCTCCCGTGCCTGGCACAGCAGATGTATGGCTGCCCTATCACACTGCCAACAATTGTTGTTGTTAAGTGCCATCAAGTCGGTGTCGACTCCTGGCGACCCTCTGGATAGTTGACCTAAACTTTGTTTGGTCTTAAGCCAAGTGGCTCATTGTTGATAGAGTGGTATATATAGCTGCTATTATTGTATCGATCCATCTCATTGCTGGCCTTCCTCTTTTACAGTGACCTTCTACCTTGCCAAGCATTATGTCTTTCTCCAATGATTTCTGTCTTCACATGATGTGTCCAAAGTATGAAAGCTGAAGTCTTGTCATCTGAGCTTCTAAGGAAAGCTTAGGTTTGATCTCCTCTAGTACTGACTGGTTTGTTCTTCGGGCAGTCCATGATATACACAGTATTCACGCAAGCACCATAATTCAAATGTATCAATTTTTTGTCCTATCTTTTTCACTGTCCAACATTTGCATCCATATGACAGTATTGAAAATACCATATCCTGGACAAGTCAAATCTTTATATGGAGAGAGACATCTCTGCTCTTAAGAATCTTGTCTAGGTCCTTTTAAAACTTTTAAAGTGTAACAATTAGTTTCTGTCTGTGGGCTTTCTATAGAGGTTTGTTAGAAACCCTTCATCACCTTTCTTAATTAAAAGATCCAGGTATGGAATCTGGTGTTCATCATGGGTAATTTGAAACCGCAAATCATCATCTAGAGCACTGATCCATCCATTAAACTCCTCTAACCAATTCAAACTACCATCCCAAATCACTAAAGTGTTGTTGATATAATGGATCCATAATGTAATGTTATCTTTAAATGGATGCTGATTTAAAAATTTATTCACGAAATCAAATACATAAAGGTTTGCTATATCCGGGGCCATGGAAGACCCCATCACTACCCTCTTTATCTGCTTATAGAAAAGGTCTCTAAACCAGAAAAAATTCTCAGTAAGTGTGAGATGTGCCAACTGGGTAAGGAAAGCAGTAAGGAATTCTCTTACATTCCTTCCTACGCAACAGATAGCTCTCCACAATCTTTAACGCCTCCATCTGTGGGATATTGGTATAAAGGGATTCTATATCCATAGTAACAAGTGTCAATTCCAAGTGATATTCTTTAAAATATGTAAGAATCTAAACAACATGTGAGGAATCTCTCACATATGATTTTGTGAATCCTGTTAGGTGAAAGCAGGTAGGTTTGCACCAAATAAAAGGACTCTACAGTGCAGCTGCTGGCGTTTTTCTTTCTCTGTTTTTTCGTCGGGGAAAGATATCCCAGTTACATGTCATATATTGTAGAATGATACATTTTCAGGTTATATTGGCATGCCAAGAAGCTACTGGTTTTTCAATTTTTTGACTAGTGTGTTGGAACAAGTATCAGGATGTTAGAGATAGTCTTATAGCTGTGAAGTCTGGTGATATGCTGGTTTTTAAACACTAACTCAGGCATAATTGGCCAGATCAGTATATAGTTGTTAACTTGGTTTTCCAACAGAAGTATAGATCACTCCTGCTTCTTTAAATAATCTTTTATCATGCATAGGGGTTAGTGTTTGTCCAGACATGAAATGAGCTTTACCTAATATGTACATAAGAATATAAGATATACCATACTGGGTCAGACCAAGGTCCATCAAGCACCGTATTCTGTTTCCAACAGTGGTCAATCTAGTTCACAAGTACCTAGCAGTTTCCCCAAAAGACACAGGTTCCGCAATGCTTGCATCGGGGCAAGCAGTGGATATCCCGGGTCCCTTTTGTATGGATTAATGGAAAATTTTATAAATAAAAAATTAAAAAAAAAAAATAATAATGGTTTATGGACCTTTCCTCTAGGAACTTGTCCAAACCTTTTTTAAGCCCAGCTACACTAACGGCTTTTACTACATCCTCCGGTAACAAATTCCAGAGTTTGATTACACGTTGAATTAAAAAATATTTTCTCTTATTAGTCTTAAATAGGTTACCCTGTAGCTTCATTGCATGTCCCCTAGTCTTTCTATATTCTGATGATGTAAACAATCGATCTACGTTTACTCGTTCCACTCCATTCATTAATTTATAGACCTCTATCATATCTCCCCTCAGCCGTCTCTTTTCTAGGGTGAAGAGCCCTAACCTTTTTAGCCTCTTTTCATAGGAGTATCCTTCCATCCCCTTTACAATCTTGGTGGCTCTTTTCTGTACCTTTTCTAATAAAGCTATATCCTTTTTAAGATACGGCGACCAGAATTGCACACAATATTCAAGGTGCGGTCTCACCATGGAACGATACAGAGGCATTATAATATCCTTTGTTTTATTTTCCTTTCCTTTCCTTTCCTTTCCTTTCCTTATGATACCTAGCATTCTATTTGCTTTCTTGGCTGCCGCTGCACACTGGGCGGAGGGTTTTAATATGTTACCCACGATGACACCTAGGGGTACAGTATGTTTACTAAACCGTCTTTAACGTTACCGGTGTTAGTTGCAGCGTTAACATGAGGAATGCCATATAAGGTAGTGGGCGTTCTGGTCTTAAGGTAGCAATGGCGGGTTATCGTGCAATAGAGGGTGCCGTGCACGTTATCGCGCGTTAACCTTAACATCGTGCGCTGACCTGCAATCACAGGAACAGAGGTGTAGCACACTGGTTAATATAATGACTGCTGAGACAGGGGTCATGAGTTCGATCCCTCAGTGGGCTCAATGAATAAGGGTGCCCAAGGCAATTCCTTTTCCTGCTTGTAACAGACACATTCCAACAATCTGTGCTGCCAGCCAAAAGTACCCACACCCCAGTGACATAACCTAATGCACCTTTTAGGGCGCACCAGAAGGCACATCTTAAACCACCGCGTCAACCAAGGCAGGTTATAATGTGCTCTAGAGGGCGGGACGAAATGTTGGCAACCCCCAAGGCACCATATAAGGTGGCCCATAAGCTGCCGGAATCTAAGGTGCTGCTAAAGATGCCCCAAGGATGTATAGGTGACTCAAGAAATGGTGCCCAAGGGCAGTAAGGTGCCCCAAGTTGACAAGCAAGAAAGGTATGGCCCAAACACAGATGGAACCCTAACACTGCACAGAGCACCAAGGAAAGGCAATGCACAAGTAATGGAAGGAAGTAGATCAGAGCTGATGGACCAGACAAATCTGCATGCAGCCCATGTGGCAGCTGGTAAAGTGTACAAACATATTGGGGGCAGCTGTACCAATGCACAGGGTGATGGTAATGTACCGTGCAACAATGAGAGTGTGTGGCAGAGGATGGGAATACGTGTCCAGCAGAGGAGGTAGAGGTGGCAGGATAGGTGCAATGACAGGAGGACAGAGGAGTAGCAGTGCCATGCAGAGCAAACACAGGAGAGGCAAGCAGGAAAAGCCGCAATGCAGAAACGTGTACCAGTGCAGGACATGGGGTAGCAGCCTGCACATTAGGGTAGGACGCCATACAGCTGGCAGACATACATAGATGGACAGAAGGATGTTTGGCAATTGTGATAAGGGTATAATGTGCCAACAGCACAGATATGCCTGTTACAGGACTGAAAAGTAGCTGTGTAGGACAGGCATACAAATTAAAGAAAACAGAGAGGAATCAAACCCATGACCATTAGCACAAATGTCAATGCACAAACTGGTAGGCTACACCACCAACTTGAGTTCAATAGCAAAGGCTGCATACAAGAACACTGCAGGGCACCACACAAAAAGCCTGCTGTCTGCCAGGATAGGGCAACCCCCAACAGTAACCATGATGGAATGCACATGCAGAACTGGTGTCTACAGCTCAGATCACAGTCTGTAATTGGGACGAGAGCCACATATAACTACATGCACACACACAATGAAATGTTATGCAGTGGATACAGCATGCAAAAGAGGAAAGAGCCTAAACCCAAAGGGTGGCAGGGGATGCTCTGTGGAGCAGGGCAAAATAGGGAACAGAACAGGAGCATGTGAGAATTGAACCTGCAAACAGGTGTGGCCCAGACCAGCTGAACAACAGCAATGCCAATCCCCCAAGCAGACTGCCTACATGGACAGTACAAAGAAAGAGCCATATGTAACAGCTAATATGTGATGGATAGGCAGCACAGAGGGCACACTGGTGTACAGTGAAGAGATGGAAGGGTGTGTGGAGTGGTGACGAACCTGCAGGCAGTTCATGGTCAGGTTAGCACAAACCCCCCCCCCCCAAAAAAAAATAAATAATACCCATGTGGGAATCAAACCTGCAACCTATACTGTTTTAACACATGTCTGTAACCACTATCCCAAACAACTACAGCAAGCACAATTCAAAGATATTACCTCAAAGGGAATGTGTGTATGGGAACCCGTAATACCCAGTGATGTGGCAGACGGCTGGCAGATAGCTGGCACCGTACAAGGATGTGAGCACAGGTGGGCCATGTACATGACCAGGGAATCACTAAATATGTGTGTCAGTGTGGTCAAGCAGCAGCACAGACAAATGTACGTCCAACACATATTTTTATTTTGGTTAATCATTAGACATAGCGTAGATACCGCCTTTCATAATATCAAGGTGGCTGGATAACAGCAAAAAAACCGAAAACACATTTCGCAGGGCAGCAACTCACATGTCACAGAAAAGTCACTGGGCCGGCTACAGATGATGTACAGGAGAGATAATGTGCAGTAAGTGCATGGTATGCACTGTGCATTGGCCCCCCCCAACCCCCCATGCTGCTGTACACCCCAAATGTTAGTCACATATGTGTGCATGTAGACAGTAGGTGGTGCATGATGAGGGCCCAGCACACATCAGTCATGATTTGTCCCCAGAAACATATCTGTCCGCCAATACAGGAGGCACAAAAATGAAACAGCATACGTTGTTAATAGTAAGCAAGGGTAAACACATATCAAAATATATGTTACAGCTGTCACATAATGCCTGATATAGGAATCAAAGCAGCACCAATGTAACCTAAAACACGCGCCAAATGCAAAATGGGGATATGGCAACAGGTACAAGAGGCACATGAACACAGAGAATTCAAATAAAACGAACCTCAGAAACATGCAGAGATAGCACTATGCAGAAGGTCCCCTGCAATGGGTGGTGTGGATACAGTGTCTGTACATATATATCGCGGTACATGGAATGCACATATGAAGGAAGAAAATGGACACCCATACTGCCACACTGCAAATATAACGGGGCAATGTGAGTGTCTCAACCTCAGTGGATAAATAGGACTGTGCAGACATGCAATGCTAGGTTTGTAAATCAGTGTCCACGTCTGTACAGTAAACAAACACAATAACCTGTCTATAGAGATTGAAAGAAATGTCAAACATGGTCCAGTAACCCACACAGAAGCCATACTGCCACATGCTGTGTTGCACCAACATATTCAGTCACATGCACATGCACCGTGTACGTTGAAACATGATACAGTGATGCCACACATGCACTGTAACACCCTTAGTGAGGGCAAACATCAATCAAAGATGTTGGTGTGCAGTAAAGTGGTGTGGTGGCAAATACTGTGTCATGTCCAAGTGGAGGGTAGGCCGACATGGACAACAGGACCTCTACAATGTTCCCCCTGTGCCACACGCATAGCTGTATGCTCCTGTTGAACTAAACAGATGAGGATATCCTGTGGTGCAGGTCACATACATGGGCAACACACACCAACACAATGTCAGATGGATGTACAACATACAGGGACAATGTCAGTCCCTGCTGCACACGTAGGGACCAGTACACAGTGTCCACAGTGCAAAGGGTGTCTGCAACCCGACAAGTCCTGTTAAGACTGACCTTGAAACCCTGGTCATGCATAGTCAAGTGTGACATCTCAATATGCCACAGTACTGGAAAGGTCATGTGTGTCTCCTGCGATGAACACGACACCCAGACAGAGCACGGTAGCAACAGTGTGTTGGACAGGACTGTTATGCTCAAAGGAGCTGTCCAACAACAATGTCCATCCTAGGCATGTGTCCCACTCGCCGAGGTCAAACATCCTATGCCACCATCTCCCAGGGATAGT
This sequence comes from Ichthyophis bannanicus, assembly GCA_033557465.1. Lineage (NCBI taxonomy): Eukaryota > Metazoa > Chordata > Amphibia > Gymnophiona > Ichthyophiidae > Ichthyophis > Ichthyophis bannanicus. The sequence goes on along the minus strand of CM066041.1, from coordinate 224,350,554 downwards.
TGCATGGTGTTGTGTCCTCCAACAGGTGGGTGATGGTGACCGTGGATACACTGTAGTAGATGTGCTGTGTGTGTCCTCTGCCCTGTGTCAGAAGAAGGAGAAACAATGTCTTGGTATGCTGCTCACAACATCAGGGCACATTGCAGGGAGTCAAACATCAATATATACGTAATGAAACGTCACAAAGGCAAACATAACATGATCACAACACAGAACACAGTGCATGTTGTGGACATTTGGAAATGGAACCGCAGACGAGGGTGTTTATATTTATATATATATATATATATATATATATAGTCATGTCCATGCCCATGTTATACAGGCTTTTCACAGCGCCACCCCATGTTCATCAGCATTGGTGCACAGAGACCCAACAGGAAAGGTCCATGAAACAAACAGCAAAACACTAACATGTAAAGGCTGATGTCATTCCCAAAAGACCCAAGGTGCAACCTACCGTGTGTCTGCAGCAAGTGTCTGCTCGGGATTCTCTGAGGCTGGAAAAGGCCACAGCACATCACAGTGAAGGCAGAAGATGTCATTGAAATGTGTAGAATTACCATGTCCCCATGTCCCGCCACTGTTGATGCATGTCAAAATTATGGCGACATCTGTGATACATAAATGCTGTTGTGCAGTGGTCTGTCAGCACACAAGAGATAGGTCAGCTCACAACACACAACACATGCGCACAATGTTCACAAGGTCAACAGCAGTAAGGTAGAGATAGCACAGTCACCACTGCTCCACAGGTGTACAGACCCCTCACACCACATGATAATGCAAAATGCCTGCACACTGTATCATCACACAGCCAACCCAAAAACACACAACCACACAGTATGCTAAGGTGAGCGTGCCACCAGTAGCATATGGCCTGTATGTGCACAATTGGAGATTAGTGGAGATAAAGGCTTGTCAAATGCAATGATACACTACTGTTGGCTCATACTACAATGTCAGGGAAGGGGTGCACGTGCAGCCCACCACCAGAACACCTAGGACCTGCAGACACACGCAGCTCTGTTGGATGTGTCCCAGCGACAGTGCTGGAGAAGACAAACTGGGCAGGAACAAATGTGGATATGTGTGCCAACAGCAACATATGGGGTATGGGGGTGCAGGGCAAAGAGGTGAACGACAGCATATGTGCACTGTGACAGATTACTTCAGACGTGTTTATTGTCGGATGTTGTTCTATGTAAACCGTGCTGATCGCAAATAGTGCGGTATATAAGAAATGTTAATAAATAAATAAAATAAATAAATAAAAAAATGTGCTCCTCCTGATTGTTCTCACAGACAAATTACCTGTAGGTCCACCTACTCCAGACTACTGCATGTTGAATGACGTACAGTCATCTGCCACTGCACCACAGCACCAGGAGGGTCACCAAGGATATCCTGTGGATTGAGAAACACAAGAGAAACATACATATGTCATATTGGAGCTGTGCAGCACACACACACCACCTTCACGTCCTCAGCTCTCATACCCCCCAAGATTCTTTATAGACTGGCTGTTCTCCATCACATTGTACCGACTCACCTTGTGCTAAAGTTGTCACTGAAGTGTGTGTGGCAAACTACAAGGGCCCGTACTCTGTCCGTCCCCTCCCTGACCTCTCTGCTGCCTCCAAAACTGTTGAACACAACCGTCTCCTCGCTACCCTGTCCCTGCTCAGCTCTAAGGCCTCTGTACTATCCTGTGCCCCCCATATCATTCCCACTGCCCCTTCAGTGTGTGTTCTGGTGGCTCCATGTCCTCTGCTACCCCGCTGGCAGTTCCTGTACCACAGGGATATATTCAGGGGCTTCATCCTTTCCCTCTCTCCATATCCAGTTCCCTGGTGTGGCTATCTTATCCCTTGACTTACATTACTAGCTGTGTGCTGCTGAGTTGCAAATATATCTCTCCACGCCTGAGCTATTTCTGCCAAACCGCACCTTTATGTCTGCTTGCCACCTGACATTGCTGGCTGCATGTCACCCCACTACGTGAAATTGACAGTGGCAAAGAACAGATATCCCATATTTCCACCTAAACCCTCCCCTCCCATTACAGCGTCTGTGTGTCATTTGGCACACCTTCCTTTCTCCAGGGTCCTCAATGTAGGGTTGTCTTGGACTCCACTTTCCTCCTTGCCACACATATCCATCCTGTAGCTGAGGTTTGCGGTTTCTTTCTAGATGACATCAGCTATATTTTGGCCGTCCTCCATGAAAACACAACTACAACGCCAATGCACCCCTCAATTACCTCCCGGCTTGCCTACTGTAACCTACACCTTGCTGGTCTGCCTTTGAATCATCTCTGTCTGCCTTGAAATATGCAACACTGCACTGCATAGCCAATCTACCGCCAGACGCATAATGGCAATAATACTCCCCCTGTCAGGACACCTCACAGGCTCACTATCCCTCTCGGCATCCATGTCAAGCCTCTCCTGCTGACTTATACATGCAGTAACACTATGGCTTTACAGTAACTTTCCTTAATGATCTCAACTACCACTAATACAACTACAACTAAGCATGTATATAGTGCTACCTGTCATATGCAGTGCTATACGGAAACAAGTAACACACAGTCCCTGCTCATCAGATCATACAATCCAATCAATCACCTCATATTACCAAATATGAACCACACATGTCTATGCAACTGTTCCCATCTATGGCCCGCTCTCCTACTGTTGACCCCAGACTACACGCCTTTCACCTCGCTGTACCCAACGGATGGAACTAACTACCTGTGGCTGTACAGCAGCCCCCTTCCCAATCAGCAGCAAATCATGTGTGACAACTTACCACCTCCCCCAAGCCTACTAATCCTGATACACATAATCCAGCTCCACCTGCTGTTGTGCCCTGCTCACATCTTATATGTTTGAGTCATGACTAGATTGTAAGCTCTGATGTCCAGGCATTGTCTCTTATATGTCAGTGCAGTGTTGCGTCTGACTGCTGTTGTGATACAAATGCTCACTAGTAGTAGTGGTACACATATATCTAAACAAATGTATGTTCCAACATATGCAGTACTTACATGAGAAGAGCTCCTCAATCACCTGCCGCCTAATTGCTGTGCCCTCACGTGTGTCACCACGGCCACGTACAGGAGGGCACGTAGGATCATCTTCCAGATCCTCATTAATTTGGACAGGGATATCGTGCCTGAGAGCAATGTTGTGCAGGATGCAACAGGCTATAATGATCTCTGCCACAGTCTGGGGTTTATATTGTAAGGCCCCACTGGTCCTTTCCAAACACCTGAAACGACTCTTCAAAACACCAAAGGTGTGCTCTATGACAGAGCGGCTGGAGGCATGGGCCTCATTGTACCTCATCTCTGCACGTGTCCGTGGTTCATGCACTGGGGTCAGCAACCAGGGACAACACCCATATCCTGCATCACCTGCAGAAAGAAATGTGAAATGTTAAACCAGGAGCTGATGTCCACACACATGGCCAAAAACATGTGCGTGCAAAACAAAAGCGCAAACAATTATGACACAAACATATGACATCACATGATGGTACACCACAACTATGCAGCAGCGTCTGAAGGTCTGAGACACAAAACAAGGGGTAGGATGGTACATCACAAGTATGCAGCAGCGTCTGAAGGTCTGAGACACAAAACAAGGAGTAGATGTAAGGATTGCAATCAACATAATCTGTAACGACACTAAACACATGGCTAGACTCCTGAGGCCGAAAGGCAGCAGCACCAGCCCTGAACACATCAGCCACACACATGCAATAACCCCTGAGCAAGGGCAGAGATGCACACATGTGGAAGCATGTGAGGGTCATGATAGTGTCCACACGCAGCAGGTGGTATACGCACAGGTACCTGAGTTGGCCAGACAGGATGGCAGAGACAACACCACACTCTTGATATACATGAACCATATATGTATGTTGTACTGTGTCAACAGAAAAACACAATGTGAAAATGTCACAAATGTTAGCGTTCATTCTGCCATCAACATACGCACCATAGCAAGGAAGAGCTGGAGGGCACTCTCTCCACCCCCTCCAATGTTAGATCACACACAGACAGATGAGACACACACACAACTAGGGGTACACCTCAAAGACAGACATGTGCACATATGGTTAGTCAGAGGATCACCATGTGCATGTCAGAGATGAGAAATACCCACCCAGCAGTATACAGTCCTCATACTGTCCTGCCTCAAATTGTCTGATGCAGGATATAGGAGTCATGGGTGGACCCTGCAAACCTAGGGACCACATTCAGAATACGCATATTTGCATCACATACAACCTGAACATTCAGGGAATGGTAGTGTTTGCGGTTGCAGAAAACTGCCTCTCTGTCTCTGGGCGGGACCAGGGCAACATGTGCAATCAATAGCTCCCATCACGTGAGGTATCCCGGCAAACGCCTCAAAGGCCTGGTTGAGGGTCCCCCACTGTTGCCTAGTGTTGGGAATTGCAATGTAATTCCCCACCCGGCTGATCATGGCACGCAGTACCTGGTGGAGACAGCGTGAGAAGGTGGGGCGGCTCATACCTCCCACTGCGGCCACAGATGACTGGAAACAGCCAGAGGCAAAGAAATGTAGGGCACCAAGGAGCTTGACCAAACCCGGTATGACATGTGACTGATCAGTCAGGGGTTCGAGGTCAGGTCTTAGATCCTCATAGAGCTCACTAATAGCCCCTGTGCTCAGACGGTAGAGGGAGATGACCTGGTCCTCATGCATGTCCTGGAGCTGGGCCCTGGGCCTGTAGAGGTGAGGCTGGCAAGGCTGCAACTCAGCATGCCTCCTGCGCCGTGCCGGCACATTCCCTGCTTGGCCTGCTCCCCATAGCTGCAGGTCTGCGTTGCAACGGGACTGCACCGATGCCCTGTGCCTCAGCCCCATGGACACCATCTCCCCTGTCAGGCAACCGCAGCCCCTGCACACCTCCCAGTGCACATGCAGCACCCCCAAAGCCAGCCATAATCGACACTATAAACTCAACACCTCCTCTACCTTACACAAACCCTGCCACTCACTTCCCCCACCACTCAGCAACCCAGCCACTCACCTCTCCCACCACTCACCAACCCAGCCACTCACCTCTCCCACCACTCACCAACCCTGGCACTCAGCTCCCCCAACACTCACCAACCCAGATATTCTCGATGCCTAACCTGCCTCTGACACACTCCTCGCTCCACCAACAACAAACACTGCACGCCTTCTGTCTCCCTCGCCTACACAAACCCCTCAGCGTGTACCACGTGTGCATATCTATTTATGTTTTTTTTATGTCTGCATGCCATTGCACACATTGCGCACACGCAGTGGCATGTGTGGCGCCTGTGCACATTGCACATGTGCAGGGGAGATGCGCGAGATGCGTGTGCGGGACACCACATTGCGCATGCACTGTACGTTTGTGTGAGCGCCATTCCGCGCATCTCCCCTGTGCATGCGCAATGCGCGTGCGCAATGACACGCAGACGTAAAAAAAAAGTATAAATAGACATGCACACATGATACACGCTGAGGGGTTTGTGTAGGCGAGGGAGACAAGGCGAGGTGTGGAGCAGGCGCGGCAAGGGTGTGGTCAGGACTATAGCAGGTGAGGAGAGATGTGTTGCGGAGCAGACGGAAGGGAGAGGAGGTGAGTTGAGGAGCAGGTGGGAGGGAGAGGAGGCGAGGAGCAGGCATGAGGTGGAGTAGAGGAGCCAAGGGGCAGGGGAGGGAGTATTAGGTGAGGAACGGGAGGGGTGAGGATGTGTGACAGGGAGGGAGAGGGCAGGGAGATGCAGCGACAGGACATGGGAGGAGGGGGGGCACCTGTACAGCGGGCCCCAAAGGCGGCAGGAAGAGGTGGGCCTGTGGTGGTGGCTGCAGGCCCATCAGGTGTGTCCCAGCCCACCCAGGGGCCACCCAGTGCCAAACGGAGGCGTATATCAGTGCCAGCTGAGGAACGGAGGAGGGCTGTTAGATTCAGCCTGCAGGAGAACCACATCCTGCTGGCCAGTGTGTTGGAGCGCTATGAGGTGCTCTATGGCCAGCAGAGCTCCAGCACTACTGTGGGCACACGCATACACATGTAGGAGGAGGTACAGGAGGACGTAGCCCAGGCAGGTGGACCAACCAGGCACCTGGACAGCCTGAGGAAAAGATTCAGTGACATCAAGCATGGTGTCCGTGCACACATGGTGGCGGAGAGGCGACATGCCATGGGCACTGGTGGGGGTGCTCCCTTTGCCACAACTCTGACACCCCTGGAGCAGGCGCTCGTAGACCGACTTGGCCCCATCTACCTGCATGGACTGCCAGAAGCGCTGGACACTGCCCATCCACAGGCAGGTAGGTCTGAGATATGCAGCACACGTACAGCTCACGGCCCAGCACATGCCGGCCATGGACGGGATGGTGGGGGCCTATGTCCTGAGAACACGTGTGCCCTAACAGGCAACTGGGGGCCACAAAACCAGCAACACCTGGCAGGGTACGTACAGGGTGGGTGTGACAGGTACCTTGGACTATGTGCACGACAGCCACAGTCCTGGACATAGGAGAGCACTGCACAGGTGTACAGAACCAGGGGGGTTGGGGGGCAGTCCCTCAGCCAGGCGGAGTGCCACCCCCCTCCACTGCGCAAGGGAGGGGAAGAGGACTGTACATACGGGGAGGGCCCAACACCTTCCAACCCATGAACCCAGCACATGCAGCATCTATTCGTACCTGGCATATAGGCCACCAAATCATCATACATCTGCAGCCAGTCACGCATCACAATATGACAGGGGGAAACAGACAGGAGGGATGTACAACTAGGCCAGAACACATTGCCCTGGGGGTACCCGCACCCACCACCTATGATGTGTGTTTGCTATTACCTTTCCAGGGACATATCCAAGACAAGTTACAGAGAAAGGCCTATCACACTGGGATGACGAGGTAGACGCAAACAAACTACAACGACATCACACAGATGTCAGACACATACCACTCTGTCATTGGCCAACATACTGTGGGGATCCCCCACCCACCCTCAGAGGACATTGGGGTGCACATCGCCACAGCTGTACCAACTGTACCTAGCCCCCACACCACCTGGGGCCAGCTCTTATACAGGTACCGCAGTGCCACAGACACATTCCCATGACCCCTACCCATGGTGCAACCCCATGCCCAGCATCGCTCCACCCATCCCCTGAAACAACCCACCACACCCAATGAGTATGGGATAGCTGTCCACCCACATCGCACAGTAGCTACCAAAGCGGCAGTCCCCACACACATCTGGCTGACCTGGACACATGCTGCAACACCTACCGTGCATACCACTCAGGCCAATGCATACACATCACTCACACACACTATGACAGGCCACAATCCCACTCAGGGCTCCCACACACACCCGGGCAGATATAGAGCTGAGCCCATATCCCAGGTCACACGCACAGTGCATACCTACTGCTGCATATAGTGGGCCCGGCACTCGCCACCCCATTCCCCTAAAACACAACTTCAAATGTGGCACAGCTCCACCAGCGCAAGAAGCTGCTCCGCCCCCCGCCAGGTACAGCACACTGTACGCACATGTGCTGTCCCCATTGTAGGCGCAGCAACAGCAGGTACAGGCTGACAACACATTGCTGTTGGCGGGGATGTACTACACAGGTGTACATATGTGTCCTGGCCAAACTCATCTTTGCTGTGTACCCTGTTCCACCCACCAGGTGACATCCAGGCCATGGAGGCGTATGAGGAGGAGGATGTGCCAGAGCCAGAGGATGCTGAGGGGCCAGAGGTCGCAGAGTCTAGGGACGCGGCCAGCACTGGCGGGGAGACCCCAGGAAACAATGTGGTGCCCGAGGCAGAGGACAGGGCAGCAGATGTCCACGCACCAGTGGGGACCTCTAGCAGCAGCACACTGGCTGTGGAGGGCACGGAAACGGAGGGGAGTCTGCACACAGTGCAAATGCCAGGGACATCAGGCACGCCACCCACCAGCATGGATGTGATCCTGGCAGAGCTGCAGGCTCATACTGCCTCATCAAGGCACGATGCTGAAGGTGGGTAACAGAATAAACAACAAGCCCCCTGGGGGTTGAGGTAACATCCACAATGACATTCCATGTGCTCCCCAATATGATGACACCATAGCACGTACTTTTGTATGTTTTGTGGGGGTCTGTGCCATGTGCGATCCCCCCTCTTGTAGCATGGGTTGTCTGGTATCATCATTTTAATGAGCTCATACATCCGCCCACTAGTCACCAGCATATATCCCAAGGAGAAGTACAGCGTTACCCACCTATCACAGATCACCTAGACAGCTTACTCGTCGGACCCCTCTCTCTGTGTAATGGTACTAGCATAGATAGTCAGGGTAATCAATACTGTGTGCCAGGTTTAGAGCAAACAGCGCCCCCCAGATATATATCTGTGTGCCATGAATCCCCACGTTATCCGGCCTATCTCATATGACCGGTGTGCAGATCAATCATTGACACAATGAACTGCGACACATTCCCATGTATCATATCTGTGATTCCCACGACCCTTCATCAGGATCATTTCCTGGCCTGAGGATGGATCATGGGACACACAGATGTAAACATGGTACTGCGTTGCTGGTCATCGCGTGCATGATTTCTCTGCGGAATGGTCTGTTGGGATACGCCACACATATGCATGAGTCACGGTGGGGGGTGCAACATATGTCTCACACATCACCTTGTGTCTCACCCACAGCCACTCGTCAAGCTCTGATGACCATTTGGGAGGAGGACAGCCAGCTGCATGCCACAGCTGAAATGATGGCAGCGGCACTAGTGCATATTGCGGATGCCCAGGAGGCCATGGCTCGTTGTCCCCAGCAGCCAGCACTAGCGCCAGAGGTGGCACCAGCAAACCCGGCACAGAGGAGTGGGTTGGGCCGTGGTTGCCATGGACGTGGGCGGCCACGCAGGATGTGAGCATGGGGAACAGGTCACCACATCTGTGAAAATAAAGACATCAAAACCTATTTATACCTATGTGTACGTCTCCAGTGTGTGCCACTGTGCTCCCCTGAGTACCCTGCCCCCCATGTTGTCACCCTGGCCACATGTGCCTCCCCATTTCCCTTAGGGGTGTGGTGTCTGCACTGCCCCCAATCAACACACATACGTTATACCATGCCCTGTGTGCCATGCACCGTGCCATGTGTGCACCCTTCTACCTATGCATGGGAGTATACCCTACCTCTCCCGGCGACCAGCAATATGTTTATGGTGGTACATGTATGTTTTACCGATCTGTCACTCACACCTCATATGGTCTCCATTAGTCTACCCACATGTGTGACCATCCTCTCTGCCCACACCAGGGCCTACGAGGCTTTCCTACAGGAGCTCTCCAGATCAACCAACAATAACTAAGCTCCACAAACAGAACAATGGCTGGGAAAAATCGCATCGCTAAAGCGGTTGCCCCCATTACAGCTTCTGCCTCTGTCCAGACAGAGGTCCTAATGCCAGTTGAAGGACCGGTTCCATGTGCAGGGTGCCTGCATACTGAAGCTCTGAGGAAACAAGTGGAGTGAAGGGCTTTCAGGTAAGGTTTGCCTCTTTGCGGATGATACCAAAATCTGCAATAGAGTAGACACCCAGGAAGGGGTAGATAACATGAGGAGGGATTTCGCTAAGCTTGAAGAATGGTCTAGAATTTGGCAGCTGGGATTTAATGTTAAAAAATGTAAGGTCATGCATTTGGGCTGCAGCAATCCAAAGGAGCAATATAGTATAGGGGGTGAAGTACTTTTGTCCACTAAAGAAGAGCGGGACCTAGGCGTGGTTGTGTCTGATGATCTTAAAGTAGCTAAACAGGTAGAAAAGGCGACGGCAAAAGCTAGAGGGATGCTTGGGTGCATACGGAGAGGAATGGCTAGCAGAAAAAAGGAGGTGATAATGCCTCTGTATAAGTCTTTGGTGCGACCTCATTTGGAGTATAGTGTGCAATTCTGGAGACCGCACCTTCAAAAGGATGTGAACAGGATGGAGTCGGTGCAGAGGGTGGCTACTAAAATGATTAGTGGTCTTCATTATAAAGCATATGAGGACAGACTGAAGGACCTTAATATGTACACCTTAGAGGAAAGGCGGGATAGAGGTGATATGATTGAGATGTTTAAATACCTCCATGGCATAAATGTTCAGGGAGAGAGCCTCTTTCAATTGAAAGCAAGTTCTGCTACGAGGGGACATGGAATGAGGGTGAAGGGAGATAGATTCAGGAGTGATACGCGGAAATATTTCTTTACGGAAAGAGTAGTGGATCCATGGAATAGTCTCCCAGTGGAGGTGGTAGAGATGAGGACAGTAACTGAATTCAAAAAAGCAGGGACAAACACAGAGGATCTCTAAAGGTAAAAAGGGGACTGTTGTAGTTGTTATGGAAGGACAGACTAGATAAGCCATGTGGTCTTTTTCTGTCGTCATATTTCTATGTTTAGCCACATATGGTTGTGGGAGGCACAGGCAGACAAAGGTATCTAGCTACAGTCAGCTGTTTACTCTTCCCCAGCGCTTGTAGTGAGCCACCGCTCATCCTCCTGACCAACATCCACCTGTCTCGGCCTCAACAGCTATCCCCCTGTGCAGCTCCTGGGTATAGCAGTCCCTCCTATCCTTCCTGCCATATACCTGCCGCTAGCCTTTCCCTCCATTCCCCTCCGAGCATGGTGCATCTGATATGCAGCCTACACATCACAAGCAGCATGCATGTGACTATAGCTGCTGGGACACACAGCACATCGGTACATCACAGGGGCACCAGGGGACACAGACGCCTACGCACATGGCCATCCCCCACACCTGAGTGTGGAGACGGCCCATGTATGTTACCTATGTCTACCACACATACACATAGGGATCTACACACATCCCATGCTCACGTCAACAGTCTGTAAGGGAGACACATGACCATTGTGATGTATTAACACAACTGTATTTAAAGAAATATTTAAAACACGAACTGCATACAAAAGCCGACATGTTGGGTCCTGGGAGACAGGACAGCACAGGGCATGTGTGAGGGCGCCACTGGGACCCTCACATGCTCCTGGGATGCCCCTCAGGGGATGGCTGTTGAGATGCACCGCCCATGCCAGCCGCACGCTGCATGTGCATCTCGGCAGCCAGCCACTGAATGGCGCCTGCCAGCTACTGGATGGTACGGTCCTGGGCCCGCTGGCGTTGCAGCACGCCAGCCATTGCCACAGACAGGTCCCAGATGCACCTGCCACCACATACACACCAGGTGCCCGGTATCTGTCTGGTGGCATGTGCGTGGGCCCTGTCTGTGGCAATGGGTGGCGGAGCTACACCCAGACGGGCACCATCACCACACACATGCGGCAGCTGGCAGGGACCCACAGTGCTCTGTGCTGTCCTGTGTCCCCTCCACACACCTCCTCCTCCCCCCTGACACCTCCCACCCACCCTCACCCATGCCCCCCTCCCCGCTCTCCTCCTCCTCTTCCTCACACCCCGACGCATCACACACACCCTCCCCTCCCTCCCACCCCACCCTCCACCCCCTCCATATCCCGTTGTCCTCTTCAGCCTCTGCCTCCTCCTCCTCGACCGGCTGGACTGCAGCTGTGGGGCGTGTTGTGGGAGGCCCTGATGTTGATGGTCCCTCACCAGCAGCAGCATCCTCTGTTGGGGAAGACAGTCATTAGCACACCATCATGCAATTGCAACACCACATAAACATAGTGTGGCTTTCCACATGCTGTTGGACCACTGTAACATGCTGTACTGCGCAACAGAGGCCGCAACACTCTCCGCCATGTTGCTGCAGTGCCCTCCTTTGGAGGTGGTCCAGGACATCCGGGCAGTGCAGCCACAACTCCCATCCCTTTTTCCGTAGGTCCTCCACCTGGGAGGAATACAGTGGGTGGGAACGGTAGGGGCCAAATATCTCTGGTGGGTGCCCAATGCATATCACACATCACTGCGAGCAGCAGGGTGCTGCTGCTGCTCTGGCCAGTGGGTCCTCTACTACCTGTTGCCAACACCGCCTGCATGTGTGGCTGTGGGTGTGGGCATGTGTGGGGTGCCACCTACGTGTCCTGTGAGCAACCCCCGGACCCCCCTTACCCTGTTCCTACACTCTCCTTGCATGACATGGCAGCACCATGCCATGTGTGGGGTAGGCATGCTGGTCTCCAGGGGAGGTGTTTCTTAACCCCCTGTGTGGTCCGGCACACACCTGTGTGTTTGCTTGACCTACACACATCAGCAGACACACCCACCATGCCACCATGGTATATTAAATTGGAACATGTGTGATGTGTTCTGGCATCGCGTGGGGATTGGGTGGCCCTGAACACATCACCAGGAGCCACTACCATAACACCAGGATGTCTACTATACCTCTGTGGTCAGGACTAAGGCCTCCTGTGAATAGGGCAGTTGTGGGAGAATGCAACAGGAGCATGCACAAACACACCTAGCTGGGCTATAGACCACTGTAATCAGGTCCTGGGCCTCCTGGACTTAGGGCAGAGCTGTGAAACCCCAACAGATGCAGGTACCCTGACACCAGGATCTATAATGGACCTCTGTAATCAGGTCCAAGGCCTCCTGGAGTTAAGACAGAGCTGTGAAAATCAAACAGATGCAGGTACCCAAACACCAGGATCTGTAATGGACCTCTGTAATCAGGTCCAAGGCCTCCTGGAGTTAGGGCAGATGTGTGAACCTTGCAACAGCAGCAACTACCATACCAACAGGATTTATAACAGACCTCTGTAATCAGGTCTGGGCCGCCTGGGGATAGGGCAGATGTGTAAACCTTGCAACTGCATCAACTACCATAACAGCAGGATGTTGAACAGACCTCTTTAGTCAGGCCTCCTGGGGGTAGGGTAGATTTAAACACATGAACAGCAGCAGGTACCATAACAGCAGGATGACAACTAGACCTCTGTGATCAGGTCCACAGACTCCTGGGGATAGGGCATCTTGGACACAGCAGCATACGCAGCTATATTCATCACTGATTGGCCCACAGACTGGTGTCTCTACCATGTTGCACATGTATGATGTGTGTTGATTGCTGGATATTGTGTTGCACACCTGGCATTGTGTGACCTGTCCCCATACACTTTACCTCATGTGGGTAGTCTGCAAAACGATTAAACTGCCTCGTCAGGTGTGCCTATGCCCTCCTGACGTGGCCGAGGTCCTGCCTTTTGGAGGAGCCAGGAAATAAGCGCATATGCCTGTTGCACATCAGTCCTGCAAGGTGAAGCAGATCACGCCTCGTAAAAGCTGGCTTCCGAGAATGCCTCCCAGAACAAAATGTGGATAGCAACGGAAGATGTTTATTGAATTAAACTATATCAGCCATCGGCCCGACACAGGCCGTGTTTCGTGAAGCCTTCTTCAGGGGCTAGAATCGCTAAACAAATAAATAAAAACATGTACATAATAAATATGGAACAACGTTAAAAACAATTAAAATCAAAAATAGGATTAAGAATGAAAACTAAATACAAACATGCCAATTATATAAATTAGTTATTGGTAAAATATTAAATAAATAAATAAATAAATAAATACAGACCACATGTATAAATAAGAATCGGAGAATTAAATGAATAAACAGACTAAAAATATAACCATCCATGTATATGAATTGTGAATCTCTCATCTCAAACAAAGCATAATACAAACAACCATTTAAAATTCCTTAAAACATGAATCAAAAACAACAAACAATAAATATATACATGCATAAAAACCATCTTAAATGGAGTCATTTTATCCTACTGCTCAGAGGGTGTGACAAAAATGAAGGAAACCATACCTGTGTGTCTTGGTATTCTAATACCCGGGTCAATCTGTATCGTCTTAGATAGAGACACACCAATATTAAATGGGGACGAAAAACAGTTGCTTTACTGTATGTAATCTTTTTGTGTAAAAAACAACCAAAATGAAATAAATGAAAATAGCCAACTCATGGCTATCCTATTATAAATGGCTCATTATGCATTAAGAATTGTGTGCTCATGAACCACTATACTAATTAAAAACTAGACCCCCCCCCCCCCGGACTTCCGGTGACGTCGGACACCTGATGGCCGCCTGAAAACTGAGCTCCGTCCCGGACGCGGGAATTATGCCCTAAATAGCTTTGAAAAGCCCCAATTACAGCCCCCAAATTATTAACCCGGTGGAGTTTACGCAGCAACCCGATGGCGGGTAAGAAGGCGAGTGTTGATTTGAAAGCCTACTCGTTCAAAGCTTCGGCGGGGCCGAGGACATCTGCGGCCAAGATGGCGTCGGGACATGGTGAGTCCGCTGGAGCGAGAGATGCTGGTGAGAGCGGCGACAGGCCGAGTGAAATCCAGGCACTCCGCGCAGACTTGCAGGGGTGGTTTGAGTCCACCAGACAGGACTTTGATGGCTTAAAAAAGGATGTTCACTCATGGCTCCATGAAGTGAAAAATGATTTAGCGGGGCTGGGAAACCGGCTAGAGGACATGGAGACACAATTTGAAGAGCACGTGGGCCAGTGTGCTTTAACTGAGCAGCGTGTGGATTCGCTAAGCAGTTTGCAGGACGACTTGTGGCAAAAGATTGAGGATCTAGAAAATAGGTCCCGCCGAGCTAACTTGCGGCTTAGAGGCCTTCCGGAGCAAGAGGGCTCCGTGAACTATCTGCAACTAGCTGAGGAGTTCTGTGGGGCTCTATTGCGGAGGGCCGAAGTGGCGACCGAAGGTGTTTGCTTATGTGTGGAAAGAGCCCACCGGGCGTTGGGGCCTCGACGTGACAATAAGCCACGGGACATTATTCTTTGTCTACATGAATATCGTACCAAAGAGTTGGTTATGGCAGCAGCGCGAAAGCTGGGGTGGATACAGTGGCACGAGGCAGAGGTGGAAGTCTTTGCTGATATCTCCAGCATTACTATGCGCAAACGAAGGGATTATCAGGCGGTGACAAAGAAGCTGCGTGAAGAGAACGTCCGTTACCGCTGGCTGTTCCCGGTGGGCCTGCAGTATGCTATCAATGGCAAGCCCTTTGTGGTGCACTCGGTGGCGGCGGCAATTCAGAGTATGCAGCAGGTGGGATGGTCGGACCTACCGGCGGCCCCGAGGAGTGAGGATAGCAGCTCTGTGCGGAGTGGGCCTCAGAAGTCTAATTCTATGCAATGGAGCCGTACAGCTGGGGGCGACAAGCGCATTGAGACGTCAAAGACTCACCAAGGACGGTGCCCAAGGGGCGACTTGATCTGTGGGGTGGTTGCTTAAATCTTGTGGTTGTCTTTTTGTATGTGAGCTATATGGGCTGTGTGTGTTGCTATGCATTTATAGCAGAATGCTGTATTATGTGGGAGCGTGGGCTGGGAGGCGGGAGTGGATTTATTTGTGGAGGGGGAACGTATATGGGGCGCAATGTTTGCTTTTCATTGATTGGGGCAGGTGGGAATTTTTTGCTGTGAGGGGGGGGGGGTGTCCGGGTCTGCGGTCAGTGGACGCAGATCTCCTTGCTGGATATGTGGGTATTGAGAGGAGGGGGTGGGGGGAGTGAGGAGAAGGGGGGGGGAGGGGGCGGAGAAGGGCGGGAGGGGGGGAAAGGGGTTGGGGAGGGGTAAAGGGTTGCTTGTAGTCGAAGACACCGATATGAGGAGAATACAGTCTTGACCATGGCTTTATTTAATTTTGTGACGCTGAATGCCCGGGGTCTGAACTCTTTTAGGAAGCGTCAACTCTTCTTTAAGGAATGCAATAGGCTAGGGGGGGATATTATTTTTGTGCAAGAAACACACCTTCGGGTGAAGGACGAGAGATGTATGCGTCATAGGCATTTTTCCCAACAGTTCTTTGCTTCCAATAAGGTGGAGAAAAAGAAGGGCGGAGTGGGGATTCTTCTTTCTAATAGAGTCGCCGGTCAGGTGACTGAGTGTATTCGGGATGGGAATGGAAGGTATGTGATTATTAAACTAAAAATGGGTCTGGATCTCTTTACTTTGGTAAGTGTATATGCCCCGAACACCATGCAGGGGGAGTTTTTTGTAAACTTGCAGAAGGTGCTACTGGGGAGGGCAGAAGGGAAGCTTATTGTGGGGGGCGACTTCAGTGTAGCTCCTAATCCGGTGGTGGACACATCCAGAGGGGCTGTGTCCACCCCCAGGTTTCATCGTCTTAAGCTGAAGCACTTGATGGGCAGGCTAGATTTGGTGGATGTTTGGCGGGAGGTGAATTATGGGCAGAGGGATTACTCTTACTACTCCCCGGTTTATGAGACATACTCTAGAATTGACTTATTTCTCTCAGATAAGACCATGCTGGGGGGGGTGAAGGAGTGTGTGATCAGGGAGCGATCCTGGTCGGACCATGCCCCCTTGACGTGTAAAGTTCAGCTGGGTCAGCAGGGTCCATGTCGGGCATGGTAGAAATTGAACGAGTCGCTGAGGTAGTGCAACAGGTTCGCGACACGATTACTGACTATCTATCTCTGAATCAGGTGGGGGAGGTTTCCCCGGGGACCATCTGGGATTGTCTGAAAGCAGTGGTCCGGGGGAAATTGATCTCGGTGGGGTCTCATAAAAAGAAGGTACGGCTAAGCCAACAGAGGAGTGTCCTTGATTCTATAAGGGAGGTTGAGAACAAGCTGAAAGCGCATCCGTCCAGTGTGGACTTAAGGGGTACGCTGCGTGGTTTACAGAAAGAACTTAGTGAGATGCATTTACATGAGATTCAATATAAGTTGACCGTGCTGCGGCAGCGAAATTTCGAGTTTGGTAATAAGGCGGGGGGAGACTGTTGGCGCGTAAGGTGAGGAAGTGGGCCGCGCATAATGCTATAGTTAAGGTTAAGGATGAGAAGGGCAGATTGTTGTGGCTAAGCAAGGAAATTGAGGATAGATTTGTTCAGTTTTACCAAACGCTGTATACTCCTGAGCAACGGGTGGGGGAGGAGGTGTTGTCGGAATATCTTGATAGTGTTCAGCTACCACACCTTACGGAGCAGGAACAGGAGGAGCTTTCTAGGAGAATTAGTGAACAGGAAGTGTTCACAGTAATTAAGGGCCTGAAGCCTAATAAAGCACCTGGGATGGATGGATTCTCCAATCTGTTCTATAAAGTGTTCGCGGGCCAATTGGTAGAACCTCTGACAGTGATGTATAACTCCTTCGGAGAGGGTGAAGCTTTGCCGGCGTCTTTGAGGCTTGCAGGGATTAGCATTTTACATAAGGAGGGGAAGGATCCCACTGAGTGCGGCTCTTATAGACCTATTTCCCTACTGGGTACTGACTTTAAGATTTTTACCAGGGTGTTGGCAAATCGATTGATGAGCAGTTTAGGGCGGCTGATTCACCCCAACCAATCGGGGTTTGTCCCAGGCCGATATACCTCGGATAATATCCGTCACGTGCTGAATTTAATTTGGCGATGCTCCCGCTCGGGGACCTCATTGGCGCTCCTGGCGGTTGATGCTGAAAAAGCATTTGATCGGGTGAGCTGGTCCTTTTTGTTCAAGACTTTGGAAAAAGTGGGGATGCGGGGTGCGTTCTTGACATGGGTGCGGTGTCTCTATGATCGTCCGCTGGCGTGCCTCAAACTTAATGGTGCAGTCACTAGGGCGTTTGAGTTACAGCGGGGGACGTGGCAGGGTTGTCCTCTGTCGCCGTTGCTCTTTATATTGGCGATGGAACCCATGGCACAGCGCATTAGGGATCGGAGGGGGATACCGGGGATTCAGGTGGGGAAGGTGCATCACAAAATTTCCCTCTTTGCCGACGATGTGCTTTTTTTCATAACGGATCCTGAGCATTCCCTGGCGATAATTCAAGAGGAATTATTGAGTTATGGGGAGGTATCGGGGTTTTGGATGAACGTTACCAAGTTGGAACTGCTTAACATTTCCCTCTCGTGTGGGGAGGTGGAGCGGGTGAAGCAGCTCTTTCCCTTTAAGTGGGCAAGAAGCAGTATCCGATATCTCGGGGTAGCTATCACTGCCCAGATGGGGCAGCTTTTTACTGCCAACTATAGGACTGCTTGTGCCACTATGTTCAGGGAGCTGGAGCGCTGGGAAAGCTTTGAGGTGTCTTGGTTGGGACAGATTGCACTGCTTAAGATGATACTCTTGCCCCGCCTTTTGTATCTGTTTATGAACCTGCCAATAGAGGTGCCCCGGCCCTTTTTACAGAAGCTGCAGGCTAGGTGTTTGAAGTTTGTTTGGAAAGGGAAGCGGCCGAGGGTAGCTCAGAGTGTTCTTTGTGCGAGCAAGCAGCTAGGGGGTATGGGGTTGCCACTGCTATCTCGGTATTATGAGGCTGTGCGAGTGCGGGAGGCGTTCGAATGGTTATTTCGAGCAGATGCTGAATGGGTGGTATTAGAGGGCGCTGATCTAAAGAGGCCGGTTACCCTGGCAGCCTTGTTATGGTGTAAGAGCGCGGGGGTGGGGAGAGGTGGGAGAACCCCTTCTTGTGCCAAACGTTACGATATTGGTGGGGCTGGCGTCTGAAATAGTACGGGGGGGCAGGGCTACTCCAAATTTATCCCTCTGGTGGGTAACTCTGATTTCCCACCAGGGACTCAGGACTCTGCCTTTGTCCGGTGGGCGGAACAGGGGTTGCAGTATGTTGGCCAATTTCAAGAAGGCGGTGCACGGGTGGACTTCGAGGATTTATTGAGGGAATTTCAGCTCCGCCCTGCAGATAAGTACCGCTACCTGCAAGTGATCCATTTTTGTCAGTCCTTGGGGAAGAGGGGGAGGGGAGAGAGGGGGGAAGCTGTCGATGAGCTTCTTGCTCGGGGGCAGGTTAAAGGGTTGATTTCCACTCTGTATCAGTTGATGGAGACAACTAGGTGTGATGTCTGGGCCCACCGGCAGGCCTGGGGCCGGGATCTGAATCGGTGTTGGGATGAGACTCAATGGCAGGCTGTTTGTAAAGGGTTGTTTAAGGGAGTGGTGGCCAGCAATATTTTAGAACATAATTACAAGATGCTGTACCGCTGGTATCTGACCCCGCAGCGCTTACAAAAGTGGGTGGGCGGGCCTGCCCTTTGTTGGAGGGGGTGTGGGGGAGTGGGTTCCTTCCTGCATATTTGGTGGGGGTGCCCCATTATTCAGGGACTTTGGATTGCTGTGGAAAAATGGTTGTGTACAATTGTGGGGCAGGAAGTCTCCTTGGGTCCCTGCCTGGCACTTCTTAATGTGGGGAGTGACTCCCTTATGGGTGACATTTTGGGGTGGTGCGGTATTGTATGTACTGCGACTCGGCAGTGCATTGCTAGGCAATGGAGGAAAGCCGATCCGCCCTCCTTGACGAGTGTGCACAACCAGGTTGCCCAGCTCTACCTGATGTACCGCCTTACGGCGTTGAGGTTAAAAAGACCAATGCGATTTCCCATTTTGTGGGATCAATATCAGGAGTGGTGGAAGGGGCATACGGGTTGAGGGTCCCCGTGAATTTGCTGTTGGCTCCTGGGGCATTTGGGAGTGGACATTTACCTTTGTGCTTGGGGTTCCTTTCTTTTTGGTTATGGGCTGGATATTGTGTGCTTGCGGGATCTGTTCTTCGACTATATTGAGACTGTACGGGATCTGGGTGGGGGGTGGGTTATGGTGTTAATTATGGTGTTAATTGCTGACTGTTGTTGAAGTATGAATCTCAATGTGATTTTTTTGAAGTTTTTTCAGTTTATAAACAATAAAGGGAAAAAACAAAACAAAAAACTAGACCCCCATGTATCACCATGAATGAAGTCCTAAAATAAATATAATAACTGTGAAGAATTATATGAAAACCCCTATGATGGATGTAAACGTTGACCCCTTTATTTAAAAACCCTAGTGTCACTTATTTGTTTGGTTTAAAAAGCCAATAAATCACTAGCATTTAAATTGTTTCTAAATTGCAAAGGAGGGCAACCCAGGGCACATTAGACCATGATATGCATTAAATGTTATTGTGATTAAACCTATTATGACCAAAAGGAGAGCTGATATAAAGTAAAACGGCACCTACGGGATATATTTAAATGAAATGCAACTTCACCCTGGGGATCACATAAGATCATAAAAAAATGGTGATTGTTTAAAAACCCAAAGTTGAAAAGGAAGCTACTTGTAATAAACACTCTAAACTAAACAAATAAAAATAATTATAATTAAGAACCAATCACGTCATGATTGTGCATGCCACAAAAATAAGATTGTTGTATTAGAAGAGAGAGAAGTATGTATAAACCTACCCTAGTCAATCAAATTATTGTAACGGTGTAAGGCAGCTGTCGAGCACTACTTGCCCACTTTGTCGAGTTTAATGAAATAATGGAAGACAGAAAACTTTGTAAAAGATGAACTGAATAAAAATGCAAGAAAAGAGCTGGGGAGAGCATAACTTTAAAAAAATAACTGTGGTGATCTTACTGTGAACCACAATATCGCAAGGAATTTTGAAAAAATTACACAGCGGGCCGTGCTCACTGCCGAGGCCGCTGATCTAAAGCTAAAAAATGCCGGCATCTGTGCTCTAAATAAGGAATAAAATTCTAAGCGGGAAAATCTCTTGGAACGCCCATGCATGCATATGCAAATGTGTACAGGACCATGCCAAGGACCCTAATTAGTCAGTAAAGGAGGAGCCTTTAATGTAACAAAGCCCGGGACAGAATCCTATCCTACTTTCAAAAATGTGGGCTTATCTTCTTGCCTTACTAGTCCACACCTTTATATAAAGCCTTAACTTGACCCGATACATGAGAAGGGTTAATATATATATATATATATATCTCCTTAGATTGACAGAAATCACAACAGAATCAAAAGTAAGCATATGAAAACTCTCTACAAATATGCCCTGCTACTAATACGCTGGACATTCTGGATGTTCAAAATCTCGGATAGTAGTGCAGGCTCTCCGTGTCCTATGATTTATGATAAGTAAATCCAGAAACGGAATCTGTTTGAAATCATATGTTAATTGAAAATGCAAATTGCCATCACACCATTGATCCAAATATTAAATTCAGACAAAAGATCCACCGACCCTTTCCATAAAACAAAAATGTTGTCGATGTATCTGATCCAAAGTTTGATGTTGTCATAAAAGGGATTGTTATTTTTTATAAATTTATAAATTATAAAAAATAAAAAATAACAATCCCTTTTATGATTTACTTATAAATACAAGTGAGGGGTTTCATACAACCCTGTATAGGAAACCTACTGATAGAAATCATTTATTATATTTTACCAGTTTCCATAACCCGGCTCTCAAAAATAATCTTCCAGTAGGCCAATTTCTTAGGACACGGAGAGCCTGCACTACTATCCAAGATTTTGAACATCATGCTGCAGATATGAAAGATAGATTTGTTGAGAGGGGATATCCTCATTATCATATAGATAGGGCATATAACAGGGCTCTTGCATCCTCCCGCGAATCAATGCTACAATCACGGCCACACCAGTCTGAAATAGGGATGGTTTGTACCCTCCTTTATTCCCACCAGTCATCAAGGATTAATGGACTTTTAAGGAAATATTGGCACCTTATACAAGCCATACCAGGGTTCCAAGACATATCTCTTACAGTGGCGCACAAGAGTAATATAAACCTTCATAATATGTTAGTTCCATCTGCATTGACTGAGCGTAAGTTTTTGTCTAAATATAAGGGGCATTTTCAATGTGGCCACTGTTCAGTACGCATGCTTTCTTAACAGTTCGTAATTGTTTTATATTCTATTTGGATGATTTTCCCAACTGTGATACGAGTCATGTTGTCTATGTCATCTTATGTCCTTGTAACAAGTTGTACATGGGGAAAACAACTCGCCCAATACGTAACGGGATAATAGAGCATAGGAGTTGTATCAAAAGAGGTGCCTTAGACAAACCTCTTGTCACACACTGGCAAGAAAATAATCATAGGGTGTCAGATCTCAGGTATTTTGTCATCAAAAAGGTTAAGTTAAACTGGCGAGGGGGTAATATAGATAATACCATTCTTCGTCTGGAGCAACGTTATATTTTCAATCTGAATAGTTTGTATCCATATGGGTTAAATATGGAACGTGACCTTTCTGTTTTCCTCTAGATATAGGTTTATTAGTTTTTCAAATATAATCGCTCACATGGTTTTTACCATACATTCTCTCACCCTTCATAACACGTATTGTCATGAAGCTGAAGCTACTGAGAGTGTAGACTTAGAAAAAAGCCCTGTCTTTCACAGAGCTGTTGATGTGCAGAGGATGCAATTACCTTGCAGCCCAGCTAGAGGGAGCAGGAGCAAATCTACTGAGGCTGAGTTAACACACCCAGCCACTGATTATGTAAGAGCTAATCAGCTGCACCTAACGACAAGCCCAAGAAACTCAAAGGTAGAATGCCTTTATAAGAGAAAGGCAATCCAGAGGAAAGCAGGCCAGCAGAAGGAACCAGTCCAGACGAAAGCAGGCCAGCAGAAGGAACCAGTCCAGAGGAAAGCAGGCCAGGAGAAGGAACCAGTTCAGAGGGAACCGGTCCAGAGGGAAGCAGTCTGGAGGAAAGCAGTCCAGAGAGGGACAGTCCAGAGAGAGACTGCCAGGAGAAGCACTTCAGACGGAAGGAGTGACACCTCCAGCCCAAACAGCGTAGCTGGATCAAGCAGAACGCCCAGAACAGTAAGTGCTGGAAAAGGAGCAGAGAAAGTCAGAAAGAAAGACAGCTCGAGGAGAGTCAGTCTGGAGAGAGACTCGGTAGCAAAGAACCACAGAGGCAAAGAGCTTGGGAGGAGAAAGCCATGCTTTGAGAGAGGCCTACGCTCACCGGAGGAGTCTGAATCAGGATTAAGAGGTACAAGAAGGAAAGATTCTGATAGCAGAGCTACCTTTACCTAGAAGAAGGAAATCCGGATTCCTCACCAGGTTTTCCTAAACTACCAAAGGGGCAAGCACTGCTCAGAAGGTTCCAAGGGAAAGCCTATCTCCAGAGAGAGGTGCCTCAGAGAGAAAGCTCCAGTTATACCGGCTACAGGAGGAAGCCCAGGTATGGTGCCACTTCATTTATAAAAGAAAGTTTATCTCCTAGAAGCTCTGGTGAAACAGATGCTCAGTGCAGGAGAAAAGGAAACAAGTCAAAGCTTTACAAACCAGTATTGAAGGGCAGAAGAACAGGCCATGTTCGTTTGGGAGCCTTAGAACATCCCTATTGGAAACAAGCAAACAGAGACAGAGTCTGGGAAAGTATAGCAGCAAAGGAGACATCCAATTCAGAGGGCGAGGCCAATGACCCAGAGTTCATGGAAATAGTCCTAGAGAATCCTATTCCCATGCCTCCAGATGAATTTATGGATTGTACCTTGTGTATTGCTAGCAGCCTTGAGTCATTAGCAGAACTGTGAATTGAACAGACCTTTTTGCTTTAAGAATGCCCATCTTTTGGGAGAGCCAGCGTTACTTTCCTACCTGGACCCGGTGTGCTGCCCGTACCATCGGCGATTGGCTGCAGTTGGAGCTCCTCCCTCTTAACAGCGCTCCTGCAGTATTTAGACGCCGGCAGGGGAGACTCGGTGAGAGCCAGCGTTACTTTCCTACCTGGACCCGGTGTGCTGCCCGTACCATCGGCGATTGGCTGCAGTTGGAGCTCCTCCCTCTTAACAGCGCTCCTGCAGTATTTAGACGCCGGCAGCCTTCGCGGACGCGGTCGCGGCCCGCGGTTGCGTGCCCGAAGGGGGCGTGACCAAAGGGGGAACGCCCCTTTGGTGCCCCTTCGGTGCCATTTTGGGGCCTTGGCCCTAGTCGCTGGAAGAATGCCCAGGGGTCATGCGAAGCGGAAGAATAAATCATCTAAGTCGGATGCGCTGCCTGAGAAAGCCACTACAGCTAATTCTTCTTCTTCTGCAATCCGGGGTCCTATGGATCAGCATGTGATTGTTTTGCCTTCGGCTTCCCTTTCTGCGCAGGACGTCTCGCTTTCTACCTCTGGAGCTTCCTTAAGTTCGATCGATAGGACTCCTCCTCCTAATCCCGGACCCTCTCAAAGTACTGCTACGGATGGATCCTCCTCTTCAGAGTCGTCAGGTACTGGAGAGGAAGAAGAGTTGCCACTGGCTGTTTTGCATTTATCATCTAGTGAGGTACCCTTGACTGACTCTATTCTGGCAGTTAGTCCCCAAGGTTTAACATCTTTACCTGTGGTTGCTAATGTTGATAATGTTTCTTTGTCTGATGTGTGGAAATTAGTTTCAGCTACGCATTCACTGCTGTCCCGGTTTATGGATCAAACTGCTCTTTTTTCTCGTCAGGTAATTGACCGGGTACATGTAGTGGATGGTACTGTTAAAAATTTGTCCTCGCGTTTGACTCAAGTGGAGACGCTCGTTGGTCCGCTCCAGACTACGAGTGAATCCATGGTTAGAGATACCTTTATGCTATTTCAGCAAGTAGAGTCTTTGGAGAATAGTTTTCGAGCTAAAAATATTCGTATTTTGAATTTTCCTAGAATTCGTTTAATGTCGTCGATTTCCTTGTTTAAACAGTATTGTATTGATGTATTGCAATTGCCTGACGTCGATTCTATCTTGGTGGCTCATTCTTTTTATGTAGCTGCTCGGGGGCCTCCGGGGAAAGTGGCACTGTGGTGGAAGAGGTTCAGGATTCCCTTAATCTGACTGATTTTTTAGAAAATTCGCAAATTCCTGTTTCCACCCGTGCCACTTTAGTGGTAACCTTGGTCAATATTGCTGATAAGGCCTTGATTATGAAGGCCTTTTTCAAGAAAAAGGATTTTCCTTTTTATGGGCACAAGGTTTCCATCTTCCCGGATGTCTCCCGACACACACAGGCTCGGAGACGGTCCTTCCTCCAGCTGAAGCCTAGAGTTTTGGCTGGGGGAGGTACCTTTTTTCTCCGTTTTCCTTGTAAATGCCTGATTACTATGCAGGGAAATAGTTATGTTTTTACTGATAGTTCGCAGCTAGAGGCTCTCTTAGACTCCTTAGCAGGTTGAGTGGGGTGGTTTGTTTGATTATGATTTTGTTTAAATTATATAGTTCCTTTATCTGGGTAAGGGGTTGTAGCCTTTAAAATTTTGTTCAGGTTCAATGTTATGCTGTGCTCTTCATGATGTGGATTAATATGGCAATTTGATATGGTTTATAATTTTGTATATTCATTTCTTATGTAATATCTTATTTGGATTGCCTAATTATGTGATTTTGTGTTTGGATTGCATTAAATAAAATTTAATTAAAAAAAAGAAAAAAAAAAAAAAAAAATAATGCCCATCTTTTGTGCTAAGTGCCAGAGAAGTTTTGCTTATTTAAGTTGCTCTGAAGTATTTTTTAGTTAATCTCTCCAATCAACTGTGAAACTTGTAACAGTTTTTCTTCTTGCTTATGTTTGGTGAAACCCTGAAAGAAAGGACTTTCTTTATTTCTGTGCCTTACTGAGCCTTTGCGTTAAAGGGGATATAAAAGCCTTAATACCCTCTATTTGGCTTATACAATTTGTTCATACAAGGAGCCGGACTACAAAGACCACCCTGCACTTGGCCTTAAAGAGCCCTTTCCTCCTTGAAACAATAAAAATGCTCAGCCTACCCTTACAGCCACTGGCCACCAGGGAGTGCTGATGACATTAATGGCGTAGTTGTACGGATAAAAGGCCATAAAACCTACAGGAAGAAAAGAAAGAAGCCACCAGTACTAAGCTTTAAAAAAAGAAGGAAGAAAACCCGGAGTGGAAGAAGAAAACCCGGAGTCGAAGTGCTGTGGTGGTGCTAGCAGCAGTGGCAGAGTGTGACCAGACAGAGCAGCAGTGTCCTTTTCCTAAAGCTGGACTCAACACCTCCACCAGGTAAAAGGTAGAAAGGCATGACCTGTGTTGGATGTGTGGGTGAAGTTTAAAAAAGGAAAAAAAAAAGAAAAGGGGGACTGATTTTGTTGTCAGGCCACACTTGTTTTTTTTTCTCTCTGTGTTTTTCTAGGTTTCCTTCACCATGGAACAAAAAGAGGTGTTTGCATGGATGGCTATGCAATTTGACAAGCAGAGAGAACTGGCTTGCCAAACGCAGCAGCAAGCACTTAGCCATGCAAGAGCAACAGAAACCCGTCTTACAAATGATGGAGGCTTGGATAGCACAGCAACAAAAGTCGCAGGAAGCAGCCTCTAGTCATCATGGACAAAGTTCTGGACTGGGTAACTGTCCGGTAGGACCGTGGACATATGATGCTTTAACCTTAGGGAAGCTAGGGACCACGGATGACATAGATGACTTCCTGGACTCGTTTGAAAGGATAGCACATTCGGTGGGCTGGCCGGAAGAGCGGTGGACTGGCCGGAAGAGCAGTGTGCCGTCCGCCTAGCCGCTTCACTCACAGGGGAGGCGCTCTCAGCATACAGAGCAATGCCCACATCGTCAGCAAACGATTACACCGAGGTAACAAAGGCCGTCAGGGATCGCCTGGGTCTGACCCCTCTTGTGTATAATTGCCTGCTACAAGCGGCACGCCTTAAAATGGGTGAAACACCGAAAGCGTTAGGACACAGGTTAAGAAGCCTAGCCGCTAAATGGCTAAGGCCTGAGGAGAAAACTGTCGAGACATTAATGGATGTAATAGTCTTAGAACAATTTATGTCTGCAGTACCCAAAGTGTGCAGAGTTTCCTTATCCTGCAGAACTGCCGCAGCACTGGAGAAGCCATTAGCTTAACAGAGAGATATTTAGAGGCGGAATTGGCCACCCAGCAGAGTGGGGAAATTTCAAAAACTGCAGTGGGTGCGTTGAAGCAGTCATCAGGAAGCCTCTCACATTATAAAACTCAAGATGTGAAAAATGTTAACCCTGTATTAAGGAGTCACTCTAGGAGATGCTTTACCTGTGGAAAATTGGGTCACGTAAAAAGTGAATGTCAAGCACGTACTGCTCTCATAGGTGAGAACAGGCAAACATTACGTGAAGGGTTTGTCTTAGACGTAACAGTACAAGGGGTTGCTGCCAAGGCTCTTCTTGATTCTGGCGCGGATCAGACTGTGATTTCCCGTAAGCTCTTGTCTGTAATTAAAGAGCAAGCTGAATCCACACCAGATCAAGCAGAGGGAAAGGTAAAGATAAAATGTGTTCATGGTGCTGCAACATTTTACCCCGTATATAACCTGGTTGTAAGAGGTTTGGGAATAGAAAAAAAATGTTAGTGACTGTAGTACCCAGATTACCTCAAGAAATGGTCTTGGGCAGAGACTGGCCCCAATTTAAAAGAGGCTTAGAGGAAGGTTTAACACCCCACCAAGTTTTTGTATCCACACGTACTCCCTCTAGGGGAACGGTAGTTCCTAATCCCCTCTTGGGGAAAACAAGCACCTGAGCGGAAAAGACAGGAGGAGCCTATAAAGAAATTCGTGTTGAAATTTTGTAAGACTTCTAGGCAAGCTCGAAGTCCGTGTCGAGCATCAGCACAAGCCGCTGGGTATGACTTATATAGTGCGGAAAACCAAGTCGTCCCCAAGCATGGCCGAGCCTTAATTAACATGGGTGTTCAAATAGAGTTGCCACCAGGATGCTATGGTCGCATCGCGCCCCGCTCTGGCTTAGCCTCCAAACATTTTATTGACGTAGGTGCTGGAGTAGTGGATCCAGATTACAGGGGCGTCATCAAAGTCCTGCTATTTAACTTCGCAGAAGAAGATTTTGATGTAAAAATAGGGGATCGCATCGCACATCTAATCTGCGAGAGGGTTGGTTTCCCACTCCTGGAGGAAGTTGCTATGGTAACCCCCACGAGCAGAGGGACCGGAGAGTTCGGCTCCACCGGTCAACGTGATATGGAAGGTTTCATAGCGGTAGGTGAAGAGCAACCGGATGAAGATCTGGGCCCACTCTTGGATGACTGCAAATCCAGTCCTGAGCCATGGATCAGTGAGGAGTGGCCTAGTGGTTAGGACAAGGTACTTCAGGCCGGAGGGCCGGGAGTTCATGTCCCACCTGGGGACAGCAATCTCAGGCCGGAGGGACTGGGATTTCTAGTCCTATAGGCACTCCTTGTGGTCTTGGGCAAGCCACTTAACCCTCCATTGCCCATGTTCCCTGTACGTATTAGCGTATGTGTGTCATATCCCCTCGTGTTAAATGTATCTCCCAATTGACCGCTTTGACCCGGTGAAAAAGCGGGATATAAATACAGCTAAATAAAAAAATATATAGTACAGAGGCAACAGTTAACCAGGTTGTTGAAAGAGTTCAAGGATGTGTTGACACCTATTCCAGGAGAAACAAGTTTTGTCGCACATTAAATAATTACACCCCCTGGCAAAATCATTAGGCAGAGGCTCTACCGTTTGCCGGAGGCCAAAAGGCAGGAAGTAACAACCCAGGTGCAAGACATGTTGCTTATGGGTGTTATCGAGGAATCACGCAGTCCCTGGTGCAGTCCGATCGTTTTGGTGCCCAAACCGGACGGTACCATGAGGTTTTGTATCGACTTTCGTCAGGTCAATGAGGTATCCACCTTTGACGCATACCCAGTGCCTCAAATAGAAGAGCTGCTAGACAGACTCGGTCAAGCCAAGTTCCTCACGACCTTAGATATGACCAAAGGATATTGGCAGGTGCCCCTGACCAGAGAAGCACGCCCCAAAACAGCTTTTAGTACTCCGCTTGGGCTGTTTCAATTCAGGAGAATGTCCTTTGGGTTACACGGAGTGGCTGCGACCTGCCAGCGGTTAATGGACATAATTTTGCGTCCCCATCAAAGTTATGCCACAGCCTATATGGACGACGTAGTTATTCACAGTGCTACATGGGACCAACACTTGCTCCAAGTAAGAGCAGTGTTAAGAGCAAGGAGACAAGCCGGTCTAACCCTAAATCCCGAGAAATGTATGTTTGCGGCCCAAGAGGTCAAATATTTAGGACATCTGGTAGGCCGGGGTACGGTCCGTCCCTTATTAAATAAGGTGGAAAGTGTTAAAAATTTTCCCGTCCCCCAAAACAAGAAGCAGCTACAAAGTTTTCTAGGGCTTATCGGTTATTACCGACGTTTTATTCCCCACTTTACAGAGGAAAGCGTGGTGTTTACTGATATGTTAAAAAAAAATGCCCCGAATACGCTGCAGTGGACACCAGATGCGAATGAAGCCTTTAAGAAACTAAAGAACAAGTTGTGCAGAGCCCCAATATTGCGAGGGGTAGATTTTCGTCAACTATTTCTGCTTCAGACAGATGCTTCTGAAATCGCCCTAGGTGCCGTCCTTTCCCAGATGCAGGAGGGTGCTGAACATCCCATCATGTTCCTGAGTAGGAAGTTATCTCAAGCCGAGAAAAAGTACTCAACAATCGAAAGGGAGTGCTTAGCTATAAAATGAGCAGTAGAATCCCTGAAATTCTATCTAACAGGGAGAAAATTTTTTCTCATCACCGATCATGCGCCACTTAAATGGTTAAGCCACATGAGGAATAATAATAGTCACCTAACCAGGTGGTATATGGCATTGCAGCCATATGAATATAAAGTAGAACATAGGGCAGGAAAACTGCATTATAATGCCGACGCAATGTCAAGAATTACGTGCTGTAGAGAAAATGAAGAATCAGCCCGTAATATTTTAAGAAGGGGGATGTGTCATGAAGCTGAAGCTACTGAGAGTGCAGACTTAGAAAAAAACCCTGTCTTTCACAGAGCTGTTGATGTGCAGAGAATGCAATTACCTTGCAGCCCAGCTAGAGGGAGCAGGAGCAAATCTACTGAGGCTGAGTTAACACACCCAGCCACTGATTATGTAAGAGCTAATCAGCTGCACCTGACGACAAGCCCGGGAAACTCAAAGGTAGAATGCCTTTATAAGAGAAAGGCAGTCCAGAGGAAAGCAGGCCAGCAGAAGGAACCAGTCCAGACGAAAGCAGGCCAGCAGAAGGAACCAGTCCAGAGGGAAGCAGTCTGGAGGAAAGCAGTCCAGAGAGGGACAGTCCAGAGAGAGACAGCCAGGAGAAGCACTTCAGACAGAAGGAGTGACACCTCCAGCCCAAGCAGCATAGCTGGATCAAGCAGAATGCCCAGAACAGTAAGTGCTGGAAAAGGAGCAGAGAAAGTCAGAAAGAAAGACAGCTCGAGGAGAGTCAGTCTGGAGAGAGACTCGGTAGCAAAGGACCACAGAGGCAAAGAGCTTGGGAGGAGAAAGCCATGCTTTGAGAGAGGCCTACGCTCACCGGAGGAGTCTGAATCAGGATTAAGAGGTACAAGAAGGAAAGGTTCTGATAGAAGAGCTACCTTTACCCAGAAGCAAGGAAATCTGGATTCCTCACCAGGTTTTCCTAAACTACAAAAGGGGCAAGCACTGCTCAGAAGGTTCCAAGGGAAAGCCTATCTCCAGAAAGAGGTGCCTCAGAGAGCAAGCTCCAGTTATACCGGCTACAGGAGGAAGCCTAGGTATGGTGCCACTTCATTTATAAAAGAAAGTTTATCTCCTAGAAGCTCTGGTGAAACAGATGCTCAGTGCAGGAGAAAAGGAAACAATTCAGAGCTTTACAAACCAGTATTGAAGGGCAGAAGAACAGGCCATGTTCGTTTGGGAGCCTTTGAACAGCCCTATTGGAAACAAGCAAACAGAGACAGTCTGGGAAAGTATAGCAGCAAGGGAGACATCCAATTCAGAGGGCAAGGCCAGTGACCCAGAGTCCATGGAAATAGTCCTAGAGAATCCTATTCCCATGCCTCCAGATGAATTTATGGATTGTACCTTGTGTATTGCTAGCAGCCTTGAGTCATTAGCAGAACTGTGAATTAAACAGACCTTTTTGCTTTAAGAATGCCCATCTTTTGTGCTAAGTGCCAGAGAACTGTTTTGCTTATTTAAGTTGCTCTGAAGTAAGAGAATCTTTTAGTTAATCTCTCCAATCAACTGTGAAACTTGTAACAGTTTTTCTTCTTGCTTATGTTTGGTGAAACCCTGAAAGAAAGGACTTTCTTTATTTCTGTGCCTTACTGAGCCTTTGCGTTAAAGGTGAAATAAAAGCCTTAATACCCTCTATTTGGCTTATACAATTTGTTCATACAAGGAGCTGGACTACAAAGACCATCCTGCACTTGGCCTTAAAGAACCCTTTCCTCCTTGAAACAATAAAAATGCTCAGCCTACCCTTACAGCCACTGGCCACCAGGGAGTGCTGATGACAGTATGTTATTAAGTAATACCTTTTTTTCTGTTTTTTCCTTGGTAGGGGCATATATGAGATATAATAATTTGCTAACCTGCTAGTGGAAGTGTCTAATATAGCAGTTTATCCTTTCATTACTGTCTTTGTTTTACAGTCTAAGTGTGGTAGATTGTATTTTTTGAAGGGAGTTTCACTATTTAAGAGAAGTGGTTGGTCCCGTGGTTATATGCACTGAGAATGTCCAGCATATTAGTAGCAGGGCATATTTGTAGAGAGTTTTCATATGCTTACTTTTGATTCCGTTGTGATTTCTGTCAATCTAAGGAGATATATATATATTAACCCTTCTCATGTATCGGGTCAAGTTAAGGCTTTATATAAAGGTGTGGACTAGTAAGGCAAGAAGATAAGCCCACATTTTTGAAAGTAGGATAGGATTCTGTCCCGGGCTTTGTTACATTAAAGGCTCCTCCTTTACCGACTAATTAGGGTCCTTGGTATGGTCCTGTACACATTTGCATATGCATGCATGGGCGTTCCAAGAGATTTTCCCGCTTAGAATGTTATTCCTTATTTAGAGCGCAGCTGCCGGCGTTTTTTAGCTTTAGATCGGTGGCCTCGGCAGTGAGCACGGCCTGCTGTGTAATTTTTTCAAAATTCCTTGCGATATTTTGGTTCACGGTAAGATCACCACGGTTATTTTTTAAAAGTTATGCTCTCCCCAGCTCTTTTCTTGCATTTTTATTCAGTTCATCTTTTACAAAGTTTTTTGTCTTCCAGTATTTCATTAAACTCGACAAAGTGGGCAAGTAGTGCTCGACAGCCGCCTTACACCGTTACAATAATTTGATTGACTACGGTAGGTTTATACATACTTCTCTCTCTTCTGATACAACGATCTTATTTTTGTGGCATGCACAGTCATGACGTGATTGGTTCTTAATTATAATTATTTTTATTTGTTTAGTTTAGAGTGTTTATTACAAGTAGCTTCCTTTTCAACTTTGGGTTTTTAAACAATCACCAGTTTTTTATGATCTTATGTGATCCCCCAGGTGAAGTTGCTTTTCATTTAAATATATCCCGTAGGTGCCGTTTTACTTTATATCAGCTCTCCTTTTGGTCATAATAGGTTTAATCACAATAACATTTAATGCATATCATGGTCTAATGTGCCCTGGGTTGCCCTCCTTTGCAATTTAGAAACGATTTAAATGCTAGTGATTTATTGGCTTTTTAAACCAAACAAACAAGTGACACTAGGGTTTTTAAATAATGGGGTCAATGTTTACATCCATCATAGGGGTTTTTATATAATTCTTCAGTTATTATATTTATTTTAGGACTTCATTCATGGTGATACATGGGGGTCTAGTTTTTAATTAGTATAGTGGTTCATGAGCACACAATTCTTAATGCATAATGAGCCGTTTATATAGCCATGAGTTGGCTATTTTAATTTATTTCATTTTGGTTGGTTTTTACACAAAAAGATTACATACAGTAAAGCAACTGTTTTTCATCCCCATTTAATATTGGTCTCTTTGTCTCTATCTAAGACGATACAGATTGACCCGGGTATTAGAATACCAAGACACACAGGTATGGTTTCCTTCATTTTTGTCACACCCTCTGAGCAGTAGGATAAAATGACTTCATTTAAGATGGTTTTTATGCATGTATATATTTATTGTTTGTTGTTTTTGATTCATGTTTTAAGGAATTTTAAATGGTTGTTTGTATTATGCTTTGTTTGAGATGAGAGATTCACAATTCATATACATGGATGGTTATATTTTTAGTTTGTTTATTCATTTAATTCTCCGATTCTTATTTATACATGTGGTCTGTATTTATTTATTTAATATTTTATCAATAACTAATTTATATAATTGGCATGTTTGTATTTAGTTTTCATTCTTAATCCTATTTTTATTTTAATTGTTTTTAACGTTGTTCCATATTTATTATGTACATGTTTTTATTTATTTGTTTAGCCATTCTAGCCCCTGAAGAAGGCTTCATGAAACACAGCCTGTGTCGGGTCGATGGCTGATATAGTTTAATTCAATAAACATCTTCCGTTGCTATCCACATTTTGTTCTGGGAGTTTTTTACTGCACGTGGTTTGTGCTCTTTTGTTGGACACTTCCGAGAATGCCTCTCCATTTTCTGAGATGTGCATGGCTTGATGACGCATGCACTTACGTCACCATGCATCAACCACGCTAGGCACGTGCCAGTGCCATGCCCGGTACACGGCGACCAACGGTGGTGCCGCTAAGATACACAGTGTAGTAGGCTTTCTGCCATTTGGCCAGGCCGCTTCATAGGGCTCCTTATGACACACTTTCTAACATGCCATACTCTGAGACACCTTGGGGTACACAGCTACAGTGAAAATGTTTTATGCTGCAGCCACACTTTGCAAAGATGTGTCTGACTATTCTTGCCATAATATGCACCTGTCTTAGGCACTTATCTTGATGTTGGAGCACTGGGGCATCGAACACATCACCACAGGCTGGGAAGGCATTGTATTAACCAGTGTGCTATGCTTTTTAACATAGCAAGGGCTGGCTACACAGCAACACCAGGTCATCTGCACACACTTTCTGCTGTGCTTACCGGGATAGTGTAAGGCCACAGCTAAGGCACTTTACAGGTCACCTTAGATTGGGCAACTGAGCTGAGGGTGCTTTTGGGTGTAAACACTGATTTCAGATCTAAGTCTTACTGTTACAGGCATATACGGCCGTAGCCTCGGACAGTTTTACTAAAGGACGCACTTTGTATATAACTCACCAGCAATTCTAACAACCTACATCCCACACCACTCTTTCAACATACCCAGTGCATGCGTCTGACCACACTTTTAAAAATTATTTTCATGTGATAAAACACTTTGATGTATTGATAATGCGATATATTATATCCATCCAGATAAATAAATCAAGAGGCCCACTGGGGTATTGAACTCATGACCTCTCCCACTGAGGTCATTGTCTTAACCATTGTGCTACATCAATATTGGTTTGAACTAAACTATGGCTACCTACTGAACAAGTGCAGGTCACCAGACACACTGTCTGGTGTGGCTACCAGGATAGGATAGCACCAAGAGTACCCATGATGCAATTCACCTGCAAAACAGCAGTCTACATCTGCTCACCAGCTGGGGTTTGCACCTCTATAGCACGTCAGCTGGGAAAGGGGGACTGACCGTGCGTGTTACTGGCACAGAGTACCTACTGACTATGACATTGTGCGTGTTCTGTGATTACCCTGAGGGTGAAGTGGTGTGGCCAGCACCAGGTCCACAGTATCTGGGTTGGTTGCAGTAGACTTTGCTGCAGGTCACCATCACTGCTATTGTGGGAGGCATTCTTTGCAGACAGCCTTAGGATTTTTCTATGCTGTTTCTATTTGCCAGTAATGTGTAGCCCTTGTGAATCATGATGCATGCAACATAATGTGTATCTAGTGAGGTTGCTATGGACATGGACACCTGTTTTTGGAGCAGGGGTGTGTCTGTACTCACATGATGAAGATGTACATAGCAAACTGCCCTCTCTGGGTGAGGGTAGGGAACATGATCTGCCAACAACAGACAGACACTATCACTGTTTGCAGTAGGGGCAGTGGAGGTACATGATGACGGACTGTGGGACCAGCAACCCCAATCCTATTGGTGAATGGACAGCTGAGGCAGATCTGCACATGGAACAGGGCCACTGGCAGACAGGTAGTGTTCCTGGTCAGCTCAGCTGCCCCCCCACTAGGATCTGACATTCACCAGCAGAGGGCAGTCAGTGTGCAACTGCTGCACCCTGCAAGGTGTTGCAGCTATACACATGCTAACTGCAGACAGAAAGGACTAGAAAAGGGGGCTGTTATTTCTGGAGACAGATCTGCACTTGTGCGTATATACTTCTGGGAATTTTCTGAGAGGAATGCTTTGTATTAAAGCTAATTAATCTGTGAACCCACTATTTTTTGTTAAATCAGTCAGGGCCTAGTAGCAG
The DNA here is from genome assembly GCA_033557465.1 of Ichthyophis bannanicus. NCBI lineage: Eukaryota > Metazoa > Chordata > Amphibia > Gymnophiona > Ichthyophiidae > Ichthyophis > Ichthyophis bannanicus. The sequence goes on along the minus strand of CM066041.1, from coordinate 224,315,392 downwards.
CAGTTTAAGTTTAAATTTAAAACACAGAAGAGAGCTTTTTGGTTAAATTTGGAACCCAGCAGAGAGCTTGTAGTTTAAATTTAATAGTCACTCAGGGCCTAGCATCCCTGTGTGCATGATTGATCTCATATGATGGCGTAGCCAGTTGTGCTGGAAAATAGGAAGAAAATAGTTTCTTTATGAAGGCATGAACATCCGGCTATTCCACCCCTTCAGGGACTCCAAAATTATGGATATTTTGCCTTCTGTCCCTATTTTCTTGTTCCTTTGCCTTATCCTATAATCAACAAACAGCTTTCTAGAGTCAACCAACCTCTTCTCTCACTGTCAACTCTTTGGAGCTTGTTTACAAAGCCGCGGTAGCGATTCGCGATCGTTATCGGAGCCGCGGCCCCATTGAAATCAATGGGGCCGCGGCTCCAATAACGATCGCGAACCGCTACCGCGGCTTTGTAAACAAGCCCCTTTGTCTTTCAGGGCCCAAACATGCTCTTCTACTGCAGTAAGATGGGTCACCAGAGGATCAAATTGCTCTGCAAACTGAGCGGTAACTGTGTATTATTTTGGTTTTAGAGGACTTGATCTCATGGAGTAATACAGCCATATTGTCCACTGAAGCTGGCTCCACATCAGCCCTTGGAGGTGTCTCTCCCCCCTTCTTCGCTGTAGGTCCAGGTCCTTTATCCAGAGGGGAGGTCTTTTAGTCTTTTTGCCATAAAGAGCCCGGTTTGAATTTTCAGTTTTCATTCTCAGGGCTTTGGGCATTGCCCAAGATGCTTTTCACAGGGGAGAGACCCGGTAATTTCGCCAATAATAAAGGTTTTAAGGGAATGTATCCATTACCTGCTTGTAGTGATTGTAAACCGCTCTGATGCTCTTCAGCCTGGGCAGTATATCAAGAAATTGCATAAACAAATAAAAAATATTTTTTCATGCAATGCGTAATCAAACTCTAGAGGTCATTGCTGGAGGATGTTCTGGGAGCCGGGTTTGGAAGGGGTTTGGACAGGTTCCTAAAGGAGAAATCCATAAACATTGTTGAAGAGGACCATGGAAATCCACTGTTTACCCTAGGATAAGCATTGTGGAATCTGTGTACCCTTTTGGGAACCTAACAGGTACTTGTGTTCTGGATTGACTACTGTTGGAAACAGGATACTGGGCTTGATGGACCTTGGTCTGACCCAGTATGGCATTTCTTATATTCTTAATCATAAGGAAAGGCATGGAGAGTAAAACCAAGGATATTATAATGCCTCTGTATCGCTCTATGGTGCACCCACACCTTGAATATTGTGTTCAATTCGGGTTGCTATATCTTAAAAAAGATATAGCAGAATTAGAAAAAGTACAGAGAAAAGCCACCAATATGGTAAAGGGGAGGAAAGGCTTAAAAGGTTAGGGCTCTTCAACTTGGAAAATGGATGGCTGAGGGGGGAGATATGATAGAGATCAATAAAATCAGTGGAGTGGAACAAGTAAACGTAGATCTGTTGTTCACTCCTTCAAAAAGTAGAAAGACTAAAGGACATGCAATGAAACTAAAAATTGGCACATTTAAGACTAATCAGAGAAAATATTTTTCATGTAATCAAAGTCTTGAATTAGTTACTAGAGGATGTAGTAAAAACTGTTAGTGTAGGTTTGGACAATTTCCTCGAGGAAAAGTCCATAAATCATTATTAAAAAGGACTGGGGAAATCCACTGCTTATCTGTATATCTTTTGGGAACCTGACAAGTACTTGTGACCAGAATTGCCACTGTTGGAAACCGGATACTGGGCTTGATGGACCTTTGGTCTGACCCAGTATGACATGTCTTATGTTCTCATAGCGTCATATCCCTTTCAGTGGTGTGCAGCAATGCAAGGTAGTTTAGGGGCACAGATTCCAAAAACCAGACCACCAGCAAAGTCTGACCCTTGGGTTTTGTAGAGGGTTCTTGGGATGGGATCAAGAAAATCCTGGGAGGCATGTTGCATTGAGACAGCACTCTTTCTACTCTCTCCTCTCACAAACTCTATTTTTGTTATTTTTGTTTGACCTTAGATAAGTTCTCCCTAAGTTTTTGTTCTATGTAAAACAGCTGTATCTACACTGTTATTGTTGGGTTCCATGTAAACCACCTTGAATTGTAGAAAGACGGTATATAAAAAATTTAAATAAATAAATAGTCCAGGTGATTTTACTCATACAGATCTTCAGTTTGATCACATTAGTAGTAAATGGAAAATTCAACAAATCACTTACAGTCTCCTGACTCTGTAATTCAGTCCAAGTCCCTGTGCTGTTGGTGAGCAGAGTCTAGACTCCCCAGTTTGTCCCTCTCCACCTCAGGGAGTACATTTAATAGGTTTAGAAAGAACTGCAGACACTGTTCCCCTTCAGTGTGCAGCCTTTCTGTGGCTTAAAGTCTCTTTATCACTCTGAATTATTCCTCTTTCTCTGTGAATACTGCCTCTGGATGTCCTTTCAGTGCTCCTGATGAGGCCCCTGCAGTGGCCTTGAACACCCCTCCCTCAGAAATCCTTTGGTAGTCACAGAAAAGCTCCCTGGTACTGCTTCTAGCATTTCCTGCAGTAATCCCTTCAGTGTTTTGGCTTAAGCGGCCTCAGTCACCTCTTCTTAGAGATTAATTTGAATAAGCAAAGGATTGTTCCATTTCTCCTTCCTTGCCTATGTGCTTTGCCAGAGGCTAGAGGCATCCCTCTTTGGTGCCACAGTTGTGGAGCTAAAGATTCTTCCTCTCTTAGGGCAAACTCTTTATCTCTGTGGTGCAGTGGCAATGGAGCCCAAGACCCAGATTTGAATTATCACTAAGGTTTCCCTCCAAAATTACTCTCCTCCTCCCTGCTCACACATTCATATCTAGGGCCCTCCTAGCATTACCTTACTGAGATATGCTGAATAAGTCAGAGGTCAGAAAGTTCTCTCCTGTTCTAGAAACAAACAAGTTATAGAGGGGTTAGATGGAACTTCTCTAGTAGAGCACCTAGAGGTCCTAATACAATAAAATACAGGACCCTAATAGTCTCTACAATTATGTACCCTAAAAATGTATTTAGTCTAGTTTCCCAGCTGCCCAGTATGGCTTTTCCACCTGAGTTGACTCCTGGCCTTCATTTTTCCCCAGATTGCTTTGTTAGATTTTTCTTTTCTGAAGTATATAAGATTAAGAATGTCTTTCCTGTTTGCCCTTATCAAGATTCATCCACCGCATCCCTGTTAGTTTCTTTCAGGCCATTTTGTCCATTCTCCAACTGATCTCCTCCTTACCTAACTCATTAAAGACTATTCCGCAACTCTTAACTTTGGCAAATTACTATCTGTCTCAAGGCCTTCTGCCTGTATCTTGGAATGAAGCAAACGCCAAACCCTTATTCAAGATATCTAGCTTGCATCCTAGTGAAGTCTCAAATTACCATCATCTTTCAATTTTTTAAAATTGATCTCTTCTGAGCGTATCAAAAGTGACTTCATGGCTCTGGGACAGAGGGTGAAGCAGATAGCGGTGCAGGTGGTGTTCTCTTCAATCCTCCCTGTTGAAGGTAAAGGCCAAGGCAGAGAAGCTTGCATATGGAGATGAATGCATGCATGGATGGTGTCATCAAGAGCATATTGGTTTCCTGGACCATTCGATGCTGTTCCAAGGGTTGCAGAGCAGAGATGGCGTCCATTTGTCCAAGAAAGATCAACATGTTTTAGTAGCAGACTCGCTAGTCTACTGAAGAGGGCTTTCAACTAGATTCATTGGAGATGGGTGAAGAAAGCCCCCAGGTAAATGAAACATTAAATACCTTTATGGAAATGGGTAAAAGGAACAACATATCGAAAGCGGTGTGTATAAATGCCTGTTGTATGGTAAATAAGATCCCAGATGTTGAAGCTTTAAGGGGAGAGGCTGACTTGGATTTAGTGGCAGTTACAGAAATATGATTCACAGAAAACCATGACTGGAATGTAACTATACCAGGCTATACTTTATTCAGAAAGGACAGGGTAGGAAGAAGGGGAGGAGGAGTGGCACTATATGTAAAAAATAATATTAAAGTTTTGGAACTATAGAGCTTAAAAGGGAGAGAGGAGGCACTACGGGTTAAACTAGAAAGAGGGAAAGAGAAATCTATTTGCATTGGTGTGATATACAGAACTTCCTCACAGAAGGAAAAGGTGGATGGAGAGTTAATTGAAGACATACGCAGCACTGCTAGGAAAGGGGACGTGCTACTGATAGGGGATTTCAATATGCCAGATGTTGATTAGCACATTCCTGCTGCAGTATGTGATAAGGAAGCTTATCATAGCTCAGGTAGGAGCTATAGAAAAGATGATGTGACTCTGAACAAGCAACCTGTCAGTTCTGGTAGAAGCAAGAAAACAGAGTTTTCACATAAAAGACTACCAGTCCCAGAATGCACCAGGTTTCCAGCAGCCATGAGAGGGGCTGAAGTGAGAGAATGTGTGTGCAATCAAGAGAGCTATGAGGTAATCCCTAAGCACTCATCTCAAAGGGCAGGGCCTGATTCAACACAGCTGCGCTGTGTTAGGGAGCAGCACACATTAGGACAGAATAAGAATAGAGCTTATTCTTCAGATAAGGGTTACTACAAGCTCCAGCCCAGTTTCAAGAACAGCTACAGAGGGAGGAAGAGATACAGAGACAGCAACGGCTACAAGCACCAGTATCACCTGGAGAAACAGAAGCCAAGCCAAGCAGATAGAGAGAGAAGGAAACTCTCTGGAAGGAAGAGAAGAAAGGCCATTGGAAGGTCTGGGAGATTCCAAGGCAGTACTCATACTGGGAGGTATTCCAAAAGCCAGCAGAGTCCATTGGACTGGATTCAGCCAGAGGAATGGAGTGGCAGAGATAGGAATCACCAGTGGCTACCTGGAAGAGAGAAGACTGCATGTGGAAGGGACTTTCAGACCAAGGCCAGAAGGTATGTGAGAGAAGATCCAGCGTCCAGGGATCAAGATTGGAAGGCTGGACATCAGAATTGGATTACATATTGGCCAGGCTATACAGAGAGGAATAATGATAGCAGGAGAGGCTCAGGTATGAACACTGATCCAGACCCTATCTATAATAGAGAATGGCAGCAAGGGAATAAGCATTCTCATGATAGTGCCTTAATGAAAGACTCATCTGTGCCAATGTATGATATTGACCCTATGATTGTTGATGCAGGGGGAAATACAGCAGATGAAACTATTTATATGGACTGTTCTCTATCTAAATGCTATTGCTAGTTTTCTCTGAGCAAACACATCAGCCATCACAAAGAAACCTAACTTTGTTCTTTATTTCCACTGCAAACAGCTCTTAAAGCAGGATTTGGGCTCACACAGTAGCAGCCAGCCAGCTAAAGGCTTTCAGCTGGTCCATTGATAGTAATTAGGGCTGCACCTGATTGTGTGGGTGAGCAAGGGAGAATCACTGCTGAGATCTGCGTGGAAAATAAGCAGAAGTTAACCTAACCAGCAAAGTTTATTCTTTTCTTTGTGCCTTTGTATTTGGTAATTATTTGCTAAGAAAACATTAGCTAATTGCCTGACAAGCTGAAGGTTGTTTTCTGGTTTACTTTGTGACTTTTTGTTATCCATTTTAAACACTGCAAGCAAGTAACCTCATTTATAGTGCTATCAAGCATACATGTGCTGGGTGAATTAAACCCCATCAATAAAAGAAGTATTTTATTGATCTTACCACTTGGTTTCACAACTCAAATTATTGTCATCAGCTGTGTTTGGGAGTGAATGAACTACAATACCCACAATACCTTGCAAGAATCATATGAATATATGCATCGTCAAGATTGTGTAAGTTCTCACCCTAGGCAGCCGTCTGACAAGTATCATCTAGAAGTAAGGAGATCCTGGACTCTCTACAGGGAGAACTATTCAGGCAACTGGTAACAGAACCCACACGTGAAGGGGCCATACTCGACTTGGTGCTTACCAATGGTGAAAATGTTTCTAATGTTATAGTGGGAGATCATTTTGCATCCAGTGATCACCAGATGGTGTGGTTCAGTATTAGGACTAGGACTGTTAAAATCCATTCAAAAGCAAGGGTCTTAGACTTTAGGAAAATGAACTTTACCAAGATGGGCCAATACCTCAGGGAGTCGTTAACAGGATGGGAATAGCTGGGGGATGTAGAAAAACAGTGGGCAAAACTGAAAGGGGATATTTTAAGGGCAACCAACGTTTTTTTAAAATGGTAAATAAAGGTAAAAGGAAAAGGAGACCTCTATAGTTTTCAAAAGAAGTAGCTGAAAAAGTGAAGAAAAAGAGGGAGGCCTTCATAAAATACAAGAGATCACGGAGACAGGAAGACAGGAATCTATATTTGGAAAAACTTAGAGAAGCTAGCAAAGTAGTCAGGAAAGCAAAGATTCAAAAAGAGGAGGAAATAACCAATGCAGTTAAAAGGAGGGATAAGATATTTTTCAGATATGTTAGTGAGAAGAGGAAGGGCAAAAGTGGTATTGTCAGACTCAAGGGTGAAGGGGAGGAATATGTAGAAGCTGATGAAGATAAAGCGGAATTGCTTAACAAATATTTCTGTTCTGTGTTCACAGATGAAGAAACAGGAGCAGGACCTCAGAAAACATCCACAAACAGGAACAGAAGTGAGGGGCATCTTGAGCAATATTCAGAAGACTGTGTTCGTGAGAAACTAGCTAAACTTAAAGTAGATAAAGTGATGGGACTGGATGGGATACACCCTAGAATACTGAGGGAACTTGGGGACATTTTAGCAGCTCCATTGACTGACCTTTTCAATGCCTCGTTGGAGTCAGTAGTGGTGCCAAAGGACTGGAGAGAGGCACATGTCCCTTTACACAAAAGTGGAAATAAGGGCGTGGTTGAAAATCACAGGCCGGTTAGTTTAACTTTGGTGGTGCGTAAATTATTGGAAGCACTGCTAAAAGAGAAAATAGTGAGGTTTCTGGAGTCCAGCGGATTAGAGGATCAGAGGCAGCATGGATTCACCAGAGGCAGGTCTTGTCAGACAAATCCTATTGATTTCTTTGACTGGGTGACCAGGGAATTGGACCAAGGGAGAGCTCTAGATGTGGTGTATTTAGATTTCAGTAAAGCCTTTGACACCGTTCCTCACAGGTGACTTATAAACAAACTTAGCACCTTAGGGATGGACCCTAAAGTTACTGCTTGCGTTAGAAATTGGTTGAGTAGGAGGCAACAAAGGATACAGATAAATGGAGCTCACTCTGAGGGGAAGGAAGTTACCAGTGGTGTGCCCCAGGGATCTGTCCTTGGTCCGATTCTTTTTAACATCTTTGTTAGTGATATAGCGGAAGGGCTGTTGGGTAAGGTTTGCCTCTTTGCGGATGATACCAAAATCTGCAATAGAGTAGACACCCAGGAAGGTATAGATAACATGAGGAGGGATCTAGCTAAGCTTGAAGAATGGTCTAGAATTTGGCAGCTGAGATTTAATGTTAAAAAATGCAAGGTCATGCATTTGGGCTGCAGCAATCCAAGGGAGCAATATAGTTTCCAGATCATACTGCTAGACCAGTCCAGACAAGCGGGTTATGCACCCCTGCCAGCAGATAGGGAGACAGAGAAAAAAACTCCAGAACTGTGATTGGTCAGGCTCTGGGTGACATAGGCATACCTCTAGAGGTCCTATTCAGTATTTTCTCTGTCTCAGCAGATGAGGGTGTTCTTCAAGCTTGTTCTTCAATTTCTTTTTTTCACATTATCTTGAGGCTCCTGGATGCACCCAGAGTACAACAAGAGGTGTTACTCTGGGTTTCCAGCAACTTGATTCCCCAGATAAGCTTGTGGAGCTCCTGAGCCTGGCTTCAGTAGAGCTCCCGAATTTCTTAAAGCAGCGCTGAGTCTTTGCCACGAGGGCTTAGACTTTAGCAGGAGGATCAGGTATCAATTTCAGAGCAAAACTGTAAGTAAACTGTTTTGTTACTTGCCTCAGCTGCCCTGGGTTTATTTCAACTGCTCTGCATCGGGACCGGCTGTCTCTGACCTGAGTCCTTCACTTCCGGTTTCGTCGGGGTCTGTTAAACTGGGTTTTGAAGTTCCTTTAGCTGCTGACAGCACTTCCCTCCATACTGCAACTGAAATCGCCTTGTTTTCTGCAGTTTTTAATGATGGAGAAGCCATTTACTGTCCTTTAGTTGTGCTGGCGGCCATTTTGAAAAATGGGGCATTGCTTTTTCTTCATTAGAAACAAAACTACAAATGACCCCCCCAATAACACACACTGAAATGATCCACACTACACTTGATAACTGGTCCAACTTCATCCTAATTTCAAAAGCCACTCTCAAAACTACTATATCTAACATCAACACAACTACATCATATCTTGATCCATGCCCAGTGGACTGGATAAAAAAGACATTCTCAATACTCTATGCTTTCATCCTCCCTATGGTCAATCTATCACTAAAAAAAGGATACTTACCCTCATCTCTCAAACATGTTCAAATACGACCAATACTTAAAAATAACACATTAGACAAACTATCACCAAAATCATACAGACCAATATCGAGTATTCCTTTCATGGCAAAACTTATAGAAAAAATAGTACAAACTCAACTACAGGAATTCATTGATACATTGAACCTCCTTGACGAACACCAATATGGCTTCCGACCATCCCATGGGGTAGAAACACTACTAACAGTACTTTATGACACTCTACTAAGGGGAATTGATGACACTAAACAAGCATTTATCCTAGTATTCCTCGACATCTCTGCAGCATTTGACAGTGTCAATCACTTAACAATGCTAAACAGACTTCAACAAATTGGAATAACATCTACTGTTTATAACTGGTTCAAATCCTACCTATCAAACAGAACACAAACAGTAAGAATCCTCAACCAAACATCTACCACTTTCAATCAAACACAAGGCCTTCCACAGGGATCCGCGCTATCAGCACTACTATTTAATATTTACATACAACCAGTCTGTGGCATCTTTAAACGTCATGGCGTATATTATCATATTTACGCCGATGATATAATGTTCTACCTCCCATTTAAAATCCCGCACCCTCCACTACAACAAATAACAGAATGTTTTAAAGAACTAACAATATGGCTCAACGATCAGAACCTACACATCAATTTCTCAAAAACTGATGTACTATATATCACTAAAAATCAAACATATACACCTCCTAACACCATTATACTAGACAACCATGAGATCAACATAAAAAAAGAAATAAAATACCTAGGTGTGATACTCGACAATAAACTTAACATGGATTCACACATAAAATATCTGACAAAAAACATACATTACAAACTCAAGACACTGAGACAATTAAGACCATTAATACACCTACAAGACTTCATAACTATAATTCAAGCCATCATAACCCCACACTTTGATTATGCAAATATAATCCTTAATGGCATCACAAAGCAAAATATGAAAAAGATACAACTAACCCAGAACATAGCAGCAAGGATAATAATGAATATAAAATCAACAGAACATATCACACCGATCCTGGCCGAACTTCATTGGCTACCCATTTACTGCAGAATTAAATATAAAATTATTTTAACCACATTTAAACTAATAAATAACTTAGCACCATCTGTACTCAATACGCTCATTAACATAGAATCAGATAAACGATCACAAAGGAACAGAAACACAAACACTATAGCAGTTCCAAAAGATTACACAAAAGCAAGAAAACAAACCAACAAGAGGGCCTTTTCCCATTCGGCACCTTTTCTATGGAATACGCTGCCTGACAACATTCGCCAACTATCAGACTTAAAAGAATTTAGAAAAAAACTAAAAACCCACTTATTCTCTCTACACTACAATACACTACCTAATCAGAATACACAAAGAGACACAGGTTAGCAACCATACCACAATACTACAAAACACACAAAATATATTTACCCATCACAATTTTGATGATATAATTTGTAAGTACCCATAATGTAAATACGTTCTAACTTTTTACCATTCAAATGTTATATTGTTACTTGTAAATAGTTCTACCTGTTTTATGTAAAATGACTAGGTATGTACTTCCACATACCATATAATTTACTGTTCATTGTAAACCGCACTTGATACTTGGGAAAGTGCGGTATAGAAATAAGTGTTAAATAAATAAATAAATAAATAAATTAGTTTTGGCGGGAGCAGCTGCTGACTGAGTTTCTTTCTCTCCTTAGCATTCCAGGCACAACAGGTTTTCATTGTCACTTTCTGGGGGTTTATTTTCTCTGTTTTATTTTGATTCTCTTTTACTGTTTAAAAAAAAAAAGAAGGAGAAGTTAGTTTCAGTCATGCCTTCTTCTCTTTTCAGATGCATAGTCTGTAATAGAAAGCAGAAAGAATTAACTAATCGCCTGTGCTCTGCCTGTTTGTCAGACCCTGGGGAATCGTTGGCTTCTGTTCTCCCCACATTCCCTGCAGTTGAGGTCAGCTCCCAGCCCTAGATGCTCTACAAGGTGTCTCACCTTCTGAGAGTTCTCAGCCAGCCCCCACCTTGTTTCCTCAGCCGTCGGAGACTCCCAAAGATTCGACAGATACGCAGTTTCTGGAACTGTTTCGCCAGGCTTGGGCTCTGGAGTCTGCAGAGCTTTCCACGGCGTCTGCTCCAACTCCTGATAAGCAGATTTCTGGCAGCCGTAAGCAATCTCATAACACCACATTTCTCAAACAAGTACCACCTTCGGGAGAAGGAGCATGGTTAGCAGAGGCTACCGATTTGCTTGAGGACCGCAAATCTTCAGAAGGAAGTTTGCCTGCTTCAGAGCGTGAAGACAGAGAATATTCTCTCTCGGATTCTTCCTTGACAGCACCTGAGGACTCTCAGGACATCCAGCTCTTTTGCAAAGAGGAGTTGTCTGCTCTTATAGCGCAGGTGGTGGAGGCGCTGCGCCTCTCTGACGCCCCCGTCTCTCAAACCTTGCAGCCTCAATCTCAGCTGGATCCTATATTACAGGGAATACGCAAGCCTTCCAGAGCCTTTCCCTTTCCAGCTGAATTGCAACAGATGGTATCTTGGGAATGGGACTCCCCGGATGCCTCCTTATGCACTGCTCACCGTATTGGGCAATTATATCAATGGACCCCCTCGGACCTCGACTGCTGGCTGGCCTACCCGAAGGTGGATGCTTTGGTGACCGGGGTAACAAAGCATACCACCATCCCGGTGGAAGGCGGAGTGGTGCTCCGGGATCAACAGGACCGTAAGGTCGAGGGTCTTCTTAAGACAGCCTTCTCGTCTTCGGCTCTGTCGCTTCAGGTGACCGTTTGTGGAGGCCTGGCGGCTCGAGCTTACCTTCGATGGATTCAACAGCTTCCTGACACTTATCTGGAACTTGATCGTCTGGAATCGGTGGCCGTGTTCTTAGCGGATGCGTTTTATGACCTCCTGCGTCTTTCAGCTCGCTCGCTCGCTCGCTAGCAGTGGTGACGGTGGCTAGACGCTGGCTCTGGCTGCGTCAGTGGGCAATGGATGTGGCCTCTAAAACGCGATTGTCGAAGCTTCCATTTAAGGGCAGACTCCTGTTTGGAGAACATCTGGAGAAGTTGGTGAAAGATCTAGGAGAGGTTAAACCTTAACACCTACCTGAAAATAGACCTAGAGCTTCTCGCGGTGGATCTCGTACACAATCCTTTAGGCGCTTCGCCTCCTTCCGTGACTCTAGGAGGAATCGGTCGTTCAGGCCGAATTCCTCCTCTGCTCCTGCCCCTCACTTCACCCAGCGGGCACAGTCCTTTCGGGGAGCCCGTAAGGGATCTGAGTCCTATTCAGGTACAGGTAGATTCTCTGGCGCCTCCTGCCCATCCCGCTGACGGGGCTGCTTCCACCAGTAGGGGGTCATTTAGCCCTCTTTGCTCGTCAGTGGGCCTTAATAACTACGGATCAGTGGGTCCTCGACATTGTTTCTCTGGGATACGCCCTCAAATGTTGGCGCCCCATTCGAGACGCATTTTTGGTTTCTCCCAGACGTTCCCCCAGGAAAAGGCTAGCCATCCAATCCACCGTTCAAAGACTCCAGCATTTATTTATTTACATTCTCTTATATACCGTGCTATTCTGCATCAGTGCGGTTTACATTGAACAGGGCATTATAACTTGGAGATAACTATTTTACAGGGAGCATGGGCTATGGAGGGTTAAGTGGCTTGCCCAAGACCACAAGGAGCACCTGTGGGACTAGAAATCCCAGTCCTTCCGGCCCAAGGTTGCTGTCCTCTAGTGGGATTTGAACCCCCGACCTTCCAGCCTGAAGTACCTTGCCCCAACCACTAGGCCACTCCTCCACTCCATATAGATGCCATTCATCCAGTTCCACCGTTGGAAAGAGGACTAGGCCGTTACTCTATTTCGTGGTGCCAAAAAAGGACAGCTCCTTTCGTCCTATCTTGGACCTCAAAGGTGTCAATCGCATTCTGCGGGTACCACACTTTCAAATGGAGACTCTGTGATCCGTTATTCAAGCTGTACGCAAGGGGGAATTTCTAGCTTCCCTCGATCTTGCGGAAGCATACTTTCACATTCCCATTCGAGAGGGGCATCAGCAATTCCTTCGATTCGCGGTACTCGGTCAACATTTCCAATTTTGTGCGATGCCCTTTGGTCTAGCTTCGGCGCCTCGAACCTTCTCCAAGGTAATGGTGGTAGTAGCTGCGGCATCAGAGTTCATCCTTATCTGGACAACTGGCTCATTCGCGCAGGCTCTCTCCCCGAGGCTTGCAGCACAGTCTCGGTGGTTGTTGCCTTTCTCAAGAGCCTCGGCTGGGTAATCAACCGCGACAAGAGTTGTCTTCAGCCATCCCAGGAGATTGAATTTTTGGGGGTTCGATTCGAAACAACCTTAGGTCGGGTCTTTTTGTCAAGTTAACTTCTCAAGTTCGTAGTGTCCTAGCACAGGTCTCGCCTCGAGCATGGGATTACCTTCAAGTCCTGGGATCCATGGCGGCGACCATAGATCTCGTGCCTTGGGCTAGAGCGCACATGCACTGTCTACAGAAAGCTCTCCTGACACGATGGTCGTCAGTTTCAGAAGACTACCAAATTCGCCTTCCGCTTCACTCCAGGGTCAGACTAAGCCTACGGTGGTGGCTCTCCTCCAGCAACCTCCTGAGGGGGTTCCCTTAGAGACTCTGTGTTGGATCGTTCTAACAATGGATGCCTGTCTGTCCGGTTGGGGTGTGCACTGTCGATCTCACACTGCACAGGGCGCTTGGACAACACGTGAATCCCACTGGACGATCAATCGACTAGAGGCATGAGCAGTACATCTGGCTCTACTGAGATTTCACACTCTTCTGCACGGGAAAGTGGTTCGGATACTATCCGACAACGCAACCACAGTTTCCTACATCAGCCGTCAAGGAGGGACCAAGTGCACTGGAGTGTCAAACGAGATGGCTTCTTTTTCTTCCTTGGGCAGAGAGAAATCTCCAAGCCCTCTCCGCCCAACACATTGCAGGAACCAGCAATGTGAAGGCGGACTTTCTGAGTCGCAATACCCTCGACCCCGGCGAGTGGGAACTGGCCCCGCTAGCCTTCCAGAGGATAGTTCAAAAGTGGGGGTCGCCAGCGATAGATCTCATGGCACCGGCAGCGAGTGCCAAAGTTCTGAGTTTCTTCAGCCGTTGGAGAGAACACGGGACTCTCGGCATCAATGCGTTGACTCAGACTTGGCCGGAAAACCAGCTGCTTTATGTTTTTCCACTCTGGTCCATGATCGGCAGGATCCTGCAGCGAATTCGGTCGCACAGGGGGCCGGTAGTCCTCGTCGCCCCGGATTGGCCAAGAAGACCATGGTATGCCGATCTCATAAGGCTGTCACGGGGGTCGCCATTACGGCTGGCAGCTCCCTCCGGATTCCTCAGACAGGGACCGATCTTCATGGAAAATCCAGCTCCCTACTTGCTTACGGCTTGGCTCTTAAACGCCGCCATTTGACCCGTAAGGGGTATTCGCCGAAGGTGGTAGCTACCCTCCTTAGTGCGCGACGGTCTTCAACATCCGCTGCTTATGCGAGAGTGTGGCGTGTCTTCGAGGCTTGGTGTTCACGTCATCACTTGTCCCCATGGTGTACCTCAATTCCTGATATTTTTGCCTTTTTACAGGACGGTCTTGATAAAGGTTTGGCGCTCGGTTCGCTTCAAGTGCACATTTCTGCCTTGACATGTTATCAGGGTCCGGTGCATGGTAGATCCCTTGCTTCCCACGCTGATGTGTCTCGGTTTCTGAAAGGGGTCAAGCTGCTTCGTCCTCCGGCCCGTCCAGTAGTTCCTCCTTGGGATCTAGCACTAGTTCTCAGGGCGCTCGGAAATCCACCCTTTAAGCCTTTGAAGGAAGTGTCTCTTCTAGATTTGACGCTCAAAACGGTGTTTTTGGTAGCAATCAAGTCGGCTCGAAGAATCTCGGAGCTTCAAGCTCTCTCGTGCAGGGATCCATATCTTTCTTTCTCTCCTGAGGGGGTAACTCTTCGCACGGTTCCTTCCTTCCTGCCCAAAGTGGTTACTCCTTTTCATGTCAATAAGCCCCTGCTATTGCCTGCCTTCTCTAAAGAACAGTATGCGGTGTGAGTTCTCCTTCGCTAATTGAAAGTTACCAATTCCTTTCGCAAGACTGACCATCTTTTTGTTCTCCTTTCGGGACCGCGCAAGGGTTTGGCTGCTTCCAAACCTTCTATCGCTAGGTGGCTGAGTCGTGCCATTGAATCGGCTTACATTCTCCAAGGCCAGCTGGTTCCAGAACGGCTTCGAGCTCATTCCACTCAAGCCCAATCCACGTCGGGCCGAGAGGTCCCACGTCCTTCCTCTCGATATTTGTCGAGCGGCCACCTGGTCGTCCTTGTCCTCTTTTGTTCAGCACTATCAGTTGGATATACAGGCCCGAGAGGACAGTCGTTTCGGAGCTGGGGTGCTGTCGACGGCTCTAACTGCCCACCCTGAGAGTAATTAGCTTGGGTACTTCCCGCTTGTCTGGACTGGTCTAGCAGTATGATCTGGAAGGAGAAATTTTACTTACCGTTAATTTCCTTTCCTGGAATACTGTTAGACCAGTCCAGAACCCACCCAGCTTGTCAGAGGCACTGGTACTTGTGCAGAGCAGCCAACAGTCATATGCTTCGCGAGCACTTCTGGAGTTTGTTTCCTGGGAATGTGTCAAAGCAGTCATTTCAGACTTCTTCCCTTGGGAATGATATTTGATCCTCCTCTTCCGTTTTTCGTTTGGGTTGAGGGGTTGAGTTGGTTCCTTTTTTAAGGGTTCATATTTGCGTTTTTTCCCTGAGATGTTGCCTTTTTGGCTTGTTACATAGTTACTGAATAGGACCTCTAGGGGTATGCCTATGTCACCCAGAGCCTGACCAATCACAGCTCTGGAGTTTTTTTCTCTGTCTCCCTATCTGCTGGCAGGGGTGCATAACCCGAATGTCTGGACTGGTCTAGCAGTATTCCAGGAAAGGAAATTAACAGTAAGTGAAATTTCTCCATAGGGGGTGAAGTACTTTTGTCCACTAAAGAAGAGCAGGACCTAGGCATGATTGTGTCTGATGATCTTAAAGTAGCTAAACAGGTAGAAAAGGCAGCAGCAAAAGCTAGAAGGATGCTTGGGTGCATAGGGAGAGGAATGGCCAGCAGAAGAAAGGAGGTGATAGTGCCT
Organism: Ichthyophis bannanicus; assembly: GCA_033557465.1. Classification (NCBI taxonomy): domain Eukaryota; kingdom Metazoa; phylum Chordata; class Amphibia; order Gymnophiona; family Ichthyophiidae; genus Ichthyophis; species Ichthyophis bannanicus. The sequence goes on along the minus strand of CM066041.1, from coordinate 224,299,710 downwards.
TTGTCAAAGTCTTTGGTGCGACCTAATTTGGAATATTGTGTGCAATTTTGGAGACCGCACCTTCAAAAGGATATAAACAGGCTGGAGTCCGTACAGAGGATAGCTACTAAAATGGTTAGTGGTCTTCATTATAAAGTATATGAGGACAGATTTAAGGATCTTAATATGTACACCTTAGAGGAAAGGTGGGATAGAGGTGATATGATTGAGACATTTAAATACCTCCATGGCATAAATGCACAGAAGAAGAGCCTCTTTCGACTGAAAGCAAGCTCTACTACGAGGAGACATGGGATGAGGATGAAAGGGGATAGATTCAGGAGTGATATGCGGAAACATTTCTTTACATAAAGAGTGGTGGATCCGTGGAATAGTCTCCCAGTGGAGGTGGTAGAGATGGGGACAATATCTGAATTCAAAGAAGCATGGGACAAACACAGAGGATCTCTAAAGGAAAAAAGGGGAATGTTGTAGTGGTTGATATGGAAGGACAGGCTAGATAGGCCATATGGTCTTTTTCTGTCGTCATGTTTCTATGTTTCTATCATCTATTGCTCCTCTTATTTCAGGTATTCCTGTTCCCCTGAAGCAGATAGTGACCCCATTTGGGATCACATTTAGATTCAAGACTTGATTTCAATAAACATAGCTCTGATTAAGACATTTTTTTCTTTCTTTGAAAGGTTCACCTTCTTTGTCTATATATATAGATAAACTTGACATACACTCTCTTCTTCATGCTCTAGTACAGCAATTTTCAACCTTTTTTATCTCATGGCACACTGACAAAGTGCTAAAATTGTCAGCATACCATCAGATTTTTTAAGAATATATTTTATCATTTTAAAAATGAGTATTAAGATTGTGTTTAAAGTTCAATAACAAATTGTAATCATTGTGGGAAATCTGTGCTTGATGATGTTTCATGATGTCATTTGTCTGAGGGCAGATGGTTGACAAGCATACCCTGAAGTGTTTGAAGCAGCGACCTGTTCTTGATCTTCATTGTGTTCATAGCAGAGGAACCAGCCTCACACAGATAAGATGTTGAGAAAGGAAGTAATTCTTTTATCACCATCTTTGTGATGATGGGGTATTCCTCTTAGAGACAACCAGAATTTATTTATTTATTTAACTTTATTTATTTATTTAACTTTCTTCTGTACCACGCTCTTTAATATTAGTGCGGTTTACATAAAACATATTTTGTGCAGTGTAGGCGACCTACACTGGACGTACAGTAAATGGGATTATGTACAGGTTTTAAACAGGGTAAACTAAACAAAATCACTCTGAAAATGACATGGAACATTTCTAATATTTACATACTGGCACTGATATTTACATACTGGGTCTGAGGCCATACTGTATCTGTTGATGAGTGTTTCAGTTTCAGTCCTCTATTATTTCTGATTTCCATCTTCTCATCTTCTTCTGCAACAGTTAATTCTACTAACTTGCACATACTTAACACAAACGGATCTCTCACCCATTCTAAAGAAGATACATGAAGTGATGTAAAATACACAGAACAACACTCCCAATCCGAACAACTGCTGACTGAAGCATGACACTAGTTCCACCCTCCCTCAAATTCTCCCAATGGCCCTACTAATAAATGACCCTCCCCCAAACTCCCATGGAACACTTGCAGACTATTCACGGCACAGCAGTTGAAAATCGCTGCTCTAGTACTTAAAAGAGTAGACTTTGGCAATCCACTTATTAGCCTCTCAGCCTCCTCTCTGAGATGACTATAGCTAATACAAAATATTTTTATCAAGTTACTTTGTCATGCCCATGAATATTATTGCTTCTCTAAGAACCTTCATTTTTTTCTTTAAAGGAAGCCACCAATATACCCTCTAACACGTACTTTCAGAATCTTTTAAAGGAGTGTAAAGAACCATCAGAATGGAGCCATTGGGAAACTCAATGCCACTGGTTTTGCATATATGTTCACCCTGCGCTCCCCTTATCAGTCATCAGTTCTTATTAACCTCAATCTTTAACTAGTTTTAATACCACTCACAATTTTTTGATTTTTAATTTATATTAAAATACTCTATTTTCTCAATGAGGGCTTGGTGAGCTTTAACTTTGTCACATTAGAAAGATATACATCACAAGTTCTTATTCAAAATGTCCACAAATACTGCACCATTCATAATTAACTAACTGGTTAGAAGTTAGTTGTTTTTGCTATTATTTTCCTGATTACCATTCCACGGTGCCTTTAATTCACCTTCTCTCACCTTGCCCTTGTGTTTGCCACTATGATTACCATTCCATAGATTCCATGCTTTATATCCCTAGGGATCACAGTGGATTTTCCCAAGTAACTGCTTATGGACTTTTCCTCTAGGAACAAGTCTAAACTTTTTTTAAACCTGTTTATGCTAACTACTTGTACTGCATCCTTCAGCAACAAATTTAAGATCTTAAATATGCATTAAGAGGGGGTGTGATATGCGAGACAAGCGTATGACATGATACAGGACTCCACAACCAAGGGAAGTTTCAAGAAAATAAATTTTATTTGGGCAACAAGCATCCAAACAACTGCCCCTGGGCTTTTGCACCATCTGTAAGCTATCCTTACTCACTCTCAGCAGGGCTACTCTGCTGAACAGCTGATCAGTGCTCCAGCACAAATGGCACAAAACAAATAAAACTGCTTCCCAAAGTTTCCTCACTTCGGGCAGCACAGCCCAACAAAAAGTCTCTCCAGCCAAGCATAACTTGGTTCCCTGATGTGGGGAATAAAACTAGGACTCGGTCCCCATGTTGAAAAGTCCGCTGTACTGTCTTTTGCTTATAAGCACTAGCCAAGGTCCCATATATCTTCCCCAGGTACTGTTTCACTGTTCCTCCATCTTTCTTTAATCGTTCCTGTATCTGAAGTACATAGTCTTTTGCATTACAGCTGGAATTGGGTTTCTCTCCCCTTTGTCTCTTTTATATTGATTTAGACTCCCTACTCTCATCCAGTCAGATGGACTGTCCCCGGACTTGGGCTTTCCCAGTTGGGCTTTTCCCAGTCAAGAATTATCTGTGGGCCTTTCAGGGGACTCTCTGGCCTCCAAACCCTCCTCTACGGCTGCCCCCAGGGTCCGTTTATGACAGACCTTCTCCATCCGGTGCTGTCTGTGGGACTTGGGAGTCTTGGGGCTCGTCACAACCAAGTCTGGGTCCTTCAGATGGTAGAGTTCCGAAAAATCATCCTTCGCCTCCCCCTCTGGGTTGTTTTTCCTCTGGTTCCAGAGGTCCTTGAAATTTGGGAAATCTCAGCTTATAATTATGGGGTATGTTAGCCAAGGTAAGACAACTGCCTCGAGGGTCTCCGATCCCATGGGAGTCTTCAAATCAACTAGCACTATTGGATATTTCTGTTGGTCTCCATGGACGCAACCCAGTGTCACAAGTTTTCATAGTTGATTTGCTGTCTTGTCCTGATGTCCTACCTGATGAGAATCCTCACACTCCCTGAGTCCACCAGGCCTTGCAGCTGTGCCCTCCAGCTCTACAGGTATCACAAACATTCCTCCCTCCTCTGGGGACATTTCCACAACACTGCACAGATGGGAGGTCATAAGATTTGTATCCATTGGTTCCCCCAAAGCTGAGGAGCATTCCTGGGCATAGTGGCCCCTAACTCTGCAGTTGAAGCAGGTCAGATAGACACCATCTGATCCTTGAAGGGGGTGGGGGAGAACACGAAGACCTTAGCATGGGATCCCTCAGTGGCTTGGGTTTTCCTCGCCGGCCTCATTGGGCTTTGAATGGCTTCATTTCTTCCCCCTTGGGTGTCTCTGCTTTAAGCGGAGCTACAAAACAAAGCCCTTCTGCTATTTCCAAAGTACTTTCCAAGGTTAATTTTGGCAACCGATGCACCCATTGTCTCATGGGAGAGGTCAAGTCCTCTATGAACTGCTCCAACAGATCAATGTTGGTCACCTCCACTCCAGTCTTTGCCTCCGGTTGCAGCTATTTCCAGGTGGCCTCTTTCAATATATAAAAGAAATACCAGGATTTTCTTTCAGTTCCAGACCCCCTCTCTGAACCATTGCCAGTTTCCGACATACACCTGGCTCGCTTCAAGATAGCGGGCTTGAATGCTGCATAGGTGGCCCCTTCATCAGGGTTAGCCTCGTGGAAGACGGCTTGACTGCAAGTTTCCTAGATATGTAGTCCACATCGTCTCCAGCCACCCAGTCAGTCGAGCTGTCTACTCAAAATTTACTAGGAAGTGGTACGGTTCCTCGCCCTCCATCATTTTAGGCACTGATGGTACTGGGGTGGGAGGGTTGGGGCTGCCATCCTTGAAGCACCTGGGAGACTTGCACTAGGGAATCCTGCTGCATTTTCACTGATTTCTGTAGTATTTGTTGCTGCATCCCTTGTGCCTGCAAAAGGTTTTGCAGCTGTTGCTGTTGTCCTTCCACTAAGGCACGCTGTAGCTGCTGCTGCTGTTGATGTTGTCCTTCCACTAGGGTGTGCTGTAGCTGCTGCTGCTGTTGCTGCTGACCTTCCACTAGGGCACACTATAGCTGCTGCTGCTGTTGTTGCTCTTGTCCTTCCACTGGGGCATGCTATAGCTGCTGCTGCAGTTGCTGCTGTCTTTCCACTAGGGTCTAATCTCTCCATTTTGGTTTATTTTTCTTTCCAACCCACCCAGGGTAGGAAAAAGAAAACAAAACAAAACTCCTGCCTGTCTGGCTTCTAACTGAACTGAGGTTCCTTCCCTAACTGCTGCAGGTTAATCTAATGGAGTGGAGGAGTAGCCTAATGGTTAAGAACACTGGCTTGGGAACCCAGAGCCCAGGGCTCAATTCCCACCAGCATTCCTTGTGGCCTTGGGCAAGTCACTTAACCCTCCATTGCCTCAGAAAAATCCAAGTTATCAATGTCCCTGTTTAATGTACATTACCAAGTTTAAGTTTCAATGTAAACTGCTTTGATTGAAATGATAAAGCAGTATATAAAACCTGTTAAATAAACAATCCCTTTAGTTGTGTACAAAACAAAATAAAAACCCCTTTCTTTCCTGTACTGTGGACAGCTCAGGAGGTGTGTGGGGTTTTCTTCTGTCACTGAGTTAAGAAGAACATCCCACCACTGCCACCATATGTGATACTTGAGACCAGCGTATAGCATGATACAGGACTCCACAGCCAAGGGAAGTTTCAAGAAAATAAATTTTATTTGGGCAACGAGCATCCAGATAACTGCCCCTGGGCTTTTGCCCCAGCTGTAAGCTGTCCTTATTCACTCTTGGCAGGGCTACTCTGCTGAACAGCTGATCTGTGCTACAGCACAGATGGCACAAAACAAACAAAACTGCTTCCCAAAGTTTCCTCACTTCAGGCAGCACAGCCCAGCAAAAAGTCTCTCCAACCAAGCAGAAATCCTGCAGCAAGGCTCAGCAGACAGTAATAAAGTTCAAATGCTTCCTACCTCCACAGCAGGCTCTCTTTTACAGGTAGGTGGTCTTCAGGTATGCTCAAGAGCCCCGGGCTCTTCTGTCTCTTCCAGGTCTCCTGCTTTGTGCTTTAAACCCTGGGCCCTGGCCACACCCGTCCCAGGCATTTTCCAGCTTGTTTTCTTAAAAGGGAGAATTTTAGGTTCTTATTAGATGAAACACCTCCCAGGTTCTAAGCTTGGCTGGCGAGAATCCCTGCAGGGGATGGGGTATTTCCCATACAATCCATCACAGGGGGTCATTCCAGAACATGAATAAAGGATTTGTACATGCAGCAGGGACATTTATGTGCCGAAAATGTCCCTGACCATATTCTGAAACACTGCTGTCATGCATTTATTTATTTATTTATTTAATTAGTATACATTTGTATACTGCTACTTCCAGCGATCAGCAGCGGTTTGATTACAGATTGGAAATTGTCAAATCATGACAGGAAATTTTTGAGGTATAAACACATTGATTAGACAGGAAAGCACAGCACACAGAGAACTATTTTACAGGGAACATGGGCTATGGAGGGTTAAGTGGCTTGCCCAAGACCACAAGGAGCACCTGTGGGACTAGAAACCCCAGTCCTTCCGGCCCAAGGTTGCTGTCCTCCAGTGGGATTTGAACCCCCGACCTTCCGGCCCGAAGTACCTTGCCCCAACCACTAGGCCACTCCTCCACTCCGCTAGCACAGGGATCTCATAACATGCTGAGAAGGGGTGGAACAGGGGCATGGTCAGCCGCAGAGACATATAAAGTGTATTCAGGAAAGGATCGTGTATGTATTAAGTTTTCCAGGAACATCCACATTATTCCTGTTGAATAAGGCCAAGACTTAGAAGAAATTCTGCTCTTCTCTGCAATGCGTCCCATATTGAAGAATGGTTGTGACAAATATGTTTTGGACTGGCGTGACTGCAGTCTGGAAAAATACAAGATGCAGTTTTAAGGTACAGAGAGCAGAGGTGAGGGAATGTTTTAAGGTACAGACGCATTAATAAACACCCTTACAGAAATAGTAAGAAGAGCAATAGTGTTTATTCTGGCTATGAACATAAGATATGCCATACTGGGTCAGACCAAGGTCCATCAAGCCCAGTATCCTGTTTCCAACAGTGGCCAGTCTAGGTCATACGTACCTAGCAGTTTCCCCAAAAGACACAGGTTCCACAATGCTTGTACTGGGTCAAGCATTGGTATCCCAGGTCCCTTCTTAATAATGGTTTATGGACCTTTCCTCCAGGAACTTGTCCAAACCTTTTTTAAACCCAGCTACACTAACAGCCTTTACTACATCCTCCGGTAATAAATTCCAGAGTTTGATTACACGTTGAATGAAAAAATATTTTCTTTTATTTGTCTTAAATAGTTTACTCTGTAGCTTCATTGCATGTCCCCTAGTCTTTCTATATTCTGATAACGTAAACAAAAGATCTACGTTTACCCGTTCCACTCCGTTCATCAATTTATAGACTTCTATCATATCTCCCCTCAGCCGTCTCTTTTTCAGGTTAAAGAGCCCTAACCTTTTTAGCCTTTCTTCATAGGAGTATCCTTCCATCCTCTTTACCATTTTGGTGGCTCTTCTCTGAACCTTTTCTAATAACGCTATATCCTTTTTAAGATACGGCGACCAGAATTGCACACAATATTCAAGGTGCAGTCTCACCATAGAACGATATAGAGGCATTATAATATCTTTTGTTTTATTTTCCATTCCTTTCCTTATGATACCTAGTATTCTATTTGCTCTCTTGGCCGCCACTGCACACTGGGCCGAGGGTTTTAATGCTTAAATGTGCTGTTTGTGCTAAAGGAGCCAAATTAGGAAATCCTAACAATTCCCATCTTCTGAAAAATGGAACTGCTGATGTCGGGATAGTATGGGTGTGAGCAGGGAAAGGATTCTTGTTTGGGTGAGAAACGGAGATCATATATTTAGTCCTGGTACCCAATGCTATTATGTCATGTCATAACTGTTATGTCTAGGTTTAGGGCATCTTTTTGGCAGAATTATGTTTTTGTGACTGGAAGTGAGAGTGTGTGTGTGTGTGTATGGTTTGAGCGGTGCATGGGGGGATCTGGTGTGCTCATCTAGATGAAATAAATGACTGCTTCTTGGAGCAGCTGGTTCATGAACCAACAAGACCCCCCCCCCACACCCCTTACCTAAACAACCCCAGATCTTCACCCCACCCTAACCAAAGAAAAAGACAAGTCAAGAAGAGGCCGACTCCTCTTTATATGTAACTACAAAGTTGATACATAAGTTTCTTTGTACAATATGTTCCTTGTAAATAGTTAATATCGCTGTTCCATGTAAAAGTTGTTCAACTGTTCTCTGTTCTTTGTAAACCGCCCTTGATCTCTGGAAGGGGCGGTATAGAAGAAATGTATAAATAAAACAAGAGGGGAAGCCATCTTGGACCTAGTCCTTAGAGGAACACAAGATCTGGTGCACGAGATAAGGGTATTGGGGCCACTTGGCAATAGTGATCATAGCAAGATCACGTTTGGTTTAATAAATGGAGGAAAGGCAGCAAGGAAATCCACAGTACTACTTCCTTTTAATTTCCAAATGGAGACTATGCCTCTTCTCTCCCTTTTAAGCCCTGCATTTACATAGCTTTAATATTATTTTTTACATATAGTGACACTCCTCCTCCCCTTCTTCCTACCCTGTCTTTTCTGAATAACATATAGCCTATTATAGTTATATCCCAGTCATGGTTGTCCATGAACTGTAACTGTCACTAAATCCAGGTCAGCCTCTCCCATAAAAGCCTCAACATCTGTGATCTTTTTTCCCATGTTACGGGCATTTATACACACTGCTTTCCAGATGTTGCCCTATTTCTATTAAGGTACTTAATGTTTCACTTACCTGGGGGCTTTCTTTACCTCTTCAATAGATTAGCCAGTCTGCTACTGAAGACACATTGACCCTTCTTGGACAGATGGAAGCTATTGGACAGATGGAAGTTATTTCTTTATTTTTTGTTGGTCATTTACTGCTTGTTCAAAGTCTTGATCTTTGGGGGTCTTGCTGGACAGCCCATGATAGTCAGCATGTTAAAGCACCTGGTTGCCGCAGACAAAAGTGAAACTGGATATTCAGTACTGGAATCTGGATATCCTCCGACACTGACTATCCAGGTTCAGCGCTAAGCGGTATGGCTATGCAGACAGCAGCGAAAATCAGCTACTCTCTGGCTAGCTGACTGTACATAAAGTTAGGACAGTTGTTGAGATGACTTAACGTTTTGCAGGCACTTATCTGGTTGGGAGACAGATAAGTGCTGGGAACACCCTCACCTTGCCCACAGACCGTCCTGGTATTGTCCAGACAGTGCCACAGTGGATAGTTGGAATATTCAGTGGTACTGACCAGTTAATGCTGCTGAATATCCCTCTAAGGGGTTTATCCAGTTAGCAGGTGCTGCTAACCAGATAAAGCCCTTTGAATATCAGCCCTGTAGGGCTGGTGCCTGGGTCCTGCTCGGAAATTAAAGCTTGAACCATGCAACATGGCTTCCTGTTACAAGATAGGACCTGTTCTGAACCAAAGCATGAACCAAACAAGGTGGATGCCTTTTCTGCTATGTCTCAGCTTGAAACCTGCAGATCAAACAATTTTGCAAAGTCATGTACTTTACAACAGAGTCATTGTTTCCAACCATAACTACGTGCAAGAGAAATCACTCTTATCCAGAGACACTACTGCTGGTACTATCATTTGCAATGATGTATGGACTTGCATTCCAGCATCTTTCTTGCACCATGGATCTTTGTTTGGAGAAGGATCACCTATCAACTGTTACATGATTCACTGAAGATGACATACAGGTGCCGAAACAGGCCAATCACCATTCCATGACGAGGAGGTCAGGATGAAGAATTATATGCTGGACACTACTAGACACTCTCTTGTACTCTTGAGAACACTTGGGAACCACTTTTAGACTTGCAGAACCTTTGAATACTCCATGAAAACTTTAACTTAGCTCCCTGACACTGGCAGTTTTGTTTTCTGCAATCTCTAGTCTGGCCGCCTGTCTGTCTCTTTCTAAAAGACAGTGTGCAAGGACAAAGACTAACCTTGGGAAGGAGTGAATCTCTCCCATAGACCTGAAGCTTGATGCTGTCACGTGACTTGGCTGGACTGCCTGCAGCCTGCATTGGACCTCTGCCATACTGTGGACTTTGTGCCATTCCTGAGATGACTTCTCTGAAGAGGAAACTGCACACCTTCTTTCTTCCTCCAAACTCACCACCTGCTCCTCTGATCCTATCCTCACCCTTTCCTAAACCCCATCTCCTCCACTGTTGTCCCTTCCATCTCTCATACTCTCAACATATTGCTCTCTACGGTAACTGTCCCTGCAGCCTTCAAGCATGCTGTAGTTACACCTCTCCTCAAGAAACCCTCACTTGATCCTACCCATCCTTTTAATTATTGACCCATCTCCCTCCTCCCCTTCGTTTCTAAACTACTTAAATGCACTGTTCACCACCACTGCCTCGACTTCCTCTCCTCTCATGCCCTCCTGGATCCTTTACAATCTGGCTTTTGTCCTTTATACTCTACTGAAATGGCTCTTACCAAAGTCTCCAGTGACTTGTTCCTGGCAAAATCCAAGGGTCTTTACTCTGTCCTCATCCTTCTTGACCTCTCTGCTGCTTTTGACACTGTTGACCACAACCTTCTTCTCGATACCCTGTCCTCACTTGGTTTTAAGGGCTCTGTACTATCGGTTCTCTTCTTATCTCTCCCATCGCTCTTTCAGTGTTAGTTCTGGTGGCTCCTCCTCTGCTGCTATCCCGCTCTCAGTTGGTGTACCCCAAGGATCTGTCTTAGGTCCATTCCTTTTCTCTCTCTATACCCAGTCCCTTGGTGCGCTCATCTCTTCCCATGGCTTTCAGTACCCTCTTTATGCCGATGACTCCCAGATATACCTCTCTACACCTGAAATCTTTCCGGCAATCCAGACCCGGATCTCTGCCTGACTTTCTGACATTGCTGCTTGGATGTCTCACCACCACTTGAAATTGAACATGGCCAAAACTGAGCTTCTTATTTTTCCCCTAAAACCTCCTCTCCTCTTCCTTCTTTTTCAGTCTCTGTGAATAACTCTTTACTCCTCCCTGTTTCCTTGGTTCGCAACCTTGGGGTTGTCTTTGACTCCTCTCTCTCCTTCTCCACACACATTCATCTGATAGCTGCCATTTCTTTCTCTATAACAGCAACAAAATCTGCTCATTCCTTTCTGAACACATTACTAAGACACTTATCCACTCCTTAATCACCTCCCGTCTTGACTACTTTAACCTACTCCTTGTTGGTCTCCCTTTGAATCATCTCTCTCCCCTTCAATCTGTTCAACACTGCTGTGCAGCTAATCTTCCACCAGCCTCATCATGCCCATATTACTCCTCTTCTCAAGTCACTTCATTGGCTCCCTATCCGTTTCCACATCCATTTCAAACTTCTCCTGCTGACCTATTAGTGTATTCGCTCTGCAGCTCCTCACTACCTTTCTTCTCTTATCTCTCCCTACACCCCCCCCCTGAGGAACTCCACTCTTCTGGCAAATTGCTTCTATCTGTGCCCTTCTCTTCTATTGCTAACTGCCGACTTCGCTCCTTTCACCTTGCTGCCCCTTATGCCTAGAACAAACTACGTGTATGTGTGCACCAGGCACCTTCTCTGACCCTTTTCAAATCCAGGCTGAAAAATAACCTCTTCGCTGCTGCTTTTGGATCTTGACTCACCTAATCTCCTTGTTCTTTACCATTCCCCCTTGTTTTATCCCTGTCTACACTTTCTGTGTTGTCTGTCTTGACTAGATTGTAACTCTGATGAGCAGGGACTGTCTCTTACATGTTTGTGCAGTGCTGCATGAAGCTGAAGCTACTGAGAGTGCAGACTTAGAAAAAAACCCTGTCTTCACAGAGCTGTTGATGTGCAGAGGATGCAATTACCTTGCAGCCCAGCTAGAGGGAGCAGGAGCAAAACTACTGAGGCTGAGTTAACACACCCAGCCACTGATTATGTAAGAGCTAATCAGCTGCACCTGACGACAAGCCGGGGAAACTCAAAGGTAGAATGCCTTTATAAGAGAAAGACAGTCCAGAGGAAAGCAGGCCAGCAGAAGGAACCAGTCCAGAGGAAAGCAGGCCAGCAGAAGGAACCAGTTCAGAGGGAACCAGTCCAGAGGGAAGCAGTCTGGAGGAAAGCAGTCCAGAGAGAGACTGCCAGGAGAAGCACTTCAGATGGAAGGAGTGACACCTCCAGCCCAAGCAGCGTAGCTGGATCAAGCAGAACGCCCAGAACAGTAAGTGCTGGAAAAGGAGCAGAGAAAGTCAGAAAGAAAGACAGCTCGAGGAGAGTCAGTCTGGAGAGAGACTCGGTAGCAAAGGACCACAGAGGCAAAGAGCTTGGGAGGAGAAAGCCATGCTTTGAGAGAGGCCTACGCTCACCGGAGGAGTCTGAATCAGGATTAAGAGGTACAAGAAGGAAAGGTTCTGATAGCAGAACTACCTTTACCCAGAAGCAAGGAAATCCGGATTCCTCACCAGGTTTTCCTAAACTACAGAAGTGGCAAGCACTGCTCAGAAGGTTCCAAGGGAAAGCCTATCTCCAGAGAGAGGTGCCTCAGAGAGAAAGCTCCAGTTATACCGGCTACAGGAGGAAGCCCAGGTATGGTGCCACTTCATTTATAAAAGAAAGTTTATCTCCTAGAAGCTCTGGTGAAACAGATGCTCAGTGCAGGAGAAAAGGAAACAAGTCAGAGCTTTACAAACCAATATTGAAGGGCAGAAGAACAGGCCATGTTCGTTTGGGAGCCTTAGAACAGCCCTATTGGAAACAAGCAAACAGAGACAGAGTCTGGGAAAGTATAGCAGCAAGGGAGACATCCAATTCAGAGGGCGAGGCCAGTGACCCAGAGTCCATGGAAATAGACCTAGAGAATCCTATTCCCATGCCTCCAGATGAATTTATGGATTGTACCTTGTGTATTGCTAGCAGCCTTGAGTCATTAGCAGAACTGTGATTTGAACAGACCTTTTTGCTTTAAGAATTCTCATCTTTTGTGCTAAGTGTCAGAGAACTGTTTTGCTTATTTAAGTTGCTCTGAAGTAAGAGAATGTTTTAGTTAATTTCTCCAATCAACTGTGAAACTTGTAACAGTTTTTCTTCTTGCTTATGTTTGGTGGAACCCTGAAAGAAAGGACTTTCTTTATTTCTGTGCCTTACTGAGCCTTTGCGTTAAAGGGGAAATAAAAGCCTTAATACCCTCTATTTGGCTTATACAATTTGTTCATACAAGGAGCTGGACTACAAAGACCAACCTGCACTTGGCCTTAAAGAGCCTTTTCCTCCTTGAAACAATAAAAATGCTCAGCCTACCCTTACAGCCACTGGCCACCAGGGAGTGCTGACGACAATACGTCTTGTAGCGCTATACAAATGCTCAGTAGTAGGAATAGTAGTAGGAATATTTCCAATTATTTCTCAAGATATCGTACACAGCTTACCTAAAATGCAAGAATGCCAATAATGTTGACCACAGCTGAACATCATCAATTACTTGGAATGCTCTTCCTCTGGAAATTTGCCTTTCCTCTAGTTATTTGGTGTTCCATGACACATCAAGTCTTTGCTGTTCAGATTATTTTAATGACTATGGGCATTTTTTTCTAAAGTGCGCTATGATTTTGCACCTAACATGCCAATAGCATGAAAATTCACAGGCACTAAGTGCAAGCCTCCGTGTTATTTGTCGGAGCATGGACATCATGTTTCCGTCAGTTAACATGCGGTACCATACCCTAACTTGGGGAGCTATTACTTCAGATGCATTTAACTCGCACTAATTGCAACATTGACAGGTAGCGCATGAAGTACTCCCATACTATCTGCAATGTGCTCATCACACCCACTCTCTGCCCTTAACCCAGCCATTCACCACCCCAATAAGCAAATGGTAGTTATTATGCAAATTTGCATGCAGTAACTGTCCTACCTCCATGCGAACAGTTACTGTTGACCCGAATGCACAGTTACGGTATGCTTACTCCTGCGCTAACTGCAGAGCTCTTTTTATTAAAAGGCCCCATGTGTTATATTTTTTTATTGAGTGGAGGAGTAGCCTGGTGGTTAAAGCAACTGCTTGGTTGCTGTAAGACCAAGTGTTTGATTCCCTCTGGCACTCCTTGTGACCTTGGGCAAGTCACTTTACCCTCCATTGCCTTGGAAGAAAAGGCCTGGCAATCTACTTCCAGTGATACATTGCTAAGAAAACTCAGAGGTAGCTGGGTTGCCAGGAGATCGCATTAAAAAAAAATTATTGCATTATGCTGTACAATTTTCTGTGTATTCTGCTATATATTGTTCCCTTGTATGAGCATTTAGGTGTTTGGTGGGTAATAACTTGAAGTCATGCACCATCTGTTAAATTCCAAAGCAAGTTAAAGTTGATGGGCCATGTTCTATCTGATTTATTTGAAGCAACTGAATTGGTATTGAATAAGAATTTCTTTTTCCATATCGGTTTTCATGCTCATAAAGTTTTTCTAAATGTGTTTAGCAGAATATGAACTGTGTTATTCATGTACAAAGAATCCCTGTCTCTAAATGCTAGTTGTACTTAAAACAGATGAGATAAAACAGGCATTTCTTTCTACGTCATTTGTGCTTTATGCAATGTATTAAGCTCTTTGTATAATCTTGTTTATGTGGGGAACTGCAATTAACTAGCAAGTCTTTATCTGCAAAGCTTAAAGGGAAAACTGAGCTAAACTGATGTGTCCAAAGTTATAGTAGTAAAACTAGGGTTAGAACTCACATCTTATCTCCCAACAGGAAATTCCTGGTTGTCTCATCTTTGAAGCTAAATCTGAAATCACAGAGCTTATGTTGCTGGCAATGTAGCAAAGCTCTCGACTAAGAATCTCTGTTTCTTTTCTCCTATCCATTCCTTTCACTATGACCTCAGAAGCCACTTAACCTCTCTGTGTTGAAATCTAGTTTGTAGTTTGATCTTGTGCGGAGCTGTATATACTCATGGCACAATGTTGTTTTGTATACACCGTGGCAAGCACGAACCTAACACCAAAATTAGTAAATGTAATAAGATCTGACACTCTCAGATTTACTGCTAAGAAATATTTCCTCCTGGATCTCTCAGGATAATATGCATATATAGTGGGCAGCAGAGCAAGATTGTCTTGGAAATGCATTTTAGTCAAGCCACTGGCAGCTAAGAAGATTTGTGCTTTTCGGTGTCTTGCTGCCAGTCCTCTTTGTTCTGCATTTGCTTCTACATGGCAAGTAGTCTATAGACTCCCAACGTTTCACCACTTTATGTAATTAAAGGAAAATCAACCAATGAGATGGATTCAAATGATACCTGTATAAATAATGAATATTTTAATATGCAGACTTTTATGTTTTTTGAATCTCTTCTTTCAGCAATATTTCTGCTGGGCTAATAAATGCTGCTCTTACATGAGTTTTTCCTTGCATCTGTATGCTGGCTGTTGCAATTATTAAAAATCATTGCACATAGCAGAGTCTCTTAGCATTAAAACATGGCAGATATGTACCCTTAAGAGCCTTTTTAGGCTACAAAATATGGAAGGACAGATTTCTGCTGTCTAAAAGCTGTTTCCAACAGTAAATAAAAATTATTCTCCAGAACGTCACTGGAATCATTTTTCAGCAAATGGATCTGACTTCTCAGGCAGCAACTTAGTTCTTCCCCTCCCTACTACTACAAGGCATATGCAGCGCTGTACAAAGACATGTAAGAGACAGTCCCTGCTCATAAGAGCTTACAGTCTAGTCAAGACAGACAATACTATCAGTAGGGACTAGGATATATCTAAGGGAATGGTAAGGAAACAGATAGGAGGTGAGCAGGAGACTAGAGGGATCAGGATTCAAAAACAGTCTCAAAGAAGTGAGTTTTTATCCTGGATTTGAACAGGGCCACAGATGGAGCCTGATATACCAACTCAGGTAATTTGTTTTAGGCATAAGAAGCAGAAAGGTAGAAAGATCAAAGTCTGGAGTTGGCAGTGGAAGAGAAGGGCATAAATAGAAGGGATCTGTCAGAGGAGGGGAGCTCCCGAGGAGGGGTGTAGGGAGAGATAAGAAAGGAAAGGTTGATAGGAGAAGCTGAATGAAGGCACTTTTAGGTCATTAGTAGAAGTTTGAACTGGATGTGGAAATGGATAGGGAGCCAATGAATTGACTGGAGAAGAGGGGTGACATGAGTATAGTGACACTGGTGGAAGATTAGCCGTACAGCTGAGTTTTGAGCAGATTGAAGTGGGGAGAGTTGATTCAGAGGAAGACCAGTGAAGAGAAGGTTACAATAGTCTAGACAGGAGGTGACAAGAGAATGGATGAGGATGTTAGTAATGTGTTCAGAAAGGAAGGGACAAATTTTGCCATTGTTATAGAGAAAGAAGTGACAGGTTTTAGCTATTAGTTGGATGTGTGTGAGGAAGGAGGAGTCAAAAATTACCCCAAGGTTGTGAGCCGAGGAAACAGGGCGGAGTATAATGTTGTTGACCAAAATAAAGGAGGAAAGGTTGCTAAAGAGGAAAGATAAGGAGCTCATTTTTGGCTATGTTCAATTTCAGATGGTGGTGAGACATCAAGGCAGCAGGTAGATCTGAGAGTCATCAGGGTAGAGATGGTACTGAAGACCGTGGGAGGAGATGAGTGCAGCAAGGGACTGAGTGTAGAGAGAGCAAAGGAGAGGCACCAAGACAGAGCCCTGGGGTACACCGACTGAAAGGTGGATAGCAGTAGAGGAGGATTCTCCAGAACATACACTAAAAATGTGGTGGGAGAGATAGGAGAAAACCAGGACAGTTCAGAACCCCTAAATCCAAGCAAGGGCAGGGTATTGAGGAGAAGGTGGTGATAAGGGAGAGGGAGAGTGGGAAGGTAGATCCAGACATGCCTGTGCCTGAGGGCCCTTCAGCATGGAACCGAGACATGATTATGACCAAGGTATGTTGATTCCACTCCATAATAAGTCCTATACTACTCACAACCCCTGTACAATATTGCAAGTAACGTAACCACAACATTATATTCACTATAGCAATCTTGTCTTTTTTTTTTTTGGTGCCATCAAATCAGTGTTGACTCAGCTACCTCTGGGTTTTCTTGGCAATGTATCACTGGAAGTAGATTGCCAGGCCTTTTCTTCTGAGGCAGTGGAGGGTAAAGTGACTTGCCCAGGGTCACAAGGAGAGCTATTGGGAATTGAACCCTTGATCTTCTAGGTACTAGGTAGTTGCTGTAACCACTAGGCTACTTCTCTACTCTATAGTGATTGTGTCTTAATCACTGCTGTACTATGCTTAGCTAGAATCAACAAATAACTTATTGCTAGGACTTTTATTAGCTACACTGTATCAATCTTTGGATTCTCCTACCAAGCTATTCCTAATATACGGAACTGTAACATAACTGCCATATTATTGTTACATGAAATTGCAACAATTTTACTACTTTGTATCCATAAAACTGATGCTACATTGTTGTGTACAGCACTGTAAAAATCTGCTACTTACCCACTTCTCTATTAGACGCCTGCTGTAGCACACTGAACATACACAGGCAGTCTGTTATCCCTCAACATCTTCACCTTTCACTTGCACCACCACCTATCATGGAGAGCTGTACCACAAAGCACACAACCTTATGGTTCCACATCCAAGTCCTTTCCGTAGTCTCAGCCCTCCTATCAAATGCCTTTGAGATGAAACATAACATAGTAAATTACATCCCAATAATCTACTCACACAGAACGCCATTCAGTGTCAATTCTTGGCCTTACCCCCACTCATATCAAGCCCACTGGAAATGCAGACTCACAAATATTCCTGAAATTACTACTCCCACCCAGCCCACAGATCCAATCCATCCCCCCCCCCCCCCAATATGCGCTCTGAATACACTCAGCTAGGAATAAAATCCCACTTACCACAGACTTAATTTTTGATCACAGCCTAGATATACTCTGTATTACAGAGACTTGGTTTCATGAAACAGACTCCATCCTCGTAAATCAACTTTGCTCCTCCATCCAATCTACAACTGCATAAGAATAACCAACAGAGGCAGTGGAGTTTCACCAGCATCCTTCAGACCGATATCAAGTATCCCCCTCCTAGCATAAGTAACTGAAAAAATTGTACAAAACCAGCTGCAGAACTACATTGACAACCACACCTCTCTTGACCCCATCCAACATGGTTTCAAAAGAAATCATGGTGTAGAAACCCTGATCACTTCCCTCCTTGACTCGGTAATAACATACACCCAATCTCCCAACCAAGGATGCTTATTAATCTTCCTTGACATCTCCTCAGCTTTTAACTCCCTCCCCCACAAACAGCTCCTTAACAGACTCCACGACATAGGTCTTAGAGACACTACCCTAAACTGGTTCTACTCATACCTTGAAAACAGAACACAACAGGTAGAAATTGGTGATACAACCTCCTTACCATTCACACTTTCCAAAGGAGTCCCTCAAGGTTCCAGCCTTTCAGCACTCCTCTTTAATATCTATCTTCAACCCATATGCAAAATATTCCAAAAATACCACATTCAATACCAACTGTATGCAGACGATATAATGTTCCTTACCTCCTTTAACATTTCCAAGCCAAACCTCACTAACATCAGCAACTGCTTCTCTAAGATAAGACAATGGCTCTACCAGCACAACCTTGTAATTAACCAAACCAAAACAGAAGCCATCCACATCACCTCCAACACATCCTTTGTCCCCCTGTCTTCAATTGTCCTTGGAGATTACACCATCACAGTAAAAACTGAAGTCAAATACCTAGGCTTAATAATAGACCAAAATCTCACATTTCATGAGCAGATAAAAAGAACTACTAATTCCATTTACCTCAAAATACGAACCCTAAGGAATCTCCGTCCCCTACTAAACTCTGACTCCTTCCGAACTGTCTGCCAGGCCTTAACAACCTCGACCCTGGACTATTGTAACCTCATATACTATGGTCTCCCAAAACATAGCCTACACCCCCCCCCCCCCCGATGGCTCAGAACACACTTGCGCACCTAATAACCAACTCATCTAGAGAAGCTCACATCACCCCCATCCTTAAAGATCTCTACTGGCTCCCTTTACAAGCCAGGATAAAATTCAAGCTAACACCTTAATATACAAAGTGCTACACAATGAATCCGCTCCCTGCCTACTCTCGCTCCTTTCAAAACTAAACTCCACCAGACCACATAGATCAAAAAACAACAAACATTTTAAACATACCATCACAAAAGAAAACGTGCTCACACTCCACATGTAACCAAGCCTTCTCCCTCTATGCAAAAAGCTTAAAAACTTCCTCTTTAGTGAATACTTTACCCTGCCCCCTTAAACTTCAGATCCCCTATCCAAAACTAATCAAAATTAAACCCCCATCTTTTCCACTCCTTCTCCCTTCACTTCCCTCCCTCCTACCACCCATCTCCCAATGTAAATATGTAATTAGTTCTTTTGAAAATAGTTCGACTGAAAAAGTTCTACCACTGTTCAAATTTTTGTTCCTTGTAAAACAGCGGTGAATACACCGTTACAAACTGTTCATTGTAAACCGTTTTGAATTGCAGAAAAACGGTATATAAAAAATGTTAAATAAATAAGTATCAAGAACAGCAGAAGGGTCAAGGATGATGAGGATCAAGTAAAAGCCCTTGGATTTGGTGAGGAACAAGTCATTGGAGACTTTGCAAGAGCTGTCTCAGTAGAATATAGAGGACAAAAACCAGATTGCAGTGGATCCAGAAGGGACTGAGAGGAGAGAAAGTCAAGACAGTGGGGGTGAACCACATGTTCAAGTAGTTTAGAAATAAAGAGAAGGAGAGAGATGGGGTGATAATTAAAAGGACAGGTAGGATCAATGGATAGTTTCTTGAGAGTATGCTTGATGGCTGCAGGAAGAGTTGCAGTAGAAAATGATAGATTGAGGATATGACAGATGAAAGGGACAACAGTGGAGGGGATGGATGTAAGTAGATGGGTGGGGATGGGATCAGAGGAGCAGGTAGTAAGTTTAGAGAAGGAGAGAAGATGTGTGGTTTCTTCCTCAGTGATCTTAGAAAAGAGAAGAGGATGACAGAGGTTGAGGGAAGGATTTGGGAGTGAAGAGGGGGAAGGGGGATGGAGATGACCCTGGGGGGAACTCAAGAATAATCTTGTGGACTTTCTCATGGAAGTAGTCAGCCAAGGTCTGAGCAAAAACGGAAAGAGAGGTCAGAGGTGGAGGCACTTTGAGGAGAGAGTTGAGAATTGTAAAGAGACAATGAAGGTCAGAGGCAAGAGAGTTAGTCAGATGGACATAGTACTCTTGCTTGGTGAATACTATGGCAGACTGGATGGAGGTAAGCATGAATTTGAAATGTATAATGTTTGCAAAGGTATGGGAATTGAGTCAAAGGTGCTCAGGTGAGCAGACACAGGAACATATGTAGCGGGTTTTAGAGGGCAGCAGGGGCTGAGGTACAGTATGCCTCACAGGATGTGATGTGGAAGGAGCAAGAGCATCTAGAGCAGCTGAGAGTACAGTGTTATAGAAAGATACGGCCTCATCAATGGACTTAGATGACATAGTGGAGGAAAGAGATGGTGAAACGTAGAGAAGAGAGCTGACCACACACACCCATACCCACATCCACACACCAAAAAACAATCTTAAAATGGCATAGTGTCAAGGGCATGCTGGGACTCCACAGTGGATCATGTAGCACTGTGGTCTGCAAGTGAAACAGAAAGCTGTGCCTGGAGCACTGAGCTGCAATGCCTTAAGGGAACCCCAGGCTGTTGGTTGAGAGGTGGGAACTCTGGAAGGAGAATAGAAGAGAAAACAGGATAGGACTGGGAAGAAGAGTAGTGTTCTCTTCTGAAGAGCGTTTCCTGTAATTTTTATGTGTTTCTATACTAGTTATATATAAATCTACTTTTATTTAACTAGTTTTAACTTCAAACTGTTGTCAGAAATGCTCTCACCAAACACCTATCATCCCTCCTAATATTATATTTAACTCATTCTGTTTACTCCTTACTGAAGATATAGGGAAGTTACCTGTGCTTGAAATGGTTTATAAAGGTGATGTACCAGAAGAACTGAAAGCAATATCGATAAACTGGGAAGATGTATTACAACTATTTGATAAAATGAAAAGGAGCAAATCACCTGAACTAGTTGGCATATATCTGAGAATGTTGAAAGAACAGAAACATGAGATTCCAGACTTACTATTAGTAATCTGTGAACTATCATTAAAATCATCTGTAGTTCCTGAAGACTGAAGAATGGCCAATGTAACGCCAGTTTTTAAAAAGGGTTCCAGGGGTGATCCGGGAATCTACAGACCTGAAGTCAGTAAGGGCAAAATGGTAGAAACCATTATAAAGAATAAATTTACTGAACATGTAGACAGCCATGGTTTAATGGGAGAAAGCCAACATGGATTTAGCCAAGGAAAGTCTTGTCTTACTAATCTGTTATATATTTTTTGAAGTTGTGAATAAACCGATAGAGAAAGGTGAGCTGGTTGATATAGTGTATCTGGATTTTCAGAACGCCTTTGACAAGGTGCCTCAGGAGGGACTCTTGGCGAAATTAAAAAGTCATGGGATAGGAGGCAGTGTACTATTGTGCATCAGGAAATGGTTAAAAGATAGAAAGAAGAGGGTAGGGCTAAATGACCAATTTTTGGAGAAAGGTGAATAGTGGTGTACCCTAGGGATCTGTGCTGGGCCCCTGCTTTTTGACATCTTCATAAATAACTTGGAAATGGGAATAATGAGTGAGGTGATCAAATTTGCAGATGGCACAAAAATATTGAAAGTTGTTAAAACACAAGAGGATTGTGAAAAATTGCAAGAGGACCTTGATAAATTGGAAGACCGGGCACCAAATGGCAGATGAAATTTAATGTGGACAAGTGCAAGGTTATGCACCTAGGGAAGAACAACCCAAACTATGGTTACACGATGCAAGGTTCCACATTAGGAACCACCACCCAAGAAAAAGATTTAGGCGTCCTTGTGGATACCATGTTAAAACCCTCGGCCCAGTGTGCAGCGGCGGCCAAGAGAGCAAATAGAATGCTAGGTATGATAAGGAAAGGAATGGAAAATAAAACAAAAGATATTATAATGCCTCTATATCGTTCCATGGTGAGACCGCACCTTGAATATTGTGTGCAATTCTGGTCGCCGTATCTTAAAAAGGATATAGCGATTTTAGAAAAGGTTCAGAGAAGAGCCACCAAAATGGTAAAGGGGATGGAAGGCTACTCCTATGAAGAAAGGCTAAAAAGGTTGGGGCTCTTTAACCTGGAAAAGAGACGGCTGAGGGGAGATATGATAGAAGTCTATAAATTAATGAACGGAGTGGAACGGGTAAACGTAGATCGATTGTTTACCTTATCAGAATATAGAAAGACTAGGGGACATGCAATGAAGCTACAGGGTAAACTATTTAAGACTAATAAAAGAAAATATTTTTTCACTCAACGTGTAATCAAACTCTGGAATTTGTTACCGGAGGATGTAGTAAAGGCTGTTAGTGTAGCTGGGTTTAAAAAAGGTTTGGACAAGTTCCTGGAGGAAAGGTCCATAAACCATTATTAAGAAGGGACCCAGGATATCAATGCTTGAACCAATACAAGCATTGTGGAACCTGTGTCCCTTGGGGAAACTGCTAGGTACGTATGACCTAGATTGGCCACTGTTGGAAACAGAATACTGGGCTTGATGGACCTTGGTCTGACCCAGTATGGCATATCTTATGTTCTTATGTTATGTTATGTTATGTTCAGAGCTTGCCCTCAATTGAAAAAGACCCTCCAGTGCATTTATGCCATGGAGGTATTTAAATGTCTATCATATTGCCCCTATCCTGCCTTTCCTCTAAAGTATACATATTAAGGTCCTTAAGTCTGTCCTCATATGCTATATAACGACACCACTAACCATTTTAGTAGCCACCTTCTGCACCGACTCCAACCTGCTTATTATATCCTTTTGAAGGTGCGGTCTCCAGAATTGCACACAATACTCCAAATAACAATAAATAAGGTCGCACTTACGATGCACATATTGATTTTACCAGTTGTCAGGATCTTTGTCTTCTTTACATAAAAGGTGCAGGCCCATTTTAAGACTATGTTCCTTGATCTTGAGAAGCAAATGTTTCAGATTGTTTTCACTTTCAGCCAGTAATGTGGTATCATGAGCATAGCAGAGGTTGATGATGAGTCTTCCACCAATCTCAGATGTCTTCATACAGTTCTGCTTCTCTGATGATTTGTTCTGCATATAAATTAAACAGGTAAGGGGAAAGTATGCAGCCTTGTCGTACACCTTTGCTGATTTTAAACCATTCTGCTTCTTGATCATTGTAAAAGTTGTGCAAGAGAACTATAAGGTGTTCTGGTATACCCATGCTTCTTAATGTGGATCAGAGTTTATCATGGTTTACATAATCAAAAGCCTTCCTGTAGTTGATAAAACACATAGATATCTTTTTGGTATTCTTTTGTCTTTCCAAGGATCTATTTCACATCCATGATGATATCTGTCATTTTTCGCCCTTTCCTGAACCCTGCTTCCACTTCAGGCAGTTCTCGTTCCAGGTATGGTTATAGTCTCTACTGAATAATCTTCAGCAGAATCTTACTGTTATGTGGGATCAGAGCAATTGTGTGATAATTTACACAGTCAGTTGGATCACCTCTCTTTAGTATTGGTATAAACACATCTTTTCCGGTCAGTTGGCCATGATGATGTCTTCCAAATTTCCAAGTTAAGCCTTGTAAATATAATAACAGCTGCATTTGATTGCTGTAATACTTCAATAGGAGTAGAGGAGTAGCCTGGTGGTTAGAGCACTGACTTAGGGACCAAGAAGCCAGGGTTTGATTCTCACTAGCACTCCTTCTGGACTTCAGCAAGTCACCTAATTCTCCATTGCTTCAGAAGAATCCAAGTTATCAATGTCCCTGTTTAATGCACATTGCCAAGTTTAAGTTAGAATGTAAACCACTTTGACCAAAATGATAAAGCAGTATAAAAAACCTGTTAAATAAATAGAAATGCTTTGTTCTTTGATAAGGCTTTCAATGCTGCTTTGACTTCTTCTTTCATCACCAATGGTTCCTGATCGTAAGATACAGGTTGAAACGGCTTTTGGTCCACTAGGTCATGCTATAATGGCTCTGTATATTCTTTCCATCTTTCTTGATCTTCTCAACATCATTCAACATGGATCCTTGAGCATCTTGTAGGATTCCAATTTGAGTCTGGAAAGCCAATCTTGTTCTTCCTCTAATAGTTTCTGATACTATTTCCTTGCATGTTTCATTGTAGTACTTCTCCTTGTCTTGTCTTGCTGCACATTGGAAATCTGAATTCTGTGATTGCCTCTCTTTCTCCACTCACTTTAGCTTCTCTGCAATTTTGGGCAATTTTGAGGACCTGGGAAATCCACTGCTTACCCCAGGACGAGCATTGTGGAATCTGTGTTCCTTTTTGGGAACCAACCAGGTACTTGTGACGTGGATTGGCCACTGTTGGAAATAGGATACTGGGCTTGATGGACCTTGGTCTGACCTACTATGGCATTTCTTATGTTCTTATGACCTAAGGAAGGGAGTACCAACTCCCAAAAGCTAATCAAGAGTGAGTTAGTCCAATAAAAAGGTATCACCTTATATTTTTTTATTTTTATATTTATTAACTTTTATTTACGTGCATCCTTCTGATATAATGGTAAGGAGGTGATTTTACTATGAGACTTATTCATGATGCAGGAGTGCACATGGATATGCATCCATGTACAGTGGGAGAAGCCATTTTATAAGCACAAATATGGGAAAAACATCAGCGTAAACACAGCTACATATATGTGCAAGTATCAGCACTTACACTTATAGGCTGGAATTTTGTGACCTAAATGTGTAGATGCTGTGCATTTACATCTGTATGTGAGCCATTTTGCAAGCCTACTGTGTAAATGCCACCAGTTAACAACAGATGCCGCTGTTTCAAATTTCAATATGGAAGAGGAAATAAAAAATGGGGAATTAAGGAGGATAACCCCCTTAATCTCCCCTGGAAAGGGCTGGCCCAAACAAGCACTTTTTGAAAACCTAAATGTATCAGGGAGCAGTTGTAAATTCTAATGTGGACATTTTTGGTCACGTGTAGATTTTTGACCTGCCCTGGTCATGCCCTAACCATGCTTCTGACACGCCCCTTGCAACTTACACATTTTAAAGGCATCCTCATTTAACTTAAACCCTTTCTAAAATTGCCATTTACATGCAGATGCCATTTCTAGGTGCTTCTGAAATAACCACTGTAATATCTCTCTACCTACCTATCTATCTCTGTATACAGACCTCCCTCACAAGAGAAAGAGGTGGACAGAGAGTTAATTGAAGACATACGCAGCATTGCTAGGAAAGGGGAAGTGCTACTGATAGGAGATTTCAATATGCCAGATGTTGTTTGGCACATTCCTGCTGCAGTATCATCTAGAAGTAAGGAGATCCTGGATTCTCTACAGGGAGAACTATTCAGGCAATTGGTAACAGACCCCACAAGTGAAGGGGCCATACTGGACTTGGTGCTTACCAATGGTGAAAGTGTTTCTGTTGTTGTAGTGGGAGATCATTTTGCATCCAGTGCTCATCAGATGGTGTAGTTCACTATTAGGACTAGGGCTGTTAGAATCCTTTCAAAGGTGAGGATCTTAGACTTTAGGAAGACTAACTTTGCGAAGATGGGCCAATACCTCAGGGAGTCGTTAGTGGGATGGGAACAGCTGGGGGATGTACATAAGAACATAAGAAATGCCATACTGGGTCAGACCAAGGTCCATCAAGCCCAGTATTCTGTTTCCAACAGTGGCCAATCTAGGTCATATGTTCCTAGCAGTTTCCCCAAGAGACACAAGTTCCACAATGCTTGTACTGGGTCAAGCATTGATATCTTCGGTCACTTCTTAATAATGGTTTATGGACCTTTCCTCCAGGAACTTGTCCAAACCTTTTTTAAACCCAGCTACACTAACAGCCTTTACTACATCCTCCGGTAACAAATTCCAGAGTTTGATTACACGTTGAGTGAAAAAATATTTTCTTTTATTAGTCTTAAATAGTTTACCCTGTAGCTTCATTGCATGTCCCCTAGTCTTTCTATATTCTGATAAGGTAAACAATCGATCTACGTTTACCCGTTCCACTCCGTTCATTAATTTATAGACTTCTATCATATCTCCCCTCAGCCGTCTCTTTTCCAAGTTAAAGAGCCCTAACCTTTTTAGCCTTTCTTCATAGGAGTATCCTTCCATCCCCTTTACCATTTTGGTGGCTCTTCTCTGTACCTTTTCTAAAATCGCTATATCCTTTTTAAGATACGGCGACCAGAATTGCACACAATATTCAAGGTGCGGTCTCACATGGAACGATATAGAGGCATTATAATATCTTTTGTTTTATTTTCCATTCCTTTCCTTATCATACCTAGCATTCTATTTGCTCTCTTGGCCGCCGCTGCACACTGGGCCGAGGGTTTTAACATGGTATCCACAATGACGCCTAAATCGTTTTCCTGGGTGGTGGTTCCTAATGTGAAACCTTGCATCGTGTAACCATAGTTTGGGTTGTTCTTCCCTAGATGCATAACCTTGCATTTGCCCACATTAAATTTCATCTGCCATTTTGATGCCCAGTCTTCCAATTTATCAAGATCCTCTTGCAATTTTTCACAATCCTCTTGGGTTTTAACAACTTTAAATAGTTTTGTGTCATCTGCAAATTTGATAACCTCACTCGTTATTCCACTTTCCAGGTCATTTATGAATATATCAAAAAGCAGCGGACCCAGCACAGATCCCTGGGGTACACCACTATTCATCTTTCTCCATTGGGAAAATTGGCCATTTAGCCCTACCCTCTGCTTTCTATCTTTTAACCAGTTCCTGATCCACAATAGTACACTGCCTCCTATCCCATGACTCTTTAGTTTTGCCAAAAGTCTCTGATGAGGGACCTTGTCAAAGGCTTTCTGAAAGTCAAGATACACAATATCAACCGACTCACCTTTGTCCACCTGTTTATTCACTCCTTCAAAAAACATAATAGATTAGTAAGACAAGATCTTCCTTGTCTAAAGCCATGTTGGCTGTCTCCCATTAGGTTGTGACTATCTACATGCTGAGTAATTTTATTCTTTATGATGGTTTCTACCATTTTTCCTGGTACTGATGTCAGGCTCACCGGTCTGTAGTTTCCCGGATCACCCCTGGAACCCTTTTTAAAAATTGGTGTTACATTGGTGATCCTCCAATCTTCAGGTATTAGAGATGATTTTAATGATAGTTCACAGATTACTGATAGCAGTTCTGCAATCTCATATTTCAGTTCTTTCAACACCCTTGGATGTATACCATCCGGCCCAGGTGATATGCTACTTTTCAGTTTATCTAATAGTTGTAAGACATCTTTCCGATGTATCGATATTTCCTTCAATTCTTCCGCACCTTTAAATACCACTTCAGTCATGGGTAACATCCCTACATCTTCCTCAGTAAAGACCGAAGCAAAGAATTCACTCAGTCTCTCCGCTATCGCCTTGTCGCCTCTTAGTGCTCCTTTAACCCCTTTATCATCTAATGGACCAACTGACTCTCTCACAGGTTTTTTGCTACGAATGTACTTGAAAAGGTCTTTATTTCGCGTTTTTGCTTCCGCAGCAAGCTTCTTCTCAAATTCTCCCTTTGCCTGCCATATCAACACCTTGCATTTGACTTGCCAGTGCTTGTGCTGTTTCCAGGTTTCGTCGTTTGGCTCTTTTTTCCATTTCCTGAAAGATGCTTTTTTGGCAACAACAGCCTCTCTGACCTCACCTTTAAACCATGCTGGCAGTTTTTTAGACTTCCTTCCACTTTTTTTAAAGCGTGGAATGCAGCTGGTCTGGGCTTCCAAGATAGTATTTTTCAACAACACCCAAGCTTGATGTAGAAAAACAGTGGGCAAAACTGAAAGGGGATCATTTAAGGGTAACCAACCTTTTTGTTAAAATGGTAAATAAAGGCAAAAGGAAAACGAGACCGCTATGGTTTTCGAAGGAAGTAGCTGAAAAAGTGAAGAAAAAGAGGGAGGCCTTCATGAAATACAAGAGATCACAGAGAGAGGAAGACAGGCATCTGTATTTGGAAAAACTTAGAGAAGCTAGCAAAGTAGTCAAGAAGGCAAAGATTCAAAAGGAGGAGGAAATAGCCAATGCAATAAAATGGGGGGATAAGACATTTTTCAGATATATTAGTGAGAAGAGGAAGGGCAAAAGTGGTATTGTCAGACTCAAGGGTGCAGGGGAGGAATATGTAGAAGCTGATAAGGATAAAGCGGAATTGCTGAACAAATATTTTTGTTCTGTGTTCACATATGAAGAACCAGGAGCAGGACCTCAGAAAACACCCACAAATAGGAACAGAAGCGAGGGACATCTTGAACAATTTTCAAAAGACTGTGTTCGTGAGAAACTAGCTCAACTTAAAGTAGACAAAGCGATGGGACCGGATGGGATACACCCTAGAATACTGAGGGAACTTGGGGACGTTCTAGCAACTCCACTGACTTACCTTTTCAATGCCTCGTTGGAGTCGGGAGTGGTGCCAAAGGACTGGAGAGAGACTCACGTGGTGCCTTTACACAAAAGCGGAAGTAAGGATGTGGTTGAAAACTACAGACCGGTTAGTTTAACTTTGGTGGTGAGTAAATTATTGGAAACGCTACTGAAAGAGAAAATAGTGAGGTTTCTGGAGTCCAGAGGATTGCAGGATCCGAGGCAGCATGGATTCAGAGGCAGGTCTTGTCAGACAAATCTGATTGATTTCTTTGACTGGGTGACCAGGGAGTTGGACCGAGGGAGAGCCCTAGATGTGGTGTATTTAGATTTCAGTAAAGCCTTTGACACTGTTCCTCACAGGTGACTTATAAACAAACTGAGCACCCTAGGGATGGATCCTAAAGTTACTGCTTGGGTTAGAAATTGGTTGGGTGGGAGGCGACAAAGTTTACAAGTAAATGGAGCTCACTCTGAGGAGAAGGATGTTACCAGTGGTGTGCCCCAGGGATCTGTCCTTGGTCCGATTCTTTTTAACATCTTTGTTAGTGATATAGCGGAAGGGCTTTCAGGTAAGGTTTGCCTCTTTGCGGTTGATACCAAAATCTGCAATAGAGTAGACACCCAGGAAGGTGTAGATAACATGAGGAGGGATCTAGCTAAGCTTGAAGAATAGTCTAGAATTTGGCAGCTGGGATTTAATGTTAAAAAATGTAAGGTCATGCATTTGGGCTGCAGCAATCCAAGGGAGCAATACAGTATAGGGAGTGAAGTACTTTTGTCCACTAAAGAAGAGCGGGACCTAGGCGTGGTTGTGTCTGATGATCTTAAAGTAGCCAAACAGGTAGAAAAGGCGACGGCAAATGCTAGAAGGATGCTTGGGTGCATACGGAGAGGAATGGCTAGCAGAAAAAAGGAGGTGATAATGCCTCTCTATAAGTCTTTGGTGCGACCTCATTTGGAGTATAGTGTGCAATTCTGGAGACCGCACCTTCAAAAGGATATGAACAGGATGGAGTCGGTGCAGAGGGTGGCTACTAAAATGATTAGTGGGCTTCATTATAAAGCATATGAGGACAGACTGAAGGATCTTAATATGTACACCTTAGAGGAAAGGCAGGATAGAGGTGATATGATTGAGATGTTTAAATACCTCCGTGGCATAAATGTTCAGGGAGAGAGCCTCTTTTAATTGAAAGCAAGTTCTGCTACGAGGGGACATGGGATGAGGGTGAAGGGAGATAGATTCAGGAGTGATATGCGGAAATATTTCTTTATGGAAAGAGTAGTGGATCCATGGAGTAGTCTCCCAGTGGAGGTGGTAGAGATGAGGACAGTAACTGAATTCAAAAAAGCATGGGACCAACACAGAGGATCTCTAAAGGTAAAAAGGAGAATGTTGTAGTTGTTGATATGGAAGGACAGACTAGATAGGCCATGTGGTCTTTTTCTGTCATCATATTTCTATGCTTCTATATATAAGACTCATTCAGAGATGTTATACCTGAACCTTTGAAGCTCATCTGAAGAAGAAACTTGTCAGGTGTTGAAAGCTCATGTACACAATCTTCTCTGGATTAGACTTATGTTCGTCTAATAAAAGCAGCCTGCATATTCCAAACAGATCCTGAAGCACTTCACCACGGTACTCGGGGGCATTAAGCAGAAGTCAGTTTAAACTTTTCACCTTTTCTGCAGCACATTCTTGTAACGAGGCTCTTCATATCTAATATACTTTCATCATATACTCGCCTTAGCCCTTCTTGAATATTCCAACCCAATCTAATTGTGTTTTTGTACATATGTTTATAGTTACCCTGTTGCTTCAAGTTTAAACTCCTGTTCAATGTAAGCACAGAACAGTCTTCTGACTGTGCAACATTTGTTATATGTAAACCGCACTGATAACAAATAGCGCGGTATATAAAAATTGTTAAATAAATAAAAAAATAAAATATATCAGGAAAATCATTTAGAAAGAACAGAACGAACGGCTTCCCGTGTGTCAATAAGGCTCTAGACAGTGGTGTCACTTCTCAGATACATGTGTGAGGAAGTGCAGGAGGCACAAGATGACATTCAGTAGAAAATGAAAAGTGCTTGAAAATGAAGAACATGATTTCACTTTCCAAAACATGGGGATTAGGGGTGACAGAAACAATGAGTTTCACTGTTGAGTGTTGTGCTATTTTTTTCTTGGCAGTATATTCTGGCTTATAACGTGCTTTGGCTTTTTCTATTAATTCAGCGATTGCCTCTGCTTTCCTGCCTTCTTCTCTCCCCATTAGTCCCTGCTACCTCCCTTTTGTGCCCCAGGACATGCTACATGGCATCTGATACTCTGAACACTGGTACAGCCTTTATGTTCCATTGCAAAGAAAAACCAAAGGGAATTGAGCAAATGGCATAAATCACAATAAAGTCCTTGATAGTTCATAGGGATGGATAGTGATGTCAGTAATAAAGGGAGAGTGTTATGGAAGGACAGACTAGATGGGCCTTGTGGTCTTTTTCTGTCATCATGTTTTTATGTTTCTATGTTTCTAATAAAAAGGTGCTGAAAGCACAGCAGCATGTGAAACTGAGTCCAGAAGGACTACACCCAGCTTGCCCTTTTGTGGCTCTCCACTCTGCTGTTAAGATTCCTTTCTCTCTATCCAATGAAGACCCTAATTAGTTCCTATCGCCTCTGTTCCAGGTACCCACCACCCTTTCAGTGAGAAAAAGGATTTTCTTCCATTCCTTTTGGTATTTGGCCCATGGATTCTTGCACCACAAGTACTGTACATGATTTTGTATTTTTGGGATTAAGGTTCAGATTCCAAAACCTTGATCATTCCTCCAAAAATTTAGATTCATCTTTCATTCTACCCATGCCTCTGTTATAGATTTTAATATTTGTAGACAGGAAAGCTTTCCCTTCTATTCAAGGGTGGATCAAAACAATCTGCTGCCTGAGGCGAAATATGAAAAGGCGCCAAGGCGGGGCTTTTTCAGAAATCCAGTTAGAGACTGAACTAAATCAAAAAGCCGATTAGATTATATGGAGGAAATGCAAGATGTTTGCACACAGGGCCATATCGGGCTGCAATCGCACCCTGTGCAACTTGCAGCTTGGGCGCACGCCTCCCCTCTCCCCCATACCTCCGTCCAGCGCTGCCTGCTCTTTCTCTGCTGCTCCCACCCTGTGTTTTTTTTCACGGAGGCGCCGGCAGCAGAGAAAGAGCAGGCAGCGCTGGATGGAGGTATGGGGAGGAGGAGGGGGACATGCACCTGATCTGAAAAGGCACCGGTACTTTAAGCAGATCTGTCCCTCCCTACTCTGACATCGCATCAGAGGAGGGAGGGACCAGACCTGCTTAAAGTGCTGCGAGAAGGCTTGGGGAGCGCATTTTGGCTGCCTGCTATTGTCCTGCCAGTGATGGCAGGGCAACAGCAGACAGCCGAAATGCGCCCCCAAAGCCTTTCCGCCCTATGCAGCTGCACCGCTTGCACAGGGCTAGGTACGGTCCCGTTTGCACACCAAGGAACTAAAAGACAGCAAGAACCAACAGCACAGTTTATAAAACTAAATTATAACTCATTTTTATTTTGTTGTTATAAACTGCAATATGGTTCTTGCTTTTTCTTTATCAACATATATTTTGCATCCACAGTAGGTGCAGAGCAGAACCAGGACATTCACCCACAGAACTCAATATTAAAAAAAAAAATTAAATCTGATTCTGATCATCTCACTAACAACAATAACCACTATTCTCCAGTACCAGGCATATTGTGAACTAATACAAAACCCTACCTACAAAGAGCAAACCTACCATACCATACCATATTAGCACAAACTTTCAAAAGTCACATAAGGAGCCCATCCAAAAAAAGCATCACTGTAAATACTACAGTGGGCGCTGGAACATCCATACACCTATTTGAAAAGCTGAACAAGCCAAATTACTACAGTACAGTATAGATTTTTATGTACAAACTCCATGTTAACAGAACACCTGACCTCAGCACACACTCGCAACATCGACTCTCACCAAGTACAGAATAAGTAACCACAATCTAAAGTAAAAATAAAAATATGTAGACTAAATTTAAATTGAAACCCCAAGAAGCCAGAGTCCACATGCAGTGCAATATCAGATAAATAAGAGTTGCAGTTCCCCAATACTGTGTAAAATATAAAAATAGCACAAAGTCCAATCACTAAAATTAAATAAAATTATTTTTTCTACCTTTTGTTGTCTGACCATTTTATTCTCTGATCATGCTGGTCCCGATCTGAGGCTTCTGCTTTCCTGTCTTCTCTTAGCTCTCTTTCTGTGGTCCATGGTCCATCTGCCATTTCTTATCTCTTCTTTTGTTTTCTTCACTTCCTTCCATCAGCCCATTTCCAGTTCCAGTAACCCTCCCAAGTATAAGCCCCCTTTCCAGTCCTTCCCTCCCAGTACCTTCCAATGTCAACCACCTTGCATTCCCATGACTGCAACTGGTGTCCATTCCCTTCCAGTCCCCCTCCTTCCCCACTCTCCAGCCCCTTCTAATCCAAATACCATCCCAGATATCAGCTTGCGTCCACTCTCAGTGCCACCCTCCCAGTCAGCTCCCTTCCCTCTGTCCATCACCCTTCCAGTGCCATTTGCATGTCAGCTCCCTTCCAGCCTCCTCCCCATTACTCAACCACCTACCACTCCCATCCCCAAATGTCAGCTCCCTTCCAGTCCCCCTTCAGTACATCCCAGGTGTCAGCTCCTTTCCAGCCACCTCCTCCCCTGTGTCAGCTCTCTTTGTGCCCCCTTCCTTCCCCTGGCAGATCCTCTCATTATCTGCTCCCTTCCAGTCCTATTCTACCATCCTCCCGCATCAGCCCATTTGTAGCCCTAGCCCCTAGTTTTCTTCCAGGGCCAACAGCACTCTCCACCCCTTTCCCATTAGCCCATTTCCAGTCCTATCCCCCTTATCAGCCCACTTTAGTCCTAGCCCCCCAATCAGCCCATTACCAGTCCTAGCTCATTTCCAGTGTTAGCCCCCCAAATGCCCATTACCAGTCCTCCTAACCCCCGCCCAATAAATCCATTTCCAGTCCTAGCCCCCAATTAGCCCATTTCCTGTCCTAGCCCCCCTAATAAGCCCATTTCCAGTTCTAACCACTCATCAGCCCATTTCCAGTTCTAACCTCCCTCCCGTTCAGCCTATTTCCATTCTTTACCCCCCATTTCCGGTCCGAGCCACCCCTCCCGATCAGCCCATTTCCAGTTCTAACCCCCCATTAGCCCATTTCCAGTCCTAGCCCCTCATAGTCCATTACCAGTCCTAACCCCCCCATCAGCCCATTTCCAGTCCTAGCCCCCATAGCCCATTACCAGTCCTAAACCCCCCATCAGCCCACTTCCAGTCCTAACCCCCCCATCAGTCCATTTTGAGTACTAGCCACCCCGATAGCCCATTACCAGTCCTAGCCCCCTCACGATCAGTCCACTGCCAGTCCTAACCCCCCATCAGTCCATTTCCAGTCATATCCCCCCATAGGCCATTACCAGTCCTAAAACCCCCAAACAGCCCACCTCCAGTCCTAACCTCCCCCCATAGCCCATTACTAGTCCTAAACCCCCCCATCAGTCCACTTCCAGTCCTAACCCATCAACCCATTTCCAGTCCTAGCCCCCCATAGCCCATTACCAGTCCTAAACCCCCCCCCCCCATCAGCCCACTTCCAGTCCTAACCCCCCCAGCAGCCCATTTCCAGTCCTAAACCTCCCCTCATCATCCCATTTCCAATTCTGGCCCCCCAGGGAAATAAAAAACAAAACCTGGCTGCTAAAACCACAGCAGCGACAGAAGGAAGTGCCCCGCGGCCTCCCGGCAGAGCCCTCCTCTCTCCCTGAGCGCCGGCTTTACAGAGCCACGAAGGGAGAGTTTCCCTTTCTTGCTGTTCTGCTAAGCCCGCCGGTGCTGATGGGAAACAGGAAATGCCTGTTTCCCCATCAGCGCCAGTGGGCTTAACAGAGCCGAGAGAAAGGGGAACTTTCCCTTCGCGGCTCTGTAAAGCTGCGGAGAGAGGAGGGCTCTGCCGGAGCGGTCGCGGGGCACTTCAGTGACTCCTCTCCTTGGTTTTTTTTTTTTTTTAAGGCCGATTGAGGCGCGCTTTTTGGGGGCAATTTTTGCCACCCCCAAAAAGTTGCCGCTTGAGGCCACTGCCTCACTCAGCCTCATTATAGAGCCGCCCCTGCTTCTAGTCCTTCTTTCTCTTCCATAATGTCGTACTTTGAAAAGGACTAAGAATAATCCTGATCTGAATGACACCCCACTGGTCACCTTACATTTACTAGCGTGGAACACATTGACCATCTGCTACTACTGCAGGTATACTCAGTGCTGTACAGACACACACAGGAGACAATCCACACTCAATAAGATGTACAGTCTAGTCACGACAAAGTTACATAACACAAAATTTGAGAAGAATGTATTATAAATAAATAGTCAAGATGTAGAAGGAATCTCTAATCCCTGGTGCTGAACCAATTCTTCATCCAGTTTATCATTTTAATTCCAACTCCTGGATTGACTAGCTTGCTGAGTGGTCCTCTTTGTAAAAGAGAGTCAAAGGCTTTACTGTTTGGTGATATAGGCTTTTTACATCTACTTTATCCCCTGACCTACTACTCGGACATTGCTGACATTGTCTTGCCTTGATCTGGGCCCTCTTATCTCCGCTTATGTACTTTAAATTCCCATCAGCAGCTGGCACTACTTTTTCTTTAGTGAGGGGCCTTCTGGCACGTGTGTGCTGACAGGCCCTGTCATGCCTCATCCCATGAATGGGTTTTATGGTGATATGATGGGGTATATAGAATGTTGCCCATCCCTCTCCAAAGGGATTATCAACAGTCCCCTTTAAGGAAGTCTGGAGCCCAGAATTCAGGGCTGGGAGGGTGTGGCTTACAGGGAAAGATTAAAAACCCAGCAGGTTGCAGGAGGGAGAGTAGCCCATGGAATGAGAAGTTTTTCCAAAGCAAACTATGAGGTAGGAATTTTAACTGGAGCTGGAGAAAGGGCTGGGAGAACCAGCTTGTGGAGGTTTAAAAAGCTGGGACAGAAGTAAAATGACTTTGCTTTCCCTGAACTGCTGTCAATTCTGGGGTTTCCTTTGTGGAAGTTTATCAAGCTGGGACAGAATAAAAACTGCTTTTGTTTTCCCTGAGCTGTTGTCTGGCCTGTTCTTAAAGAAAACCCCTTCCCATCACATGTCACACTATCACAGGTGACAAGAAACTTGTTTCAGAGGAGTGGTGGGGCATCATAGGCAGGAATGGTGCAAGGATGAGAGGCATCCTAGGTGAGCCCTCAATCCTGCTGCCCCCTTCCTGCTGTTGCCACTGCAGCCCCCATTGCTACTGCTGCTGCCCCTCTCTGGGACCTGCAGCAGCAGCAATGGGTTTGAACCCATGATGCAACACTTACCTAAACTTGCTGGTGCTGCACCGCATTTCCTGGTTTGTATGAGCTGCTGCTTCTACCTCCCTCCAAAGCAGACTTCCGGTTTATGCAACCACTTAGTTCGCCAAAAGGCCCCGCACTGGAGAGTTGCTTATGGGAAAAATAGTGCTGGTTGCTGTGGAGGATTTAAAGTGCAGCAGCAGAGATAAGAAGAGAGAGGATCTGGGGGGAGGGGGAAAGGAAAACAATTTCCCCTCTGCTTTTGCCATGGGCACCCACAACGGGCCCTAAACCCATTGCTGTCAAGGTACTGAACGATTCTAATCTTCAGTCTTGTTTCCATTACTTTGCCTTCCACAGATGTTGAATTTATACATCTGCAGTTTTCTGCTGCTTCTTTACTCCCACTGTTGTGGAGCAGGTCCATCATTTGCTCTTCCCTACACACCTGGAATTCTCCAAGAAAGAAAAAAGCTGTGGGTGTTACACTAAATCCCTTCCCCCCCTTTAATTCTTATTACACTTTTAGAGCTCAATATTCTAAAGGCATTTACATGGTTTACTGACGTGTAAACCGTGTAAATGCCGCTGAACAGGATATTCAACGGCACTAACATGATTAGTGCTGCTGAATATCCCCAACTAATTCTGCTATATGCCCCAATGCTAACCGCTTAGCATTGGGGGATGTTGTAGATGTTCCAGGGTGTGTGTGGCCAGCAACAGTCGCTAACTGGGTATTGCACTACTACCCGGTTAGCGAACTGTGGGGTTGGAAGCTGTGAGGTGACCCTATCTATTCAATGATGGCAACGCATATGACCTCCTTCCACTATGTCTCTGAGATATCAATCATATCTAACCTCTCATTTAATGCTATATATTCTAATTCTCCCATATTATTTTTTAGATCTCTAGTATTTGCATACAAGTATTTTAGAGGCTGTATTTCATTCATATTAATCTGATTATCGGTAGGCAAGGGTAATCGATTCCTCCAGGAACTTGTCCAAACCTTTTTTAAACCCGGATACACTTTTACTACATCCTCCGGTAACAAATTCCAGAGTTTGATTACACATTGAGTGAAAAATGATTTTCTCTTTATAGTCTTAAATAGGTTACCCTGTAGCTTCATTGCATGTCCCCTAGTCTTTCTATATTTTGATGGCATAAACAATCGATCAATGTTTACTCGTTCCACTCCATTAATTTATAAACCTCTATCATCTCCTCTCAGCTGTCTCTTTTCTAGGTTGAAGAGCCCTATCCTTTTTAGCCTCTCTTCATAGGAGTATCCTTCCATCCCCTTTACCATTTTGGTGGCTCTTCTCTCTACCTTTTCTAATAAAGCTATATCCTTTTTAAGATATGGCGACCAGAATTGCGCAGAATATTCAAGGTGCGGTCTCACCATGGATCGATATAGAGGCATTATAATATCCTTTGTTTTATTTTCCATTCCTTTCCTTATGATACCTAGCATTCTATTTGCTCTCTTGGCTGCCGCTGCACACTGAGCAGAGGGTTTCAACATGCTATCCATGATGACGCCTAAATCTTTTTCCTGGGTGGTAGGTCCTAATGTGGAACCTTGCATCATGTAACTATACTTTGGGTTGTTCTT
Source organism: Ichthyophis bannanicus (assembly GCA_033557465.1). Classification (NCBI taxonomy): domain Eukaryota; kingdom Metazoa; phylum Chordata; class Amphibia; order Gymnophiona; family Ichthyophiidae; genus Ichthyophis; species Ichthyophis bannanicus. Next base: position 224,262,464 of record CM066041.1, on the reverse strand, counting down.
TCCTAGGTGCATAACTTTGCACTTGTCTACATTAAATTTCTTCTGCCATTTGGATGCCCAGTCTTCCAATTTATCAAGGTCCTCTTGCAATTTTCAACAATCCTCATGGGTTTTAACAACTTTGAATAGTTTTGTGTGATCTGCAAATTTGATTGCCTCACTCGTTATTCCCATTTCCAGGTAATTTACAAATATATTAAAAAGCAGCAAACCCAATACAGGTCACTGGGGTACTCCACCATTCACCTTTCTCCATTGGGAAAATTGGCCATTTAGCCCTACCCTCTGCTTTCTAGCTTTTAACCAGTTCATGAATCACAATAGTATACTGCCTCCTATCCCTTGACTCTTTAATTTTGCCAAACGTCTCTCATGAGGGGCCTTGTCAAAGGCTTTCTGAAAATCCAGATACACCATATCAACTGACTCACCTTTGTCTACTTGTTTATTCACACTTTAAAAAAAATAGCAGATTAGTAAGACAAGACCTTTCTTGATTAAAGCTATGTTGGCTGTCTCCCATTAAGCCATGACTATCTACATGTTCAGTAATCTTGTTCTTTATAATGGTTTCTACCATTATACTGACATCTTGGATCACCCCTGGAACCCTTTTTAAAAATTAGCATTACATTGGCCATCCTCCAGTCTTCAGGTATTACAGACAATTTTAATGATAGTTCACAGATTACTAATAGTAGGTCTGTAATCGCATATATCAGTTCTTCAACATCCTCGGATGTATACCATTGGGTCCAGGTGATTTGTTACTCTTCAGTTTATCAAATAGTTATAGTACATCTTCCCGTTGTAGCGATATTTCTTCCAATTCTGCTGTGGCATCACCTTTAAAGACCATTTTAGTCCTGGGTAACATTTCTACACTTCCCCAGTAAAGACCAAAGCAAAGAATTCATTCAGTCTCTCCGCTATGGCCTTGTCCCCTATTAGTGCCCCTTTTACCCCTTTATCATGTAATGGTCCAACTGACTCTGTTACAGTTTTTTTTTTGCTATGAATGTACTTGAAAAAGTCTTTATTACATGTCTTTGCTTCCACAGCAAACTTCTTCTCAAATTCTCTCTTTGCCTGCATTATCAATGCCTTGCATCTAGCTTGTCAGTCTTTGTGTTGTTTCCAGTTTTCGTCATTTGGCTCCTTTTTCCATTTTCTGAAAAATGCTTTTTTTGGCAGCAACAGCCTCTCTGACCTTACCTTTAAACCATTCTGGCAGTTTTTTGGACTTTCTTCAACTTTTCTTAAAGCATGGAATACAGCTGCTCTGGGCTTCCAAAATAGTATTTTTAAACAACACTCATGCTTGATGCAAATCTTTAACCTTTGCAACTGCTCCCCTTACTTTTTTCTTAACTATTTTCCTAATTTTATCATAGTCTCCCTTTTGAAAGTTAAAAGGAAGTGCTGTGGATTTCCTTACCATCCCTCCTCCATTTATTAAATCAAATGCAATCAGGCTATGATTACTATTGCCAAGTGGCCCCTACACCCTTATCTCTTGCACCAGATCTTGTGTTACACTAAGAACTAGGTCCAAAATGGCTTCCCCTCTGGTCGGTTCATGAACCAGCTTTTCCAAGTCATTTATTTCATTTAGAAACTTTATCTCCCTAACATATAGGTTAGTTTGGTCTTTATTGGAACCTCTCTGTTGATATGCCCTAACTTCAGTCTTTTGCTAGTATCCTTCAAGGATACATTGTTCTGAACCATGCGCTGTTGGGCGACTGTCGGCTTTCCTCTATTATCTAGTTTAAAAGCTGCCCACTCTCCTTTTTAAAGGTTAATGTCAGCAGTCTGGTTCAATCCTGGTTACGGCGGAGCCCATCCCTTTGAAAAAGCTCTTTCTTTCCGCAGTATGTTTCCGAGTTCCTAACAAATCCAAAACTTTCTTCCTTGCATCATTGTCTCATCCACGCATTGAGACTTCAGAGTTCTGCCTGCCTTTTGGATCCTGCGGGTGGCATGCGAAACATTTCAGAGAATACTACCCTGGAAGTTCTGGATTTCAACTTTCTACCTAAAAGCCTAATTTTGGCCTCCAGAACCTCCCTACCACACTTTCCTATATCGTTGGTACCAACATGTACCAAGACAGCAGACTCCTCCCCAGCACTATCTAAGACCTTGTCTAGGTGGTGCGTGAGGTGTGCTACCTTTGCACCAGGCAGGCATGTTACCAGCATTGCTCACGTCCACCAGCCACCCAGCTATCTACATGCATAATTATCGAATCACCAACTATAATGGCTAACCCTTTCTTCATGGACACATGGCCCTGGAGAAACCTTCTTGGTATGAGACAATTTTACATCATCTGGAGGACAGGTCCTAGCTACAAGATCACTTCCTGCTACACCAGGGTGATGCTCTCCTGTCATGTGACCTCTCTCTTCCATGGCCATAGGGATGCTGCCAGGCTGGAAGTGGGACTTCAGTCCTATATACCTGTAGGTCTCGTCTATGAACCTCTCTGTCTTCCTTATGTCCTCCAAGTCTGCTACTCTAGCCTCCAGAGATTGGACTCATTCCCTGAGAGCAAAGAGCACATGTAAGACCCCTCACCAACTGTGACACTCAATGAAAAAAACTGGAAAGCCCCCATCTCGTTGCTCGACTGCGGTCTGCATCTTAGTTTTAAGGTTGTGTTTAGGTATTTAAGTTGTTTACTTACTTAGGTTTGCTGAGGATACTTATACTAATAAAGTATACCTAATATGTTTAATGGACTTTGTTTACCTCAAGATTAATTAATCTCAGGTTCTTAATGTATGCCTGATGAGGATAAACAGCTGCACCTGAGAGTGAATATGGTACCTCCTTTCCTTTAAGAGATTTAAGCACCTATAAAGCTATGATTATCCCAGGGGTGGATAGGTGTCGGGGAGAGAGAGGGAAAGAAGACTTATTAAAAATTGGCTGCTTCACAGTACCCTGTCCTGCGCTTCTAAGGTAACACAGGTCTGCAAAAAAAATTTTTTCGAGAGCTGTTTTGGTTATTCCACGTAATGTTTATGCTTTTTGGTGCACTGATTCCGAAAATGACCTCCATTTTGTCATAGGACATCACCTTTTCTGACAATTTAGGTAGCTATGTTAAATAAGGCAATACCCCAAAATAAATGGAAATAGACTTATAAAATTAAAGTTTTTTACAATATTTTCATGAAAATCCTTTTTTGAACTGAAATGAGCTCACCTACGCATACTAAACTCAATTCTTCTTCCTTTTGAGGCTCTTCTTGGTGCATTTACGCTTGTGAGTAGCATCTGGAATGTCTCTCTGAAGCATCCAACAGTAGTCTGCCATCATTGTAATGCTCCATTTTCCCTGGTATCTCCTTTCCATTTCTTTAATGTCTTGGTGGAATCGTTCACCTTGTTCCTCACTCATAGCTCCCAAATTTTCAGGAAAGTAGTCAAGGTGGGACTGGAGGAAATGCACTTTCAAACTCATCAGGCATCCTAAAGCTTGAAATGCTTTCAGCATTCGTCTGACGATCTTTTTGTCGTGAGGATCTTTGTTATTGCCTAAAAATTTCTGTATGACTTCTTTAAATGCAATCCACCCTTCTTTTTGAGGATCCGTCATGGTATTGACAAACTCTTGATCAACTATAAGCCTTCTAATGTCTGGTCCGACGAACACACCTTCCTTCAATTTTGCCTCCGACAGGCCTGGAAACTTGGTGACCAAGTATTTGAGACATTCTCCATCTCTTGGAAGTGATTTTACGAATTGCTTCATTAATCCCAATTTTATGTGGAGAGGTGGTAGAAGAACTTTATGGGAAGGTACCAAAGTTTCTCGGAGGACATTTTTTTTTCACCGACTGTTAGCACCCTCGGCTGCCAACTCTTCTTGGTCCAGTGATTTTGTCGGTCTCGACTGTCCCATAGACACAGAAAACAAGGATATTTGGTATACCCAGCTTCTTGCCCGAGCAGCATGCACAAGACCTTCAAGTCCCCACACACTTGCCAACCATGGTCTTCATATTTAAGTTTACGAAGAACCAATTCCAAGTTCTCGTAGGTTTCCTTCAAGTGTACGGAATGACCTACAGGTATGGAAGCGTAAAAACCATTGTGGAGTAAAACTACTTCGAGACTTCTTTTTGAAGAATCTATAAAAAGACGCCATTGCTCTGAATCATATTGGATTTTAAATTGACCCATCAGACCTTCGACATCGATGCAATAAACCAACTTGTCTTCCTGGGCGAAGTAAGGAACGAACTCCTTTTCACGATGTCTGAACCATGAAGATGACACTCCTGGCAACAATAAATTCCTGCTTTTCAGCCTTGATCCGAGTAACTCAGCGGCATCTTTGGGAAGATTCAAGTCTCTTACCAAATCATTCATCTCCTGAGAAAACAATTGATTCGTCATCTGGTTCAGGTATGACTTCACCTTCATCGGAGCTAGATATCTCTTCCAAAGTAGCAGGGAGCTTGGGTACTGGTATATCTGTGCCATGGGGGATGGGACGAATTGCCGAGTGAAGATTGGGGTATGAAATGGAATGCTTCCATTTGGAATTAAACCCTTTCACATCGCATGAACAAAAGTAACAGTCATCACTATGGTTCTTTTGCTCTCGCCATACCATAGGAATCCCATAACGGAAAGATTTTTTCTTACCCTTGAACCAGTTTCGGAGGTCCTCAACACACCGTCTGCACACTTTATGAGGCACCCAGACTTTATCTTGATCTCCAATTTTTAGTCCAAAGTATGCAAAGTATACTTTTTTCACAAAGTCTGTAATATTCTGCTGTTGCTTCAACACTGTATATTCATCACAGATGAAACAGAAACTGTCTGGCGAATTAATACACTTTCACGGAGCCATAACATAATGGTTGAAGAATGACGAGCTAACACGAATTGCGATAAAAAAGTGTGAACAGCCTAGAACCAAGAACCTGATGATGATTCGTGCACAAGTGTGGCATGCAGGAGAGAGCAGCTCTGTGTCTGTACACGAGACGTCACAGTGCTGGCTATGCCCCCCTGCACTGACCGGAGCTGCTGCTATCTGCCCTGTATCTCCCTCCCACTGGATTCTTCAGGAAAGATTAACGCCTTCTACCATTAGAAGCATGGACTTAAAGCTTGTTTAGCTTATGTATATATTGCTGACCATCAGATTTATAGTGCTATATTTTTTTTTACATAACTCGGACAACCCCTTTAAGGCTTTTTTGGCATTTTATATCTTAAATGCACTTATGTGAATTAATTAATAGTAATTTGAATTAATTAATAGTAATTTGAAAAAAATTGATAAATTTGAAGACAATTTTGTATGTTGTGGAAAATCATGACATCTAGGAGTTTTTTCAATATTTTATTTGTTTTCAGCACACCAAAATACATGGAAATTAGATAAAAATAATCAAACAGCTTTTTAGTCGCAGACCTGTGTAATCTGTGACCAATTTCCTGGATGATTCACACAGCCCTTGCTTTGATAGAGGGAGTTTTTCAAAATGCCCCTTTAATCTGTCACTTGGCTTTAACACCTACTTAAAACAATTTTACAGGTCTCTTGCCCCATATCTATAAGGCCTCTTTTAAAAGTCTCTAGAAACAATTTATTGCTCAAAGATTACTGACCCTAATTTTCCTTTTATGCTAAGTTATACTCTGATTTGATTTAAATTAAAGCTCTTTGCTTATACTAGGCCTTTACTGATTCCAATTTACACAGATTAATCAGTTTTAATCTAAAGAATTCCTTTTTCCCCCCAAGATTTAGAAAAATTCCCAGAAGTAAATACTTACAATTGCAGATCTCTCTCCAGAAGTAGCAGTCCTTCAAGATCAACCAAAACTTTAGTTGCACAATGCAAGGTTCCACATTAGGAACCACCAACCAGGAAAAGGATTTAGGTGTCATCATGGATAATACTTTAAAACCCTTCGCCCAGTGTGCAACGGCAGCCAAGAAAGCAAATAGAATGCTAGGAATCATAAGGAAAGGAATGGAGAATAAAACCAAGGATATTATAATGCCTTTGTATCATTCCATGGTGCGACTGCACCTTAAATATTGTGTGCAATGCTGGTTGCCATATCTTAAAAAGGATATAGCAGAACTAAAAAGGTACAGAGAAAAGCCACTAAAATGGTAAAGGGGATGGAAGGATACCCTTATGAGGAGAGGCTTAAAATGTTAGGGCTCTTCAACCTGGAAAAGAGACGACTGAGGGGAGATATGATAGAGGTCTATAAATTAATGAATGGAGTGGAATAGGTAAACAAAGTTCGATTGTATATGCCATCAAAAAGTAAAAAGATTACGTGACATGCAATGAAGCTACAATGTAACTAATTTAAGAGTAATAAGAGAAAATTATATTTTCACTCAACGTATAATCAAGCTCTGAGAATTCATTACAGAGGATGTAGTAAAAGCTGTTAGTGTAGCTGGGTTTAAAAAAGGTTTGGACAAATTCCCGGAGGAAAGGTCCATAAGCCATTATTAAAGAGGACCCGGGAAATCCACTGCTTACTCTGGGGCGAGCATTGTGGAATCTATGTGCCTTTTTGGGAACCCACCAGGTACTTGTGACCTGGATTGGCCACTGCTGGAAACAGGATACTGCGCTTGATGGACCTTGGTCTGATCCAGTATGGCATTTCTTATGTAAGATTGGAGACTTAGAATCTATAGCATTACATGAAGAAAGATATAATTCAGATCTTGGAAACTTGGTGGAACGAGGATAACCAATGGGATACTGTGATGTCAGGGTACAAATTATATCACAATGATAGGATGGATGAAATTGTTGGAGGGGTAACATTATGATAGACTTGGGAATTAACACACCAGCATAGCAGCTCTAGCCTGAGCTCCTGCTGGCCAAAAATTAATTAGCAGCTCAACCCTGAGCAAGAGCGCCAAAATCAGGCTCAAAACAAGGCTGCAGCCAAAATAAAATGTCCCCATTATGACGACCAAGAAGAAAGCTGTGGATCTTAAGGATTAAGCCTTCCGGGGCTTGGCGTCCCTGCTGCATGTAGCAGACAAAACTGTGGCGCTGATGATGTGAGAAGCTGCAGCTGAGATGGGGATGTGATAGGGAGAGTGGCCACTGTGCAGAGAATGGGCAGTATGTTGCCGGGGTTGGAGAGCCATGAACAGGTCTTCCAGGCTGAGTTCTGAGCATGGTTTCAGGACCATAAGCATGACATCTCCAGTGTTAAGAAGGATTTGAAGAGGAGCTTGGAGGAGCTGCACCACACTGAGCTGAGTGTTGGGTGGATGAGAAAGCAGGGGCAGTGGGGGCCTATGAGCAGAAATTGGCCGCCATAGAATCTTTGCAAGAGAAAGTGATGGATAAACTGGAGGACCTCAAAAACACTGTCACGCCCTTAGCCCCTTACCTTGGTATGGGGGGCGTGGATTTTGTTTTTGTCACTGTGGTGCTTCAACCTCTGGCTTTTTTTCTAACTGGATGCCTTTTCATGCATTCTGGGAAAGGTAGTTCAGTTAGATATCACTTGGGCTCAGATGAAAAAAAGCACCTTCTTTGTAGTTGGGTTTGAGTGAGTGCAATTTATTCATTAGCACAAAATAAGACACACTAGGTTCACAGATCCACCTTTTAAAGATATTTTCATCCAGGAATTCTTGAAACTTATAACAGGATAACTTGAACTGAAACAAAACAGCTTCCCTCAGCCTTAATTAGCAACACCTGCCTTCAGCAGAGCTTGCCGTGAAGATCAAAACAAACAGAAAGAAACTTTTAGAGCAGGTTTCTTTTCCTTTCCAGTCCAGAGCAAATACCTGGATATCTTGTATGCTTAACTTCAGCACTTCATACAGATAGTCCAATTCATAGAAGCGATAAAATTCTTTTCCAGGTTTTCTCAGCAGTTTAGACAAACAAAAGCATTTCTTACTTCCTTCAGTTGAAACGGCATCAAAGGAGCTCTGCACTGCTCACAGCTGTTTCTCAAAAGACAATCAGGAAGCTTCAGCTTTTCACTGCGTAACACTTTTCCTGAGCTTAGAACTTTAACAAGCAAACACAGCTCTCAAGGCTTTAGACACTGGAGGCTTCTCTTTACGGTTGACATCCCCTTGCCACCATTCTTAATTGGCAGACTGGCATGCAGAGCAGTCCATGTATGAGACCTCTTCCTCACAAGGTAAATCTGACACTCCCTATTCCATTGGTTCACTCTCTAGCTCAGATTCAGATAGCTTACTTGACTGCCTTCTGCTATGATTAAGGCTGTCTCTGGCAAATACGTATTGCTCCTTATTAACTAAGCTTCTGGGACTCATACCTTGATCCAAACCTGTAATAGCTTCACTCTTTACATGCTCTGGCCACCATCTAGCATGTCCTGTTCTCCAATTAGTGCTTCTGGCTCTCACTGCTCCATTCCTTGAGTAGGCAAAACTTCTGCTCTCTCTATTCCTTTGGTTAGCAGTTGCAGCACTCTCTGGTCTCAGGAGTCCTTCCAGTTTCTCTCCACGAGTCCTGCTTGTCCTCCTTGTCCTCTTGCTCCTCACCTTGCTCCTTTTGCTCTTCTGCTTTCTCCTGCTGGCCTGCCTCCTGGTCTAACTGAGCTAAACTTAAACCCCTCAGGCTCCTGCTCCACCCTCTCCCCTCTCAGGTGAGAAAGATCAAAATCCTTCGTGGCAGCTGTGTGATTAGGGGATGCAGTGACATAAGGGTTTCTTACCCTGGGCCTGTATTCCCTATCCTTTCTACCACTAGGGGCACTATGTTCCTCATTGTAGCCAGGAATTACTGGCTTTCTAGGAGCAAATGGAGTTTTAAGTCCTGGACCTTTTAAAATGGGTCCCTTTATTAAAGTAAATTCCTTCTTTTTACTTCTCTCTTCTAGGTCCTGATAAGCTTCCTTATCACAACACTCAAGGTGAAATAATTTGTGGTTCCGGGGGGGTTTCCAAGGAGACATAGTTTCTGGATAGTGCTGCAGTTGTGCAAAAGATTTCCAAAGTAATACTGAAAGATTTGGATGAGGAGATCAATGGCCTGGATCAAGAACTGGTTAAGAGATTGAAAGCAGAGGGTTGGGCTAAATGGCCAATTTTCCCAATGGAGAAAGGTGAATAGTGGTGTACCCCAGGGATCTGTGCTGGGTCCGCTGCTTTTTGACATATTCATAAATGACCTGGAAAGTGGAATAACGAGTGAGGTTATCAAATTTGCAGATGGCACAAAACTATTTAAAGTTGTTAAAACCCAAGAGGATTGTGGAAAATTGCAAGAGGATCTTGATAAATTAGAAGACTGGGCATCAAAATGGCAGATGAAATTTAATGTGGACAAGTGCAAAGTTATGCACCTAGGGAAGAACAACCCAAACTATGGTTACACAATGCAAGGTTCCACATTAGGAACCACCACCCAGGAAAAATATTTAGGCGTCATTGTGGACAACATGTTAAAACCCTCGGCCCAGTGTGCAGCGGCAGCCAAGAGAGCAAATAGAATGCTAGGTATCATAAGGAAAGGAATGGAAAATAAAACAAAAGATATTATAATGCCTCTATATCGTTCCATGGTGAGACCACACCTTGAATATTGTGTGCAATTCTGGTCGCCGTATCTTAAAAAAGGATATAGTTATTAGAAAAGGTTCAGAGAAGAGTCACCAAAATGGTAAAGGGGATGGAAGGATACTCCTATGAAGAAAGGCTAAAAAGGTTAGGGCTCTTTAACTTGGAAAAGAGACGGCTGAGGGGAGATATGATAGAAGTCTATAAATTAATGAACAGAGTGGAATGGGTAAACGTAGATCGATTGTTTACGTTATCAGAATATAGAAAGACTAGGGGACATGCAATGAAGCTACAGGGTAAACTATTTAAGACTAATAAAAGAAAATATTTTTTCACTCAACATGTAATCAAACTCTGGAATGTGTTACCGGAGGATGTAGTAAAGGCTGTTAGTGTAGCTGGGTTTAAAAAAGGTTTGGACAAGTTCCTGGAGAAAAGGTCCATAAACCATTATTAAGAAGGGACCCAGGATATCAATGCTTGACCCAGTACAAGCATTGCGGAACCTGTGTCTTTTGGGGAAACTGCTAGGTACGTATGACCTAGATTGGCCACTGTTGGAAACAGAATACTGGGCTTGATGGACCTTGGTCTGACCCAGTATGGCATATCTTATGTTGTTATGGATCTCTGAATTGACTGCACACTCCATGATTTTGTTATTAAGGAAAGACTTGCGAGTAAATTTTGCCCCTTGGCACTCTTAACTGGGAGGCTTGTCAGGTAGAAGTCTTTACAGACTTGGCCCAATCAACATTGCAAAGATGGCTGGAGATGAGAGATGTGCTCCAGAAGCTTGTGGTGATGAGAGTGACCAGGACAGAATGGAAATAGAAGAAAATGGTACTTGTGACTTTAAAACTACTGACAGACAAGCTTTGCACAGAGGGAGAAAAAGTACTTTGAAAATAAGTCAAGCCAAGCCACGCCCTAGCTCTGATGAGGAGGCAGGCTTGCTTACTGATTACGAGCACACGTGCAAAGAGAAAGGTGTGGCAGGAAAGAAACAGGTTTTTAAACCCGTCTCCAAACAGAGCACAAGGGAGAAGAGGAGAGAGAGCACACGGAGCTTACAGAGTTCACAGAGGAGTTCTCAGCGTGCAAGGAGGAGTTCCCAGGAGGAAGAAAGTTCCCAGGAGGAAGGAGCTCAGAGAGTAAGGAGAGCTGAGATCCATGAGGAGGCTGATTTTCCAGTTGTTGAAGGCTGAAAGCAGAGAAGGAAGCACTCCATATCTGAGGAAAAACTCCCAGACCTAAAGCCAGCAGTTGGAAAGGCTACAAACCAGCTGGAACAGGTACCTCTGTCCAATATCCAGGACCCTATGCTGAAAGGTCCAACTGCTAGAAGGTGGGTGGATACGTTCCTTTGGGGAAAGAACCATAACCCAGCCACAAGCAGGGCAGTAGATGTGGACACAGTAGAGACTTTAAAGCAAGCATTAGAGGGAGGGAAAGCTCACCCCTCGAATGTAAATGTTCATGACCAGAAACAGAAGTTATGGAATGAGTTTTATGAATTCCTACAAGCCAGAAAGTTTGAAGAAGCTGTTGAGTCCAGAGATAAGCCAGCCGTAGTATCAGAACCCATACAGATTGATTGCTGTGAGTCACAATCCATTCCAGAGGACTCTCTAATGGATTGCTCTCTTTGTTTTAAAGAAGCTTGAAAAACCTGTAAGCAGGGTTAAAAGAAGGTCTTGAAAAAGAAGAAAAATTACCTTTGCTGAAATTGCTTATAAGGCTGTACTGTGTTTTGCTTTATTGAAGATAACAGTTTTGTTAAATAGACTTGTGCTCAGTTTACCTTCAGTTCCAGTTTCCTTACTTTACTCTTGTGTTATTGGAGAAGTATCCATTGTGTTTGTGTGCCTGAACTTTAATGCGTTTGGAAATTCACAAAATAAATATTCTTGTTTGCCTCAACCAACGGTTGCACAACTACAGTTTGTCTTTGAATGTGAATTATCAATTACAAGTCCCAGGGTGCATTGCTGGCGCCAAAGAATAAAGTTGCATTTAAGGACAGACAAAAGGCAGCCCATAGCTGTAAGCCTTAGGCCCAGGCTAGGGTCCCAGAAGCTGCATGAGAAAAATGTCCAATAGATCTGGGCCTTCCCTTTTGGTCTAAATTTCACTTTGAAAGGTAAGAGGTACAAGTTGTGCACTCAAGACAGAGTTATTGACAGGTTGGCATTCCTGGGCTGGAGTCTAGGGCAGAGGGAGAAGAGGTGCTGTGGAAAGAACATTCCAAGTTGCAGAGAGACTCCTATGGCCAGTAGAGGCTACAACAGCTATCTGAAGAGTATGGAAGGGGAGTAGGAGCCAAGACTTGAGGGAATAGACTCTATTGGCCTATATGTTTTGGCTGGAAATATAAATATGTTTTGGAACAAACAAACCTCTTCCAAAGACGGGGAAGCTGTAAAACTAGAGGGCATAACGAGAAGCTGCAAGGTGGTAAATTGAAAGGCAATGTCAGGAAATATTTTTTCACTGAAAGGGTGGTAGATGCTTGGAATGCCCTCCTGATGGAAGTGGTTGGGGCAAACACGGTGATGGAATTTAAAACGGCATGGGACAAACACCGTGGATCCCTTTACAGCAATAGGATAAAAACAAAATAAACTGAAACATATAACTTCTGAACAATCTAATATCTCAACAAATAGGGGTGTCCTACATGGAGTGGTGGGTTCACCCCTAAACAAAGACATGGAGAGGGGTGGCCTGCACCTACTCTTGCTATCTTGCTGGGCAGACTAGATGGACCATACTGGTCTTTATCTGCCGTCATCTACTATGTTACTATGGAACTTGTATCCAATAATTTGGATGAAGATGGCCAGATAGACTATGGACATGGAAGTGGTGGGGGTTAAGAAAGACTGAGATTTTCGGGCAGTGTTCCAACTGTGCTTTTCTTTTTTATTTGTTGGACTTGTGTATTGGAGGCTTTTTATGAGGGCCTTGCCTGTTAGGACTATGAAGTTGGAAAACTATGGTCACCCCATGAGGGTTGGAGGGCTTTTTGGCATTTTGCATGTGGGGTGGTGCTTATACAAGGGGGCAGGTGGGACGGATTGATGGCAGCAGTTATATTGATGTCTATTATTGAAAAGGGTTGGCTGTGGTGAGGAGGGGGTGTTGGTGGCATGCCCTTAAGTAGCTAGACGTTTGCTTTGGGACTTGCAATGTGTAAGGGGGTTGCGGAGAGATGGGCGAGGGAAGGGCTGTATCTGTTGGGGTGTATATTGTGATACAGTGGATAAAACAGAGCGTATGCAAGTTCAGGAAAGTGAAGAGCTTACCTCTGATTCAGCTGTAGGAATGGATGCAGGGCATAGGAAAACAGCTGAGCAGAAAACGCCGTTACTACAAGAAAAGCCAAAAGCTCATCATGAGCACCTGTCCCCTAGTTCTGACGTTACGTGCAGGGCTAGGAACCATATAAGGGAGAGTTTCAGGCAGGGTAGGAGGTGCTACCAGGGGAACTGCCAGGACACCTGCAAAGGAAGTTGCAGAGGACAGCTGGGAAAGGAAGCTGAAGTCCAGGAGCCAGGAAGTGGCAGCAGTTCAGGAAGACGCTATCCACAGTCACAGAGCACAGGTCAGCTCAGAGGGAGTTTACCCAGAGGAGGGAACCTCAGACGTAGCTGTAAGCTAAAGAACAGCTGGGAGCCTGACACAGAGTTTCTTAACTCACAACCTGACTGGGAAGCCGGGGAAAGGAGCTACTACAACCCCCGAGCTAAGCATAGCACCAAGGTACAGAGAAGGGAACCTTTTGCTTTTAAAGAGAGGTTTAAAGCACATGGCTGTTGTAAAGGGCGTAGCCCAGTGAATAATGCTGTAAGGGAGAGATATCCTAAACTCCCACTTTATGAAGAGGATCAGCAGAGAGCTTTTCTCAGACCAGGAGATTACAACCCTGGGTTTATAGAAGCTTATGCAGGAAGCAATAGTGATCTCTCACAAGAGGTTGGGCCAGACTCCTATACGGGGGAAGCTGACTCAGAAGGTTTGGGAAGTGAGTCTGAAGGGATGGTCTGGGAGAGTAACAGCCACCTTTCAGAGCCCATACCAATGGACTGTAATATATGCTGCAAGAATAACCACACTGCTTTGTGTTAACCTTTTTGGAAGGAAAAATACTTTGTGAAGAATAACAAAGGAAGAAAGTTTTGTTACCATTTTTGTGCACTGCTGTGTTTAAGTTTTGTCCTTGAAGAATGTCCGTGTGGGACGGGGAATAAAACCCATGCTTTATTTTCCTTACCACTGACCACAAGACTCTGTTTTTCATAGCAAGAGCAGGGTAAAATTTCTACAACCCTAGGCAACCGCCTAATTAGGGTTTAAAGGGCTCCGACATACGGGCCCCATCACAATATGCAAAGGTGATAGGTAGGATGCTGAGGAGAAGGGGAAGGAGGTGTTCAGTGCAGCAGGGAGAGTGAGGGGCAAAATATGGGGGAAGTTGAAGGGGAGGATGGCTGGATGAGTGGGGGGAGTGAAAGGGAAGAAAAATTGGAGTTGGAGATTCTAACCCTCAATGTGAGGGGACCGAACTCACCAATTAAAAGACAAAAACTGTATAAAGAAATGGCAAGGTTGAGAGTGTTACTATATGTGATGCAAGAAATGCATCATGAGAAGCTGATCAGTTCATAAAAACACAGCACTGTGATATCTGCTTCTAATATGGTAGAGAAGAAAGGTGGGGTAGGGATCTTTTTCTCCAATGATCTCAAAAGGTGGGGGAAGTAACTAGGGATAAAATGGGGAGGTAGATCATGGCTCATGTGCTGGTGGGATCTGACTGGTCTAATTTTGTGAATATTTATGCTCCGAACAGTCCCCAGGTGAGCTTTTATGAGGAGAATGGAAAGTTGGCTCAGGGACTGGGAAATGGGATGTTAATTACTGGGGGTGATTTTAATGTTATTTGTGGCCAAGGAAGGATTGCACTGGGGGAGGAGAAGAGAGAAAGGTAGCTAGGGGTAAATTTAAGAGATGTATATGGGAACAGGGGGTCATGGATGTCTGGCATGTGCTGCACCCGAGCTCGAGGCAGCTTGCTTTCTTCTCAGCTGTCCATGGAGCATATTCCTGCATTGATGTGATGTTAACAGGGAGGAAGAGTGTGTCCAGGGTAAGATGAAAGGGTAATGCAGGATGTAAAGTGGGTAATCCAAGAATATTTTGATTTGTATGTGAATAAGAGGTTTCTTGGGCTGAGATCTGGGATGGGTTTAAGGCAACAATTCAGGGGATTTTGATAAAGTGTGTGGGGGGGGGGAAGAAACGGGAGGAAGCTGAGAAAGAAAAATGATGGGCTCAGTGCTATGTATGCCTTGTAGCACTATACAAATGACTAGTAGTAGAAGTATTAGTGCAGCTAACACAACTGGAAGCAGCGGATATGGCAAACCCGAAGGGAGGGCACAGGGACCATTATTGATGGTGAGGGCAAAACTAAATGGTTTAAAAATGGAGGATATCAACCATAAATTGATGATGGTAAAGCAGGAGCATTTTGAATTTTGGCAATAATGCAGAGAAGCTTCTGGAGCAATAATCACGGAAGCAAAAATCAGGGGTGCAGGCAGTGACAATAAAAGGTCCACAAGGCCAGCTTATCAAATATGAGTGGGATATATGGACAGCTTTTTTTTTTTTTTTTTCCAAAATCTGTTTATTAAACACCAAGTCAACAATACAGCCATTTTAGGAACATAGATACTTATTTTCGTGAGTTCTTCCCCCCCCCCCCCTTGTCTCTCCCCCCTCCCACCGAAGGCTATAGCAAGCAAAGCATCCTTCCTAGACAATTTCCTGGACAGGGTTGTGTCTTATCCCCATCCAAGAGCCCTCGAGTCCCAGAGAGGAAAAAACAGAGAGAGCAAGAAGGCACCGGTAATCATAGAAGCCTTCTAAGGACTCTTTCCCTTGTGGTATACTGAAGAACCCTCCCCCCCACCCCCTCCCCCCATCCCCCCTTACCCCCCCCCAAGCCAGAGCCAAACCGCTATCCACTGGGAACCCACACATCTCCTATCCCGGTCGACAACCAACTCCCTCCCCCCACCCGACAAACCTGAAGTGCAGAATTACCCCATGGCTAAAACCTCGCTCCTAGCTTTAGGACCTAAGCTCTGGATGTAAGGAGTCCATATCAGCAAGAAAGAGGCCCAATGCTGAGGGGTCCCCCTGGCCGCTCTACTCTCCTGTAGCATGAGATGATGAAAACTAGTATGCCACTCCCAAAACGTAGGGGCTGACATCTCTCTCCACCTATGAAGAATGGGGCCCTTCCCCACCAAACAAGCTTTACGCGCTAAAATGCGCCCCCATTTACCTTTGACCTGTAGGGGGCCCAAACAGTCCAAAGCAACCAACAAACCAGACCACCGGACGGGTTGACGTAATAAGACGCTTAAATAAGCCTCAATACGTGCCCAATACGCTTTAATGCGCCCACAACCCCACCACATGTGGCCCAAGTCTGCCAAAGGTAAGGCGCACCTAGGGCAACTTCCACAGTCAGTTAGCCCCGTACGCAGCGCTCGCCTCGGGGAGAAGTAGGCCCGTATTATGCACTTGAATTGCGTCTCCCGCCATCTGGTTCCTTCAACTAGTCGGGCGATCCTCCGTAAGGCCGCTCCAACCGCGCCTGGAGGGACCTCACACCCTAGTTCTTGCGCCCAAGCCACCTCCTCTTTTGAAAAGTCCCGGGGGGGTTCCATATTGATCCAGCTTACGTTTTAACACCGCTACCCGAGGTGGACAATCCGTCCCCAGGGCCAAAAAGTCAATAATTCTCGCAGAATGAGCCTCATGCAAACCCGTCTGTGGTAAAGATTCCACATAATGCCGAAGCTGGATATACGCAAAGAGGGAAGTACCCTGATTCAAGTCGCGTTCTTTACATAGCATGTCCAAGGATTTACAACGGCCCTCTAATGTGACCACATGCCCGAGACACTTTATCCCCTTCCCCCTCCACTGCCTAAATATAGCGGAGTCCGTACCCGGAACAAAAGTAACATTTCCCTGCAGGGGAAGCCAACTAGACACCCGCAGAGAACTGCCCCAAATATTATTCAGCCTCTGCCAAGTACGCCGAAGCGGGGCCACCAAAACGCTATTCCTCACCCTAGGCGGCAAAAGCGCACCATCCAGGTGCACCATCGCCTCGAGCGCGTGGGGGGTCAGTAAAGCTGCCTCTAGGGTCCTAGGCGTATAATAATCAGTAGCACCAAGCCAATCCCCCAAATGTCTGGCCTGACATGCCAAAGCATACTGAGACAGGTCGGGAAGTCCCATTCCGCCCATTTTCCAACTACCCCTCAGCCTAGACAAGGGTATCCGAGCTCTAACTGCCCCCCAAAGAAATTTCCGGACTTCCCTTTCTGTCTTTTGAAGATCCTTATGCAGCAACCACAACGGTAGTGTTTGCAGCCAATACAGCAGCCTAGGAAATATAACCATCCCTATAGCCGCCAATCGGCCAGACAATGACAAGGGAAGAGGGGTCCAAGCCTGCAGCTGAGTCTGTATCTTCGAAAAGAATCGGTCGAAGTTAAGTTTATAAAGCGCCTTGGGATCCCAAGGCAACAAAATACCCAGATATAAGAAGGCCTCCTCCGCCCAACGAAGAGGGAAAACTCCCCGCCAAGTTCCCCTTAGTGAACCCACAACATCCAGCGCTTCAGATTTGTCCATATTTATCCGCAATCCTGCAAATGCTCCAAAAAGAACAAACTCCTCTAGTAAGTTAGCGAGCGATTGCTGAGGCGAGAGCACATGTACTAATAAATCATCAGCAAATGCCGCCAATTTGAATTCTTGAGCCCCTACCCTTACCCCCCGTAAACTTGGAGAGGACTCAATTCTACGCACCAACGGATCCAAAGATAACACAAAGAGCAATGGGGAGAGGGGACAACCCTGTCGCGTACCCCGCACTAGTGAAAAGGAATCCAAAAGCACCCCATTACAGGAAATGCCTGCTGTCGGATCTGTGTAAAGTACCATTTTACAAAACAGCTCTCCAATACCATATTTAGGCAGAAGAAACTGCAAGTAGTCCCAGTGAACCTGGTCAAAGGCCTTCTCGGCGTCGAAACTGATTAACAAGGATGATAAATTTCGTTCTCGAACCCATTCTAATGATGCCAATATTTTACGCAAATTACGGACAGCGTAGCGTCCTTTTACAAACCCCACCTGCGACTCATGTACCAGCTCACCCAGGACTTCCGCCAATCGGTCAGCCAGAATTTTAGCTAACACTTTCAAGTCAAAGTTTAGTTGGGAGATAGGCTGATATGAGGCAGCTTGAGTGGGATCCTTCCCTGGCTTAGGTATCAGAATGATATGGGCATGGTTGTTTCCCCACGTAAATGTGCCGCGATCAATCCGGTTTTGATACATTTCCACTAGAACCGGAGATATCCTCTCTCCTAGCAGCTTATAGAATTCTGCCCCAAACCCATTGGGGCCCGGAGCACGGCAGCAGTTAGCACCACGTATCACTTTAATCACCTCATCCACTGACACTGGCGAGTCAAGATGTGCCCGCTGAGCAACCGTAATCTTGGGGAGCTGTAGCTCCCGAAAGTACTCAATCATATCCAACGGAGACCCCTGCCTTCTAGCATAGAACTTCTGAAAATAGGTACGAAACACCTGTGCTATCTCCAGACTTTCCTTCCGTAATTGCCCCTGATCATCCCGCAGGGCGACTATCGAACGAGTCCCTCTACTTCCCGAAGACATCTCGCTAGGAGCTTCCCTGGTTTATCTCCAAAGCGATATAGTTGGTAGCGATAATACATGTGGGACTTTTTTGCCCGTTGATGTAGGAGCTCATTAAGAGCCACCTGGGCCTCCCATAATCTTTTTCTATTAGCCAGGGTGGGGTCACTTGCACACCGTCTGCGCTCTTTCACGGTCTGCTTTTCCAAGTAAATAATCCGTGCTGCCAACATTTTGCGTTTCCTAGCTGCGTAAGCTATTATATCTCCCCGCAACACCACCTTCGCTGTCTCCCACAGCAACTCTGGGTCAACCTCATATTTCTCATGATTTTTCCGGAAATCCAGCCAACATTGCGTGAGATAACCCTGGAAAGCCTGATCACGATATAAGTCCATGGGAAAGCGCCAAATCCGTGATTGCGGGGCTCGAGTTCCCCAAGTGAGACTCACCCAAATAGGAGCGTGATCAGATATTTCCATGGGCCAATCTGTGCTTCCTCCACCTGCTCAAAAAGCCTCTCCGAAATAAGAGTGTAATCTATTCTAGCGTGCGAACCATGGGCGCAAGACTGGTGGGTGAAGTCGCGTTCCCTAGGATGTAACAAACGCCAAGGGTCCACCAGTCCCAATCGAGTACGTAAGGCCTGCAGAGCTTTGGTGGTCGGCTCCCGATATCTCTCCCCCGCTCCCATCTCAGTGTCCAAAGCAATATCAAGGACTCCATTCAGATCGCCCGCCAGCACCAAAGGAGCCTCCGGCCACTGCTCAATCCTAGAGGCCAGACGAGCATATAGTGCCCTATCCAGAACATTTGGGCTATATATGGTCCCGAGAATAAGAGGCTTTCCAGATAGGGTACCATACAGCAAAAAATACCGACCTTCCGGGTCCGCATACTCCCGCACTGCCTCAAATCGAAGGCGCTTGTGAACTAGAATGACCACCCCACCCTTCTTCCCACGGGCCGGGGCACCCCAGACCTGTCCCACCCAATCCCGTTGCAATTTGTTATGTTCAACCACAGTTTGGTGAGTTTCTTGTAGCATAGCCACGTCACAGTGGAAACGAGCCAAGGCCTGCAACACTTTATATCTCTTGACAGGGTTGCCGATACCACACACATTCCAAGATATGATCTTCAGGACGCAAAACTATTACCGATGTCTTCCCATGCACAACTGCCAATCGAGAGGAGGGTGGCTGTCCCAGCCCGCAGCCATCCTCCAAAAATCCATGAGTTCCGAAACGTCAGGCTCCCCTGTGTTAAGCGGTTCCACTCTGGCCCTTCCCTCCCCCATCTTAACCCATCCCCCCTCCCTTTCCATTCCCTTGGTGCTATATTATGAACCACTCCCCTCCCCCCAACTTCGTTCCCCAGTCCCTCCTCAATCCCCAAACCCAGCCTACACATAGGCCGAGAAACTTCCTGTAGTAGTCAGGCTACCCCATTGTAAACAAACCCGTCGCTACTCCCAGAGAACCCCCCGCCCAGTGCCCACCCCTCCGGCCCCCAGCTACCCCTTAACGAATCCACTCTACATACACCCCCGCTCTCTATCCCCCCACAACCAGACCCCAGGGGGGGGGAACCCTCCAAACCCATGGCCTTATCTACAAAAGACCTTTCCCCACGATAACCACCCCCTCCCCTTGCACTAATTTATTATTTATTTATTTATTTAATGATATTTTTATACCGCCTTATCAAACAATCAAAGCGGTTTAACAAACAAGAAATATAAAAGCAGTGATAATATGAACATGTAGTAATGATAATTACATGTAAAGTAACATAGTGTGTTTTACAGAAAGATATAAAGCGCTATTTACATTGTGTACTATAATACAACGTGAGCTATAATACAGCTTACTAAATGATTGTTTTTCTCTTAAACATTGAATTAATTATTCAGTTAGACCATAATGCTCAATAATGCTAATTAAGTCGCAAGGGATCGAGCTACACAGGAGGGCGCACTAGCATCTACTTACATACAATTGCCTGCTCCCCCAGAGCTAACCCTAAGTTTCACCCGCCTCCCCCCAACCCCGGTTCCAAGGAGATGGATATCTCGGCTGTAGGTACCACAAACCAATATAACTCCCCATTATCCCAAGACCGAGGCAGCCATCCGACTGCTGCAATCTAATATAACCCAGATGCGAAATCAAATCTACTAAGCTATACAAATAGGAGGGGGCAAATTACAGCAAAACCCAACAATGCCCCGCCCCGATCAAAAACCTTACTCATAATTAAGGGTAACGAGGGACTTGAAAAGAGAGGGAAAGGAAAGGAAAAGAGAAGAGGAGAAAGATAGAAGAAAGGGCCCCTTTTGCTCCCGCCTGGCGGTCCAGACCGTTCCCCAACATCAAGGAGCAACGGAACCAGATCGCCCCGAGCATTCGTCGCCCCACTCATCACTCCCGTCTAGGTCAAAGGGCTCGGGGGTGTCACCCCTTCTACGTCCTCCGGAGGAGGCCCCTAGGGAGCAATACAATCCCTCCCCCCACGAGATCCCATCACAACAAGGCCCAAACAAAACCCAAATCCCGACCCACCCCCAGAGACCAATAGCATGCTGACATTAGAATAACAGAGGCCAAACAGCTAGTAATCGTGCCGGCCTGCACGATGGGCCTCACTTTCCGGGGCAGAGAGATTGTCAAAGAGAGTGCATAATCACGCTATAGTCTCAACCAAAGCAGACAAAAAAGAGTCTCAGGGTGTCCATGGGATCAGATAGTCCAGGCGTAGCACCACTGTTACATATTGTTGCAAGACTGTTACAGATTGTTACACACTGTTGCAAACTGTTGCCCTCTGCTCCACAGTTAAAGCAACTCAGTGCTACAATGTCATACCCAGGTGGATAGGGCCCACACCTAGGAGGTTACTGCTGAAGACTCCCCCAGCTGTTCCACAAAAGCCAAGGCCTCTGCCGGGGAGCCCAGGAAACGTGTCTGTCCAAGGTGCTCCACACGCAGACGGGCTGGATAAAGGAGTGAAAAACGCAGCCCCTTGCTGTTCAGTTGGGCGCACACAGCAGAGAAGGCTCTCCTTTGCTGGCTAACCAGCTGTGAGTAGTCTTGGAATACAATAATTTTTTCAAGATCTCCCGTGTCTCGCCGAGAACTTCGAGCTGCTCGCAGCACTGCTTCCTTTTGGTGGTAGTCTAAGAAACAGGCTATCACCGCACGTGGCCGGTCTGCCTGCCTGCTCCTGCCTGGGGCCCAGTCGATGCACCCGTTCCATCTGTAGAGGTGTCTCCACCCTGCCATTGGAGATCTTCGCGATCCATTCCTGTAAGTAACTGGGGAGAGCACTGTCCACAATATTTTCCGGGATTCCGACAAAGCGCAGATTGTTTCGGCGCCCCCAATTTTCCAGGTCTTCCAATTTCTCCCCTTG
Organism: Ichthyophis bannanicus; assembly: GCA_033557465.1. Taxonomy (NCBI): domain Eukaryota; kingdom Metazoa; phylum Chordata; class Amphibia; order Gymnophiona; family Ichthyophiidae; genus Ichthyophis; species Ichthyophis bannanicus. Next base: position 224,240,710 of record CM066041.1, on the reverse strand, counting down.
TTGCTTGACAGTAGCTTCCAGGGCCTGTACCTTGGCGACCAGGGAGTGCTGAGTGTCTTCAAGACCCGATATCCTGGTTTCCGCCTGTTCGAGCCGCCCCGTGAAATCTGTGATATTTTGAGCCACTGAGTGCAGTTGATCTCCCAGCTCCCGGAATCGGTCATCAAGGGCTCGCACTACCGCAGCGCTTACTTCTGCCACCATGGTGTGCTCGCTATCGGAAGCGGGACTCTGCGGGTCTCCCTCCGCCATCTTAGGTTCCAGGGTCCGAGCCTTCTCTCGCCGCGAAGGTTTTGTCGCCATCGGGCTGCCCCCGGTAGACTGGATGGGCACTACAGCTTTCCGACCCCCTTCTCTGCTACCCGAAGATTGTGTTAGAGGCATTCAGCTTCTCTGTAGCAGGAAAATTAGCAGTTTTGCGGGGTAGGGTGCCCGGAGCCAATCAGCACACGTCTGGTCAGCTCATTACCACACCGGAAGTCCTCATGGACAGCTTTTTAAAATTTCTATGCAAATCTCTATGAAGTTCAGCCTAGAACTCCTGATGGGGATATAGATAGTTATCTAGACTCCATCCCATTTAAGAAATTGGAGGGGTAGGCCATGGAGGGGCTTGAACCAGAGATTATGGAAGAGGGCAAAAGGATCCATTAAGTCGGACAAGATGCCTGGCCTGGATGGCTTTACAGAACACTTCTATAGGAAATAAGAAGACAATTTGTGTTGGCAATTTAATTAAGAGCGAGGGGCCCCAAGCTTCAGGAATGGGTTTAGGGGCTGGATAATGATGTATACTAAGCCCTAAAGCATGCGTGAAAGTGAATGGGGGTTATTCTTTATTTTTTTTTAAATCCTTTATTTAAGTTTCCAACAAAATACAACAAAAGAGAAATTAAAATAACACATCCCTTTAAACATAAGGAAAAAGGAACTTCAACAGCCCACCCCAACTCCTACCCCCCAAGTTCAAGGGACCATCTTAAATATCTTACAAGGTTTATCCTATACCACATAAGATGTCAAATGCCATATACAAGTACATATCATTGCACCCTATGCCATTACATAATGTGCTCTCGATATATAGTGTGATGAAGCTGAAGCCATGGAAGCTATAGACTTAGAAAAAAACACTGTTTATTATAAAGCAACTGACTCACAGAAGGTGCAGTTACCTAAAAGTGCAGCTAGAGGGAGCAGGCATGAGGCTGCAGAAGCTAAGCTGACACACCCAGGTTTTGAGAATGCAGGAGCTAATCAGGTACACCTGAGCAGAGAGCCAGGAAGCTCAGTGGAGAAATGGCTTTATAAACAGTGCTCAGAAGGAAGAAAGCAGAGAGGACCTCGAGCTGAGAAAGGAACTGAGAGAGGATCTCGAGTTCAGAAAGGAACGGAGAGAGGACTACGAGCTGAGAGAGGACCTCAAGCTCAGAGAGGGCCACAAGTTTGGAGAGGAACACAAGTTCAGAGAGGAGTTGAGAGGGGACCTGAGAGAGGAACCTCACATACTGAAAGGCAGAGAAGCTTGGAGTACTTACAAGGAAGAGCTAAGTTCCAGGGAGGACAAGCCCATTCCAGAAAGCTTCAGGAGCCAGTCTTCAGGGAAGACGGTGATAGAAGGAGACTGCCAGGTAGAGCAAATACCAGCAGAGCACTTCTCAAAGATCCAAGGTACAGTTATATTTCCTTTCCAAGATGTGAGCCAGCTCCTAGAAAAGCTTATAACCCAGAGAGCCGTACTGATAGGAAACAAAGCTGGAAAAGGCTTGTGAAACCTTTACAGAGAGGCATAGTAAAAAGCCATAATAGTTATTTGCCAAACCAAGACCAGCAAGGCTGGGGAATATTGGAGAGATCTATTAAACTACAACCTGCCTTATCCAGGGAAAGCTCAGGACTAGCTGACAACACAGCTGAACAGGAACCTATGCAAATAGAGGTGATAGAACCAGAGCCGTTGCAGTTAGAGCACCCGATGGACTGCTCACTCTGTGTTTCCAAGAGTCTAGAGTCTCTCACAGAATTGTAACCGGCAGGACATGCTTTAACATATCTTTTTGCTTTTGTTAAGCTGAAAGAAGACGTTTTGTGTTTGTTTTTCCTCTTGGTGTTGAAAACCTGTTTGAACGCAAAGAATAGTGAAGCGCCTGTAACAGTTACTGACTTTGTAAATATTTTGGCATAAACCCTGAAGTAAGGCACATTATGTTTTTGCCTTCCTGGAGAACCTTTGCGCAACAAAGGGAATAAAAACCATTTAAGTTTAACCCTGCACAAGACTCACAACTATTTCTTTATGAAGTGGGACTACAAAGACCATGATGCACCTGGTCTAGAAATGTTTTTCCTTCTTCAACCAACAATAAGTGTCCGACCTCTCCTTTCTGCACGCTGCCACTAGGAGGGACTGTGACATAATGGCGTAGTTTTTAGGATATTTGCTGGGAAGCAAAAGAAGAAACTGCCAAGTTCAAAGGAAAAGAAGCACTGAGTGGAAGACAGAAGTGTTGTCACCAGTACTGCTGGAGGACGTTGGACACATCGTTTGCTCAAGGCATGAATCAACACCTGAAGCAGGTAACATGGTAATTGGTAACCCTGTGGTGGATTCAGGTGTGGGTATTGAAAAAAAAAAAAAGAGAGAAAAAAAGGGGGACTGACAAAAGAGTGCCAGTACCACCCTTGGGTTGTTTTTTTTCTCTACATTTCTCTCTAGGAAGCGGTCGCCATGGACCCAAAGGAGATCCTACAGTGGATGGCGGTACAATTTGACAAGCAACGAGAGATGGCTTGCCAAGCGCAGCAACAAGCGGTGTCGGCCATGCAGGCGCAACAAAAGCCCATGTTAGAGATGATGGAGGCTTGGTTAGCTCAACAGAAGACAGCACAAGCAGCAGCTCCTTCTCTTCAAGGACTAAATACTATAGTCAGCAACAGTGGGGTAGGACCATGGTCTTATGAGACACTGACTTTGGGAAAGTTGTCACCTAGCGATGACATTGACAACTTTTTGGAATCCTTTGATAGGATAGCGCATACCATAGGATGGCCAAAAGAGCAATGGGCTATACGCCTGGCAATCTCACTCACAGGAGAGGCGTTGTGGGCGTATAAAGCTATGCCCGCAGCCCTAGCGAATGATTACGCAGAAGTAACGAAGGCTATAAGGGACCGCCTTGGCTTAACTCCTTTGGTGTACCACTGGATGCTAAGAGCTACCCGACTTAAAGCGGGAGAAACACCAAAAGCTTTAGGTCAAAGGCTTAAGAGCCTGGCGATAAAGTGGTTGAGGCCCGAGAATAAGAGCATTGACACCATAGTTGATGTTATTGTATTAAAGCAATTCATGACTGCTGTTCCCCAGGAGGTGCAGACGTTCCCGATACTGCAGAACTGCCGTACCACTGAAGAAGCAATCCTATTAACAGAAAGGTATTTTGAAGCACAATTGGCTACTCGAAAAAGTGGTGAAGCTTCAAAGACGGCAGTAGAGGCTATGATGCAGTCATTAGAAAGGGTCTCAATGTATAAACCAGGAGGTTTGGAAACAGGTAGGCCTATGCCAGGAAATCACTCTGAGAAAAAGAGATGTTTTCTTTGCGGGGAAAATGGGGCATCTAAAGAGTGAATGTAAATCGCGTACTGCACTGATAAGTGAAAATAGAAAAATTTTGCGAGAAGGATTTTTGTTAGAGGTCAAAGTGCAAGGTATATCTGCGAATGCTCTTCTCAGTTCTGGTGCAGACCAGAGCATGATCTCTAAAAAGCTATGGCGCACAATTGAAGATCAAGCTGAGTCCGCACCGAATCGAGCAGAAGGAAAAGTAAAAATTAAATGCATTCACAGTGCTCTTTCTTTCTATCCTGTATACAACTTGATAGTAAAAGGTTTAGGGATAGAAAAGGATATGCTACTAGCTGTAGTTCCAAAATTGCCTCACGATTTGGTGCTAGGTAGGGACTGGCCCCAATTTAGAAAGGGGTTGGTAAAGGGACAATCTTTCCAGGAAGCCCTCGTATCCACACGCACCCAATCTAAAGCTCCAGGCAAGATCTCCGAACCCCAGGATGAAACTTGTCAGACGGCTGCCTGGGTGAGAATCTTCACAGTCTTGACAAGTGCATATATCTATATGATTTGCAAGGTATTGTGGGCAATGTAGTTCATTCACACCAGACACAGCTGCTGACAATAATTTAGTTGTGCTCTTGGGTAAAGCCAATAAGATTTTTATTTATGGGGTTATTTCTCCCAACACAGATATGCTTGGTAGCACATAAAATCAGGTAACTTGCTTTCAGTGTTAACTTGGAAAAACAAAGTCAAAATCAGGAAAACAACAAATGAAAAGCCACAAAGCAAGAGACAAACTGTTCTTTTCAGATTAACTTCTGATTACTTCCCACATAGATACAGAAGTGATTCTCTTCCTAGCTCACAAGCAATTAGGTAAGGCTTAATTGCTAGCAGTCACCAGCTGAAACCCCTTAGCTGGCTTGCCTTCCACTGTGTGGGTCAAATCCTGCTTCAGGAGCTTTTCTGAGTAGATTAAAGAACAAATTTGTATTTCTTTGTGATGGTTGCTGTACTTTATAACAGAAAGTTACCAACGGAGTTTAGATAGAGAGCAGTCCATATAAACAGGATCCTCATCTGCTATTATTCCCCCTTGTTCAACAAGCATGGGTTCAATATCATGGATTGGCACAGATGAATCTCTCAATGGAGCATTTTCAGGAGAATACTTGTTTCCCTGCTGTCTTTCAAGGTTATAGCTAGGGCATAGATCAGTGTTCATACCTGAGCTTCCATTGCTGCTAGAGTTCCTCTCTATATAGCCTGGCCAGTATGTAGTCCAGTTCTTATGTCCAGCCTTCCAATCCAGATCCCTGGACACTGGATCTCTCTTCACATACCTTCTGGCACAGGTCTTAGGGTCCCTTCCACGTGCAGCCGTCTCCCTCACAGGTACCCTCTGGAGATTCCTAGCTCTGCAGCACCATTCCTCTGGCTTTCCCCAGTCCAATGGTGTATGCTGGCCCTTGGAATACCTACCAGTATACGTACTGCTTTGGACTCTTCTAGACCTCTCAAAGGCTTTTCTCTTCCTTCTTTTAAAGGGCTTCTTGCTCTCTCTGTCCGTCCGGTTTGGCTTCTGCTTCTGATAATCCTTCAGATGAAACTGAGGATAATTCTCTGGATATCCAAAGTGATCATGAAGATGGTCATCTGTAGAATAAACTCTACTCTTATTCTGCCTAGATGAGTGCTGCTCCCTAATACAGTGCAGCTGTGCTGAATCAGGCCCTGCCCTTTGAGATGAGTGCTTAGGGATTACCTCATAGCCCTCCTGATTGAACACACGTTGCCTCACTTCAGCTCCTCTAATGGCTGTTGGAAACCTGGTGCATTCTGGGACTGGTAGTCTTTTATGGCAAAATTCTGTTTTCATATTTCTACCAGAACTGACAGGTTGCTTGTTCAGAGTCACTTCACCTTTTCTATAGCTCCTTTCTGAGCTATGATAAGCTTCCTTATCACAAACTCTAGCTGAGTTGCCCTCACACGAAGACCTAATATCTGCCCCACCTGAAGGGAATAGGAAGCCTAAGGCAGAAAAACGCAGGGAGAGGAGATGCTGCTCTCAAGGGAGAGCTGAGTTAGAGGCAGGGCAGGGATTGCCCTGGGTTCCGTCGGAGTTGGTAGAGAGGTTTCCATCTTTCGCCAAAGAGCAGAAAGCTGACCCTGCACTCGCTAGGGCATTTGAGTATGCCCAGGTGGGAAAGGATACCTTCCCCGGGTTCATTTTTTGATAAAGAGGTGCTATACAGGGAAAGTGTAGATCCTCAGACTGGATCTCTCCGTAAGCAACTAGTAGTGCCTACTGCTTTTAAGTCCCTGGTTTTGAGGTTAGCTCATGATTACCCCGTAGGAGGTCACAAAGGGATACAGGGGACCCTAGACCAAATACCAGTACGGTTTTACTGGCCAGGAGTCTTCAAAGAGACCTCGCGATTTTGCGAGTAATGTTCCTCCTGCCAGAGAGTAACCTCTGTCCGACCACCCGAAGTGCCCTTGTTTCCGATGCCAGTTATATCAGAACCCATTAGAAGAATAGCTATGGATATAGCGGGACCCTTATTGAAGACGCCTAGAGGTTTTCAATATATACTGGTCATGGTGGACCAAGACACAAGATTTCCGTGGGCTATTCCCTTAAGGAATATATCGGCCAAGACTATAGCCTCGGAAATAGTAAAACTATTCTGTGAAATAGGGTTTCCACAGGAGGTACTAACCGATAGGGGCAGTAACTTTATGTCAAAGTATTTGGCCCAGGTGTGGGATGCCTTTGGCATACGACACGTTAAGACAGCTGCCTATCATCCTCAATGCAATGGCTTAGTAGAGAGACTAAACCAAACTATAAAGCAAATGTTAAAGTGTGCTTTAGACGGTGAGATGGCCGAATGGTTATGGTTATGGTTAGGCATTTGATATACCGCCCTTTATGTATGCATCAGAGCGGTTTACATGTATATACTAACAGGTACTTTTTATTCCCTTGTCCCCGAAGGGCTCACAATCTAAGTGTACCTGAGGCAATGGAGGGTTAAGTGGCTTGCCCAAGGCCACAAGGAGCAGCCATGGGACTAGAGACCTCAGTCCCTCCGGATACCATGCTCCCGTTTATACTATATGCTTGCCGAGAACGGACGCAAGTTTCCTTGGGGACTTCGCCCTACGAGCTAATGTATGGACTTACCCCACGGGGGATTTTGGATATACTCCGCGAACAATGGGTAGAACCTGTTGAAAAGGAGATAGGAGTACCCCAGATTTTGCGAGACTTGAGGAGTCGTCTACAGAGAACCTCCCATTTCTCAGAGGAGACATTAAAGATTAGTCAAGGGAGACAGAAAAGATATTATGATAGGGATACAAAACCCTGCCAGCTATCAGTAGGTGAGAAGGTGATAGTAATGGTAACAGGGGCTACCCCAAAATTCGAAGCCCGATGGAGGGGACCATATACAGTGGCTAAACAGATTGGTCCAGTGTCATATATGGTAGAGAATAAGAATGGTCGTCAGCAAGTCTACCACATTAATGTCCTCAGACCATGGCATGAGCAGACGACCCTAGTTACCTTAGCTGGAGTAGTGCCGAGGAAACAGATTGTATAGGGTCGAGCCCAGTGCAAGGAAGATGTATCACAATGCAGAGGCCAAGTCACAGATTACGTGCTGTGCAGGCGATGCAAGGCCAGCCTGTAATATCTTAAGAGGGGGATATGTGATGAAGCTGAAGCCATTGAAGCTATAGACTTAGAAAAAAGCTCTGTTTATTATAAAGCAACTGACTCACAGAAGGTGCAGTTACCTAAAAGTGCAGCTAGAGGGAGCAGGCACGAGGCTGCAGAAGCTAAGCTGACACACCCAGGTTTTGAGAATGCAGGAGCTAATAAGGTACACCTGAGTAGAGAACCAGGAAGCTCAGTGGAGAAACGGCTTTATAAACAGTGCTCAGAAGGAAGAAAGCAGAGAGGACCTCGAGCTGAGAGAGGATCTCAAGTTCAGAAAGGAATGGAGAGAGGACTACGAGCTGAGAGAGGAGCTGAGAGAGGACCTCAAGCTCAGAGAGAACCACAAGTTTGGAGAGGAACACAAGTTCAGAGAGGAATTGAGAGGGGACCTGAGAGAGGAACCTCACATACTGAAAGGCAGAGAAGCTTGGAGTACTTACATGGAAGAGCTAAGTTCCAGGGAGGACAAGCCCATTCCAGAAAGCTTCAGGAGCCAGTCTTCAGGGAAGACGGTGATAGAAGGAGACTACCAGGTAGAGCAAATACCAGCAGAGCACGTCTCAAAGATCCAAGGTACAGTTATATTTCCTTTCCAAGATGTGAGCCAGCTCCTAGAAAAGCTTATAACCCAGAGAGCCGTACTGATAGGAAACAAAGCTGGGAAAGGGTTGTGAAACCTTTACAGAGAGGCATAGTAAAAAGCCATAACAGTTATTTGCCAAACCAAGACCAGCAAGGCTGGAGAATATTGGAGAGATCTATTAAACTACAATCTGCCTTATCCAGGGAAAGCTCAGGACTAGCTGACAACACAGCTGAACAGGAACCTATGCAAATAGAGGTGATAGAACCAGAGCCGTTGCAGTTAGAGCACCCGATGGACTGCTCACTCTGTGTTTCCAAGAGTCTAGAGTCTCTCACAGAATTGTAACTGGCAGGACATGCTTTAACATATCTTTTTGCTTTTGTTAAGCTGAAAGAAGAAGTTTTGTGTTTGTTTTTCCTCTTGGTGTTGAAAACCTGTTTGAACGCAAAGAACGGTGAAGCGCCTGTAACAGTTACTGACTTTGTAAATATTTTGGCATAAAACCTGAAGTAAGGCACATTCTGTTTTTGTCTTCCTGGAGAACCTTTGCGCAACAAAGGGAATAAAAACCATTTAAGTTTAACCCTGCACAAGACTCACAACTATTTCTTTATGAAGTGGGACTACAAAGACCATGATGCACCTGGTCTAGAAAGGTTTTTCCTTCTTCAACCAACAATAAGTGTCCGCCCTCTCTTTTCTGCACGCTGCCACTAGGAGGGTCTGTGACAATAGTCATGTAGGGGTTTCCACCTAAGCAAAGTGGAGGGCATTTGAGGTGAACCTTGCTGTGGTATCTGCTCATATTTACAACATAAACATAAATGATTCCAACATGTGTGCAGAAACAGAAAATGGCATTCCTTCCGCAGAGACGGAATGTCATCTATTGATCGATAAACAATAATAGCCCAGGTGAGAGTGGTCCTGAATCCCAAAACAGCTTGAATGCGCTCCCATATCGGAACCCAGTAGAACTGAACATTAGGGCAATCAAAAATCAGATGGGCTAAGGTGCCGACGTCACTCTGACAAGACCAGCACACATTGCCAATTGTCTTATCCCATTTAGATAGTTTTATCGGAATACAATGGGCTCTATGTGCGAAAAAGTACAATGCCTGAGAGATAGAGGCAGATTGCGAGACTCTAACTAGTTTACCCCAAACCTTTCCCCACAATTCCGGAGAGAGAGAGTAACCCCAGTGTCATGTTCCCATACATGCTGGGTACCTATGGAGTGTGAGTGAGGGCGATGGGATACTAACTGATAATAATGAGAAGCCACCCCTGGGGCCTGTTGGGCATTCCTTATTGTACTAAGGAGCCCCCATTACTCAGGTAGGGACCTAATGTCAACAAAGGATTTCCCAATGCAGTGCCTCAACTGAATCCATTGGAAGTATAAGGATCCAGGTAAGTCAAATTCACGCTGTAGACTTGCAAACGTCTTCCACTTACCATCAGAGAGCAACTGCCCTATGGACCAAATTCCCCTGGAGTACCACTGTTTCCAAGCTATCGGATTCTGTTGAATTTTAAGAAACGGGCTATGCTAAATAGAAATGAGCATCGACAGGCATTTTTCCCTAGGGATTGTACAAGCTAACTGCTGGAAAGCCTTTTGGGTATCCATAATGACCTGAGGGAACTTCAAACTCACCGAAGACGCCATACCAGGCAGGAGTCTGATAGGAAAAGGGGTAATTAATTTCTCCTACAGATAAAGCCAGACAGGATGTTGTCCATTCGACTGCTCAACTCATCTTGACCCTTGTTTTAACAGGAAGGCACAATGATAAGCCTGGAAATCAGGAAAATTCCCTCCTCCCTCCTCTTTTTAGGATTTAAGTTTCCTAAGAGCTATTCTAGGCGGTTTATTCTTCCATAAAAACTGTACTAGGGTCCTTTCCACCTGTCAATATGTTTTAGCCAAATGTTGGTATGGTTATTTGTCACAGAGTCTACAATGTAAATAGGAATATTTATCTGTGATACCTTCGGGGAAGCAATTAATATATCATCTTAGACTCATGGCTACCGAGGTCTCAGATACCATAGGCTGCCACTGTTGTAAAATTCTCCAGTGGACTGATGCCTAAATATACATCAATGACCTCTTACTTGAATTGTGAGCCATATAAGTATTCTCCAAAAATATTTTTTATCAGTTATTCTTCAACGCTATTTTTGACAAGCCTTTTAAACATGTTACTTGGTTTAGAGTAATGAACCAGTGCTTAGCTGTGTGATGAATTCCCGACGCTTATTCATGCGCTATGAGGTGCGTTTCTCCAACAGGTTTCCTCAGGGGAATTTTGCATATCAACACTAGAAAAATAAAATGAGTGCTTTAGATACTTGCTTCTCTTATCATACTTATTTTTAGTAAACTTTTTTACCGTGTATCTCGACCCTCCTACCTGATGTAACACCGGCATGGCTCGGTTGGGCTCTGTCAATTGTGCACGTTGCAACAAAAACGCCACGCATGTGGGGAAGTAAAATAGTGAGACTTAATTGATTCCACTTAAAACAAGATTAGTACTCATATACAAGAACCAAAGTATGTTAATTTCATCAATCATGTCTCTCATAGGCACATTTCCCATTCTATTCGGGAATTTAATCCCTGGGGTATAATAGAGGCCAAGGTGTCGATCCATCGTTGTTCCCGGTACAGCAAAGTCTGATCTATTGATTTCCCTCGAATTGGGAAATTCACCTGTTCAATAGCGAAAGAACGTAGTTCAGAAAAAGAATGCTGTAGATGTAAGCAGTGATCAATTACACAGGTACACTACCAAAAAACTGCCTCCAGTTTTGCAACTGATTCCTATAGATTTTGGGGTGCTGAATCCAGGAAAAATAGCCAAAATGTTCCATCACGTCACGTTTTCTTGCAAAATTAGATTTCTTACCCATATAAGGAATGTTCACATAATTTCTTTTTAGCCGACTGCAGTTTATTTTCTTGGCCCAAAATAGAGGTTGTAATGGTTAACTAATTAGAAACACTCCCTCATGATATTTTAGAGTGTTTTGTATTCATTTTATACATTAACAGGACAATTGGGAGGCGGGGGGCTAAATCCAGTACTCGCACTGGCGCATGTTCTTTCCTGTTCGCCTCGCCTCGTTCGCTCGCTCAAACACGGTGGTTGCGACATGAACGTTCCTGTCAAATTTCAGTTTCTTGCAAGTTCATTATTACCTTTTGTTTGCTCAGTCGTAATCCAGCTTTATTCCGAAGTGGTTCACTACAGTTGTAGTTTGCAGTGCTGTGTATTTGTGATGGCTCACAGAGCCAGAGGTTGCGTCAACTCTCCGGACAGTTTTTGTTTTATTTGTGGGGAATATACCGTGAAAAAGCGGCAGAGGAACATTTCTGCATTTATTAAAAAAGTATATTTCGCCTATTTTGGTTTGAAGTTAGGCGATCAAGACAAACCGTGGGCTCCTCACAAAGTGTGCAAGACATGTGAGGAAGATCTACGCTTATGGATGAAAGGTAAAAAACAAGCATTTCGTTTCGGAATACCTATGATGTGGCGTGAACAAAGAGACCACAGCAGTGACTGCTATTTTTGCTCTTGCATTGTGAAGGGATACAACTTAAAAAATAAGAACGTAATAAGTTACCCCAACCTTCCCTCAGCAATTAGGCCTATGCCTCATAGCAACGAAGTACCTGTGCCTGAACCACCAAAATCTTTGGATCATATTTGTGTGGACGGTTCTGATCATGATGAGACTCATCAGATGGCTTTTCCCGATGAGTCCAGTACTTCCGAGTTTGAAACTGAACCAGATCCGAAACCTGAACTTTTCTCTCAAGCTGAATTGAATGATTTAGTCCGGGATTTAGGACTCCCAAAAGATGCTGCCCAACTGCTAGGTTCTCGGCTTAAACAGAAAAATCTATTGTCACCAGGAACAACTTTTTATTGGTACCGCAACCGCGAGACACAATTTTTGAAGTATTTCAGCAAAGAGGAAGACTTGGTATTTTGCAACGATATATACGGAGTGATGGAAAAGTTTAAACTCAAGTATGATCCTGCTGAATGGCGGCTGTTCATTGATTCGTCAAAAGACAGCATAAAAGGTGTTCTTCTTCATAATGGCAACACATTCGCTTCAGTTCCTATTGCTCACTCTGTTATTTTCCAAGAAAAATACGAGAATTTGGCCTTGATTCTTCAGAAGATTCGTTATGATGAGCATAAGTGGATGATTTGTGGAGACTTTAAAATTCTATCCATGCTATTAGGGCAGCAATCCGGTTTCACCAAATATCCCTGCTTCCTTTGCTTGTGGGATAGCCGGGCCCGCGACCTACACTGGGGGAAAAAAGACTGGCCAATTCGGGAGTATTTGAGACCCAGTGAGAAAAATGTTCTTCATGAGAGCTTGGTACCTCGTGATAAAATTCTATTACCACCTCTCCACATTAAGTTGGGTCTCATTAAGCAATTCATCAAGTCCCTTCCAAAAGATGGTGAGTGCTTTCGGTACCTTTGCTCAAAGTTCCCCCGACTTTCTGAAGCAAAGCTAAAGGAAGGAGTGTTTGTTGGCCCTGATATAAGGAAACTCATTTCAGATGGAGCATTCACTGAAACGATGTCTGAGAAGGAAAAAGAAGCCTGGGATTCCTTCAAGGATGTTGTTCTCAAATTCTTGGGGAACAGGCGGGATGAGAACTATAAGGATATTGTTGCCAGGATGCTCAATGCCTTCAAAGAACAAGGCTGTAACATGAGCCTGAAAGTCCATTTCTTGCGCTCCCATGTGAACTACTTTCCCGAAAACTTGGGGGCGTACAGTGAAGAACAAGGTGAAAGGTTTCACCAGGACATCAAGGACGCAGAGAGAAGGTACCAAGGAAGATGGAACACCACTATGATGGCTAATTTCTGCTGGTTGCTGCTGCGGGAAACCCCAGATGAAAAATACGCCAAGCAGCGCACCAAGAGAAGCATTCGGGGGAAGAAGAAACGGGCCCACCAGGAGATTGATTGACCCAAGAATGACTTTAAAATCTAAACTGTGTTGACAAATATCGTGTTTTTACTAAACTTTGAAATAAAAATTTGCTAGTTATTACCACAGTGTCGGATCTCATTTATTAGAATTTTATTTTCACACCATCGGGTGTTTGTCTTCATGTATTGCAATGGTGCGGTTTGCGTTTTCTATTCTTACATACATACCTGTGCAACATTTTTTGCACATTTCTTTGCTTTGCTTTGTGTCTAACCTCGCTCTTATATGCTCAATGTTTGTGCACATGTATGTGGCTGTTTTAAGTGCAGACAATTTTGCTACCATCACATTGTGTTTTGTTGACATTACTCTATTCTTATGTGCTGCCTTGTTACAATTTTCTTTATTCTTATTTGAATAACTACTAAACAATTAGTATAAAGAATTCATCCAAGAAACTTTTATCTCGATCGCACTCAATCTGAAACGTTCACCTCAAACTGCTAACCCAATGTAGCAAAAAATCTGTACGTGATGGAGCAAATTGGTTACCAGATTTGGATTCAGCGCACCAAAAAACGTAAAAATCAATCGAAACATTAGAGGCAGTTAAAAAAATTTTTTTTTAGTGTACCTGTGTTATTGGAAGCCAGTGTAGGCTCTTTAGGGTGGGTGTAATGTGTTGATGTCTCAAGGTGCCTGTTAGCATTCTGGAAGTGGTGTTTTGATCTAGCTGGAGCAGATAGAGGTCATGTTTTGGGAGGCATTGGAACAATATGTTTCCATAGTGTAGATATGGTGTTATGATAGATTGAAATACTGTTCTGTATGTAGTTAAGTAGGGGTCATAGGTGATGGAGCGATTTCATTCTAAGGTATGTATTATTGTTACCTTCTTGATATGGAAGAGCATGTTGAGGCCTCTGTCAAAGATTATCCCCAGATATTTGACTTTGTCTTGTACTGTGAGTTCAGTATGTTGAAGCGTGATCTTTTTTGGGGGAATGAAGGAAGAGTCTCTTGTGACCAATAGTAATTCAGTTTTGCTGCTGTTTACTGCTAGGTACAGGCTTGTGAGGAAGTTTGAGGTGACTGAGAAGCAATCTAAGATGTTGGAGAAGTCTGGAGATAGAGTGTAAAAGGGCATGTAGAACATAATATCATCAGCGTATAAGTGAAAGTGAATGCTGAATTTCCTGAGCAAGTTGCAAGATGGGTTGGGATATATATATTAAAAAGGAGTGCAGATAAGGCTGATGCTTGTGGTATGCCTTAGTATAGGTTGTTGGATTTACTGGAATCAATTTTTATCTGAAGTTGCCTGCCAGAGAGGTATGACCAAAACCATTCTAATGTGTTGTTGCAGAGGCCTATTTTTTTGAGCCTGGCGAGAAGGGTTTGGTGGGAGATGTTATCAAAAGCCGCAGTAATGACGAGGAAGTCTTGGTGGGCTTGTCAAGGCCCTTGATGAGAGTGTCAAAGAGTGCAGTGAAGAGAGTGTCTATGCCATGCCGAGGGTGGAAGCCATGTTGCTGGGGGTCCAGTGGTGCATGCGTGTCAACATAATCTTGAAGTTGGAGTAGCACTGTTTTTTCTATTACTTTGGCGAGGAAGGGGATGCTTGCGATGGGAAAATATGAGCTTGGAAAGAACTGGTTCAGTGTTGGTTTCTTCAGAATGGGTCTTATTGAAGCTTGTTTCAAGGCAGGGGGGTAAGTATCCTTGGGAAAGGGAAGAGTGTACAATGTTTTGTATTATTGTGGTGAATTCAGTTCAGAGTGATTTTATCCATGAATCTGGGCATGGGTCCAGTGGTGAGGTTGTAGTATTGATATCTCTGATGATGTCTGTGAGCTCTTGTATCGAGATCAATCTGAAGGTATCTTAATTGTATGGGTGAGATAAGATAAGAACATCAGATATGCCATACTCAGTCAGACCAAGGTCCATCAAGCTCAGTATTCGGTTTCAACAGTGGCCAATCTAGGTCACAAACACCTAGTAGTTTCCCAAAACGACAGAGATTCCACAATGCTTGTATTGGGTCAAGCAGTGGATATCATGGGTCCCCTTTAATAATGGTTTATGGACTTTCTTCCAGGAATGTCCAAAGCTTTTCTAAACCCTGCTACATTAACGGCTTTTACTACATCCTCCGGTAATAAATTCCAGAGTTTGATTAAGAAGATAAGATATGCCATACTGGGTCAGAGCAAGGTCCATCAAGCCCAGTAACAGTGGCCAATCTAGGTCATACGTACCTAGCAGTTTCCCCAAAAGACACATGTTCCACAATGCTTGTACTGGGTCAAGCATTGGTATCCTGGATCCCTTCTTAATAATCGTTTATGGACCTTTCCTCCAGGAACTTGTCCAAACTTTTTTTAAACCCAGCTACACTAACAGTCTTTACTACATCCTCCGGTAACAAATTCCAGAGTTTGATTACACGTTGCATGAAAAAATATTTTCTTTTATTAGTCTTAAATAGTTTACCCTGTAGCTTCATTGCATGTCCCCTAGTCTTTCTATATTCTGATAACGTAAACAATCGATCTACGTTTACCCGTTCCACTCCATTCATTAATTTATAGACTTCTATCATATCTCCACTCAGCCGTGTCTTTTCAAGGTTAAAGAGCCCTAACCTTTTTAGCCTTTCTTCATAGGAGTATCTTTCCATCCCCTTTACCATTTTGGTGGCTCTTCTCTGAACCTTTTCTAATAACGCTATATCCTTTTTAAGATACAGTAACCAGAATTGCACACAATATTCAAGGTGCGGTCTCACCATGGAACGATATAGAGGCATTATAATATCTTTTGTTTTATTTTCCATTCCTTTCCTTATGATACCTAGTATTCTATTTGCTCTCTTGGCCGCTGCTGCACACTGGGCTGAGGGTTTTAACATGTTATCCACAATGACGCCTAAATCTTTTTCCTGGGTGGTGGTTCCTAATGTGGAACCTTGCATCGTGTAACCATAGTTTAGGTTGTTCTTCCCTAGGTGCATAACTTTGCACTTTTCCACATTAAATTTCATCTGCCATTTTGATGCTCAGTCTTCCAATTTATCAAGATCCTCTTGCAATTTTCCACAATCCTGTTGGGTTTTAACAACTTTAAATAGTTTTGTGTCATCTGCAAATCTGATAACCTCACTTGTTATTCCCTTTTCCAGGTCATTTATGAATATGTCAAAAAGCAGCGGACCCAGCACAGATTCCTGGGGTACACCACTATTTAACTTTCTCCATTGGGAAAATTGGCCATTTAGCCCTACCCTCTGCTTTCTATCTTTTAACCATTTCCTGATCCACAATAGTACACTGCCTCTTATCCCATGACTCTTCAGTTTTGCCAAAAGTCTCTGATGAGGGGCTTTATCAAAGGCTTTCTGAAAGTCCAGATACACTATATCAACCGACTCATCTTTGTCCACCTGTTTATTCACACCTTCAAAAAAGCATAACAAATTAGTAAGACAAGATCTTCCTTGTCTAAAGCCATGTTGGCTGTCTCCCATTAGGCCATGACTATATACATGCTGAGTAATTTTGTTCTTTATAATGGTTTCTACCATTTTTTCCAGTACTGACGTTGAGTGAAAAAATATTTTCTCTTATTAGTCTTAAATAGGTTACTCTGTAGTTTAATTGCATTTCTCCTAGTCTTTCTATATTTTGATGGCGTAAACAATCGATCTATGTTTACCCGTTCCACTCCATTCATTAATTTATAGATCTCTATCATATCTCCCCTCAGCCATCTCTTTTCCAGCTTGAAGAGCCCTAACCTTTTTGGCCTCTCTTCATAGGGGTATCCTTCCATCCCCTTTACCATTTTAGTGGCTCTTCTCTGTACCTTTTCTAATAATGCTAGCTTATCCATTGGAGGTAGTTGGGTTTTGGGGGGATATTGAGGTGGATTGTCAGTTGTATAAGTAGCCTATCATGGCCTGTGTATCAAGTGGAGGGGTTGATCTCATGAGGGACGTCACTGTGGGTCCTTTGTGAGGGATGAGACAATGGAGAATAGCTCCCTGGGTCGGTTAAGGGATTTCTTTATGATATTAATGTAGTATTCCTTTTTGCAGGAAAGAGTGAGTTTGCAGTATTCATTACATTTAGAAATGAATTGATCCTTGATGCTATCATCCTTAGGGGAATATTTACTAAGGCGTGGCAATGTCACCGGCAGTAAGTGCAGCGCTAATGTTACCGATGCCATATAAGGATGTGGGTGGTTCTGTGTTAAGGTAACCATGGGCCGTTAACATGCAGTACAGGGCAACCTGGCCATTTAACTTGTGGTACAGGATGCCTTAGCCAATTAGCGCACATTAACGTCACAGCCAACGGGACGCACCAGTGCGTCCACAGGGGTTGCGATCCTAGGCGCGCCAACAGTACAAGACGCCCTGAGGGATGTACATACATGGTGCCCCATGAACAATGGAGCTGCAGGTGTAAGGCCGTAGATCTCAGGCAGCTGATATTGTAGTCCGTAATTGGGATGTGAGCAATAACCAACCTCATGCACACACACCATCATATGGTATGCAGTGAAAACAGCATGCATAGCATTAAACAAATTAAACTGCAAGGGTGTCCGGGTCTGGTCTGAAGGGCCAGCCGTGTGGATGGTATGTGAACCAGGGCACAATGGCGAACAGAATGAAAAAGGAACATGTGAGAATCGAACCGGCACTCTGTGGGGTCAAAAAACAGTTCATGAACAGCTATGCTGACCCCCCCAAGCCAACTGCTCTTCCAGATATCATATAGAAAGGGTCCATATGTATCAGATAATATGTGATGGTTAGGCTGCATAGAGTGCACACTGTAGTGCACACTGAAGAGAAGGAAGGGTGTGTGGAGCAGTGCTGAAGCTCAGCCCTTTGTAGGGTAAGGTTAGCAGAACACAAGAAAATGAAAGGAAAGGAACATGTGGGAATTGAACCTGCACCTTGGGGTGGCTAAACACACGTCTGTAACCACTATGCCAAACAACCACAACAACCACAATGTAAATATGTTCCACTAAAGGGAATGTATATATGTACATTTGTAGCTCCCCATGAAGTGTCAGCAAACTTGCACACATACTGCTGCCACCTTTCAGGGATGTTTGCCCAAGTGGGCCATGTACATCATCATTATGCCACAATATACATTGGTCAGTGTGGAGATGCAGCAGCTGAGATAAATGTGTGTCCAACATGTCCTATATACATTCACTGTTCTGTCCACAGATGATGAGCAGGACAGATCCTGTCTAGGAGCTGCATAGTGTGCACTGCTCAGTAGGACCCCCCCAATGCATTCTCATGCTCGGCATGCCTCAGTCGCATGTGTGTGCATGTAGACAGTAGGTGGCGCATGATGAAGACCCAACACACATCAGCTATGAAATGTCCACTAGAACATACCTGTCCGTTACTACAAGAGACACAGTCCAGAAAATGCATACACAGCAAAAAATCTGCATGTTTACGGACACGAACATATCTGCTTTTGAGGATGTGTAAACAAGGAGGCACGTGCATGTCCAATATGTCCCATTGCTACTGTCATCACCAGTACCAAAGAACACCTATGCCATCTATGATATTTCAAGCCTTAACGATATTTCAAGCCTTAACCCTACCACACCTTGACTATGCTAATGCCATTCTCCAAGGCCTCCCACACTCCACATTAAACCCATTGCAACTCGCCATGAATACCGCTGCTAGAGTCCTCTACGGAGCATCAAGAAGGGACCATATAACACCCATCCTAGAGCAACTCCACTGGCTCCCCATACATGGCAGAATATTGTTCAAAACATTACTACTAACTTTCAAGGCCACTAAAATCATCACCTCTTCCTCCCTAGTAGACCTCGTTCAGACTGTTCCACCCAATAGATCCAGGAGAACGATATCAACAAATGCACTAGTTATCCCTAAAGCAGCGACAAAATGCCTATCAACGACATCTAACAGGGCCTTCAGATTCTATGCCCCTAAGTGCTGGAATGCCCTACCTCCAGAGATTCGTGCTATCACTGATCTATCCCTTTTTAGAAAGGCTCTCAAATCCCACCTTTTCCCCCAATATTACTTGACCAGCTAACCAATCTCGATCCTTACCCTATAACTAATAACAAATTCTGTTGTGTATACTTGTAAATACTCATGTAAATAGTTGCAGAAATGCCGTCCCATGTTTTATCCAAGTTCTCTGACCTTGTTCTCTGTAAAACCAAACAGTTTGTTGTTCTGGTCTGTTGTTATATTGTGAACCGCGCTGATGCTGAATAGAGCGGTATATAAGAGCCTGTAATAAATAAATAATAATAAATAAATAAAAATCTATGTCCCTGATTTACCTCCCAGATGAGGATGTACTGACACTAGCATGAACATGCAAGTGCTAAAGTAGTTTAAAACATCACCCAAAAGAAGCAACAAAGGGAAACATAAGCTGACATGCAACTGGGCTAGGCCATATGTGGTAAGAATGTAACTTTGTTACAATGCAATACCTATGTTGTTATCTGTGAAACCATCTGTGGGCAAGAATGCAGCAGCACATCGTTGGAGATACCACACTAAGCCACATTCCCTGACAAAATGGGGCCCCACTGCATAAGCTGTAAGTGTGCCTGATATGGGCAATATGAATATCGTGACACTGGAATGGACGTAGCGTATAGGAGGTGCAATAACTACCTGTATGCACAATGTATGCCTCTGGTGTCAGATCGGTCCCATTTGCAGTATGTCATCATGAAGAGTAGCTGTACAGAGTTCTAGTGAAAAACATTTCTCAAGTTCCCATGTGTGTGTCCCACACAATGTAAGGGCAGTATACATGTCAAACTAATGCATTGATGGTGTCAACCAAACATGTATAACAGCCCAACATTGCCCTTGTATGATATCTGCTATATGATGCAACACTCAAATGTACATGTAAACCTATGTTTACTGTATAGTTGTTGGCCATGTGTATAAGGGGTGATGTTGACAGTCCCACATGTGTCACAGGAGTATGGGTCATGTACATGAAATAGATGAACACCTACATCCCAACATAATGGACACATTCCATGTGTACCACAGACACCATGTTACCGAGCTATGAACAGTTACACTGCTGTGGCAACATCTCACTTCACACATCCTGTGTGTGAAAATAACCCCACACTGGGCAATGATCACAATGTCGATCTGGGGGTATCAGTGTGGTGATTGAGCTGGACGGCATGCAATGACATCTTCTGCATCATCACTACAATGGCAATACTGCACATGGCCCATGGCTGATGTTCCATACCTGCCTGGAATGTCTGCACATGTATAGCTGTTAGTGTCAGAAACATGTGTCCGAGTGATTGTAAGCTGGACCTGACAAAGTGATGTGTCGCTGAGCTCCATGTCCACCAACTGTACAATGTCCATGTCAGTGTTGTGATCCAAAGTGGGTCAGCCATTAAATATGTGTCTGGCCACACAACTGACAGGGAGCATGATCTAGGCAGGTAGACCAAGATGACCTCCACAACCACAAAGGAATAAGGTATGAAAAGAAAACACAGAGATTTAATTCCATAGCCAAACACAGAAACATGACAATGATGGTATGTCCCAATGCCCTAACACACAATGCCCTCAACACACCTTTTCACTATGATCGAGCATATGTATGTATCAGTGTGTCAAACAGCAGTGTAGTTGGCCTGCAAATCAGTATGTGATGTGCTGAAAACAATCAGAAGTCATGTACGCAGCCAAATACACACTTTTAATGTACAAATGGCCTCACAAATCAATGACACAATGCACAATAAGGACATGGACACAGGTAAGAGAGACACATGTTGCCAAATAAGACACAAAACCTACTTTTGCAGACATGTAGAGGTAGCACAATGCATGAGCCCTGCTGTAATGGTAGGTGTGTGTACATGAGCATCACACTTATGTGAATGTACATGAAATGCACAAACACAGCCCGAAGGTGGACACACAGATTGCCACACCACAAAGGTTCCCATGCAATGTGTGTGTCCCAGTGTCAGGTCAAACATAAGACTGAGCATACATGCAATGAGTAAGTTGTAAGTCAATACATAATGTCACATCTGTATAATAACAAAACAGAAGAACATGTCTGTGGGGGTATAAAAACGTCAACAATGGCACAGTAACCATCACAAAATTCACATCATCACATGCAATGTTGTTACAACATATTCATGCACATGCACATGCAAAGTGTAAGTGGCAGGAGTGCTACTGTGCTGCCCCATATGCACAGTAGCACTCCTGCCAATGGGCAAACAGCAATCCAAGATGTTAGCATGGAGCACCTTGGTGTGGTGTCAAACAGCGTGTCCTGGCCAAGTGCAAGGGTGACAGCCAAATAAAAGAAGACTTACTGTCCCTCTGCTGCCACACACATGACCATATTCTCTTGTTGTGACAAACATATGAGGACATCCAGTGATGCAGGTCACTCACATGGGCCAAACACAAAAAAGTCAATGTCAGCTGGACTGTCACCATACAGTGAGTATTTGTTCCCCTGCTGGACATGTATGCACCAGTACATAGTGTCCACAGCTCAAATGGTGTGTGCAACCATACATGTCCCGCAAAGTCTGTTATTGAACCCATGTGTATGCACAGTCAGGTGTGACGTCTCATTGTGCCACGGTACGTCAAAGGAAAAATGTGTTTCCTGCGATGATTCAGGCTACCCAGGCAGAGGATGGTAGCACGAGGTTATTGGGCATCCTCGGTATGCACCAATCACCCACTTGAATGACAATGTCCATCATAGGCATGTGCTCCACTCGCATAGTTCCATCATCATATGGCACCATCTCTCAGGGATTATGGCATGGTGTTGCTGTGTCCTCCAACATGTGGGTGATGGTGACCGCAGATGCAGTGTAGTAGATGTGTCGTGTGTGTTGCCTGTGCTCTGGGGTAAAATGAATAAAAACACCATTATGGTATACCTCACACATCATGAGGTCGCACTGCAGGGAGTGGAACATCAATATGCAAAGAATGAAATGTCAGACATGCAAACATTACATTATCATAACACAAAGCACATTGCATGTCGAGGACAGTAAGAAATATCACTGCAGACCAGGTTTGCGTCTCCACATGGACATGTCCATGGGCATGTCCTACAGGCATCTCATAGGTCCACATCATGTCTAGCAGTGCTGGTGGACATCTACTTCACAATGAAGTCTGATGAACTAAACAGCTAAACCCAAACATGTAAAATGATGATGTTAGTCACAAATGATCCAAGGTGCAAACCATCGTCTGTGTGCAGCATGTGTCTGATAGGGACTGTCTGAGGATGTTAAAGAGTCCAAGCTGTCATACCACACGCAGACGATGTCAGTGAAATGTGTTGAATGACCATGTCTGCAGGTGCAGCCATCATCGCCTCATGTCAAAAGTATGCTGTCATGTGTCAAACTGCAATGCTGATGCGTTTTGGTCTGTCATCACACAAAAGCTACGTCAGTGAACAATGCAGAACACATGATCACATTGGTCACATGTCATCATCAGAAATGTAGAAAAAGCACATTGGTCATCTGTAAAGGGATGTTCAGACTCATCCCATCACCAGATAATGCACATATGCCTGCACAGTGGATCGGTACAATGTCACGCACAAAACACACACACACACACTGTAATCCAAAGTGAACATGCCTCCAGTAGCATACGCACTGTCTGTCATGAATCCAAGATCAGTGGAAACAATGCTATCAGCCTATGCAAGGATACACTGATGTTGGCTGATGTCACAATGTCAGGGAAAGGTGTACATACTGTTCAACACTACTACTCCTATCAGCTGTATACACACACAGCTAAGTTGGTAGGGTTCCAAATATAATGGTGAAAAACCATCAACTGTTGAGATAAAAATGGCCATATGCATGCATGCTAACATGTACATATGGGGTATGGGTATTGTCATGGCTTAGACTAGACTGTGGCCTAGGCGAGCAGCTAGAATGCCGGACGACCCTCTTCGTTGAAAGGAGTAGTTGTGACACGAATGGGTCAGGTATTCAAATGAGGATTTATTCCCCTCCCGGGGTTGGATTTTCAAAAGTATAATATAACAAACATAAGGACAAAAGCCATACACTCTGGCAGGTAAATAGAAGAAATTAAATACAGCTTCTTGCTTCTTTAGAATCACAGGCAACTATATTATTCAGCATACAGTTCCTTGTCTGATACGTCACTTCTGTGCTTTTCACAGCTTCTTTTAAACAGTGCTCTAACTCTGGCTTCAGCACAAAGAAGTGATTTTATCAGATATTATTAATGTACAATCCATTGCTTCATCAATAGACAATTCACTAGCAGTATCTGTTAGCATTGGTTCCTGCTGTGCTTTATCTGGACAAACATCTTCCTTATAACCAAATGTTTGTAGAGTTTTCAGTGCCGGTGTCCTCACCAGGCTTATCTGACACGCCCTCTCCAAAGTAAGGCAAACTGCTACTGTCTAGCTCAGAGTAGAAGAGAGGAGAGACACACTTCTTAGAATAGCTTTTCCCTTTAAAGCCTCTTTGTGTCCTACCTTTTATACTTTGTTGTGGACAATGGAACTGCTCTGCTCTGCTCTGCTCTGCTCTGCTCTGGAAGGATTTTTCCCTGGGAAGTTTCCTTCGGGGTTTGGCTTCTTTAAATTCTTCCCCTTCAGACATACAGATATCCTCCACACAGTATTTCTCCCTCTCTAGGGCTTGCAACTGTTCCCAAGTGTCACACTCTTCAGATACATACAGTTTCTCTCTCTCTTCCTTCCATTCACTCTGCACAGCACGTAGCTTCTGAGAATCAAACTGCATCACAGGTAACTGACTCTCACATCTGATTTCTCCTCTGAATCTCTCCCTTGGTTCTTTCCTGTTCCTCCAACTTGAAGTGGAACTCTCACAGGCTCTCTCGTTGACTCTATCATGGGCTTTCCCAACAGCTCTCTGACGTCCTCCCTGTGAGTCTTCCTGGAGTTCTCTCTGTAATTCTGTTGAACCTCCTTGCAATTCTGCTTGCAGTTCTGTTGAACCTCCTTGCAGTTCTGTCCTCTCTAACTGTTCTGAGTACTTCTTATACTGCTGATAAGGCGTTCCCTTGCTCAGGTGAAAGCTATTTGAATCAAGAGCTGGGAAATGTTTGCTAGTTGGGCGGGGCTGTAGACCTCGCGTCTGGGTCTGTTTACGTTGCTCCTGGCAACTAGGGATCATGTGGCTTGCCTGCCTGTCAGAATCTGATCTGAATCTAACAGATTCCTGTGCTTTCAAGGCAAGGGACAGATCTTCCTCATTACAGTATGCATGCCATAGAGGTTTACAACAATATAGGCGCTGAGGCCATCACACATGTGCAATGCTGTACTGTGCTGACAGTATATGCATGACAAGGGACACAACAGCCTCAGCACAGACGGATTTCATATTTGTGGAAGCAATGCCTCTATGTTATGTCCAAGTCATACCTCTGTTGCGACTGTGTATGATGGCCAAGTCACACGTAACTGCTATGTAGTTATCTGTATTTCTCAGTACCACAGTTTGCTGCATATTTATCCACATTCACAAAGTAGTTACTGCACCACAGCAGCAGGCAGGCCGACAAGCATAGTCTGTAGAGTCACAAACACAAGAGACACACATATGTTAGGATGTAGTGTTGAGACACACATGGCAGAATGTACATGTATACCCATATGCATTCCCTCACATATACAGGACTTACATGAGAAGAGCTCATTATTCAGCTGTTGCCTGATTGCTGTGCCCACACGTGTGTTCCCACGGCCACGTACAAGAGGGCACGTAGGATCATCTTCCAGATCTGGATTAATGTCGACTGGCATATTGTGCCTGAGAGCAATGTTGTGCAGGATGCAACAGGCCAGAATGATCTGTGGCCACAGTCATGGCTCAGTATTGTAAGGCCCCACCGGTCTTATCCAGACACCTGAAGCGACTCTTTAATATGCCAAAGGTGCACTCGATGACTGAGCGGCTGGAGGCATGGGCCTCATTGTACCTCATCTCTGCAGGTGTCTGTGGAAAATGCACAAGGGTCAGCAACCAACCTGAAACCCATATTCAGCATCACCTGCAGAAAGAAATGTGGAAACATCAACCAGGAACAGATGTTCACACACAATGTCTGTATGTATGTATATGCCGTTACCTCACCATTGCATGCTGCTGTCACCCAATGCACACAATCATGCAGGTGCAACAATACAACATATTGAAGAATGACACAAACATATGAAGGCACATGATAGCACACAGCACCTATGCGCCACTGTCCGGAGGTTTGAGACACAGAACACTGGGGAAGGGTAATGATGGCAACACACATTATCTGTGTCCATATCAAACACATGATCAACCACCAATACATAAAAAACATTATTGCCATTTGTGAAGGCATCAAGCAGACATACGCCAACACATGTTGGATAAGGTGATAGATTCAGACGTGTGCAAACATGTGAAGGTCAAAGATACCAGTGACAAACAGCAGGTGTCACTGTAACATATACATTTTTATTTATTTATTTATTTATTTAACATTTTTATATACCGCACTATTTATTATCAGCGCGGTTTACATAGAACTACAAAACATCAGATAAGATACATATATCTGTTTTTACATGGAACAGGAAGAAAAACTTGGAAAACCGGGGTAATTGTAACAAAGGATAATAGACATTGAACTATATACATATGATAGTAATATTACATGAAAAAGGTATCTTGTTAGATAGGAACGGGATTAGAGCTATTTGGATGAACTTGTGTTATTGTGTTCTCTGGAAAGTATTTGATGAAAAGGTGATGCTTCAAGGCCTTTTTGAACTGGGGGATGAAGTCAGTTAAGATGTCAGAAACGACAAAATCTCTGTTGATTAACAGGAAACACACAAGTGTTTCAGAATGTGCCAACACAAATATAACAACGTAACACGATCAAAATGCTGAGAGGTGAATGGTCCACACACCCACAATAATGCCACAGACACCTTTGAACCAAGCATATACCCCCCCCCCAAGTCACCATACACACAGAGTTTGCACACAGACACAATTAGGGATACACCTCCAAGGCTGACAGATGTACATGTGTGTATCCGGGTAATGAGAGGCTGAGAACCATATGTGCCAACAATAACATTTTGCACACCACCATATGATGAATGCACCATATGTGCCCATATGTTCTCCATCAAAAAGATTTATGCAACAGAGCACCAGTACCAAATATCAATAGAAACCTCATACGTACATGGTGTGATGGGGAAGATCCATCCCTTGCTATGCAGTCAGAGGAAACTGAAGAAAACAGGTCAGATTCTGACAGCCAGGCAATGCACATGGCTACAGGTTGCCAAGGGAGATGCAAACAAGCCCCGTGCCCTGAGTGCAATAGGATTCACCTGGGTGGAGGAGGGGCGAAGCTAAGCACTGTGGAAGATAAAAAGCACTCATTAGAAAGCAGAGTCAGCTCAGGTGGAAGCGCAAGCTTCAGCTCAGGAGGGAGCTCAAGCTCAGGCTCTGGTTCAGGTGCTGATTCGAGTTCAGGCTGGAGAGGAAGTTCAAGCTGGGGAGCAAGCTCAGGATCTGGATTAGGATCCGGGAGGAGTTCTGATGGAGCAGCTGTGAATTTCTGCAGCAGAGCTAGAACAGGAGCAAACATTGGAACAGACAGAGGAACAAAGAAAGCTCAAGCTGAAAAGGTACCGAGAGTTAAAACCCACAGTCTGCAGGAAAGCTTCTCTCAGTTAAAGCCTTGGGAGGAAGGCAGCTGGAGGGAGAAGCCACGCAGGGAGCCAGCTTGGGTGTGTCCAGAAGCTCACGAGAGAGAAAGGTACAAACCTCTGAACTTTCCTAATAGTGAAAGAGCATTGCTCAGTAAGCCTTGCAGGCAGAAGCCAGAAGGTAGTTTCTATAAAAGGAACAGAGAGAAAACTAAGCCTAATAGTTTTCTCTGGGACAATAAAGCTTTCCAGAATTCTTTTAAGGCTAAAGAGAATGTTTTGAGAACCCTGTGTGAATGCGTTCCTATGTATCCAGCGGGGGATGGGCTGGAGGATATGCAGGTTGAATACACAGATGAAGGCATAAACGATGTACCCATGGATTGTACGTTAACCATTGCAGATAATATGGAAACACTTTGCTGAATTGAATGTTTGAAGCTAATGGTATAGCTGGAGAAAGCAAAGAGAGCATTACTGCCATTGAAAAAGAAGCCTTTATTGTTTCCTCTGTAAAGGACTGTGTATTTAGAAGCTGGAAGAAAAAGATGTCATTTTTCTGCAGTTCCTGAGTTACTATTTCTTTTTACCAGACGTATGGTTTTGTCCTGAGTTCATTTGTGTTTACCAAAACCCCGGGATGGGGAAATAAAACCTTATTTTGACCTTACCACTCTGTTACCTCAATTCCTTTGCCTGTGAGGTGTTTGGGACTCCATTACCCAGAGGGCCAGTGTACTACTACGCCTGCACTACCCCCACTTCCTGGCTTAGGATAGTCATCAGCTGAACCCTCTCTGCTAGCCCTAGGACCCAGGGCGGGCAACTGGTGACAATGGTCACACAAAAAACCTATGATACACAAATGGAAGATATATGTCACAGTTAAAAACGCCAAAGGAATGTGAACACGTCTCCGGAGACAGTGATATGGTGTGATAGCAGGCACAGCTCCCAAAAATGTCAGTTTCTCACCACCAAAACATAAAGAAGGGGATGTAGAGGTATCATGTGCCAATACGACCCAGAAAATGATGAAATGGCTGTGCAGTGATATGCCATTGCATGACATCCAGTGTCCTGAATGTCCCTGAAAATTGGGTTGGGTCTGCATCAGGACATGTGTTGTATGTGACATGAGATATGCAGTCAAAAATGTGTCACACAAAACCATATGTGACCCTGACCCATCTGTGATAGTGGACGAGCACCCCAGAACACATCAACACCATGTGCACAGTAGAGATGAGAAATACCCACCCAGCAGGACACAGTCCTCATATTGTCCACTCTCAAATTGTTTGAATAGTGCTGAGTGATGCAGGACATAGGAGTCATGAGTGGACCCTGGAAACCTAGGAACCACATTCAGAATATGTATATTTGCATCACATACAACCTGCACATTCAGGGAATGGTAGTGTTTGCAGTTGCGGAACACTGCCTCCCTGTCTCTGGGTGGGACCAGGATAATATGTGTGCAAACAATAGCTTCCATCACGTGTGGTATCCCTGCAATCTGCTCAAATGCCTGGTTCAGGGCCCCCCACTGTTGCCTATTGTTAGGAAATACAATATAATTCTTTACCCGGCTGACCATGACCTGCAGTACCTGGTGGAGACAGCATGAGAAGGTGGGCCGGCTCATTACACCTACTGCTGCCACCGATGACTAGAAGCAGCCAGAGGCAAAGAAATGTAGGGCACTCAGGAGCTTGATCAAACCTGGTATGGCATGAGACCGGCCAGTCAGGGGCTCAAGGTCAGGTCTCAGATCTGCAAAGAGCTCCCTAATAGCTCCTGTGCTCAGACGATAGAGGGAGATGACCTGATCCTCACGCATGCCCTGGAGCATGGCCCTGGGCCTGTAGAGGTGAGGCTGTCGAGGGCGCACCTCTGCACGCCTATGGCACCGTGCTGGCTCATCCCCGGCCTGTGGAGCCTCCATAGCTGCAGGTCTGTGTTGCTGCGGGACTGCACGCATGCCCTGTGCTACACCCCTATGGACACCATCTCCCTCCTCAGGCAACCATAGCTCCTCCTCACCATGCCACCACTGGATAGCACTAGCAGCAAACACAAAGTGAGCCATCATGAATGACAGATAGTGCAAAAACAGAGTGCCTAAAATGGTGTGGGGATGGGCAAATGATCAGAGCAAACACTACACACCTGTGCATAATGCAGCACACACCAGCAGTGGCATAGCAATGATGACGTGCGTACCCCCCAGGGTTGCGCATTGTCGTAAGGAGCGTGATGTATGCGTTACGCGCCCTGTGTATGTGTAGTGCACGTTAAGCTACTCTACTGTGTGTAAATAATGTACCAGGTGCATCATGCAATATCATAGCATGACGCCACCTGTGTGTAACACGTGTACATGGCGTGTTATGCATACACAAGCTCAATGCATGCACGTAACATGCCATACCGGCAGAATGCACACTGTGCTTTACGTAACTGCCTCCACGAAGGTGTCATGCGTGAACGTGCATGCATGGCATGGGAGGCAGGCGCAGCACACATGCACATGGCGCCCTCCAGCAACATTTCACGCCCACACGAGTACCAGGACTGTGATGTATATGTGTCACCAACTATGCATACATATAGCTGTGGGAGAACAATGGGGGGACATAAGAGCAGGATTATGTAACCTTTGCAAACACATGTTTCTGCATGCCCCGGACACGAGGCACATGCCGTCCCACAATGCATATGTGTATCCTTGGTGGCGATGTGTACACTATATCCTTGCAGCTCCAGCCCTGTGGAATTCTCTCCTGGACCACCTAAGAGACACTTCAGACATCAAAGATTTTCGGAAGATGCTGAAAACCACACTCTGTATTGAACACTTTGGAGACATTACATAACTTGGACCACAGGAAACAGCTCTTCTGCCTCTCCTCCCCCCCGTCATCCTATCAAGCCCTCTTGAATCCACACTGTCCCCTTCTTCCCACCCGCAACCCGCTCCGACCCTTCGCTTCCCCTAAATAGCCCCTTCCCCACAAATGCACTGTATATAGCTCACTCGGTTTTCAGATATTTTGTACATAGTTCAAATTGCAAGAATCCCTTATAACTACAGCACTATAAGATTCATTGCAATATCTCCATGCATGCCCCCTCCCTTTCTTTGTTCTATGTAATCCTTTTTAGTTGTTTGTAAACCGCTTTGATTCAAGGAGAAAGCGGTATAGAAATCCATTTAAATAAAATAAAATAAATAAAATACATAACAGTGGTTAGAAACATACATGGATTATGCCACTGCTAATGTACAGAATATTTTGAGCCAGTTGGAAAAGGTCATGATCCAACCCATTATATAAATATATTTTTTTACTGATAATCCTTATAGTTTCCATATCCCAGGTCTTCTGGCATATCGCAGAACTGCAAATTGTGGGAACATTTTTCTATGTCCTCCAATTTGTCCAGTAGCTCCAGGCTCGCCACCTGCTTCTCTAACACGGCCACATCCTCTGCTTACGCATCCATCTGGGTCTCTATGTCCTACACCCGTCTGCCAAACTTGATGAGCTCTGCATGCAGCTCTGCTCCTAGGCTCACAGTCTCCTCATGGACTGAGCTCAGCTCCTTGAACCATCACCAGATATCCCCCAGGATTATCTTCTCCTCAGACCCTGACTCGGACAAACATTTCCATTCCCACCAATCTCCTGCTACTTTCTGTGGCCTGCTGCCTTCACAGGATGCCATTTTGGATGAGTCATGGCAAGCCTTCCCCATTCCCCAGTATGCATATTCTTTAAGATCGATCAGACAGCCCTTATTAGCCATACTGCCCGTGCTCAACCTCACACTACATCTCTGTTGCAGCTATTACACACCATGGGGCAAATTTAAATGCTACCTACTCAAAATCATAAGCAAGGTATGCGGAGCCTTTGCTTCAGGCAGCCATCATTGCCTGTGACGTCACTTCCTCATCTGATAGAACATATTCTCATTCAGACCTCTGCCTTACCTAGCAACCAGGCATCTTTGAGTCGACCTGTGGAACACTCTTTTCCCAGTCTTGATTGAGACAGCACAAATAAGTCATATAAGAGCCTGGGTATTTGGCACATACATTTATGATAATGAGTCTAGCATTGCAGACCACCTGTATGCTCATGGAATGATAGTGTCTTCAGTTTCCACATAACCTCTCATCTTGCCTTGATGGTCCTTTCTAGAATTGAAGGGAACCCAGTAATGGCTTAAAAGTCCCTCATCGCTTGCTTCCTCTGCTCATGGGTATGTGGGAAGATGATAAACTTGTGCAGCCTGTTAAGCAGAGCTTGCAGGAGAGTTTCAATGCAGTGGTAGATGGCTGACTGGGTGATGACTTTAAATCAGTACTTAAAGCAATTGTCACCCCACACTTTGACTATGCAAACTCCATACTCTATGGATTGCCTAAGCTAACAATAAGACCTCTACAAACTGCACAACATATAGCCACCAGAATAACATAAGAACATAAGATATGCCATACTGGGTCAGACCAAGGTCCATCAAGCGCAGTATCCTGTTTCCAACAGTGGCCAATCTAGGTCTTACATACCTAGCAATTTCCCCAAAAGACACAGGTTCCACAATGCTTGTATTGGGTCAAGCATTGATATACTGGGTCCCTTAATGGTTTATGGACCTTTCCTCCAGAAATTTGTCCAAATCTTTTTTAAACCCAGCTACACTAACAGCCTTTACTACATCCTCGGGTAACAAATTCCAGAGTTTGATTACATGTTGAGTGAAAAAATATTTTCTCTTATTAGTCTTAAACAGTTTACCCTGTAGCTTCATTGCATGTCCCCTAGTCTTTCTACATTCTGATAACGTAAACAATCGATCTACGTTTACCCGTTCCACTCCATTCATTAATTTATAGACGTCTATCATATCTCCCCTCAGCCATCTCTTTTCCAGGTTAAAGAGCCCTAACCTTTTTAGTCTTTGTTCATAGGGGTATCCTTCCATCCCCTTTACCATTTTGGTGGCTCTTCTCTGAACCTTTTCTAATAACGCTATATCCTTTTTAAGATACGGCGACCAGAATTACACAATATTCAAGGTGCAGTCTCACCATGGAACGATATAGAGGCATTATAATATCC
The DNA here is from genome assembly GCA_033557465.1 of Ichthyophis bannanicus. Taxonomy (NCBI): domain Eukaryota; kingdom Metazoa; phylum Chordata; class Amphibia; order Gymnophiona; family Ichthyophiidae; genus Ichthyophis; species Ichthyophis bannanicus. The sequence continues at coordinate 224,208,864 of CM066041.1, read as the reverse complement.
TTTGTTTTATTTTCCATTCCTTTCCTTATGATACCTAGCATTCTATTGGCTCTCTTGGCCGCCGCTGCACACTGGGCCGAGGGTTTTAACATTTTATCTACAATGACGCCTAAATCTTTTTCCTGGGTGGTGGTTCCTAAAGTGGAACCTTGCATCGTGTAACCATAGTTTGGGTTGTTCTTCCCTAGGTGCATATTTAAATCAAATGCGATCATGCTATGATCACTATAGCCAAGTGGCCCCAATACCCTTATCTAACAGCGAACGTCAATCCAACGGACCATATAACCCCAATACTAGTGCACTTACACTGGCTCCCTATACATTACCGCACCCAGTACAAAATAATCCTAACCACTTTTAAACTTACTAATGACATTTCTCCATCCCACCTGTCTTCTCTGATCACCAGCGAAAAGACCTCTCGCACCCAACGAGAATGTAATCAAAACAAACTTACAACAACGCCAGACTTCAGAAAGTCCAAAAAAATCACAAATAACAGAGCATTTACCCACTGCGCTCCCACTCTGTGGAACAAACTCCCAGATAGCCTAAGAGCCACAAAAGACCTATCCACCTTTCGAAAAAACCTTAAAACTTACCTTTTCATACAACAGTTTGGCTCTATTACATAAAATCCTAACTTCACACAGGACTGCCCCACTGATTTAGTTAGTTTCACTCTCAGATTGACACATCAATAACACAAGACAAACTCACAATGTATATAGTTAAAATACATTGTTTTATTGTTATAACTGTACATAGTTGATAATGTTCCAAACTGTACATAGTTATATTGTTCCATGTAAACTGAATTTGTATACGTTGTATAATTCATTGTTGTTCCCTGTAAACCACAATTGATCTTTAGGAAATTGTGGTATAAAAATGCAAAATAAATAAAAATAAATAAAATAAAACTGCCTGTGGGAAGGAAGACCAGGGCTGTAGTGACCTTCATATGCACAGAATAGAGCCTCAGGGTCAGTTTTTAACAGATCACAGAGCTCTGCTATGGTAGCCCTATTGCAATGGTACTGCTGAAAAACCACCTCCACTGTGAGCAGCAAAAAATCTCTACTCTATCCCCAAAGACCCCATGGGCCTTGGACTTCCTGTGCTGGGCTAGTGGCTGTGTCTGCTGCTTAGCCTGTTGTTGTCTCCTCTGCATTGTCTGCTGGATGTTTTATTTATTTATTTAACATTTCTTATATACTGCCTTTCATGATATCAAGGTGGTTTACATTGAATAGGGCATTATAACTTGGAGATAACTATTTCACAGGGCACATGGGCAAAGGAGGGTTAAGTGGCTTGTCCAATGAGCACCTGTGGGACTAGAAACCCCAGTCCTTCCAGCTCAAGGTTGCTATCCTCTAGTGGGATTTGAACCCTTGACATTCTGGCCTGAGGTAACTTGCCCCAACCACTAGGCCACTCCTCCCTCCATGTTCAATTAAGTATCACCACATGCTTGGCTAGGATGGTAGCAACAGCTGCAGAATTGTTAGTGAAATGCCAAGGGATAGGCATGCTCAAGTCTGCCGAAGTTATCTCCTGATATTTAAAGAACAGCGAGGAAAACCACCAAGAAAGCTTATGGCTGGATAAGCATCATCAACTCACCATTGCAGTGGAGTGGAATATCGATATTATCCACATACTGTCTGGTCAAGCTCCTGAAATGCCCCCACAGTTATCTGGTTAGCTTCTGGCAGTCAAACTGATATGGTTAGAGCTGCCACCAGTTGATTATTGAAACACACAATGCAAAAAATACGTAAAAAATATATTTGATTTTCATAAATACTCATACATAAGCTAACAGTTACAATCTAAGAAAGTACCCAATTATACATGTGTGATAAACTATGAAAAATAATTATAAAATAAATTAATCATCAATTATATATTTATCATATTTCTATTTATACAAAAATCATTTCTAAACTTCATAAAAAATAGTTTTATTTTGCTAAACAGCTATATGATAAATCAATACAAATAGAAGTTCCAAAAAAATTAAACAATTACACAACCATATGCACAATTTCTTCATAAATACAATATTCAAAAATAAATTATATTTCATCAAAATAATATATAAATATACTTCTAAATGTCTCATATATCATTCCACTTATATTAGAAAATAACAGCTGACATTCATATTGCACAAAGCATATTGCACACCCCCCAAAATTATATTACATACTCCTTTTATTAGAAATTAACAACCAACATTCCTGTTGCACATTGCATATTGCATATCCCCCCAATTAAGATTATATACTCCAACTCATGCTCATGGTATTTCTCATCAACTGATATTCATGGCATTTCACATCTCTGGACCTTCTGATCGTAACTAATCCAGTGGTGTTCCACTAGTGCCAAATCCTCCGAACGTCATTTTGCATTTGCTGATGTTGTTCTAAAGGAAACACAAATGCAATCATTTCACTGCCACGGATTTCTTAATGTATGTGACCAACAGCTCTCCACTGAAACACTACAACAAAATACAAAATATGTTCCCTCATAGTCTAAAAGGTACACTTTTTGAGAGATATATAAATTTCATAAAAATTGTATCCACATGATCATCAATAGTCATTAAACCTGCCGACAAAGGAGGAGATATAGTGATATTGGATAGTGATTCATATAATAAAGAGGTTTTATCTCAGCTGAATAATGTTCAGCTTTATCGATTATTAGAAGAAGATCCTACTCAGAGGATACAAGCTGAAGTTTTAGAAGCCTTGAAGGAGGCATTACAACAGGGTTTGATACTAGAACGTTTAATGAAATTTCTATATGTAAAGGATCCCCGCATACCTTCATTTTATATTGTTCCAAAGATTCACAAATCATTGACTAACCCACCTAGTCATCCAATAGCATCAGAGATTTTAGAGACATTATCTCAATATATGGACTCATTTTTAAATCCATTGGTACGACAGGCATCCTCATATATTAAGGATTCGGGGGATTTGTTGGTATATTTGGACAAATGGCAACAGGATGGGGGACCATATTCTTTAGTTACTATGGACATTTCGGCATTGTATACAAATATCCCTCAAAATCGAGGATTGGGAATTGCAATGCATTATTTGTCGGCTTCAGAATTATCGATTAATCGGAAATCTTTTTTTCATAGACTGTTAACATTAGTTTTGTATAGAAACTATTTTGAATTTCAAGGTAGCTATTATCATCAAATAGAGGGAGTTTCCATGGGCGCAGCAGTGGCCCCATCAGTGGCTGGCTTATACGTACGGTATTTTGAAGAAGAAATTGTATCAAAATCTCAATATTGGTCTTCTGTGGTTAAATAGGTATGATTTATTGATGACATCTTTTTAATATGGCAAGGCTCTGATGGTTTTTTACAAGAGTTTTTGTATTCATTAAATAACCAAGATTCACATCTGCAATTCACTCCAGAGATATCAAAAACAGAGGTTCATTTTTTAGACATTAAGATCATATTGGACAATCGTGGTTTCCACACGTCTATTTTTATAAAGTCTACTGATCGAAATAGTCTTTTGGACTATGATAGTTTTCATCTGTGTGTAATCAAACTCTGGAATTTGTTACCGGAGGATGTAGTAAAGGCTGTTAGTGTAAATGGGTTTAAAAAAGGTTTGGACAAGTTCCTGGAGGAAAGGTCCATAAACCATTATTAAAAAGGGACCCAGGATATCAATGCTTGACCCAATACAAGCATTGTGGAACCTTTGTCTTTTGGGGATACTGCTAGGTACGTATGAACTAGATTGGCCACTGTTGGAAACAGGATACTGCGCTTGATGGACCTTGGTCTGACCCAGTATGGCATATCTTATGTTCTTATGCATCATATATGGGATAATATATCGTTTGGACAGTTCTTGCGTTAGGGTAAGTTATGTTCTTCTAATGAAGAGTATTTTGTTCAGGCACAAAGAATGAAACGGAAATTTAATGCATGTGGTTATCCTGCTCATGTCATTCGCAGGGCCTATAAATGGGCATCTAATGTCCATCGGGAATGGTTCTTTTTGGAATCACAAAAACAATTGGAACCTACCTTAACTTGTGTCTTAACTTTTTCTACCCAATCTCGATATATATGTGATTTGGTTTTATCTCATTGGGATATATTGAAAGTTCATCCCATTTTTGCAACACCTCCACACCTCCACATGCTGCTGAAAGAGAAAATAGTGAGGTTTCTGGAGTCCAGCGGATTACAGGATCCGAGGCAGCATGGATTCACCAGAGGCAGGTCTTGTCAGACAAATCTGATTGATTTCTTTGACTGGGTGACCAGGGAGTTGGACTGAGTGAGAGCTCTAGATGTGGTGTATTTAGATTTCAGTAAAGCCTTTGACACTGTTCCTCACAGGCGACTTATAAACAAACTGAGCACTCTAGGGATGGACCCTAAAGTTACTGCTTGGGTTAGAAATTGGTTGGGTGGGAGGCGACAAAGAGTACAAGTAAATGGAGCTCACTCTGAGGAGAAGGATGTTACCAGTGGTGTGCCCCAGGGATCTGTCCTTGGTCCGATTCTTTTTAACATCTTTGTTAGTGATATAGCGGAAGAGCTGTCGGGTAAGGTTTGCCTCTTTGCAGATGATACCAAAATCTGCAATAGAGTAGACACCCAGGAAGGTGTAGATAACATGAGGAGGGATCTAGCTAAGCTTGAAGAATGGTCTAGAATTTGGCAGCTGGGATTTAATGTTAAAAAATGTAAGATCATGCATTTGGGCTGCAGAAATCCAAGGGAGCAATACAGTATAGGAGGTGAAGTACTTTTGTCCACTAAAGAAGAGCGGGACCTAGGCGTGGTTGTGTCTGATGATCTTTGTGGGCTTCTGTTTGCCCCCCCTCACCAGCTGCAGGGCTCTTGGAGTCACAGAAATCCGCACTCAAAGCAATGAGAAGGGAATCTAAGAGACAGCAATAAAATACCACACACTTCTATATAGATACACCAAAGCTTTGCGGAGAGAAACAAATAGAAACAAGTTCTCTTTGTTTACTCTAACTATTAGCTATGGTTTACTTTATTTATAAGGCTATTTTGGAGGATACAGCATAATTTCACTTTATTATTCTACGTCAGGTATTACGTATTCATCACATCATAGGTCAATTTCTAATCAGCATAGGTCAGTATGAGGAGACATACATGTATTCCAAGACATAACTGTTTACTGCTGACTGCTTGATATCTAATAACCCTGAGACTGAAAGGCTAGAGGACAACCTGCCCCTTTTCTTATTTACAGGACTTGTACCTCTTCACCTACTTAGTAAGCAAATATATGAAGTTTATTTCTAAGCAAAGTTCTGAACAAAATTAACTCTTTCTCAGGTTTTCTTAGACAGTCTGGTTGTGTACACCACCCTGTACAGACAAGCTTACATTCAATCTTAAAGTAGCTAAACAGATAGAAAAGGCGACGGCAAAAGCTAGAAGGATGCTTGGGTGCATACGGAGAGGAATGGCTAGCAGAAAAAAGGAGGTGATAATGCCTCTGTATAAGTCTTTGGTGCGACCTCATTTGGAGTATGGTGTGCAATTCTGGAGACCGCATCTTCAAAAGGATGTGAACAGGATGGAGTCGGTGCAGAGGGTGGCTACTAAAATGATTAGTGGGCTTCATTATAAAGCATATGAGGACAGACTTAAGGATCTTAATATGTACACCTTAGAGGAAAGGCGGGATAGAGGTGATATGATTGAGATGTTTAAATACCTCCGTGGCATAAATGTTCAGGGAGAGAGCCTCTTTCAATTGAAAGCAAGTTCTGCTACGAGGGGACATGGGATGAGGGTGAAGGGAGATAGATTCAGGAGTGATATGCGGAAATATTTCTTTACAGAAAGAGTAGTGGATCCATGGAATAGTCTCCCAGTGGAGGTGGTAGAAATGAGGACAGTAACTGAATTCAAAAAAGCATAGGACCAACACAGAAGATCTCTAAAGGTAAAAAGTGGACTGTTGTAGTTGTTGTTATGGAAGGACAGACTAGATAGGCCATGTGGTCTTTTTCTGTCATCATGTTTCTATGTTTAAGAGACATTTTGGTACATTCCCGTTTACAGCGAACTTTAGTTTCGATTTTTCATGGACATAAGAAGTGTAATCGGTGTGTTGTGTGTGCAGTGACATTGGAGATACAGTCTTTCACACACCCCTGGTTGGGATTTACGTATGAGTTACGTGGAGATACAAATTGCCATTCTAGTGGAGTGATATATGTAGTGGTATGACCTTGTTCTTTATTGGTCAGACGTCTCGCCCGTTTAAAACACGAATAATTGAACATTTATCAGCCATTTGTCGGGGGGTAGAATCTACACCCTTAGTAATGCTTTGGAAATTAAAGAATCATTCTTTGGAGGATTTTCTTTGTTTTACTTTGGAACAAGTCAGGGTTGGTGAGGGTGGTAATTTTCAATGGCTATTATGCTGTAGGGAACAACAGTTCATTTTTTGATGGCAGAGTATGGCACCTCATGGGTTAAATTCCAAAATCGAGTGGCATTGGTTTTATTGAATGTTGATTGGGTGGATCCTGTTATATAATGCGCAGGTGTCGGCGTTTTTTGACAGTGCCTTTCAACTGGGGAACATTTGATGGTGAATGTGTGATGGCAGATCTGAGAAACTTCTGTTACACTGTGAATCAACTAAAACAAAGAAACTAACATCAACATATCTTGAAATCACCACTAACTTAATATACAAAAAACACACACTACGATATAACTGACCTCAGATCTGCCATCACACATTCACCATCTTATGTCCACGAAAAATCGAAACTAAAGTTGCCAGGCCATTTCTTCTGAGGCAATGGAGGATAAAGTGACTAAATCTTCTGGGTGCTAGGTAGTTGCTCTAACCGCTAAGCTACTCCTCCACTCCATGTTTTTGAAATTGGTCAAAAAATACTTTGAAAAGAAAGAAAAATGCATGTCTGCAGATCCCAACAAGGGCACTTTTCAGAGATTGTACTGTGGGTAAAACAGTGTTTGAGCCATGGAAACAGACTACTTGAAAACTACTTACCCTGTGTGAAGGTAAAATTAGATACATAGGGCCTGATATTGAGCTATGTGGATTATAGAAGGGCTATGTGCCTCGTCAGTGCATAGCCCTCCCCGCCGATCTCTATCCTGGACATTCAATGCTGTGGTAACAGCATCAAATATTCAGTGATCACTGCAGACACAGAAAGCTGCCGAAGTTAACTGGGCAGCAGCAGCAGCAATATTGCATGCTGCCCAGTTACTCCTGCGCCTTCAAGATAGGCGAGGGTTCGCCTCACACTGTTAATCTATTGTTTCATTGTAAACCGCTTTGAATAGTAGAAAGGTGGAATAAAAATAAGTTTAAATAAATAAATAAAAATAAATAAATAATGTGCATGTGATGATATGGTTATCTTAAGATCACGGACAACAGAACGTTCACATCAGCTCATTTTCAGCTTGGCTGATTGGCAATTGGCAGTAGGATTGCATCAGAGAGCAGCCACGGAAAAATGTGACATTGTACAGAGACTGTCACCCTACTTCTCATTTCAAGGTATAATGCTGCTTTTCATAATGGCAAATAATGCTCAAAGCTCTTCCTTTGAAAAGATGTGCTAGCAGACCCTCCTCTTTCTCCGTCACTTCAGAGCTAACATCTGACTAATCACCATCCATTGGGACCCTGAAGGGGGTGTTCCCCGTTTCACTATTGGTCTCTTAGCCTCTGGAGGTTCTGCCACTCTTGGTCCTTGTTGACCCAAAGAACAATAGGCTTGATATATCTTCATAATAAAATCATGCGAGAAGACATCCTGCCCAATAGGGGAGAGGCTCCTATCATTACAGAAGACCCTGTGGGCAGCACAACTACAACCTCCAAATCTCACAGAGCTTCCTTGCGCTGTTGAATTCTCCCCAAGTTTTTCCTCTGGGTCTGGGCTGGGGGAATATCACTGTTCCCTACCAGATCTTGAATGCCTTCACTTCTTAGGCAGAAAGAACCTTCCTTCTCCGCAGCTTGGACATCTTCTGCCCTTTTCTTGTGACCTGGACATCTCCTGGAGCTCGAACCCCTGGAGGATGGAGGAGAACTGCTTTTAGAGAACCAACTCCAAAGCAGCCCACAGATCTGAAGACTTTGCGTCTCTTAGATTTAAGGAATAAAGGAAGCTTAGTTGCTGCACACTTTTCCGCAGCTGAGAACCTACGGGAAGCTCCTTGCTGAGAATTCTGCTTGGAAGACCCCTGCATGGGAACTCACCTCTCTTGCTGCTTCCCCAAACCCAGCATGGAAACTGCCCTGGCTGCTGAGAGATTTAGAGAGTTTTCTTTTTGTAATGGATTTACAATGTGGGAACATATCTCAAAAATGAATGATATTAAAGTAACAGCTACGACCACATGAGGGAGCAAGCACACTTTCATAAGATGTGCTGGAAGAAATTACTAGTTTTCCATAGTGTGATTCAATTTTAACAAAGTAATCAGTTCTAAATAATCACTAATGGATTGTGATTTGCTTCCTGAAATGAACTGATGCTCGAAATCTCATGTCCTAATAAATTGGCTAGTCTATTTTTTATTAAGAACATGAGAACATAAGAAATGCCATACTGGGTCAGACCAAGTTCCATCAAGTCCAGTATCTTGTTTCCAACCGTGGCCAATCCAGGTTCCCAAAAAGGCACACAGGATCCACAATGCTCGTCCTGGGGAAAGCAGTGGATTTCCTGGGTCCTCTTTAATAATGGTTTATGGACCTTTCCTCCAGGAATTTGTCCAAATCTTTTTTAAACCCAGCTATACTAACAGCTTTTACTACATCCTCCGGTAATGAATTCTAGAGTTTGATTACACGTTGCATAAAAAAATATTTTCTCTTATTAGTCTTAAATGGGGTACATTGTAGCTTCATCAAATGTCCTCTGGTCTTTCTGTTTTTTGATGGTGTAAACAACCAATCTACATTGACCTATTCCACTCGATTCATTAATTTATAGACCCCTATAACATCCCCCCTCAGCGGTCTTTTTTCCAAGTTGAAAAGCCCCAACCTTTTAAGACTCTCCTCATAGGGATATCCTTCCATCCCCTTTACCAATTTTGTCGCTCTTCTCTGTACCTTTTCTAAATCTGCTATATCCTTTTTAAGATACGGTGACAAGTATTGTGTATAATATTCAAGGTGCCGTCGCACCATGGAATGATACAGAGGCATTATAATATCCTTGGTTTTGTTCTCCATTCCTTTCCTTATGATTCCTAGAATTTAATTTATTTATTTTATTTATTTATTTAACAGTATTTCTAAACCGCCTTATCTTAATAATCAAGGTGGTATCACAGCAAGCAATCAGGTAAAGTGTGTGTGTTGTACATGCAGTGATTTGCTTTCTTGGCTGCCACTGCACAGTGAGTGGAGAGTTTCAATGTATTATGCACGATGACACCTAAATCTTTTTCCTTGGTGGTGGTGTTAAATAATGTCATTGTTTTTTGTAGGTTAAATCAGGTTCAACACAGTTGAGAATCTGCAATGTGCTGGAATGGCTGTAAAATAAAACTGCACCTTGGCAAACCCTTCCCTTCAATCTGTGAGCTCACAGATTCACTCGAAAGGGCAGCATGGATCTGCTCTGGCTTCGGTGTTCAGGTCAGTCACCCTACTTGCCTTCCTCTTGCAATGGCCGAGATTGGCTGGCTGTAGCATAATTTCAGCTGGCACTGGTCTCTCTAGAACAGGAATAGGCAGCCAATAGGTTTTCCTAAATATACATACTGAATATACGTAAGATGCTTTTTTATGTACTGACTCAGTGTATACAAATATATCTCATGCATATTCATTGTGGATATCCTGAAAGCCCAGCTGGCTTGTGGAAGTGGGGTTGTCTACCCCTGCACTAGAATGCTATCCGGGGGAAGTGGCAATCTGAGAGAGCTGGCAGTTTGGCATCCATCGATTGTCAGAGTGTGAAACAAGTTGTGCTCCAGTATTTTGAGTATGATGGTGAAGGGAAATAAACATGTGGCTAATGGTGAACCAGTTGATATAATGCAATTTGCTTTCTCATATAGCATTTGACAAAGTTCCTCCTGACAGATTCCTGAGGAAATTAAAGAGACATGGGATAGGAGGCAATGTGGATTCGAAAATGGTTAAAAGATAGAAAACAAAGGATAGGGTTAAATGGTCAATTTCTCAGAGGAGAAAGGTGAATAATAGAGTGCTTCGGGGATCTGTACTAGGACTGGTGCTCTTTAACATAATTATATGTAACCTTCATGCCAATGTGTAGTCCCTACAATGATCATTTCTGCTGTATGGTAGACAGTGGTCACACCAATCCAAGCATGTTATAGTCTTTCACTCTCTACTCTTGAAGTTTGATTATAGAATTTGTTGAATTGGGCCCATTTATACTGGAAAGCCTTGGCATCTAAACTATACTCACATCTCTTCCTTCTCAAAGTGAATGAGTCCAGTTCAAATTTTTATATTCTTAACCAAGAGTTTACTAAAAAATTAGTATCACTGAACAAATATCAAAAATACAACTGGCAGACAAAAAAAAAATCACAGAACAATTTCAAAAACAGTTTAAGCCTGTCTGTAATATATATCCCGAGAAAAGGAGACAGCCTCTTAATCTGTTATGTAATCACATTTACTCTTAAGAACATAAGATATGCCATAATGGGTCAGAAGAAAAGTCTTCAGTCCCAGTATCCTGTTTCCATCAGTGGCCATTCCAGGGCACAAGTGCTCTTGCTACTCCTTTTCTAGCACTGAAAGTTTACTCCAAACTTAAGAACATAAGAACATAAGATATGCCATACTGGGTCAGACCAAGGTCCATCAAGCCCAGTATTCTGTTTCCAACAGTGGCCAATCTAGGTCATATGTACTGTGATGGCGCAGCTGGGTTAAACGCTAGTGAAAGGAGCAGAAATCACTCTTTTTCCCCTGTAGCTAAGAGCAGTGCAGGCAGAGAAAGGGTTAAACCTTCAACTAATGGAAAAAACCCTGTGCTCAGAAAGCAAGAGAGGGAGCCACACCTCAGCTCCATGACAACCAGGGGAGCTGACGTGAGAGGCAGGGGGGCAGAGTCAAAGCCCATAGGACAGCCCCAAACATTTAGCCACGAGGAAACAGTTAGAGAGAGGACAGGAACAGGAAGAACAGGAAGGTCAGAAAGAACGTCGGCAGCAAGGAGCTGTAAGAGTTCTGGAAGAGACGCTGGAAGGTGTTCTGAGGGGACCTGTGAGAGGAACCGAGATGAGAGTTTAAGCAGGAGCAAAGTTCCAAGGGAAAGGCTGCACCGATACTCTGATTGCAGGCAACATGTGAGTAGCTCTAGTTCAGAGAGAAGCACAGCTGCATATGAGCAAGTGGCTGATTGAAAGCTCTGGAGACAGGAGTCAGAGTCGGACCCTGTTGAGCAGGAGAACAGCCGGGAGCAGAGGAAGCAGTCTGGGGACAGGAGGTTGCCTGTAAACTTGCCAGAAAGGGTACGGAAGGCCAGGAAAAAGGTGAGCCCTTTTGAATCTATTAAGGCAGTACTCAAAGAGACTGGTGTTTTGAGTTCCTCCCCCACAGCTCAGACTAAAGAAGAGTCCCATTTGAAACAGTTAAAGGCTTTATTAGAGCAGTGGAAGCCTGTTCAAGAGAAGCCTGTATTGGAAGAAAGCATATCAGACTCAGAGGGAGAGCCCATGCAGTTTGAAGAAGCTGGTGTTGCTAGTGAGGGTTCTGATATGGAAACTGATTGTGCATTTTGCCAGAGAGGGTAAAATCTGTGAACTGTGATACTCATAGTAAGTGCTGGAAGAAGCCTGACATTGGGCCAGGAGGATTTTACACGGGAAGAGGCAGAGAGCTGCTGGAGTGTAAAAGCCAGGCCAATTAGGCAAAAGCTGGAAGAAAAGAGCATTACTGCTTTTGGTGTTTTAAAGAAGCATTTTCATTGCTGAAGGACAAAGCAGTAAATGTTTTATATCAGGAAGAAGCTTGAAGACAGTGCTGTCAAAGGAACATGCCTGTATGTTTAGAAGCTGAATAATCCTGTTTCAGTTAAAGAGACTTTGCTTTGGAGAAGTATCCTTTATTTCTGTTATTGGGATAGTAGGTGAACACTTGTGCAACAATAACAATAAAACTTATTGTTAACCCTATTCCTTGCTGACTCAGTCTGTGCCACAACTACAAGGGAACAGAGACCGCAGCACTTAAAGGGATACAAATAAATATGTGGTCCGCCCACTCCCACTAGGCAGCCGCCTATATAAGGGGTGGACGCGACAGTACCTAGCAGTTTCCCCAAGGGACACAGGTTCCACAATAAGAACATAAGATATGCCATACTGGCTCAGACCAAGGTCCATCAAGCCCAGTATTCTGTTTCCAACAGTGGCCAATCTAGGTCATATGTACCTAGCAGTTTCCCCAAGGGACACAGGTTCCACAATAAGAACATAAGATATGCCATACTGGGTCAGACCAAGGTCCATCAAGCCCAGTATTCTGTTTCCAACAATGGCCAATCTAGGTCATATGTACCTAGCAGTTTCCCCAAGAGACACGGGTTCCACAATGCTTGTAATGGGTCAAGCATTGATATCTTTGGTCACTTCTTAATAATGGTTTATGGACCTTTCCTCCAGAAACTTGTCCAAACCTTTTTTAAACCCAGCTACATTAACAGCCTTTACTACATCCTCCAGTAACAAATTCCAGAGTTTGATTACACGTTGAGTGAAAAAATATTTTCTTTTATTAGTCTTAAATAGTTTACTCTGTAGCTTCATTGCATGTCCCCTAGTCTTTCTATATTCTGATAACGTAAACAATCGATCTACGTTTACCCGTTCCACTCCGTTCATCAATTTATAGACTTCTATCATATCTCCCCTCAGCCGTCTCTTTTCCAGGTTAAAGAGCCCTAACCTTTTTAGCCTTTCTTCATAGGAGTATCCTTCCATCCCCTTTACCATTTTGGTGGCTCTTCTCTGAACCTTTTCTAAAATCGCTATATCCTTTTTAAGATACGGCGACCAGAATTGCACACAATATTCAAGGTGCGGTCTCACCATGGAACGATATAGAGGCATTATAATATCTTTTGTTTTATTTTCCATTTCTTTCCTTATCATACCTAGCATTCTATTTGCTCTCTTGGTCGCTGCTGCACACTGAGCCGAGGGTTTTAACATGGTATCCACAATGACGCCTAAATCTTTTTCCTGGGTGGTAGTTACTAATGTGGAACCTTGCATCGTGTAACCATAGTTTGGGTTGTTCTTCCCTAGGTGCATAACCTTGCACTTGTCCACATTAAATTTCATCTGCCATTTTGATGCCCAGTCTTCCAATTTATCAAGATCCTGCAATTTTCCACAATCCTCTTGGGTTTTAACAACTTTAAATAGTTTTGTGTCATCTGCAAATTTGATAACCTCACTCGTTATTCCACTTTCCAGGTCATTTATGAATATGTCAAAAAGCAGCGGACCCAGCAGAGATCCCTGGGGTACACCACTATTCACCTTTCTCCATTGGGAAAATTGGCCATTTAGCCCTACCCTCTGCTTTCTATCTTTTAACCAGTTCCTGATCCACAATAGTACACTGCCTCCTATCCCATGACTCTTTAGTTTTGCCAAAAGTCTCTCATGAGGGACCTTGTCAAAGGCTTTCTGAAAGTCCAGATAAACAATATCAACCGACTCACCTTTGTCCACATGATTATTCACTCCTTCAAAAAAACATAAGAGATTAGTAAGACAAGATCTTCCTTGTCTAAAGCCATGTTGGCTGTCTCCCATTAGGTCATGACTATTGTCACCCGGTGAAGGTCCCCAGAGGCTAAAGCGTGGGTTTTTCACTGGGGCATCTTCTTAACTAGCAAGGGGAAGGTACAAAAAGGCGTTGCAATGCCCCCTGGGAGCTGCAGTCCCGCAAGCTAAGTAAAGAATTGAGTTGTAGTCGAATGGTAAGGCTTAAGACAGGATTTTTTTTTTATTCCCCTTCTGGGCGGATTTTCAAAGCCATGGAAACAAGGACAAAAGGACTATACGTCTGGTACAAAATAAAGGAACAACAGGAACCAAAAGTATTGCTTATCTTCAGCTTTACAGTGGAACAAAAAGATAACTCAAACAGTCTTTTTCATACACAGGTAAGTTTCTTCACTTCTGTTTCTTTAGAAAACTTCTAACAGCCTCTTCAACATAAAGAAGTGATTTCATCAGAAATAATGAGTGTACAATCCATACAACTATCAGAGGCTGGTTCCTCATAGCAAGCAAACTGCATTTCTTCACATTCCTCTTCTGAATGATTCTCTTTTGGATTGTAATTAATGCTATTATTGAACAGTCTCTGTTCACGGCTAAGAGAGTTCCCCTCCTCCTCTCTGAGTTAGTGGAATGGGAAGCTACCAAATTCTCTTGAGTTTCTCTTTTGAGAGCCACACAACTCTTGATAGGTGCAGGGAAAATCTTTACCTTCTGTTTCTCTTATATTAGAAGCAATAAGCCTACCTCCAAGCTCCCTTCGCTCGGAGTTTCTCAGTACAGAAAAGTTAGCAGAGTTCTGCCATGATGGAAGCGTCTTACTGCCTTTCTCTCTCAGCTTTCCTTTAGGCATAAAATTACCTTCAGGACAAGAAGCTCTTTCTCTTCTTGTACCTGTTTCTGGGAAGGCTGTTCTCCTCGGCTTTCCTAAGCCTTGCACCTGGAATATCTCCTCTGTCACTTTCGTGGTAAACTTCACTGAACTTTTGTTTGGCTGTGCACTGCTCTCTAAAGCAGTCTCCCGTGGTTCTCTCAGCTACCCTGGTTCTACCAGGTCTCCAACTTCCTCCCGTCCTCCAGTTATCAGCTGTTCTCTCGATACCACGACTCTCTGCTGGTCTCCTCCAGTTACCAGCTGTTCTGTAATTCCCTGGTGGTCTCTCCCCACTAACCTCCGGTGAGTGAATTTTATCTGCGTGTGTCCCGGTGTTTGCCTGGGCTCCGCCCCCTCCCAGCTGCCCTTCATTATCTAATGAACTGTGAGTTAGCTTGCTGCTTGGGCGTGCTCTCACACCTTGTGACGCAGTTTGTATATGTTGCCTATAGCAACTCTGGGCCATGTGCTGCTCTGAGCTGTCAGTGTCAGATTTATTATCCTCAGTAGTACCTATCTCCATAGGCTCTGACCGATCAACACCATGACACTATCTACATGCTGAGTAATTTTATTCTTTATGATGGTTTCTACCATTTTTCCTGGTACTGATGTCAGGCTCACCGGTCTGTAGTTTCCCGGATCACCCCTAGAACCCTTTTAAAAAATTGGTGTTACATTGGCGATCCTCCAATCTTCATGTATTAGAGATGATTTTAATGATAGTTCACAGATTACTAATAGCAGGTCTGCAATCTCATATTTCAGTTCTTTCAAAACCCTTGGATGTATACCATCTGGCCCAGGTGATTTGCTACTCTTCAGTTTATCTAATAGTTGTAATACATCTTCCCGATGTATCGATATTTCCTTCAATTCTTCCGCACCTTTAAATACCACTTCAGTCATGGGTAACATCCCTACATCTTCCTCAGTAAAGACTGAAGCAAAGAATTCATTCAGTCTCTCCGCTATCGCCTTGTCGCCTCTTAGTGCTCCTTTAACCCCTTTATCATCTAATGGCAAGCTTCTTCTCAAACTCTCCCTTTGCCTGCCTTATCAATGCCTTGCATTTGACTTGCCAGTGCTTGTGCTGTTTCCAGGTTTCGTCGTTTGGCTCTTTTTTCCATTTCCTGAAAGATGCTTTTTTGGCAACAACAGCTTCTCTGACCTCTCCTTTAAACCATGCTGGCAGTTTTTTGGACTTCCTTCCACTTTTCTTAAACCGTGGAATACAGCTGGTCTGGGCTTCCAAGATAGTATTTTTCAACAACAGCCAAGCCTGATGTACGTCTTTAACCTTTGCAACTGCTCCTTTTAGTTTTTTCTTAACTGTTTTCCTCATTTTATCATAGTCTCCCTTTCGAAAGTTAAAAGGTAGTACTGTGGATTTCCTTACTATCCCTCCTCCACTAATTAAATCAAAGGCGATCATGCTATGATCACTATTGCCAAGCGGCCCCAACAACCTTATCTCTTGCACTAGATCTGGTGTTCCACTAAGGACTAGGTCTAATATGGCTTCCCCTCTGGTCGGTTCATGAACCAGCTGCTCCAAGAAGCAGTCATTTTTTTCATCTAGGAACTCTATCTCCCTAGCATGTCCTGACATGACACTGACCCAGTCGATACCGGGGTAGTTAAAATCACCCATTATTATTACTGCGCTGTAACTTTTGTTAGCTTCCTTGATTTCTTTGAGCATTTCATCATCCATTTGGTCATTCTGGCCAGGCGCTAGGATAGTACACCCCCACTGCCATTGCCTTCCCCCTTTTACATGGAATTTCAATCCATATAGATTCTACAGCAGATTTTGTTTCCTGCAAAACTTTAATCCTTTCTGACTCAATGCCCTCTCTAACATAGAGAGCAACCCCTCCACCAATTTGATCAGCTCTATCATTACGATATAGTTTGTACCCAGGTATCACAGTGTCCCACTGGTTGTCCTCCTTCCACCATGTCTCTGATATTCCAATCATATCTAACCTTTCATTTAGTGCTATATATTCTAACTCTCCCATCTTATTTTTTAGACTTCTAGCATTTGCATACAAGCATTTTAGAGAATGTATTTTATTCATATTAATTTGGCTATTGTTAGACATGGGTAATTTGGGATCTTTAAGCTCTGCTCCATACTTGAGGGCATTTGGGCTACTTTACTCTTTTGTGGAACCTCTCTGCTTTTGATAGTATCCTTCAAAGATACATTCTTCTGAACCATCCACTCTTGGGCAACTGTCGGCTTTCCCCTAATATCTAGTTTAAAAGCTGCTCTATCTCCTTTTTAAAGGTTAATGCCAGCAGCCTGGTTCCATCCCGGTTAAGGTGAAGCCCATCCCTTCGGAAGAGCCCCTCCTTTCCCCAGAATGTTCCCCAGTTCCTAACAAATCCAAAACCCTCATCTCTGCACCATTGTCTCATCCACGCATTGAGACTCCAGAGCTCCGCCTGCCTTTTGGGTCCTGCGCGTAGAACAGGAAGCATTTCAGAGAATGCTACCCTGGAAGTTCTGGATTACAACTTCCTACCTAAAAGCCTAAATTTAGCCTCCAGAACCTCCCTACCACATTTTCCTATGTCATTGGTACCGACATGTACCAAGACAGCAGACTCCTCCCCAGCACTATCTAAGACCTTATCTAGGTGGCGCGTGAGGTCCGCTACCTTCGCACCAGGCAGGCATGTTACCAGGCGATCCTCACGTCCACCAGCCACTCAGCTATCTACATGCCTAATGATCGAATCACCAACTATAACGGCTGTCCTAACCCTTCCCTCATGGGCACATGGCCCTGGAGAAACTTCCTCGGTGTGAGAGGGTTTTATATCACCTGGAGGACAGGTCCTAGTTACAGGATCACTTCCTGCCACACCAGGGTGATGCTCTCCTGTCACGTGACGTCTCTCCTCCACAGCAACAGGGATGCTGCCAGACTGGAGGTGGGACTTCAGGACTATATCCCTGTAGGTCTCGTCTATGTACCTCTCTGTCTGTCTTATGCTTTCCAAGTCTGCTACTTTAGCCTCTAGAGAACGGACTCGTTCCCTGAGAGCAAAGAGCTCCTTGCACCTAGTGCACACGTAAGACCTCTCACCAACTGGGAGAAAATCGTACATGTGACACTCAATGCAAAAGACTGGAAAGCCCCCATCCCGCTGCTGGACTGCCATCTGCATCTTAGTTTTAAGTTTGTGTTTAGATCCAAGTTCTTTACTTACTAAGGGTTGCTATGGATATTTATACTAATAAAACTGTACCTAATACGTGTAATATACCTTGTTCACCTGAAGCTTAACTTATCTCAGGTCCTTAGTGTATGACTGATTTGGGTAATGAGCTTCACCTGAGAGCACCTCCTGCCTTTTAAGATGTGTAAGTACCTATAAAGCTACGATTATCCCAGGGGTGGGTGGGTGTGGGGAGGGAGGGAAATAACACTTATTAAAAGAGGGCTGCTACACAGTACATAAGAACATAAGAACATAAGATATGCCATACTGGGTCAGACTAAGGTCCATCAAGCCCAGTATCCTGTTTACAACAGTGGCCAATCTAGGTCATACGTACCTAGCAGTTTCCCCAAAAGACACAGGTTCCACAATGCTTGTATTGGGTCAAGCATTGCTATCCTGGGTCCCTTTTTAATAATGGTTTATGGACCTTTCCTCCAGGAACTTGTCCAAACCTTTTTTAAATCCAGCTACACTAACAACTCTTACTACATCCTCCGGTAACAAATTCCAGAGTTTGATTACACGTTGCGTGAAAAAATATTTTCTCTTGTCTTAAATAGTTTACCCTGTAGCTTCATTACATGTCCCCTAGTCTTTCTATATTCTGATAGCGTAAACAATCGATCTACGTTTACCCGTTCCACTCCATTCATTAATTTATAGACCTCTATCATATCTCCCCTCAGCCGTCTCTTTTCCAGGTTGTCCATAAGAAACCAAGCCAAAGCCCTTCTCCAGGCCCAGTTAAATTTCAATCTCTTAAGTATCCGCAGTTTAGAAAAAGAACACAGTACTGCGTTTCGGGCAAAACAACATTAATGCCCTGCATCAACGCTCTCCTTTACTGCAAACAAAAGCTTAGCTTCCCCAATTCTTCGGGACGCCAGCGCATGCTCGTATACAATCTGATGCCACAAAAAAAATGTCCCATGCCATCTGATATTGAACACGGCCAAGATGGAACTTCTTATCTTTTCTCATAAATCCCCCTCCCCTTACTTTATTTCTGTGGATAACATTGTTATTCTCCCTGTCTCCTCGGCTCATAATCTGAGAGTTATCTTTGACTCCTTTCTTTCTCTGCACATATCCAAGAGACAGCTGAAATCTGCCAATTCTTTCTCTGTAAAATCAGCACTACCAAGACTCATCCATTTTTTCATCACGTCCTACTTAGACTATTGCAACCTGCTCCTTACTAGTCTCCTGCTGAATCATCTCTCTCCTCTTCAATCTTTTCAGAACTCAGTTGCATAACTAATCTTCAACCATGCTGTTATGCTCATCTAATCTCTCTTCTCAAGTCACTTCATTGACTTCCTGTTTCCACACACACTTCCTTATCTCTCCCTACAAATCCTCCTTGGGAACTCTGCTTATCAGGTTAGTCACTTTAAATTTGTGCCTTTCTTTCCCACCAGCAATTTCAGACTCTGTTCCTTGCTCCCTGAAATTTAAACTACAAGCTCTCTGCTGGGTTCTAAATTTAACCAGAAAGCTCTCTTCTGTGTTTTAAATTTAAGCTAAAAGTACTTTGCTGATGCTAGGCCCTGAGTGACTATTAAATTTAGACTACAAGCTCTCTGCGGGTTCCAAACGTAACCAGAAAGCTCTCTTCTGTGTCTTAAATTTAAACTAAAAGTACTTTGCTGTTACTAGGCCCTGAGTGACTATTAAATTTAAACTACAAGCTCTCTGCTGGGTATGAAATGTAACCAGAAAGTTCTCCTCTGTGTTTTAAATTTAAATTTAAACTGCTGCTACTAGGCCCTGACTGATTTAACGAAAATAGTGGGTTCACAGATTAATTAGCTTTAATACAAAGAATTCCTTTTAGAAAATTACCAGAAGTATATACTCACAGTTGCAGATCTCTCTCCAGAAGTAACAGTCCCTTTTTCTAGTCTTTCAAGACAGAGGATCACAGAGCTCTAGTTGAGCTATTTATGCCTGTGCTGCTGAAGTAAGCTGTGACCAACTTCCTGGGTAATTAACAGTCCTTGCTTGGATAGGAGGAGTCTTTCAAAATGGCCTTTTGTTCTGCCACCTGGTGTTAACACCTATTGAAAAGGTTTCACAGGTCTCTTGCCCCCTAGGTAGAAGGCCTCTTTGTAAAGGTCTCTAGAAGACTTTATTTGTTGCTCAAAGAGTACAGACCCTGTTTTGCCTTTTGTGCTAAGCTAAATTCTGATTTGATTTAAATTATAGCTCTTAGCTGCTGCTAGGCTCTAACTTCTTATGAAATTTAAACTACAAGCTCTCTGCTGGGTTCTAAATTTAACCAGAAAGCTCTCTTCTGCGTTTTAAATTTAAGCTAAAAGTACTTTGCTGATGCTAGGCCCTGAGTGACTTCTTCCATCTTTTCACCTTTTTTCTTATCCCCTGTGGTTATCCCTGATTGAGAATCATTCCCTTGCTCTAGAAATCGTTCTCAGTGTACCCGCAAACAGTGGATGGCCACAAAAATAAATAAATATATAAATACATAAATAAATAAAAGGAAATCCTGCATGAACTGGAGGAAGAGTAATCTTCTTGCCACTTAGGTAGGTCTCCCTAACCCCATCTAGGCATGGAAGTTTCCTGCTTTCTGTGATTAATTGTGAACCTGATGATCTTTGTCACCATAACTAACATAAACAGAGTCCCAGAGTTCAGCAGCAAAGTCTATCCCCAGGAAGTAAATTGGTTGCATCAATTTGCATGGGCTTCTCTGAAGATGTGATGACTGGAGCTTTAATGGGAGCAGGAGCAACAAGAGCTATCCAGGTAGCTTTATGAGAACTAGTTTTCTCTGCCTTTTATTCCTTCTGTCAGCAGTCGATCTGGATGGCCAACGGGATCAGACAAACTAGTATGGTAGGAGGTCCAAAACATAAGATAAGCCTTCTTTTACCTCCTTAAACAGCACCTGTCTTAACTTACCTCATCAAGGCCCATGAATTCCATCTGAACAGTTCGGTCCACCTTCTGAAATCAGCAGTGTACTCTTCCATATAACATTTCTTTTGATTTAGGGTGCATAGAGCTGCCTTTGCAGAGGCTTTTCTGACCAGATCATCATATACCACTGCTATGACATGGGGAAGGAGACTATGGAGGTGACCTTAAGAACATAAGATATGCCATACTTGGTCAGACCAAGGTCCATCAAGCCCAGTATCCTGTTTCCAACATTGGCCAATCTAGGTCATATGTACCTAGCAGTATGCCCAAGAGACACAGGTTCCACAATGCTTGTATTGGGTCAAGCATTGATATCCAAACCTTTTTTAAACCCATTTACGCTAACAGCCTTTACTACATCCTCCGGTAACAAATTCCAGAGTTTGATTACACGTTGAGTGAAAAAATATTTTCTCTTATTCGTCTTAAATAGTTTACCCTGTAGCTTCATTACATGTCCCCTAGTCTTTCTATATTCTGATAGCGTAAACAATTGATCTACGTTTACCCGTTCCACACCATTCATTAATTTATAGACTTCTATCATATCTCCCCTCAGCTGTCTCTTTTCCAGGTTGAAGAGCCCTAACCTTTGTAGCCTCTCTTCATAGGAGTAGCCTTCCATCCCCTTTACCATTTTGGTGGCTCTTCTCTGTACCTTGGGACCCCTATGTTCAAGCACGTTGAGGGTTCAGGTTTGCAGATCTCCATGTAACAAGGACACAATAAATCCCACTTTCCTCTGCTCCATGGAATAGGAATTTGGTCTCAACAGCAAGTATAGTTTATAGATATTCATGAAGGTATGGAAAGCACTGATTCCCCAAGAAAGTGATCAGAAAAGGCACCTTAGTATATAGAGTAGATGCTGGATCCAGGATATTTGAGTGGGCACCCTATTAATTACCATAGCCTATGGTCTGACTAATGATAAGACCTCCACCATATTTATCTGCAAGTCAGTGATTGCTTGTGCCATTATTGCTTGAGGAAGAAACTGCTGGTCCCAGAGGGGAAGAGTCTAGGAGCGGAGCATCTTCTGTCTCCATAGTGGGACTCAGATAATGTCATTACTAGGACTACTCCCAGGAAACACTAATTAATATTGTCACCCCTTTGTGCTGAACCCTGCCGGTGGAGTAGGGCACTGCGCTGGGGCTTGTGTTAAACTGACTTAATTCTGTTATGGAGGCCTTGCTTGGCCTTCTGGGAGTTGTAGTTGTTGATAGCCAGTTAAAGAATTAGTTGTGAAACTGTGGTAAGGTTTTAACAAGGGATTTATTTCCCCTTCCAAGAGGACTTTTTGCTGTGGTGTGAACAAAGGAAAACACAACCCTTCTTGGGCATATAAAAGGAACAAAAATAGCTTCTCTTCAGCTCTTTAACAAGGAAAGTAAAAGTATATCAAACAGTCATTCGTAAGCATACAAAAAACCACTTCTTTACTGTTTTTGGCTTACTCAGCTCTTACTTCCTTTATCGCAGTGAGGAAATGCTGTCTGCTATTGAAATCGTACAGTCCATGTATTCAGTGCTTGGCTCAGCTTCTGATGTCTCACACTGCATATCCTCAACACATGCTTTCAATATATCTTCCCTTTCAGCATTAGGGACGTCTGTTAACCGTCTCTCTCTATTCTGCCGGGATTCTCTTCCTCCCTCTGTGAGAGTGTGTGGGACAGAATTACCACCTTCACTGTAATGCTTCTGCTGAGAGCCTCTCCACTGCTGGTAGCTATTAGGTGAATTATAACATTCCCTTGCACCTCTATTAGGGTAAATTGGCTTACCTCTTGGCTCTGACTGGCTTAGGTTCCTGTGAGCAGCTGTAGTATGAAACGGCAGTTTTGCAGGGACTCTGCTTCTTAAATCCTCTCCAGAGATACAAACTTCTTCTGGTAAAAAGCCTTTAACCCTCCCATGCCTGGTGTAAGGGTAAGTAAACTTATCTGTACCTCTCAAGCTGGCTTCATAAGGCTTTAGCGTTTCTGTGCATTGCCTTCCACTGCCAACCCCTGGGTTTTCCCTTTCAGGGTAAAAGTAAAACTTCTTGGCTTTTACCGTTCTCCCCACGGCTCTGTTCCAACCTGGGTCTTTCTCAGTATACTCTGGGCTCCTCTGATATCTGAAGCTTCCGGTCCTGGCTTTGCTACCTCCTCTGTAGCTCTTTCCATGTTTGCCATTGCTTTCACTCTCAAACTCTGATTCCAGCTGTCTCAGACTCTCTCCCAAACACTCGTGGTAATCAGTCAGGCTTTCATTCAAACTTTCATCATTATCCTCATGCAGGCTCTCTTCACGGCTCTGTTCCCAGCTCTCTCCATGACTCCTCTGTCTAACTGCTTGTGAGCTGTGCTTATCTACGTACCCACGAGCTCCACCTCCCCCCAGCTGGCCTGCATCAGGTAATGACCTCCTAGCTTTTCTGCTGGCTGGGTGTGTCTCTCTGGCTCGTGACCACATTTGTTTCTGTTGCCCATAGCAACTTCCTGACCTGTGTTTTCTAAAAACGTCAGTGTCAGCCTGATTCACTGCTTCTTCATCTATCTGCATGGGCTCTGCTGGATCTGCTCTGTGACAATATGCAAGGGCACCTTTGCTTTATAACAAGTCCCTTCTCCTTCGGGTTGAGTCCTCTGGTACTAGGGGGCAGCCAAGCCTTGAAGCACAAATGTTCCATGTGGAGTGGATAGGACACTGGGCACCAGGGAGAAAAAGAGGCAGGAGGACAACCAAATCCAAGTAGCAGGCAGAGACAGAGACCAGAGACAGAAATCAACCATCAAGAATAAGCAGATAAGAAAATACTCAGAGCTCCTATAAGAGACCTACCTGAGGACAGAGAAGATTGGAAGTTCCATGGTTCCATGGTATGTGTGTGCGTGTGTATATATTTATATTTATATATATATATATATATATATATATTGTCACACCCCCTTTCTCAGCATATAGGCGGTTGCCTGGAGGAGTGGGAAATGTGCCAGATTATCCTTGTAAGTGCTGATGCTTGGTAATCCCTGTAGTTGTGGCCCAAACGAAAGACAGCCAAGGTTTTGTGTGATAACAAAAACTTTATTTGTTGCACAGGATTCTGTCATCTATCCTCCCCTAACCAGAAACAAAACTGTGGATACTTTTATATGCCAATATAAAGTCCAACTGAAATATAAGTCCAACCTGATCCTTCTCAGGGTTGTCCAATTATGTACAAGGTTAATTCAACTTCTTTTCATCAACGAATAGCTTCAGTAGCAGCTAATCACTTCCATAGCTTTCACCATATTCAGCTGCTTACAGACATTGAGTTTCACTCCAGCAGAACGCTGCTTCTCTCCGTGCAAACTCAGTAGCATGAATTACTTATCAGCACTTCTCTTATACAATACTATTAACAGCTTCACTCTTGGCAACACATAGCACAGTCTGCTTCCATGTCAGAATAAGACCTATCTGATTTGGTTGAACCTAACTGCATGGATTCAACATCTGAGTCAGACATCTCATGATTCAAATCAGGGTACTGCAGATCAACAGGCTTCCATGGTTCCAAATGGTGTCTAAGCTGTTTCCACTCTCTATTCCTTTCCCTCAGTGGAATATAATTATAACTAGAATCAGCAGCCTCCTTTAAAGTGGTGTTAAAGGAACTCAACTGGCTTGCTCCTCTTCTAGTACGTCTGGGCTTGCAAAGGTGGGTAAAAAGACAAGTCTCTGTTCTTACACTGCTCCTGTTTCACTGGCACAGCGTGAGCTAGCTTTAGCTTCTCTCGTCGAAGCCTACCATCAGCTGATGAATTAAGAACAGCTGAGGTACTTCCTAAGCTTCTGCTAGTATCTGGCTTCTTGCACTGGGAACGCTTAGGCAGCTTATCATACAGAGTTTTATACTTGGTTAAACTCTCACCTCTGTTCACAGCTTCTAGGGAAGAGTCTAGGGAAGATATACTCTCTCTTCTGGTTAAGGGTTCCAGCCTCTCCCCATGAGAATAAAAGTATGTTCCCACCTGCTTCTCCTGGCTGTCTGGTTCGCGTTGACCTCTCTCTCTCAGAGGAAGCTTGCTCCCCTGCTGTCCCAGAGACTTCCGTGTCTCACAGCAGTCTGGATGGCAACTTTCCAAGCACCATGTGCTATCCTGGCAATGGCTGCTCCACCCTTTGCTTCTCTCTGCCTCTTGGTCAGAGTCAGGTCCTGAGTCTCCTGCCTGAACACTTCCTGTTCTCCCAGGCACTCCTCCTGCTCCTCCACGAACTCTCCTCAGATCAGAACTCAATCTCCTTCTCCCACACGAGCTCTCACACGATCTCCTCCGACTAACTCTCTCTGTTACTTCCTGGTTAAAAGCATTGGGCTGTCCTATCCGGTTTGACTCCGCCCCCTTGCCTCTTACGTCAGCTCCTCTGTTTGTCCTGGAGCTGAGGTGTGGCTCTCTCACTGCCTTTCTGTGCAGAGAGTTTCTCTGGGTTTGTGCTTTAACCCCTTCCTTGCCTGCCTTAATGTGTGCATTAGAGGAAAGCTGCAGTTTTAAACCCAGTTTCTCCCTGTTTAAAGCCTCTGCATCATCACAATATTATATATATATATATATATATATATATATATATATATATATATATATATATATATATGTAGAGAACCAATCAGTGGAAGCCTTCTTCAGACCCAGTCAGTCCAGGGAATCTCGGAGGGAACCAAGTGGGTGGTGCCACCTCATAAAGAGGAGGCAGGCATCAAAAATAAAGCAGGAAGGAGCCTAAGATCACGTCTTATTAGAACCTGATTCCTATAAGGTGAATGCACGATATCCACAAGAGGGTATTTCCTTCTGTTCCTTGACTTATTCATTTCCTGAGGAACCTCATGAAGGGCTTTCTCAAATGCCTTTTGAAAATCCAAGTACACTAGACCAGCCAGCTTACTGTAATCCATGTTTCTTTGCACCTTCAAAAACAAATTTAGGGGACACTCATAAGAAGAGCAATTGTAAAACTGTGCTCTTGCTGCCATCCTGTTTATTATTATTTCTGTACTTACCCTCAGATGCAGTCATTGTTATACCAGATGGCTCATCAGGGGAATAAACATTCCCTGCTCAGAATTTGGAAGGATGATGCTGCTACGCCAAAACAGGCATCCAAAAAAGTGCCAGTTTAGAAATAGATCTCAGCTGAACGTGAATCCAATGATGATGAGGGCATAACAGACAAAGGAGAGGTGCTGCAAAAACCACACTAGCCATTCCACCTGGATTTTGTAAAACCAATTGCGCAACTAGTAACAGAGCTTTTACATACTATTCACCAATCTTCGAAAATTCATTCCCAGACAATCTAAAGGCTATAAAGGTTATATTTAATTTTTGAAAACACCTCAAAATATATCTATTCTCAGAACATTTTGGAGAGAAGGCAGATGGAACCAGCATATACCTAACATAACCACCAACTCCCATGATATTGTATCACCTCTATTGGACAGTTATGTTACTTATCATGAGTTTAGATCTTAGCCCAAACTGTTTATTCTCCACTGTATTACATTTAGTTTATTCTTAGCTGTATTTAAAATAAGTTTATGGATTATCTTTTGTTCTATTCTTGTCACATGTACATATTGTTTAGTTTGATGTAAACTGCTTTGATTTACTGATAAGACAGTATAAAAAACAACTAAATAAATAAACTAAATAAGAATGGTGGCTGATGGGGCCGTGGTGCTGGAGCTGGTTGGAACTGTAAAACAGGAGATGGATAAACTGGTCACCTGCATTTCCAATAGGCTAGACTCCCGGTTAGGAATTATGGTTGACAAAGTAGCCTAGCTGGTGTCATCCATGCATGAGACTGCTGCTCAGGTGGACATGATGGAGGAGGAATGGGTTGGCTTCATTAATGGAGGCTCGCCGGAAGATCGGCATCTGAGCAAGGACACAAAGCCTTATTAGAAGACTATGAAGATTTAGAAAACTAGTCGGCATAACAACATAGGGGCTGACCACATACTGTGATTCTTTGGGTTCATCACTTAACAGATAAAGTTATGGATCCTGGCAGCACCTCATAAGGCTGATGAACTGCGACACCAGAATACTCACTTTTTATCTTTCAAGACTTTTTTTAATGAGCTGCAGTGCAAGCGTCATTTCAAAAAGTGAAGAAAGAGCTTCATACCTTGGGACTTCCCTATGCCCTGCTCTACCCTGCTTTTCTCTGAAGATTTAACATGATGGTTAGACCGAGATTTTTACCATGCCGGCAGTGGCAGATAAGTTTGTGTGCTCTTTGAAGGGAACAGCGGCTGGACCTGTTGTTTGGTTTTGTGCTCTGAGTTTTCCCAGCTGAACTGATAGGTTGCTCTTAATTAGACCATGAAGCTATAAGCGATCTGCTTTTGGGTGGCCAGTGCTTCCATCTGTGGTATATTTGGTGGTTTTAATTTTTCTTTCTTTCTTTTGTTTTTTCTTCCCTTTTTTGTCTTCTTGTCTCTTAATTCTTCTCTTTTCCTTTTGGGTTCTATCCCCCTTTTTTTTGGGGGGGGGGGCTGCTTGCCTTAATACAGCGAAGGTATTGGCATTGATGATGGCAGGAGTGGGTGTGTAAAGGTGATGTCTAATTTGGTAGGATACCTGCAGGGGGTATGGTGGGGGTTTTGAGTATGTGTATGGATGGGGATTGTGTGGATGTGTAGGTTGTTTGTTGGGAGGGGTAGTGGGTTGTTGAATGGATTGTTGTGGGTGTTGGGACTGAGGTGGTATAGGGTAGTTGATATGTGGGATTTCAGAGTTTCTTCATTTTCTAGAGGTAATAGGGGTATGTCTTATTTGGGGTTTTCAGGGTTAAGTGGAGGTATGTGTGAATGGCAGTGCATTTGGTGTGTTTAGGCTTTGGGCTGGGTGTTGATGGAATGTCAAGGGTTTTGCTTAGGTTGCCATCTGATGGCAACTCCTCTTTGGCTATTGTTGGCCAATCTCCTGTGTCTCTTAAGCTAGGCAGAATAGGAAAATTTGAGGTATGACTTATTTATGAGTGAGGGGAGGGGAGGGGAGGGGAGGGGAAGGGGTTTGGCTCTGCTGTGGTTGTTGTATGGTTTATTTGGGTTGAGTGGGTTAAGAAAATTAAAACGTTAGCTAGATATGTGCTCCAAGGGTCATATGGGCTGCCTATTCCTCTCGCCTGCTTGGGCAACCAGGGGCTTTGAATCTGTTGGTATTGTTCTGGTCTGAGTTTTCTTTCATTCTTTCTCTAGAGCTGTGCAGATGGGATATATGTTGGTAGCAGGAATTAAGGTGAATGGGGCAGAGGTACATTTTGTTTCTCTGAATGCAGAGTATTTCTCACTAAATGTAAATAGATTCTTCAGTACTTCAAAAGACTGACAGCTCAGGTGGTTCTCCTTCAGGAAACTCATTTGTCCAATATGGAGCATTCCAAGCTCCAGCAGGACTGGTTGAGCAGGTGTTTGGGACTCCTTACTCCTTCAGACATAGAGGGGTATACGAGGTGTGACAAAAAAGAAACGAGACTGTCCCATAAATGTTTTATTACAAAATCTACAAAGAAATAACGCATTGTCTATCCTCCCCAGAGTTAATGCACTTCTACATTCGCTTCTGCCACGTACGGAAGCACTCCGTAAAGTCCTCCTCTTTGAGGTCCCTTAGCTCCCTCGTCACAGTGGCCTTGATCTATTCAACAGAGGTGAAATGAGTTCCTTTGAGCACAGTCTTCAGCCTGGGGAAGAGCCAGAAGTCACACGGTGGGAAATCTGGGGAATAAGGAGGGTGGTCGAGAGCTGTGATCTGTTTGTTGGCCAAGAACTGCCTCACACTGAGCACGGTGTGTGCGGGCACGTACCCGGTCATGGAGGCGAAGACTTGCTGGTAGAAGTGCTGGTTGACAGTCTGATCCTCAGGCACAAACTCATGATGGACCACTTCCTTCCGGTCGAAGAAAGCGATCAGCATGACCTTGATCCTTGATTTGGACATGCGCGCCTTCTTGGGTCTGGGTGACAGTTGAATCTTCCACTGCAGGCTCTGTCTCTTGCTTTCAGGGTCGTACTGGAAGACCCAAGTCTCGTCTCCTGTGATGATTCAGCCAAAGAACTCTGGATCTTCTCCGATCTTCTCTAGCAAGTCTCGACAAACATTGACCCAGTGCTCCTTCTGGTCTTCCAATAAAAGCCTGGGCACCATCTTGGTGCACACCTTCTGCATCCCCAGCTCCTGCACCAAGATGGTCCGCACTGACTCCCTATTCAGACCTCTATCCCGCCTTTCCTCTAAGGTGTACATATTAAGATCCTTAAGTCTGTCCTCATATGCTTTATATGAAGACCACTAACCATTTTAGTAGCCACACTCTGCACCGACTCCATCCTGTTCACATCCTTTTGAAGGTGCAGTCTCCAGAATTGCACACTATCCTCCAAATGAGGTCGCACCAAAGACTTATACAGAGGCACTATCACCTCCTTTTTTCTTCTAGCCATTCCTCTCCGTATGTACTGTGATAAGGAAGCTTATCATAGCTCAGGAAGGAGTTATAG
Source organism: Ichthyophis bannanicus (assembly GCA_033557465.1). NCBI lineage: Eukaryota > Metazoa > Chordata > Amphibia > Gymnophiona > Ichthyophiidae > Ichthyophis > Ichthyophis bannanicus. Next base: position 224,179,401 of record CM066041.1, on the reverse strand, counting down.
AAAAGGTGAAGTGACTCTGAACAAGCAACCTGTCAGTTCTGGTAGAAATAAGAAAACAGAATTTTCCCATAAAAGACTACCAGTCCCAGAATGCACCAGGTTTCCACCAGCCATTAGAGGAGCTGAAGTGGGGAAACGTGTGTTCAATCAGGAGGGCTATGAGGTAATCCCTAAGCACTCATCTCAAAGGGCAGGGCCTGATTCAGCACAGCTGCGCTGTGTTAGGGAGGAGCACTCATCTAAGCAGAATAAAGGTAGAGTTTATTCTACAGAGAATCAGCTTGAGCTTGATCATCTTCATCATCAGGAGGATCATCAGAAGCAGAAGCCAAACCGGACGGACAGAGAGGGAAAGAAACCCATTGGAAGAAAGAGGAGAAAAGCCTTTGAGAGGTCTAGAAGAGTCCAGAGCAGTACGTATACTGGGAGGCATTCCAAGGGCCAGCATACGCCATTGGACTGGGGAAAGCCAGAGGAATGGTGCTGCAGAGCTAGTAAGCTCCAGACGGTACCTGTGAGGGAGACGGCTGCATGCGGAAGGGACCCTAAGACCCGTGCCAGAAGGTATGTGAAGAGAGATCCAGTGTCCAGGGATCTGGATTGGAAGGCTGGACATAAGAACTGGACTACATACTGGCCAGGCTATATAGAGAGGAACTCTAACAGCAATGGAAGCTCAGGTATGAACACTGATCTATGCCCTAGCTATAACCTTGAAAGACAGCAGGGAAACAAGTATTCTCCTGAAAGTGCTCCATTGAGAGATTCATCTGTGCCAATCCATGATATTGAACCCATGCTTGTTGAAGAAGAGGGGGTGATAGCAGATGAAGAATATGTTTACATGGACTGCTCTCTGTCTAAACTCCTTTGGTGATTTTCTGTTATAAAATACAGCAACAATCACAAAGAAATACAAACTTGTTCTTTAATCTACTCAGAAAAGCTCCTGGGTAGGATTTTTAGCCACGCAGTAGAAAGCAAGCCAGCTAAGGGGTTTCAGCTGGATAACTGCTAGCAATTGAGCCTTACCTAATTGCTTGTGAGCTCTGAGAGAATCACTTCTGAATCTATGTGGGAAGATATAAGAAGTTTACCTGAAAAGAACAGTTTTTTCCTTTCTTTGTGGCTTTTGGTTTGTTGTTTGATACATTGCTAAGAGAATATTAGCTAAAGCCTACAGAAAAGACCAGTTTGTTGCCAACCAGGTCTTATTTCTTTTGCTTTGATTGCCTGACAAGTTCAAATGTTGTTTTCCTTATTTTGTTTTTCCAAGTTTAACACTGAAAGCAAGTAACCTGATTTATGTGCTATCAAGCATATCTGTGTTGGGAGAAATAACCCCATAAATAAATATCTTATTGGCTTTACCCAAAAGCACAACTAATTATTGTGAGCAGCTGTGTCTGGTGTGAATGAACTGCATTGCCCACAATCCCTTGCAAATCATATAGATATATGCACTTGCCAAGACTGTGAAGATTCTCACCCAGGCAGCCGTCTGACAGTACCCAAGCATCCTTCTAGCTTTTGCCATTGCCTTTTCTACCTGTTTAGCTACTTTAAGATCATCAGACACAACCATGCCTAGGTCCCGCTCTTCTTTAGTGGACAAAAGTACTTCACCCCCTATGCTATATTGCTCCCTTGGATTGCTGCAGCCCAAATGCATGACCTTACATTCCTTAACATTAAATCCCAGCTGCCAAATTCTAGACCATTCTTCAAGCTTAGCTAGATCCCTCCTCATGTTATCTACACCTTCCTGGGTGTCTACTCTATTGCAGATTTTTGGTATCATCCGCAAAGAGGCAAACCTTACCCGACAGCCCTTCTGCTATATCACTAACAAAGATGTTAAAAAGAATCGGACCAAGGACAGATCCCTGGGGCACACCACTGGTAACATCCTTCTCCTCAGAGTGAGCTCCATTTACTTGTACTCTTTGTCGCCTCCCACCCAACCAATTTCTAACCCAAGCAGTAAATTTAGGGTCCATCCCTAGGGTGCTCAGTTTGTTTATAAGTCGCCTGTGTCAAAGGCTTTGTTGTTGTTGTTAAGTGCCGTTGAGTCGGAGTCGACTCATGGCGACCCTCTGGATAGCTATCCTAAATTGTGTTCGGTCTTCAGTCAGGCGGCTCATTGTTGACAGACTGGTACCCGTAGCTGCTGTTATTGTATCAATCCATCTCATTGCTGGCCTTCCTCTTTTGCGTTGACCTTCTATCTTGCCAAGCATGATGTCTTTCTCTAATGATCTCTCTCTTCGCATGATGTGTCCAAAGTATGAAAGTCGAAGTCTTGTCATCTGAGCTTCTAAAGAAAGCTTAGGTTTGATCTCCTCTAGTACCGACTGGTTTGTTCTTCAGGCAGTCCATGGTATACACAGTATTCGCCGTCAGCACCATAATTCAAAGGCATCAATTTTCTTCCTGTCTGTCTTTTTCATTGTCCAGCTTTCACATCCATATGATGTTATTGAAAATACCATGGCTTGAACAAGTCGAATCTTTGCATGGAGAGAGACATCTCTGCTCTTGAGAATCTTATCTAGGTCTTTCATAGCCATTCTGCCAAGAACAATGCGTCATTTGATTTCTTGACTGCTTGTTGCTTCTTTATTGATAGTTGATCCAAGTAGGTTAAAGTTGTTCACAATTTCAATTTCTTCTCCTTCAACAATGAACCTGTTGATTATGCCAGTTGTCATGATCTTTGTCTTCTTTACATTAAGGTGCAGGCCCATTTTGATTGTGAGTCAAAGGCTTTACTGAAATGTAAATACACCACATCTAGGGCTCTCCCTCTGTCCAACTCCCTGGTCACCCAGTCAAAGAAATCAATCAGATTTGTCTGACAAGACCTGTCTCTGGTGAATCCATGCTGCCTCAGATCCTGTAATCTGCTGGACTCCAGAAACCTCACTATTTTCTCTTTCAGCAGTGTTTCCAATAATTTACTCACCACCGAAGTTAAACTAACCGGCCTGTAGTTTTCAACCACATCCTTACTTCCGGTTTTGTGTAAGGCACCACATGAGCCTCTCTCCAGTCCTTTGGCACCATTCCCGACTCCAATGAGGCATTGAAAAGGTCAGTCAGTGGAGCTGCTAGAACGTCCCCAAGTTCCCTCAGTATTCTAGGGTGTATCCCATCTGGTCCCATCGCTTTGTCTACTTTAAGTTGAGCTAGTTTCTCACGAACACAGTCTTCTGAAAATTGTTCAAGATGTCCCTCGCTTCTGTTCCTGTTTGTGGGTGTTTAGGGTGGGAGTTGATAAGGTATCTGTGATCTTCCGGTTTAGTTGCTTTTTGGAGAGTATAAGTGCTCCTCCTCCTCTGTGTTGAGTTCTTGGACAGTGATGGAATTCCATGTTTGTAGGCGTGAGTTGATTTAAGAGTACATTATCTGTCTCATTCAGCCATGATTCTGTTATGCACATGATTTCCACTTTGTTGTCTTGGATGTAGTCTGATATGGTGTGTATTTTGTTGCAGACTGAGCGTGCATTTATTAGGGAGCATTTTATTGAGGTAGTTTGAGGCTCGAGATGCAGGGTTGTCCTATTAGGTTCATTCACTTGAATATGTATGCAGTGATGGTATCTCCTTTGCTGATTGGGATACCATGATTGGGGTGAGATTTGAGTCCTAGGTTTGTAGAGGAGTGGTATTGGATTGTTCCAAGTACATGTTGTATATGCTGGGCTTATTAGAATGGAGGTTAGCAGTAAGAAGAGTAGGGTGGTTAAAAGACCTTCCATTCTTTGATATGAGGTGGGGGTGCTGTAATTGGCTTGATATTCTTTGTGTTGTGCAGGCTGGTTAGTACAGATTCTGATGCAGACTATCTTTGCTTATTTAGTGTGCTTGTGTGTATGTGTGATCAGTAAAGTAGCCCTGTACCTTTAAGTATAGGATGTTTTTCAAAGTCCATTAGGTCTGAGTGGTCATTGGAATGTTGAATCCTTGCTGCTCCTCGAAACCTTTGCATGTAGAGGGTATGTTTCCTGCAGCTTGTTGGCTTATGGGTGACATTGGCATCGATGGCGCCCACGCGGAGCAATTTCCCAGCTTTCAAAGAAAGCCTTTGGGATTGCTGCCACACATGCGTGGTCCTCTTACCGCCCAAAGGTGCCATCTTGCTCAATCAGCTCCCCTAGTTAGAGCCCTACTAAGCAGATGGCAAGGAAAGAATAACAAATAGCAATTCTTCAGGGGAGGTGGGAGGGTAGTTAGGACTGATTCCTGCTGTCCCTGGAGAACACCTGTTACAGGTGAGTAACTACGCTTTCTCCAGGAACAAGCAGGAAGTCAGTCCTCATTTATTGGACTCCCCAGCTACAGGCTACTGAGCCTGTAACCCAAAACCACCTCCACGAGGCCGTGAGCAGAAGTCGATGCCCAAAGGAACCCGAGACCTCGGATCCTTAGGGCGAAGCTCTCGGTAGCCATCAAAGAAGGGTCGGAGGGCAGGGGTTGCTTATACCCCAAACAGATTACGGAGTACAGCCTGGCCGAAGGCGCTGTCCCAGCGGGACTCCCTCTCCAGGCAGTAGTGTGAAGCGAAAGTGTTCTCTGAAGACTAGGTCGCAGCCCGGCAGATGTCTGTTAGAGGCACTGAATGCAGCGTAGCCACCAATGCTGCTTTGGCCCGGACGCCGTGCGCAATGACTCGTCGATCCAGTGGGGTGCCCGCCTTTGTTTGGGTGAAGGCGATGCAGTCTGCCACCCAGACGGATATGGTGCGTTTAGTGATTGCCTGCCCCAAGTAATTGGGAATATAGGCGACAAAGAGCTGATGCTTGTGTATTCTTGCAGGTAAAAGGCAAGAGCCCTCCTGCAGTCGAGTGTATGTAATATCACCGATACCCGGTCGGCATGCGGTCTTGGGAAGAAGGTCGGTAGGACTATCTCCTGATTGAGATGGAAGTCTGAGACCACCTTCGGTAGGAAGGTTCCACCTTCGGTAGGAACTTGGGGTGGGTGCGGAGAACCACCCTGTTCCCGTAAAACCTGCCATGGGGGCCTGGGGTTTGCTGACTCGGCGAGCCGAAGTCAAAGCCACCAGTAAGACCACCTTCCAGGAGAGGTGCCGAAGCAAGCATGTCGCCATCGGCTCGAAGGGTGGTCGTGTGAGCTGCATAAGCACCATGTTGAGGTCCCACTCCGCCGGAGTAGGCTGGATGGGAGGCTTAGAGAGCAAGAGACCTTGCATGAAGCAGGAGAGCAAGAGTTGCCTCGAGAGGGGCTTCCACTCGACGGCGAAGTGGTTCGCCGAAATGGCACTCAGGTGTACCCTGACTGAATTGGACTTCAGCCCTGCCTTTGAGAGGTGGAGGAGATACTGAAGAACCCACCGGGTAGAGCAGGAGAACTCGGAGCTCCAGACTGAGAAGCGGCACCACTTAAAGGCGTACGCCCGTCTCGTCGAGTCTTTCCTCGATGTGAGGAGAACCTCCTCGACCTCCACCAGAAGGCGCAGAGGTGCTAGAATGACCCGTTCAGCCGCCAGGCTGTGAGGGACAGCGAGGCCAGGTTCGGTTGGAGCACCCAACCCTCCTCCTGTGTTAGCAGGCCCAGGGCACAGCCCAAGAGGACTGGAGGCTTGGACGAGAGCAGAAGCAAAAGCGGGAACCAAAGCTGTCGAGGCCATGAGGGAGCCACTAGAATCACTGAAGCCCAGTCCCAGTGAATCTTGTGGAGGGTCCTTGCAATGAGAGGAGTGGGGGGGAAGACGTACAGAAGGCCGGAGGTCCAGCTCAAGAGGAACGCATCCGGGGCCACCCTGCTCGGGTATGGAAATGGGCCGCAGAAGTGGGGAAGCTGCGCATTCACTGGGCTGGTGAACAGGTCCATGGATGGGGGTCTCCCACTGTTGGAACAAGAGGTCAGCGACCTCTGGATCCAGATGCCATTCGTGTGAGTGAAGGATCCTGCTGAGTTTGTCCACAAGAATATTCTCCTGGCCTGGGAAGTAAACTGCTCGTAGGGTCATCCCCCGGCGAAACGCAAAGGAGGATCACCTCTCAGCAGAGGGGACGGGAACCTGTTCCCCCCTCCTTGTTTATGTAAAACATGGCTACCCTGTTGTTGGTCTGCACGAACACCATCTTTCCCAGCAGATAGCCCTCGAAGGCCCTCAGGGCCCATCGGACCGCCCGAAGATTGAGCAGGTTGATCTGCTGTTGAGATTCCTCGGGCAACCACTGCCCCTGCATACACAGTGTGCTGCAGTGAGCTCCCCACCCCAACAGGGAAGCATCTGTTAGGACAAGCTTGTGCTGTGGGTTCTGGAAGGGCATGCCCCGAAGGAGATTTCGGGGTCCCGCCACCAACCCAGGGAGGTGGAGACTGCGGGAGACCCAGATGGGGTCTCTGAGGTGGCAAGAGACCTGGCTTCACTGTGCCCTGAGGCACCACTGGGCTGTCCACATGTGCATGCAGGCATGGGGGACAACATGAACGGTGGAGGCCATGTGTCCGAGGAGGCGCAGCATGGCCCGTGCCTGTTTTGGACCTGGGTCACCATGGTCCGGAGGCGGTCTGCCTGGTCTGTTGGAAGGAAGGTGGTCACCCGTACCATGTCGAGGCGTGTGCCTTTATGGGAGGAACAGGGACAGAAAGAGACTCCCGAGGCTGGGATTCATATTGTAGAATATCGAGCTCTTCTGCTCACAGCTCCTCTTCAGTTTGCATAGCCAGGCTGAGGGCCCATGCCATGTCCTGCAAGAACGCCAGGAACAGTGTGTCCTTAAACGGCAAATGCCTCTGATAGGTGGGTGGGTCCGGGTCTGAGGGGAGGACCCTGTGGGCATGGGTCTCTGGGGAAGTATCCCCATTCAACTCCCAGCCCGAGAGGTCAAAGGAGGAGTCTGACTCGGGCAGATCACCCCATCCAGAGGCTGATGTCCGCTTGAAGCCAGAGACCTTGGAGGATCTCACTTCCGAGGACCGGGAAGGTGAACGAGACTGGCACCGAGGACCCTCGCGAAGCCCATGGCTCTCAGGGGTTTCCAGGGTAGGTTTCGGTGTCCCTCTCGAGGGAACCTCGGTCTCGAGGCACGGGCCAGCTGTTCTGGGCATGAGCGCCTGCTGGGCAGCTAAGAAGGTAGAAACGCTGTGCTCTAGTGCCAGCATTCGGGACTCCCACGTGGGCGTGGGACCCTGCGATGTCGACACCGGGGTTACCAGGTCTGGCATGGAGGAGGAGAGGGGGTTCTCACTGGGATGACCCTCAGGAGACTGGGCGCCATCTCCAGAGGCCTCTATACTCTACGAGGTACCTTTTGAGGTCACTCCTTGTCCGACTCTTGGGAACGCCGGGAGGTGAGGGGCTGAGTGACCGAGCACTTGTCTGGACCCCCCGACAGTGACTTTGAGGTCTTCTTCTTCTTACGTCGCTCCACTTCAGGGGACCCCTGGTCGAAGTGCTGCCAAGAGCGCGGGGCTGAAATAGGGGATCCTACCAGCGGGGGGATGACCGAGGGTGCCGCCGGGGATTCTGGGGTCACCTTACGGAAAATATCATCAGATTTCTGCTTACGAATGAGGACATTTTCTTGCAAAGAAAGCAGAGCTCCAGGTCATGGTTGGCCCGAAGACACCAAAGACAACAGTCATGGGTGTCCGTGAGTGACATGTTCTTGGAGCATCTGTCGCATTTTTTAAAACCGGTGGCCATTGGGGCAAAAAGGACCCCCGCTAGGTCGAAGAGCTTTGCAGCCAGTGGTTGGGGAAGAAAAAAACAGCACAAAGCCCACAAAAAAGGAAAAAAACATTTACAGGAAGGATATCCTCTCACTCAAGAGAAAAGGAGAGCAGGGGAGGATGGAAGAGGACCGGTGCTACCGGAAGAAACACGGGTCAGAGGCTGAAGACGAAACAATTTTTCCAAGGGACGAGGACATGCGTCCAAAGAGCTCCATGGAAAAAGGGAGACTAAGCAAGATGGCACCTTTAGGCGGGAAGAGGACTGCGCATGCATGGCAGCAATCTCAAAGGCTTTCTTTTAAAGCTGGGGAATTGCTCCGCGCAAGCTCCGTCAGTGCCGACGTCACCCATAAGTGAGGACTGACTTCCTGCTTGTTCCTGGAGAAACTCAATATGCCTGTGGAATGTCAGGGGTGGATTGGGGCAGTATATTTGGCCCTTGGGCATGCTTGTTGGTGAATGACACATTAATGAATTTCTTCTCCATATACAGAGGCACAGAGTATTGCTGACCACAATCAAGAAACCTGAACACTAGAAGTATATCATTTACATATCCCACTAGGGTCTTTTCCTCTGCCACCATGATGACCTATATGATTGCTAGAAATGTAACATATCAACTGTTGTTATTCTCTCTCATTGCCCATATTTGTGCCCAAACTCACTCACATATTTATTACAATATCCCAATTATACACCGCCACAACATCCAAAACTCACAAATCTGCCTTACTAGAGAAATATATAAACCACAACATAAAAGAGCTCAGAGACAAAGGTCAGCCTAGATCACACCTATAACTTCTCCACCATATAATGAACAAAACCTCAAGCCCATAGACATATCACTTAATTGCTATATTATGAAATGCTAGGTCTATAAGGAATAAAATCCCAGTCATCACTTGACTTACTGTCAGACAAAACCCAGATATCCTTTTCATAACATAGTAACATACTTACTGACGGCAGATAAAAACCAGCATGGTCCATCTAGTCTGCCCAGCAAGATGGCAAGAGTAGGTGCACCTGTCGCTCTGTGCAGGCCACCCCTCCCCATGTTTTTGTTTAGGGGTGAACCCACCACTCCATGTAGGACACCCCTATTTGTTGAGACGCTAGACAGTTCAGAAGTTAGATGGTACTGTTTATTTTGCTTTTATCCTGTTGCTGTAAAGGGATCCACTGTGTTTGTTCCATGCCGTTTTGAATTCCATCACCGTGTTTGCCCCCACCACTTCCATCGGGAGGGCATTCCAAGCATCCACCACCCTTTCAGTGAAGAAATATTTCCTGACATTGCCTTTCAATTTACCACCTTGCAGCTTCATGTTATGCCCTCTAGTTTTACAGCTTCCCCTTCTTTGGAAGAGGTTTGTTTGTTCATCATTTCTGTTTAAGTATTTAAAGGTCTGAATCATATCTCCCTTGTCCCTCCTCTCCTCCAAAGTGTACATATTTAGGTCTTCAAGTCTCTTCTCATAAGGCTTCTGACGCAGGCTCCAAATCATTTTGGTCACCTTTCTCTGAACAGTTTCCAGTCTTTTTACATCTTTTGCAAGATATGGTCTCCAAAACTGAACACAGTATTCCAAGTGAGGCCTCACCAGTGACTTGTACAGTGGCATAAGTACCTCTTCCTTTCTGCTGGTTATCCCTCTTTGTATGCAGCCCAACATCCTCCTGGCTTTTGCCACCGCCTTGTCGCACTGTTTTGCCACCTTGAGATCATCAGAGATAATCACACCAAGGTCTTTCTCCTGAACCGTGCATACCAACCTCTCACCCCCTATCGTGTACTTTTCCCTTGGATTTCTGCTACCCAAGTGCATGACACTGCACTTTTTCACATTAAATCGTAGTTGCCAAGCATTAGACCAGTCTTCCAGCTTTTGTAGATCTCTCCTCATGTTAACCACTCCCTCGGGGGAGTCCAGTCTGTTGCAAATTTTTGTGTCATCTGCAAAAAGACAGACTTTTCCATTCAGTCCTTCAGCAATATCACTCATAAATATATTGAACAGTGCCGGGCCCAGGACCGAACCCTGAGACACCCCGCTAATCACCTTCCTCTCATCCGAGTGAGCTCCATGTACCATCACCTTCTGTTGTCTGTCAGTCAACCAATTTCTAATCCAGTTTACTATCTTGGGACCCATCCCCAAGCTACTGAGTTTATTGACAAGCCTCCTATGAGGAACAGTATCAAAGGCTTTGCTGAAATCCAGATAGATGACATCCATTGCATGCCCCTGATCTAGTTCCTTGGTCACCCAGTCAAAGAACCCAATCAGATTTGTTTGGCAAGACCGTCCTTCGGTAAAACCATGTTGCCTCGGATCTTGCAACCTGTTGGTTTTGAGAAAGTTCACTATTCGCTCTTTCAGGAGCGCCTCCATTACTTTTCCCGCCACCGAGCTAAGGCTCACGGACCTGTAGTTTGACACTTCTTCCCTGTCACCACTTTTGTGTAGAGGTACAACATTAGCCATTCTCCAGTCCTGAGGAACCACTCCTGTTTCCAAGGATCTGTTGAAGACATCCTTTAACGGTCCTGCAAGAACCTCTCTGAGCTCTTTCAGTATCCTGGGATGTATCCCATCCGGTCCCATGGCTTTGTCCACTTTCAGTTTAGCAAGTTGTTCTAACACCTCATCTTCTGTGAATGGTGTGGTATCTACTTCATTGCTATTTTTATATTTGGGAGTCACAGCTGGTCCATCTCCAGGATCTTCTTTAGTAAAAACAGAGCAGAAGTATTTGTTTAGCAATTTTGCTTTTTCAGTGTCACTTTCCACGAGTCCTTTCCCAACACTTCTGAGTCCTGCAATTCCAACTCTGAACTTCTTCCTTTCCCGAATATACCTGAAGAAAGTTTTGTCGCCACCTTTAACATCTTTAGCCATCTTTTCCTCTGCCTTTGATTTTGCTATCCTTATTTCTCTTTTAGACTCTTTGAGCTTGATCCTGTATTCATTTCTGTGTTCTTCTGTTTGCAAGCTTTTGAATTTTGCGAAAGCTGTGTTTTTTGCCTTTATTTGAGCAGCCACCTCTTTGGAAAACCAAATAGGTTTCCTTCTCCTCTTGTTTTTATTTACTTTTCTTACATATTTATCTGTTGCCCCTTTTATTGCCGCCTTTAGTTTAGTCCATTGCAATTCCACTTCCCTTATCTCCTTCCACCCCATTATCTCCTCCTTTAAGTACTCGGCCATTTTATTGAAGTCAGCGTTTTTGAAGTTTAGGACTTTGAGCTTGCTAAGATTGGCCTGTATCATGGCTTTTATCTCAAACCACACCGTGTGATGGTCGCTGTTGCTCACAGGAGCACTCACGCAGACATTCGACACGTTATCACTGTTGGTGAGCACTACATCCAGCGTTGAGCTTTCCCTGGTTGGTTCCATCACCATTTGTCTAAGTAATGCATCTTGGAGAGCATCCACAATTTTTTTGCTTCTTTCCAGATGTGCAGAAGGAGTAATCCAATCCACATCAGGTAGATTAAAGTCACCCAATATGATCACTTCCTCCTTTGTTGCTATCTTGACAATATCTATAATCAATTTGTTATCTCTCTCTTCAATTTGAGTCGGAGGTCTGTAGACTACAGCAATATGGATGACAGTGCCATCTCCTCTTTCCAACGCAATCCAGAGCGCTTCTTCTTTTCCCCATGTTCCCTGCATTTCAGTAGCTTTAATACTGCTTTTGACATACAAAGCTACTCCTCCACCTTTTCCATTTTCTCTGTCTCTTCTGAATAGATTATAGCCAGCTATGGCTATATCCCAATCATGCGATTCATTAAACCATGTTTCTGTAATGGCCACGATGTCCAAATCCGTTTCCACCATTAGGGCTTCCAGGTCTGGAATTTTTTTGGCTAAGCTTCGAGCATTTGTGCTCATTGCTTTCCAGCATTTACCTGGCTTGTGTGTATTTTGCATTGATTTTATTCTGCCCACTTCTTCCCACTTGTTTTTGATGTGCGGTTTAAGAGTGTGGCTGTTTCTGATGATGTTCTGCTTTTGCAGGAGGTGGCATGCAGATGTTGACCTTCCACAACTGTCACCCCCTTTTCCTAGTTTAAATGCATATCCACATACTGCCTGAATTTTTCACTTAGGTTTCTTTTCCCTGCGACAGAGACATGTAGTGCATCAGCACAGTATAGTCTCTTGTTGATCCATCTGTTGCCCCAGTTGCAATAAATCTGAATCCTTCTTGTTTGCACCAGGTCTGGAGCCATGTATTAAAGCTGTTAATGCGATGCAGCCTTTTTGTCCCCTTACCAAGAACAGGTAGAACTTCTGAGAATGCAACAGTGTTAACAATGGGCTTGAGTTTCTCTCCCAGAGATTGGAAGTCCTTTTGGGCTGTAGAGGCACTGTTTCTAGCCAGGTCATTTGTGCCCTAGTGGATAATTTATTTATTTATTTATTTAATATCTCTTCTATACCGCGCTATTAAAATCAGCGCGGTGTACATCGAACAAATATACTGCAATGCAAACAGGTAACATTGAGTTTACAGAGAACACAGGAATATATAACATGGAGTAACAGGGATAACTATGTACAGTCAACATTATACTATATAAATGCTTTTACTATATAAATATGTAAATTCGAGTGGAAATTGTATGTGTATTCATGTAGGAATATTCATGTAGGAATATGTGTATTCATGTAATAACATGTAGGAATATGTGTATTCATGTAATAACATCAGGTTTGGAGTGCTCACTTTTTGCGCTAAGTATTTAAACAACTTGGTTTGTATTCCTGCTGGCTGAAGAGCCTGGTAGGCACATGACTATCTTCTCTCCTTTGAACTGTGTTCCCAAGTTGGTGCCTCTGATGATGGAATCTCCAAGTAGTAATAGTTTTTTGTTTGGTGAGGTTTTCTTCATATTTGGTGCTTTAGCAGGAGACTGGGCATTGTCTGACTCATTTAAGGGCCCTTCAGTTTCTTTGGATTGGGCATCCTCATTAGCCAAGGCAGAGAAGGCATTGTGCAGGGATATCTCTTGATGTGTAGGATATCTCTGCGTTACAGGTCGCAATCTTCCGGAACCCACTGTGATCCATTTGTTCCTGGGGTGTTTGATTCTTTGTGGGAGCGGTGGTGGACGTTGTTCAGTTTGTATCCTAGAAGAGGTGCGCTTCATTGCAGCCAGTTCCTCCCTCAGTAGAGACACTTCGTTATGCATGGCAGCTAGGTCTTTCCTTAGTAGAGTCAGTTCTTCATGCATGGCAGCTGAGTTTAGGCATATAGGACAAGCTCTTAGGCTCCAAATGATTCTTCTTTGAATGAAAGTACCACAGTTATTGCACTGAATACACGACATGTTGATTAAGCAGTCCCAGAAGAGGAAGAATAATAATAAGAAAAGTTGAAGACGATGTGGGCGTTACCCAAGTTAGGAACGACAGATGGCACGTATGTGACCACTATATAGGCAATGTAGCCCCTGGGGTGGGTACCTAAGTGTCTCTGGCCAGTAGGCTGTCCCTGAACAGTGGGCACACAGCCAAGGAGTAAGTAAGGGAACCCACCAAGAAGGGCAAATAGATAGATAAATATATGGAGACAAACAGACAGACAGATAAAACTCAGTTAAGCAGCAAATTCAGCAAAAATCACCTTTTGGGAGAGCCCTGGAAAGCACTCCTCTTCTCAAGGAACAGAAAGGCAATCATGGTTAGCAGAATTAGATAGTGAGTTTCAACTGGTTCAGTGGTACCCTAACTACGATCTCTTCCATTGCCCTTGGACGTCTGAGAGAGGTGGTGGAGTACTTATTATCATTAAGTATTACCTTAAAGCTTCTCTATCTTACATTGAGAGCATTGATGACATGGACTTACTCAGGATAGAAACTTCTCACCTGTCACTCTGCCTACTTTATAGACCCCCATCTGCTGACGCGAAGAGCCTTACATCCATACTTGAGACGGCTTGCTCCTTACAACAACTAAACAATTAATATTAAAAGGGGATTTTAACCTCCCTTCCCTAAATACTACCCACGCTACAACGTTCTTTGAAATCATGACTGAGTTTGACTTTCATCAAATTATTAATGTCCCAACACACATAAAAGGGAATACACTAGATCAAATTTTTGTACCTGGCATGATTATTCATGGCTCCATTCTTGCTTGTCTCCAGGCTACTCCCATCCCATGGTCAGACCACTACCTAATCAACTTTAAACTATCATAGCACATAAACCACTCAATACCTAAACCTATCTACATACCACACACAAGATATAAAAAATTTGACAAGGATAACTTTCTATGAAAAATCATACTTGATATCACCGGCCCACTTAATGATCTTGATAGCTACAATGCCAATTGGAACAATACAATAGAGAAAGCTGCACGCCTCCCAAGATCACACACTCATAAGCAAAATATAAGACAAAAAAAATCCGAACCATGGTATTCCCAAGAAATAAGACAAATGAAAAGGCAACTAGGAAACTAAAAAAGAAAATGGAGAATATCAAAGTCCCATCAGGTTAAGCAACTATATAAGGATAAACTTCAAATATACTGAAATACCATAAACAATAGCAAACAAACCTACCATAAGAAGATCTTCATGAATTCACTGAACAGCCCCAGGGAACTTTGAGATTGTTAGAAATCTAACGGGTGCACAAAATCACCTAAATAACCACCTCATAACACCCCAAGTCCTTGCAAATCACTCAATTACCAAATTTCACCTATCCTTGACTTTTCAATATCGCCTCTCCTCAATCAAACAACACCCAACTCAATTTGGTCTACTTTTCACAAATTAAATCTTAAAGAGCTCAATAGAGTGATCTCCAACATTAACACCACAACCTCTAGTTTTGACCCCTGTCCAGTAAGCTGGCTGAAAGTGGTCTGCACGGAACTGGCACTATACATCCTTGATATGGTCAACATGTCATTGACACAGGGAATAATGCCCAAACTCCTGAAGTGAGCCTCATTTCGCCCTATATTAAAAAATAAATCACTGGACAAACTATGCCCCACATCCTATAGGCCAATATCCAGCCTACCATTTTTAGCCAAAATTATAGAAAAAAACTGTCTACTCACAACTGCATGACCACATTGATAATCATGCTCCACTAGAAAAGCACCAGTACAGTTTAATCATACCATAGTGTTGAGACCCTGCTAATTGGGCTCTTTGACAACCCGATAAAGGTCATAGATAACCCTAAATGAGCAGTCATCCTAATATTCTTAGATATTGCTGCTGTCTTTGACTCGATTAGTCATGCAATGCTTATTGAAAGGCTTAAGCAAATTGGATTATACAGCACCACATTACAATGGTTCCAATCCTACTTTTCTGACCGATCCCAGCAAGTTAAAATAAGACAAAAAACATCAAAGCCATTCTCACAGAAACAAGGGATACCTCAAGGCTTCGCCCTTCCTGCACTGTTATTTAATATCTACTTGCAACATTATTCAAGGATTGAACATCGGCTATTCCATCTATGCAGATGATCTAATGCTATTCCTCTCCTTTGATATAGCACAACCTAATTTTACCAGCATCACCTTATGCTTTACCAAAGTATCACAATGGCTAAATGACCATAATCTCAAAATTAATTATAAGAAAACTGAGGTACTATTTATAACAAGAAATCAAAATTTTACCCCACCGCCAAACCTCAATATTGAGGATGTAACGCTAACAATAAAGAATGAGGTAAAATACCTTGGTGTCACCCTTGTTAGGTCCTTAAACTCAACAACCCATCTTAAAACAACAGCTGGTCAAATCTATAACAAGCTAAGGCTTATTAAACACTTGAGGCCGCTACTACCTCACCACGACTTCAGATTCATGCTCCAAGCTATGCTATTCCCCCATATTTACTTCTTTAATAGCATCCTCCAAGGGCTCCTGAGACAAGCTCTAAACCACCTTAGGATAGCTCAACATGTTGCTGCTAGGATGATTGTCAAGGCAAACCCATCAGAACACATTACACCCATTCTATACCTGCTGCATTGGCTCCCAATCCATTGCAGGATCAAATATAAAATACTCATGACCACATTCAAACTAATAAAGGACTTGTCACCATCATACCTAACTGACCTCATAAAGAACCCCCCAAATGACAGAATAAGAAGGGAATATAGTCAAAACATGCTTCTCATACCATCATCCTACCGAAAATTCATCAGGGCAATGACCAACAGAGTCTTTAGCTTTACTGCACCAATGATTTGGAATTCCCTCCCAGAGAATCTTAGATCCACTACAGACCTACTAACTAACTACCCACCGCTACCGCTGATTCTGGCGGCAGTGTCGGGGGGGGGGGGGGGAGGGGGGGCATGACAGAGCTCGGCAGCAGGCCAGCATATGGGTACATGGGAACGGAGAGAAGAAATAGAGGGATATATTGGATATGAGGGAGGAATAGTAGGAGAGGGGGAATGGTAGATATGGTGTGATGGTGTGAGGAAAACAGGGTGAGGCACTGTATGGAAGGGAGAGAGAGGAGATAGGTACTGCACAGGGGAGGAGAAAAGAGAAGAGATGCTGGATGAGTAGGGAGGAAGAGAGAAAGGGGAGAATTACAGTAGTTAAAGGCAGGGAAATAAGAGGCTGGGGAAAGCGATAGAGATGGGTAATGAGAGGACTGTGTGATGGGTTGAAAAGTTGTAGATGCAGTAATGAGGGTGGATTTAGGATTGGATGGTAAGGAAGAGTAAAATCTGAAATAATGAGAGAAAAAAAATAAATGGAAGAAAGCTGAAAAGATAAAAGCCAGAGTTGTAAGGAAGTGAAGAAGTCAGACGGTCAGAGAAATGGTAGATGGACCGAAGACCCCATATTAAAAACGTTTTCAATTACATTCTTAGCACGAAACCTGTGAGTCAGTTGGACCATTAGATGATAGAGGGATAAAAGGGGTGCTAAGGGAGGACAAGACCTTAGTGAAGAGATTGAATGCTTTGCTGAGGAAGACGTTGAAACCCTCCGCCCAGTGTGCAGCGACGGCCAAGAGAGCAAATAGAATGCTAAGCATCCTAAGGAAAGGAATGGAGAATAAAACAAAGGATATTATAATGCATCTGTATCATTCCATGGTACGACCACATCTTGAATATTGTGTGCAATTCTGGTCACCGTATCTTAAAAGGATATAGCGTTATTAGAAAAAGTACAGAAAAGAGCAACCAAAATGGTAAAGGGGATGGAAGGATACCCCTAAGAAGAGAGGCTAAAAAGGTTAGGGCTCTTCAACCTGGAAAAGATACGGCCGAGGGGAGATATGATAGAGGTCTATAAATTAATGAATGGAGTGGAACGGGTAAATGTTTACATCATCAAAATATGGAAAGACTAGGAGCCATACAATGAAGCAATAGGGTAGCCTATTTAAGATTAATAAGAGAAAATACTTTTTTACTCAACATGTAATCAAACTCTGGAATTCATTACCGGAGGCTGTAGTAAAAGCTGTTAATGTAGCCGGATTTAAAAAAGGGTTGGACAAGTTCCTGGAGGAAAGGTCTATAAATCATTATTAAAGGGGACCCGGGATATCCAATGCTTGCCCCAATACAAGCATTGTGGAACCTGTGTCTTTTAGGGAAACTGCTAGGTACTTGTGGCCTAGATTGGCCACTGTTGGAAACAGGATACTGGACTTGATGGACCTTGGTCTGACCCAGTATGGCATATCTTAAGTTACCCATGCCTGAATTGGTATTCAAAGGTGATATATTGGAAGACTTGAAAGAAATATTAGGAAGACATATGTGATGGAGTGTATAAAAGTTTCCTCATCCCCCGCAGGGAGACTCCCCAGCCAAGCTTAGCACAGGTGAGGTATTGCTCTGGTAAGAGCTGAAACCCCTGTCTCTTTAAGGGAAAAGGCTGGAGAATGCCTCAGGAGGGGTTTGGCCTGGCCTCAAGTTTTAAATCAGAAATTAGGACACTTTGAGGGAGAGAGGAGCCCCTGGGGTTTTCTGGAATATGTGGTGACAAGTTACCTTTGAAAGAGAGATTGCTGAGAAGGTAGGAACTGTGGTTTAAGTTTGTTGCTGTGCCTTCAGCCTTGCCGTTAGACTTCTACTCAGCTGGAGGACTCTTCTGCTATAGAGAGCTGATCTTTACTTTATTTGTGGATATGCTGCCCTGCTCCTAAAGCAGTTTGTATTCTTAACTGAGAACTGCCTGTGCTGGAACAGCATTCTCTCACCCAGCAGACCAGTGTTGCTAAGACTAATTAAGGAACTGTTACAGTTGAGGAAAGCCTAGAACAACAGTGTGTCTCTAACCTTAAGTGTATTGCAGGCCCAAGAAGGGCCAGGGCAGTTTGCTTGGGTATTTATCCTGAAAATAAAGTACATTTTCTTTAAATCTCCTGCTGGCTGTAGAGCCTTGTGTCATTGCTCAGACACAGTTTACCACAATGTATTACAAGTATTTGATAAACTGAAAAATAGTAAATCACCTGGACTGGATGGTATACATCCAAGGGTGTTGAAAGAACTGAAAGATGAGATTGCAGACCTACTATTAGTAACCTGTGAACTATCATCAAAATCAACTGCAGTACCTGAAGACTGGAGAAGGGCCAATGTAATGCCAATTTTTAAAAAGGGTTCCAGGGGAGATCCGGGAAATTACAGACTGGTGAGCCTGACGTCAGTACCAGGAAAAATGGTAGAAACCATCATAAAGAACAAAATTACTGAACATGTAGATAGTCATGGTTTAATGGGAGAAAACCAACATGATTTTAGCCAAGGAAAGTCTTGTCTTACTAATCTGTTATATTTTTTTGAAGATGTGAATAAACAGGTAGACCAAGGTGAGCTGGTTGATATAGTATACCTGCATTTTCAGAAAGCCTTTGACAAGGTCCCTCATGATAGACTCTTGACAAAATTAAAATTAATACTGGGCTTGATGGACCTTGGTCTTACCCAATATTGCATATGTTATGTTTGTATGTTCATTCAGTTATCTCCATTCAACCTAAGCAGCTATAGAAGGACTCATCACACTTATATTGAACCAATAGCAATGCAGCATTCATGGTTTTAACTGTCTAGAGTAAGTTCCTTGTTTGCTTAGGTGACCTGGGTATCACTAAAACTTCCTATTCATACTGCTGTGACATTTCTGGGGTACTAATGAGGTGTGCACTCCACAAAGAGCATGTTTTTTTTCTTTCCTCTAGCCAGAATTCAAAGAGGAGGGAAGGCATTCTTTGAAGCCATTGCCCTGCTGAGTGTTAGTGTTCTTCATTAGCTTGCCTAAGAATCAGGTTGTTGAGTCTATATTACCTGGCAAGCACTGCTTTTCCTGTTCCTCACCAAATCTAAGGACCTTTACACAATCCTCATCTTTCTTGACCTTTCTGCTGCTTTTAACAGTGTTAATCACCACCTCCTCCTTGATACCTTGTCCTCACTTCGATTTAGGGTTTCTGTCCTGTCCTGGTTTTCTTCCTATCTCTCCCACCACATCTTTAGTGTAGGTTCTGGTGGATCCTCCTCTACTTCCTACCCTGTCCTTTCTGAATAAAGTATAGCCAGGTATAGTTACATCCCAATCATGGTTTTCTGTGAATCATGTTTCTGTAACTGCCACTAAATCCAAGTCAGCCACTCCCAGCAAAGCTTCAACATCAGGGATCTTATTTCCCATGCTACGGGCATTTATACACACTGCTTTCCATATGTTACCCCTGTTACCCATTTCCATAAAGTTATTTAATGTATCACCTACCTGGGGGCTTTCACTTACCTGGGGGCTTTCTTCACCCATCCCCAATGAATCTAGTTTAAAGCCCTCTTCAGTAGATTAGCCAGTCTACTACTGAAGATGCGTTGACCTTTCTTGGAGAGATGGATGCCATCTCTGCTCTGCAACCCTTGGAACAGCATCCCATGGTCTAGGAAACCAAAACGCTCTCGATGACACCATCCACGCAGCCATGCATTCATCTCCAGGATGTGAGCCTCTCTGCCTTGGCCTTTACCCTCAACAGGGAGGATTGAAGAGAACACACCTGTGCACCTAACTGCTTCACCCTCTGTCCCAGAGCCATGAAGTCACTTTTGATACGTTCCGAGGTATACCTGGCAGTATCATTTGTTCCAACATGGATTAGCAACATTGGGTAATAGTCAGTGGGCTTGATGAGTCTCGGCAAACTCTCCGTAACATCTTGGATTTTGGTACCAGGCAGACAGCATACCTCTCTGGACATCAAGTCTGGTCGGCAGATGGACGCCTCAGTACCCCTCAGAAGAGAGTCTCCAACCACCACTACCCTTCATTTCCTTGTGGTCACTGATTCTGCAACTTTGGGGTACTCGAGCTCTGGTTCTTCCCTTTCCAGGGATGCTTTCACCTCCTCCACTTCCAGGGCTGCATAATGGTTCTTCAATTCAAGGGCTGGAGAAGTTGGATTGGTGATTTTGCAGGCCCTGGTGACTTGTGTCCAACCATCGACATTCTGTTGGCACCCATCTTCTCCTCTGCTGGAGAGCTTGGTTGCTGCAAGAAGCATCTCATCAATGTACTTCTCACTGTCTTGAATGCTCCTCAGCCTCGCCACCTCCTCTCTGAGTTCCTCCACTTGTTTCCTCAGAGCTTCAGCATGTAGGCACCCTGCACATGGAACCGGTCCTTCAACTGGCATTAGGACCTCTGTCTGGACCGAGGCAGAAGCTGTAACAGGGGCAACAGCTTTAGCGATACGATTTTTCCCAGCCATTGTTCTGTTCGTGGAGCTTAGGTATCTGTTAAAGCAAAAGAGAGAGATCTACCAAGTACCAGCCGGTTTCCCAGCTGTCCTTTCAGAGAAAAAGCAGTTAAATCTCCTTAATTATATTCAAAATGTGCTTGTCCAATTCTCTGTGCTTTGTCAAATGGGGAGGTGCCCTATAAAGCAAGACTACTCGCTAGGGGTGGGTGGGAGTCAGGGTGGGTAGGGAGGGAACTAACACCTGATTAGGTGTTAGCAGTTCCCAAAGCTGAGGAGGTTACTGGAGTTCAACCACCTACTGTGCTCAAGGAAAGTCCCACTAAAGCACCAAAAAGAAAGTAACCTTGCTTTAAAAATGTACAAAAAACCCTTTTAAGAGCTCCCAGTCAGAGAGCTAACAATTTAATATAATAAAACAAACCCTTAAATCCTTACTGTTGGTTGATCTGGAGAGCTCCTGTAGGAAAGCAACCTCTTCTTTGCTGGTCTTCCTCTGAATCATCTCTCCCTCTTCAATCTGTTCCAAACTCTGCACAGCTACATGTAATCTTCCACCAGTGTTGCAATGCTCATATCACCCATCTTCTCAAGTCACTTCATTGGCTTCCTATCCATTTCTGCATCCAGTTCAAACTTCTATTACAGACATATAAGTGTCTTCATTCGGCTGCTCCTCTCTTATCTCTCCCTACACTCTACCTGAGGAACTCCACTCTTCTGGCAGATCCCTTCTATCTGTGCCCTTCTCTTCAACTGCCATCTCCAGACTTTGATCTTTCTACTTTGCTGCTGCTTGTGCCTGGAACAAACTATATGAGTCAGTACATCAGGTTCCATCTGTGATCCTGTTCAAATCCAGGCTAAAAATTCACTGCTTTGGGACTGCTTTTGGATCCTGATCCCCCTAGTCTCCTGTTCATATCCTATATGTTTCCTTAGCATTCCCCTCGATATATCCTAATCCCCACTTGTTGTGTTGTCTGTCTTGACTAGACTGTAAGATCTTATGAACGGGGACTGTCTCTTACATGTCTCTGTATAGCACTGTGTACGCCTTCTAGTACTTTACAAATGATAAGTAGGAGTGGTGGCGGGGCTCTATTTCAAGCAAGGTAATTCTGTGGCTTTTACTACAAGTTCTCTGCCTGAGAGTTCTTAAAAAATGGGCCAATTTTAATATATAACATTTTTTGCTGTTTAATTTACTGAATTTTTCTGTTTTACCTGAGTAAAGCTTGTTTTGCTGCTGTTTTTCTTTTCTTTCCTCTAGAGGGAAGGCAATCTTTAAAACCATTGACTGCTGAGGTGCCAGATCCTTTCCTTCCCTTCCCTCCTACCTACACCATGTCAGAAATCTTGCTATATGGAACCACTCACCAAATAGTTTATCAATTAAGATAGAAGTATTTGGTACTGGTTGGAAGGAAAAATCTAGGAAGTAAATAATTCCACATTTGGATTATATTCTAAAAGTAAACAATTAGTTATATTTCAATGATCTAGTAATTCTACAAAGCAGAATGAGCGCCCCTGACATAACCTCAATGACCAAGTGCCTCGAACACATGAACACCTGGTTCGCCAACAATAACCTCAAGGTAAACTTCGATAAGACTGAAGCAATGTTCATTTCCAGGAGCACCACATTCAACTCACCCCAAGAACTCAACATACTACACAGGACAATTACAACAAAGGACGAAGTAAAATATCTCAGTGTCACCATAGACAAGAACCTGAATCTCCAATCACACATAACCAAGACAACAGCAAAAGTGTACCACCGATTACAAATCATCAGACGACTCAAGCCAATCCTCAGCCAAGAACATTTCCACACCGTTTGCCAGGCAGTCATCACCCCCATATTGGGCTACGGAAATTCATTATATCAAGGGTTACCCAAACAGTCTGTCCACCCACTACAATTGGTTCAAAACACTGCAGCACGCATAATCACAGGCACGGCTAAATATGAACACATAACACCAGTACTCTGTCAGCTACACTGGCTTCCAATAAGGGCAAGGGCAAAATTCAAGGCAACACTAATCATTTTCAAAACCTTACACCATCGCTCAGCAGAAATTCTACAGACCACAATGACCAGAGACATAAACAGCAGACCCAGGTGAACCCAAGGCAGCAATAGACTACGCACCCCAGCTGGATACCACAAACAAAGCAAGCAACATCCAGAAGAACGATATCACTCTCGGCACCGGACCTATGGAACTCTCTCCCTGAGGAACTAAGAGCGCAAAAAGACCTCAAGGACTTCCACAAATCCCTCAAAACCCACCTGTTCATGGACTCATTTGAACAAGTACCATAACCCCCAATATACACAGCCTTGCCGATACAGCCACCGAACACCAAAGACTCAGTCCTGGGACTCAACCCCCAGAAATATATGTACGTCTTGGCACCCCTCTGTTAAATGTAGACCCATGTTATGTCCCTAACCACCTTGATTGAAGAATAAGCCAGTATACAAAATTGGCTAAATAAATAAATAAATATTAGACTTTACACCTGAGATAACTAAATCAGATTTTAGTAGCATGAAGGAATAAGAAATTGCTCCATACCCCAACAACAGGTGAGCAAGCAAGCAAGCAGGACTACACCAGGCAATCAGAATAATGGTGTGAGAGCTCACATAAAAGAGGCTAGCTTCTTTTTGTCTTAGACAACTGAGGAAAAGTTAGAGATCTCTAGTAGGTCTTTTTCTTATTTCCTTCGACAGAATCAGTACCAAACCTCCTATTACTGAACGATGGCTGAGAAAAATTGTGCCATCCAAGCATTTGCTCCCATTACAGCCTTCTTCCAAATGGACAGTCTGACCCCAGGCAAGATACTGGTTTCATGTGTAAGATTCCTGAAAGTTGAATCCCTCATGAACAAGTGGAGGAATCGAAAGAGGAGGCGGTGAAGCTGAGAAACAGCTATGACAGCAAGAGCTACCTTGATGAAACATCTTCAACAGAGATGAAGATGGTATGGTACAGAAAGACGACGACTGGACACGAGCTACCAGAGTCTTCAGAACTGACACTCCAACTCCACTGTCCTTTGATCAGAAGAAGCACTATGTAGCCCTAGGAGGCAAGAACATCCCAGGAACAGGAGGAACCAGAGCTCAAAAACGTCAAAGTTGCCAAAACAGTGACCACAAGAAAGCAAAGTTAAGTGAATGTTTAGGAGACTGGCAAGGGAGCAATTGGAGCCTAGCCCAAAGGGAAGGACAGTGAGTTTCCTGACTGGGAATATAAATACCCAGGAGGGATATTTAGCAGTGGCGGCAAACACAGTTCAAGTGGCTAACCATTACTACTGTAAATTGAACCTAGATATTTAATTTGGGGGTCATATCCTGCTGGATAGTGATTTATCTAACTGCTCAGTGGTGATATTTAGCCATTGGTTGGTTAGCCAAACTGTCTAAAGTTAGGCCAGCCATTAAAATGCCTAACTTTAGCTGGTTTAGGATAACTGGCTAGTGGCTCTCACACACCAGAGCGCTGCACAGCCATTTTCAGTCACCCTGATGTTGTACGGACCCTCCAAAGACCTCTGTAACCACTTCTGAAGACAAAGGAACTGGCCGCAGGAGCAGTGAGAAGATAAGCCCCTCATCGCTGCACCCGACATCATCACCCTGCACCAAAGGAACACCTAAAGCACACTGATCCTCAAGGCTCACACACACACACTCACACACCAGACCAGCTGCACAGCTGTTTTCAGTCACCCCAGTGCTATACGAACTTTCTAAAGACCTCCACAATCACTTCTGAGAACAAAGGAACCGGCTGCAGGAGCAGTGGGAAGGTAAGCTCCTCCACCCTGTACCTGACATCATTGCCCTGCACCAAAGGAACACTTAAAGCACACCGATCCTCAAGGCGCGCCCATGCCTGAGGGCCTCGCCAGAGGGTCTTTTGGCATGGCCCTTAGGTGGGGACTGTGAAAAGGGATCGCAACATCTCACACAAGAACCAGGAACAAAAACAAGGAACCGCAATCTCTGACACCGGCTCCTCTACGAGACTATACAACATTGACAACAATTTACCTGCGAGGTGTCGCCCATTCACCCCAGAAAAACATGCTGCCATTATATCCAATTCTATACACATTAGAGCAATCTTCATACTTGCTTCAACCCATAATCAGCATACACACACACCCCCACAATCATGGCTCGGCCCACTTACAATCCCACCAAAATACATACCATACCTGCACAACATGCACAGAAACCTTCACTGACTCATACACAAACTGACCTCCCTCAGTCAAGCTTCCAACACTGTAATCAACACCCTACCACACACATCCTTAGAAATGCACTCATCAACTCCTGCTCAGTCAGAAACAAAATCCCCACCATTAGAGACTCAACATATTATGCATAACAGAAAATGGATCACTGAAACAGACAACATACTACTGAACCAGTTCATGCTGAACGGATATACCCTATACTACTGTCCCTGATCAAAGCATCGAGGCAGAGGTGCGATGATCATTTCCAAAACCAACCTCAAATTCCGATACCATACAACTAAAAACACAAATAAAACAGAAAGTGCTCACCATAATCAACAAACACATAATAATCACCCTCATCTACCTCTTTCTGTACAATCATCAGATCCCATAACCTCAACCTCTACATCTACACTGATGAAGTCATAATATATGACTCAATCAATACAAAACAACTCCTACTCTGCGTATCAAGAGTGCTTCAATGATGTCTCCAACTGGCTGAAGAACAACCTTGCAATCAACCTCAAAAAAACAGAAGCCCTCTTTATAATGAAAGACGATACCTTCTTCCCCCAACTACCATCACCCTAAACAACATATCCATCAAGACCAGCACGGAAAGTGTAGTTACTCACCTGTATCAGGTGATCTCCAGGAACAGCAGGAATCAGTCTTAACTTATGGGTGACGTCGGTATCAACGGAGACTGGCACAGGAACACTCCCAGCATCTAATAGGAATGCTTTTGGGAGCATTGCTCCATGAATGTGTGCCTGCCTTCCCTCCTTCCCTCCTGGTCTCCTCAGTCAGGTGAATGGCAGAGAAAATTGAAAAAAGTATTGCTCTTGGTAGAATGTCTATGAAGGACCTAGACAAGATTCTTAGGAGCAGAGATGTCTCTCTCCATACAAAGATTTCACTTGTCCATGCCATGGTATTTTCAGTAATGTCATATGGATGCGAAAGTGGGACAGTGAAAAAGACAGACAGGAAGAAAATTGCTGCCTTTGAATTATGGTGCTGGCGTGGACTGCCCAAAGAACAAACTAGTCAGTACTAGAGGAGATCAAACCTAAGCTTTCCTTATAAGCTCAGATGACAAGATTTTGAAATTGAACATGGCCAAAACTGAACTTCTTATTTTCCCCCCTAAAACCTTCTCTCCTCTTCCTCCTTTCTCAGTCTCTGTGGATAGCTCTCTATTCCTCCCAGTTTCCTCAGCTTGCAACCTTGGGGTCGTATTTGACTCCTCTCTCTCCTTCTCCACACACATCCATCTGATAGCTAAGCCCTGCTGTTTCTTTCTCTATAACATCAACAAAATCCACCCATTCCTTTCTGAACACACTACTAAGACACTTATCCACTCCTTAATCACCTCCTGTCTTGACTAAAAAAGGGGACTGTTGTAGTCGTTGATATGGAAGGACAGACTAGATAGGCAATGTGGTCTTTTTCTGTCATCATATTTCTATGTTTCTGTGTTTCTATGACTATTGTAACCTACTCCTTGCTGGTCTCCCTTTGAATCATTTCTCTCCCCTTCAATCTGTTCAACACTTTTCTGCACAACTAATCTTCTGCCAGCTTCGTCATGCTCATATTACCCCTCTTCTGAAGTCACTTCATTGGCTCCCTATCCATTTCCGCAACCAGTTAAAACTTCTCCTTCTGACCTATAAATGCATTCACTCTGCAGATCCTCACTACCTTTCCCCTCTTATCCCTACAGCTCTCCTCGGGAACTCTGCTCTTCTGGCAAATCGCTTCTGTCTGTGCCCTTTTCTTCTATTGCTAACTCCAGACTTTGCTCCTTTCACTTTGCTGTACCTTACGCCTGGAACAAACTACTTGAGTCTGTATGTCAGGCGCCTTCTCTGACCTTTTCAAATCCAGGCTTAAAACTCACTTCTTCGCTGCCGCTTTCAGATTTTGACTCACCTGATCTCTTTGTGTTTCTCTTGTGTTGTCTGTCTTGACTAGATTGTAAGCTCTCATGAGAAGGGACTGTCTCTTGCATGTCTGTGCAGCTCTGTGTATGTCTTGTAGTGCTATACAAATGCCCAGTAGTAGTAGTAGTAGTAGTAGTAGATCATTGGAGAAAGACATAATGCTTGGAAAGGTAGAAGACCTAGATTGGCCACTGTTGGAAACAGAATACTGGACTTGATGGACCTTGGTCTGACCCAGTATGGCATATCTTATGTTCTAAGGTCACTGTAAAAGAGGAAGGCCGGCAATGGGATGGATTGATACAATAACAGCAGCTATGGATACCACTCTATCAACAATGAGCCACTTGGCTGAAGACCGAATAAAGTTTAGGTCAACTTTCCAGAGGGTCGCCATGAGTCGACACTGACTTGACGGCACTAAACAACAACAACAACAAAAAGGGCAACTTGAAGGGGAAGTGGGCAGGTTGTGAAGACTGATTCCTGCTGTTCCCAGAGATCACCTGTTACAGGTAAGTAACTACGCAATCTCCAGGAACAAGCAGGAAGTCAGTCTTCACATATGGGACTCCCTAGCCCATGACAACTGAGCAAGGGGAAAAAGAGTCCCAGCGCAGTTGAAGGTTGCAGCAGGGATCCAACAGACTCAGCCCATTCGGAGCACTCCTTGCAAGGTAGTCAGGTGGATAGAGGGCAAGTTGCCTAGATTTGAAAAGATTACAGAGAACAGATTGTCTGAACTGAACATCACTTCTGGAGTCTTTATCCAGGCAATAGTGAGCTGCAAAGGTATGCAGCGAAGACCATGTGGCTGCTTGGCAGATTTCTGCAATGGAGATGGAATGGAGGTTGGTCACAGTAGCAGCCATGGCTCGGAAATTGTGGGCTGTGACATATTCTTGTAAGGACAGACCATTCTGTGAATAAGCAAATGATATGCAGTCTGCAATCCAGTTAGAGAGAGTCCTTTTGGTAACTGGTAAGTCTAAATGATTTGGTCAAAGGAGAGAAAAAGCTGAGAGGATTTACAATGCCTTTTGTGCAATCAAGGTAGTAAGCTAGAGCTCTCCTACAATCAAGAGTATGGAGCTGTGCCTCAGCCCTGATGCTGTGAGGCCTAGGAAAGAAAGTTGGCAGCGAGGCTGACTGGTTGAGATGGAAGGAAGTGACAACCTTCGGTAAGAACTTGGGATGTGTCCTAAGGACAACTTTATCATGGTGGAATCTGGTATATGGAGCGTAATCCACCAACACCTGTAGCTCACTAACTCTGTGAGCTGAAGTCAAAGCTACTAGAAAAAGGACTTTCCATGTGAAGAACTTTAAAAGAGCTGAGGCCAAAGGCTCAAAGGGATTCTGAATGAGCTGTACAAGAACTACATTTAAGTCCCATGCCATAGCAGGCAGGGATAGCAGCAGCTTGGACAAGAGCAGACCTCTCATGAATCTTGATACCAATAGATGCACTGAGACAGGGTGATTGTCTAAGGCTTGGTGTGAAGCGGCAGTGGTGCATAAATGAACTCATGCAGAATTGGTTTTAAGTCCCGATGAGGACAGGTGGAGCAGGTATTGGAGGAGATCCGGAATTGGACATGTGAAAGGGTCTAAAGTTCTCTGTGTGCACCATAGTGAGAACCTATGCCACTTGAAAGCATATGACCATCTGGTCAAATCTTTCCTGGAAGAGAAGATCATGTAAAACATCTTCTTGAAGTGAATGTGAGAGGACGAAGTGGTCAGCAGTCAAGCTGTCAAGCACAGAGTGTTGAGGCTGGGGTGCATGAGGATCTCCTTTTCCTGGGAAAGGAGATCTGGTGCAAAGCCTAGGCAGAGGGGAGGAGCCTGGGCTAGTTGAAGAAGCAGAGGAAACCATGGTTGCCTGGGCCAGTAAGGTGCAATGAGAATCATTGTCCTCTGGTCGGTCTGGAGTTTGAACAATGTCTTTGCAATGAGGGAAAATGGGGGAAAGGCATAGAGCAGACTCCCTCCCTAGTGTAGGAGAAAGGCATCCAAAATCTTTCTGAGCTGGGATGGAATTCTTGAGCAAAACTGAGGTAGCTGAGCATTGCAAGGAGAAGCAGAGTAGTGGTATTCCCCACAGGTGGACTAAATGATGCGCTACTTGAGGATTCAACTGCCACTCGTGCAGTTGTAGAATGTGACTCACTCTGTCGGCTAACTGATTTTCCACTCCTGTGAAGTATACTGCATGGAGGTAGATTCTCTGAGAG
The DNA here is from genome assembly GCA_033557465.1 of Ichthyophis bannanicus. NCBI lineage: Eukaryota > Metazoa > Chordata > Amphibia > Gymnophiona > Ichthyophiidae > Ichthyophis > Ichthyophis bannanicus. Next base: position 224,150,438 of record CM066041.1, on the reverse strand, counting down.
ATTGCCCAGTTCCAGAGGCGTGTTGCCTCTGTGCATAAGGGGTGAGAGCCTGTACCTCCGTGTTTCTTGATATAGAACATGGCCACCTGATTGTCTGTCTGGATGAGGATTAATTGGCCTGTCAGGTGGTGAGAGAACACATGGATGGCATTGAAGATTGCTCTGAGTTCCAGGAGATTGATGTGAAGGGAGTTCTCCCGAGGAGACCGTTGAGGTGAATCCCCCAACATTGCTTTGATGCATCGGTTGTCAGGGTAGACTGTGGTGCAGACTTTTGAAAAGATAACCCTACGACCAGGTTCTTTGGATTGGTTCACCATTGGAGAGATGTTCTTATCTGAAGAGAAATTGTGATGAGGTTGGACAGTTGACCAGTGGATTATGTCCACTGCTGCGACAGGTTTCACTGTCCGACCCACATGTTGAGTCGGGCATGTGGTATCACATGTACCGTGGATGCCATGTGGCCTAGTAAGCGAAGAAAGGTCCTGTCCTCCACTGCTGATTGGTGTTGAAACCGAGTGGCCAGGGAAATTAACTGGACTCGTCTATCGTCTGAGAGGAAAGCTTGGGCTTGAATGGTGTCCATTTGAGCTCCTATGAACTCTAGGTTCTGGGAAGGAACCAGATGTGACTTTGGATAATTTATGACAAACCCCAAATCTTGTAGGACGTGTATGGTTTGAAGGGCAATAGTGGCTTCTGGATGGTATCTGCCCTTATCAGCCAGTCATCTAAGTAAGGGAACAGAAAGATGCCTAGTATCCGGAGGTAGGCTGCCATGACAACCAGACACTTTGTGAAGACTCATGGAGCTGAGGCTAAGCCGAAAGGCAGGACACAATATTGATAATGGTTGCTCTGAAAAGTGAATCTGAGGAACTTTCTGTAACTTGGATGAATTAGGATGTGTGTATAAGCATTCTTTAGATCCAAAGAGCATAGCCAATCATTTGGTTGGAGGTAAGGAAGAAGGGTGCCTAAAGAAATCATTTTGAACTTTTCTTTGATAAGAAATTTGTTGAGATTTCAGAGATCTAAGATAGGTCTTAGGTTTCCTGTCTTCTTTGGGATAAGAAAGTATCAGGAATGGAACCCTAGGTCTTGTTGAGATGGCAGGACCTCCTCTATTGCTCCCTGTGTGAGTAGAGAATGGGTCTCCTCTTGCTGTAAGTATGTGTGTTGGAGATCCACACAGGGTTGGGCTACAGAGTGAATGGGTGGAAACTCTCTGTAGCGGAGCTTTAGGCCATTGATGACTAGCTTTAAGGTCCAGGGTTCTAAGGTGACGAAGCCCTATCAATGTGCAAAATGGACAAATATCCCTGGAATTAGGGAAGGGAATTGAATGGGACAACTGGCTATGCTCTCTTGAAGAGAATCAAAATTCTGAGTAAACTGGGGTGCAGGGGTAGGGTGTGGTTTAGCTACCTTAGCTTTGCACGGTTGCTTAGTACCCTGCTGTCTCTGCTGTTATTGAGGAGCTGAGTATGTTGGGTAGGTATGGTAGGAAGGGTAGAGCCTCTTTTTCTTAAGGTATAAAGATTTCTTGGAAGCAGGTTTCTTCTTGGAAGAATCTGCTGTGTTTCTTGAGAGCCTCTTCATTGTGAGGTCATTAGTTTCTATCTCCCCTGCCTTCTCTCTCCACCTCTGGCCCGAGGTTTTCTCCATTACAGGGAATATTGATCAATTTGTCCTGGACCCATTGTTGCATGTCAGATGCTTGAAGCCAGGCCGTCCACCTGGCACAAATGCAGGCCGCAGCTGCCCTGCTGTTGGCCTCAAAAGAATCAAATGCAGCCATTGTCAGGATTTTGAGATATTTTGGGCATGAGGTGCTTGTTTGTCAGAAGCTAGCAGGGCCGTGAACTCAGCCAGATCTCTAGCCACATCTTTAGGGAATATGTCAATCTATATCATGTATGAGTCAACCAGGGAGGCAAGCATTGTTGCTTGAAAAGCTTTCCTAGCAAAGGCATTGAGGGTTCTTGCTTCTCTGCCTGGAGGTACCGAGGTGTGGTACTTTTGACTTTTAATCTTTTGCATGGCTGACTCAACCACCATGGAATGGTGTGGAAGTTGTGGTTTTTGGAAACTTGGAGAGGGTGGCACCCTATAAAGGGCAACCAGATGTTTTCTGATCGCCGGTGTTGACATGGGAGCCTCCCACATCCGAGTCATTAAGTTATTTAGGATATTGTGCACCAGGAGGGTTGCAGCCTCCTTTGGTGCTGAGGGATATTGAAGAATATCCAGTTCATAAGAACATAAGATATGCCATACTGGGTCAGACCAAGGTTCATCAAGCCCAGTATCCTGTTTCCAACAGTGGCCAATCTTCGGCCCTTGGTTCCATCTTGGTAGCCACTGATACCTGTAGAGCAGTCGCCATATCTTTCTTTTATAAAGTCCTGAAAGGACATGTCTTCAGGCAGTGATCGTCGTCTCTCATAGGGAGGCAATGGATCTGACAATATGTCTCGATGTGGATCAGTATCAGTGGACTTTGGGTTGTATACTTCAGATCCGGAATCAGAGATTGGTAGGAAATCAAAGAAATCCCTGTCCAGGCCTCGATACCTTCAATGATTGGAAGACGTAGGGTGCTTTGATGTAGATGGTACCGAGCGAAGTAGTATCGAAGACCGCAGCTCTGATTGCTCTTTTGAGTGATGTTCGGCAGATGCAGACTGTGTAAAGGTAGCTCTGGATGGTGCTGCAGCGATACCACTCATTGATGTTGGAAGTATCGATAGCTGCTGTGGAAGAGTCGAGGACACTGGTACCACTGCAGCTAAAACTGCAGTGATGCTACGCTCAGTGGTGATGACACAGTCATCGAGCAATGCTACCGGGGGAGAAGCGACCAGATACTGCGGTCTGGGCTACAACTCCCGATGCTGGTAAAGGGGGCTCCACCGAGGACTGAGCCTCGGGGGCATCCCCTAACCCCTGTAAGGCTTTGGAGGGTGAAGCCTCCCACTGGGATTGTTTAGCTGGATGGTCTCCATCAGAATGCAATCAGTGCTGATGCTGATGTTTGGTGTCCGATACCAATGCTGACCTCAGTGTTGATGAATGAGAGTGCCTTGATGTCAAAGCTGATGTCTTCTTAGAATGCGCTAGAGACTCCGAGTGATTCTTCTCTTTCTGTGTTAGTATCGATGATGACTTGGAAGCCTGGGATGATTTTGATGTAGTTGATGATGCCCCCGAGGAGTTCACTGAAGGAGTGGAGTCTGCTGGAAACAGCTTAGCCTTCTGTTTGTCTCCGTTCTTTCTCCCTCTGGAAGTCATATGGCGACAGGGGGATCAAGACTGTACATCATGGTCTGGGCCTAAACACTTGAATCCCCAGTCATGCTTATTTGTGAGAAATATGGTACTGGAACACTTTGAGCATTTTTTAAAACCACTGCAGGACTTTTCCATTATTGGAAAAAGGAGGGTTGTAAGATCAAACTGAGCAATAGTGCCCGTGTGGGCTCTAGGCCCCAAAAAAAAAATCAAAGTAAATTTAGTTTAAAAACTTATAATGAATTAAGAAAAAAACAATAAAAAGGGGACCGGAATCGACGGGGAGTCGAATCGGTGGACGGGAAGGTAAAAAAACTAAAGTATTCGACGTTACCAGCGAAACAGGGACAAGGTCCCAGTGACTCTGCGGAAAAAAGACGACTGAGGAGACCAGAAGGGAAGTTGGGAAGGCAGGCACACATATATGGAGCAGCTCCCAAAAGCATTACTATTGGATTCTGGGGAGTGTTCCCGCGCCGAGCTCTGTCAATGCCAATGTCACCCATATTTGAAGATTGAATTACTGCAGGGGTTCTCAACCCTGTCCTCGGGACCCACCTAGCCAGTTGGGTTTTCAGGATAACCACAATGAATATGTATGAGAGAGATTTGCATATAATGGAGGCAGTGAATACTGAATATTGTGTGCAATTCAGGTCGCCGTATCTTGAAAAGGATATAGCGTTATTAGAAAAGGTTCAGAGAAGAGCCACCAAAATGGTAAAGGGTGCCCCTATGAAGAAAGGTTAAAAAGGTTAGGGCTCTTTAACCTGGAAAAGAGACGGCTGAGGGGAGATATGATAGAAGTCTATAATTTTTTTTTTAAATTATATATTTATTGATGTTTTGAGATCATAGAACAACAAAACACATAGGAAAAGGAAAAATCTCCATAAATACAAAATAAATTATTCCTAGAATAATAACAAAAACAAAATGGATATTAGCCCACATCAAGGGAGCAATAACTAAATAAGAGAAACATTCTATAGAAGAAAACAAGAGACAATAGCCTCACAAAGCTGCAAAACTGTACCCTAGAAGAGACCATTTAAGAACATGGTCTCTAAAACCCCTCATCCTTCCTCAGCCACAGGAGCAATAGTTTCCTTACTAACCAGAAGTTTCTCCAAGTGAGAAGGATCAAGGAAACCATATTTCACCCCTAACAGTGTAACAAGACACTTACAGGGAAATCTTAGGTAAAAGATCCCAGAAAGACCCAATACCCGAGACCTAAGAAGCAAAAAAGCTTTCCTTCTGACTTGGGTAGCTCTGGAGACATACGGGAAAATCTGAAGTTTCCCACCACAAAAAAGATCATTTTTATGTCGAAAATAACTTCTAATTATTAAAGTTTTATCACGATCATTCAAGAGGGAAACAACTAAGATAGCTCTAGAAGTTATGATATAGCGCGAATGCTTAAGAAAAGCTGAGAGACTGAACTTCAGATTAATATCCAGGAATCCCTCCCTTTCCTGTTCCAAGGAAATCCGAACTCTTTTATCAGGAATATAAAACAAACGTGAAATCGCAATCTCATTGGCAACAGATAATAGCAAAATTTCTGTAAAATATTTTCTTAACAAAATCTCTGGTGATAACAAATGAGTCCGAGGAAAATTAATAAAACGCAGATTCTTGCTACGAAAATTATTCTCCAGAGATTCCATCTTCTGGTGTATCAGGCTATTCTTAATACAGGGCATGCCTGCTGAACTTAATGAAAGAAACTGAGAGTCCATGCCGGAGATCTTTCTCTCCATGATCCCCAGCCTGGAATCCACCTGTTGAGGTTTTGCAGTAGTCTCCTGGGAGAATACACAAAACTTAGGAACTATAGTGGTAAGAAGAGCCTCAGTGCGTGAGACAACCTGCCAAACATCCTTTAAAGAAACAGTGGAAGTCAGTACAGAAGAACAAACCTGATCCAAATTACATTGCACAGGAATCAAGTCACTGAGGCCTCCAGAAAAAGAAATTGAACCAGCCCCAATAGGAGAGTCTTGCAAAACCGGCTGGGGAGGTGGGGGGGGGGGGGAGCGGGGTCCGCTCCAGGGAGCTCAAAGAAGCTCCCTCACCTGATGATAATGACTGTGGCCCTACATGTTCTAAAACATCAGTCTTTACTACTATGTGTTTGTCCATAGGACCCAGCCCTGTCACAGTCTTACTGCCTTTCACTTTCTGCTTCCCAGGCATCGTGTTGTAATCTATACATAAAACTACCTACTACATACAGGAGCGCAAACTTCTACAAATTAATGAACGGAGTGGAACGGGTAAACGTAGATCGATTGTTTACGTTATCAGAATATTGAAAGACTAGGGGACATGCAATGAAGCTACAGGGTAAACTATTTAAGACTAATAAGAGAAAAGGTTATTAGAAAAGCTACAGAGAAGAGCCACCAAAATGGTAAAGGGGATGGAAGGATACTCCTATGAAGAGAGGCTATAAAGGTTAGGGCTCTTCATCCTGGAAAAGAGATGGCTGAGGGGAGATATGATAGAAGTCTACAAATTAATGAATGGAATAGAACGGGTAAACGTAGATCGATTGTTTACATCATCAGAATATAAAAAGACTAGGGGACATGCAATAAAGCTACAGGGTAACCTATTTAAGACTAATAAGAGAATTTTTTTTTTCACTCATCGTGTAATCAAACTCTGGAATTTGTTACCAGAGTGTGGTAGGCAAAGGCCTATGATCCACGCTGAATAAAGGCAGGCAGGCCTAAGCAGCTTGACCTGTAAATGAGGCCTGTGGTTAGGCCCTGAGGAGTGAAATTCCCCCCCAATATTGCCTCCATAGAATTGAAACTTAACTAAGCTTAAATGAATATAGCTGAGCAGAAACGAAACTCAGAGAAAACAGTAAACCATTTTAATTAACACTGATAAGATGTGTGCAGCTTCTATGGAATTAATTAACTCTGTTGAGAGAAAGGTTACAGTGCCCTGCTTTCCCACATATTCCAGCTGGAAAGTGACCTTGGAGGAGAAAAGTATCGAAGTTGGTGAACTGACCATTGTAATTGGGACTGAAGGGGGGGAAAGCAGGTGCTGAGCCCAGTCAAAGGTTCTAATTGGATAGCTACGTAATGGTACCGGAACCAATAGAAGGTGTAAGAAGGGTTACCGGGACCAATGGAAAGTTTGCCTATGTCTAGAATGGGAAAGAAAGCTATAAAAGTTGTCTTGCTAGAAACCATTGCTCAGCCATTTTGAATTTGATTCTGCTTGAGACTTGTGCACAAATAAATGATTTGGACCTTCTGAACTGACTCCTGGTATTATTGGGTTGTCTGCGCTCTGCTGCTACATATTCTTGGTGCGTTGGCCAGGAAGGTGTGGTAATAGAGGGTATACAGGGCAATATACCACGACTTTCCGCCTCTACAGGTTTGGTCCTGCCGGGATCGTGCCCTCCCGACGTGGGCTCGGCTCCCAGGCGCCACCGGTCCAGTTGTATCGGAGGGAGTTGGGCCAGGCCTCGGCGGGTGCCGGACCCGGTTGGAGCCAACACCTCGAACCCGTGGGGGGAGTCCGAGGTCCAACTCATGCGCTTGCTTGGGAGCGGGAACTGGATCCGGTGAGTATAGTTTTGATTTGACTAGACAGCTGAGTCAGAGCAGAACTGTTGTTTGAACTCTGAAACTTTGGAATTTGATATTGGTAAGAGAGCCTGATCAACTCTCAAGACGGTCCGATTAACCCTGCATGAGTATGCGCGGGGCGAAACCATCTTCTTTTTGATTTAGATTTTGGAATTTGATATAGCCTAGTCAGCAGAGACAGGATTGGGCTGTTTTTGGGATACGTTGCTAGCATGATTGTGTGAATGAAGTGTGAATGAGAGGTCTGGCAGCACGGACCAAGCGAAGGCGGACTCCTGAGTAACGCATTTTCTGGCCGGGCGACCGCGTCCAGATCGTAAAAAGGAGGAAGCGACCATCGTCTTGTCTTGTTTTTTTTCAACGATCTGTTTATTACATTCATAGCACTGAACACAAACAGTACACACAAACCAGGTTTTACAGTTTTTTGGGTATGAGACTGTCTCCCAGGTGGGGTTGTATCTTATCCACCACCTTGGGAGACTAACAACTATAAACAAAGAAACCAAAACACATACAGAGCATATCCCACGATAACCCCCCTATACCTCCCCCCACCCAATACCCCCCCAGTACTGAATCATAACAATACAAACTCGTCCATGGAGCAACACGCACTGAATTGATTACTGTCCAACCCTAAGCACCTCACTGCGGATTTTAGGCCCCAGATTTTGAACGTAAGGCATCCAAATCAACAGGAAGGTGGCCCATCTCTGTGGGTGTCCTTGCGCCCCCCTTCGCTCCATTAGCATAAGTTGGTGTAGGCTATTACGCCATTCCCAAAAAGTGGGGATCGCAGGCTCCCTCCAATGGCGAAGAATAGGGCCTTTACCCACCAGACAAGCCTTCCGTACGAAAATCCTCTCCCATCTCCCCTTTAAATGAATTGGGCCCATCTGATCCAACACAACCAGCAGACCCGTCCAGCTGAACCTTTGTTGCAGCAAGTCACTGAGATACGCCCCAATTCGCATCCAATATCTCCGAATAGGAGAGCAACCCCACCACATATGACCTAAATCTGCCAGAGAGCACGAACATTTTGGACAACCACCCTCAAGCGTAAGATGACTTCTCAAAGCTCGCCTGGGAGAGAAATGAGCTCGAAGGATGCATTTAAATTGTACCTCACGCCATCGGGCCCCCTCCACCAACAGTGCAATCCGACGCAAAGCACCCCAAACAGAACCCGGCGCTACATCCCGGCCCAAGTCCCTTGCCCACAAACTTTCCACCATTGAATAGTCCGGAGGTGGGCCCAGCAAATCTAATCTCTTCTTTAACTCCGCGATGGTTGGTGGAGACCCCGTCCCCAGGGCCAGAAATTCTAAGATGCGCGCCGAGTGTTCCACGGTTAGGTCCCGACTAGATAATGAACGGACATAGTGCGAAAGCTGCGCATAAGCAAGAAAAGATACTCCCATATTCAGGTCATAGTCCTTGCAAAGCGCGTTCAGAGATCTGCAGCTCCCATCCTGGTCCACCACCTGCCCCAGGCGTCGCAGACCCAACCGTTCCCACTTTTGAAAAGGGGCCGAGTCAAAACCCGGCAGAAAACAAGCATTGCCTCGTAGGGGTAACCAGCTCGAGACCTCAGGAGAGCTGCCCCAGTATTTATTCAACTGCTGCCATGTACGCCGGGTTGCCTGCACCAAAACGCTACCCATCAGACGCGCTGGCAAGGCTGTTCTCCGCAGATGTAATACCGCTTCCAAAGCCTGTGGGGCTACAAAGGCCTCTTCCAAGGCTCGGGGGGTGTAAACCTCCGTATCCCCCAACCAATCCCCGAGATGCCTGGCCTGACAGGCCAGTGCATACTTCCACAGATCGGGAACTCCAACCCCTCCAGATCGCCAACCCCCCCGCAGCCGGCTCAACGGTATGCGTGCTCGGAGCCCTCTCCACAGAAACACTCGAATCTCCCGCTCAACACGCAACAGATCCCGTCGCAATAACCACACGGGGAGAGTTTGCAGCCAATAAAGCACTCGTGGGAGTATCACCATCCCCAATGCTGCCACTCTCCCCAGGAGGGACAAGGGCAGGGGCGCCCAAGCCTGCAATTGCGCTCGGAGTTTTGTAAAGACTCGTGCGAAGTTATCAGCATATAGCCGTGCTGGGGCCCTAGTCAGCAGGACACCCAAATAAATGAAAGAATCATCTGCCCACCGAAGGGGAAATCTTCCCTGCCAGCTCCCCCTTAACGTACCCCCCACATCCAGGGCTTCGGACTTATCCATGTTAATACGTAAGCCTGCAAATTTGCCATACAAAGAAAACTCCTCAAGCAAACAGGGCAGGGACTGTTGAGGGCGCGTAAGGTGAACCAGCATATCGTCTGCAAAGGCCGCCATCTTAAATCCCTGTGACCCAATACGCACCCCACGTATATCGGGGGACTCCTCTATCCTCCGCACCAACGGATCCAAGGTCAACACAAAGAGCAAGGGAGATAGTGGACAGCCCTGACGCGTGCCTCTCTCCAGACAGAATGTATCGGACAGCACCCCATTACAAAGGACAGCGGCCGTAGGGCCCGTGTAAAGCAACTCCACCATCGTACAAAAGGGTGCTCCCAGTCCATAGTAGGGTAAAAGGCGTTTCAAGTAGTCCCAATGCACCTGATCAAAGGCTTTTTCCGCATCGAAACTAATTAAAAGTGATTGGAGCTCCCGCTCATGCGCCCACTCCAGAGAAGCAACAATTTTCCGCAAGTTGCGTACAGCATACCGCCCCTTCACAAACCCAACCTGTGTGTCATGCACCAGGTCCCCCAGCACAGATGCCAGCCTGACCGCTAAAACCTTAGCTAGCACTTTCAGATCGAAGTTTAATAAGGAAATGGGTCGATAGGCAGCCGCCTGGGTGGGGTCTTTCCCTGGCTTCGGTATTAAAGTGATAAAGGCATGGTTCATCCCCCACGCAAAACTCCCCTGACTCACCCTGCGACTGTACATAGCTACCATAGCTGGGGGCGCCAAGTCTCCCAACAATTTATAAAACTCCGCTCCAAATCCATCGGGGCCTGGTGCCTTGTAGCAACTGGCCCGCTGGATAACCCCACGTACCTCCTCCTCCGTCACTGGGGCATCAAGCTGAGCCCGCTGCACACCGCCGTCACCTTGGGTAAATGGAGACCCTGTAGGTAAGCCTCCATGTCAGTTAAAGACCCTTCCCTCTGTGCATATAGCTGCTGAAAAAAGGATCGAAACAATCGGGCTATATCTTTAGTATCCTTATATAAATGTCCCTGTTCATCCCGTAACGCCGCTATTGACCGAGGCCCCCTGTTGCCCCTCAGGCAGCGCGCCAACAGCTTTCCAGACTTATCCCCAAAACGATATAACTGGTATTTATAATACATATGAGACTTTTTTGCCCTTTGATGAAGAAGCTCATTGAGGGACGTCTGGAGCTCCCAAAGTCTCCGTTTGTTAACCACACTAGGATCCCCCGCACAGCGTCGCCGGGCTCTCATAACTTCCTTCTCTAGTTGAACAATCTGCCGTGTCAACAATTTCCGTTTTCGCACGCCATATGCAATAATATCCCCACGTAACACCACTTTGGCCGTTTCCCATAGTAACTCTGGGTCATCTTTGTGTTTCTCGTTATTGGCCATAAATGCCTGCCAACACTGAGCAAGGTACAAGCGAAAATCGGCGTCCCGATACAACCCCACAGGAAATCGCCACAGTCGAGTCGTCGTGGCTGAAGCCCCCCACACAAGGTCCATCCAAACTGGGGCATGATCAGACACCGCAATGGGACCTATCTGTGCATCTTCGACCTGCCCAAATAACCTTTCTGAAACCAGAACATAGTCTATTCGAGCGCTGGACCCATGGGCCCGTGATTGATGAGTGAAATCTCTCTCTGATGGATGCATCAAGCGCCAAGGGTCTACCATACCAAGACGACGACATAAGCCCTTCAAAATTTTTGTCGTCGGGGCCCGTCCGCGTTCCCTCCCACTCTCGGAGGTGTCCATCCCAATATCCAGCACTCCATTCAGATCCCCCGCTAAAATCAACGGGACATCCGGCAATTGCTCCACCCTAGAAGCCAATTGGGCATAAAATTCCCGGTCCACAACATTTGGGCCGTACACACTGCCCAGAACTATAGGCCTACCATCGAGACAACCGTACAACAAAAGGTACCTGCCGTCCGGGTCGCTGTATTCCTTTTCCAATTCAAAACGGACTTGATTACTGATCAGAATGACCACTCCGCCCTTCTTTCCTTTGGCCGGGGCCCCCCAACCCTGCCCCACCCACGCTCTCTGTAATTTAGCATGCTCTTCTGCCGTCTGGTGGGTTTCTTGTAACATGGCGATGTCACACTTTAATCTGGCCAAAGCCTGCAACACTTTATATCTTTTAATAGGGTTACCCACTCCACAGATGTTCCACGAGACAACTTTCAGGTTGGACTGCAATCAAACATAGCATAGACAATCAGCATACCATACAGATAGAGGCGAGCCTTCCCAGCCTGAGGCCCCCCCTTAAACTGCAAAGTGCTCCCAAGACCCACATCTGCAATCTTACCATTAATCTTCAGTACCCCTCCCTGCCCTCCCCCGCCCCTCTCCACACCCCCTCCTCCCTCTACCAGTCCCACCTCCCCCCCCACCCACCCCCCCCAACCCATCCCCTTCCCCCCCCATCCCTTCCCCTTCCCCCTCAACCATCCCTCCCCCTCCCTCCATCTCCACCCCCATCTTCCTTCTTTCCCCTATTATTCGGTCACCTTGATGTGTCCAGGCTCCCCCACCCTCTAACAGTCCCACTCCATTACCCCTAGGTCCCTACCCTACCCCCTCCTCAACCAACACTAGCAATAATAACACTCCCCAACAGTAACAGTGCAAAAACTTAATAACAGCTTGATAATCAAAATGAAACTGCATCAGAGCAGCCCATCTTATCTCCACTGCCCAGAAACAGCCCCGGGGGACCGAGAAGGGAGCATGGTCCGACAAAGAGAGGAGCCAAGCCCCCAACCCGTTCACCTCCTGCCCCCCATCCTGCCGGCATGGTGAGCAGGGCTCAAAGTGGTATCCCCCATGGGGCTACACAGTCCCGTATAGTAAATGCCAAAGAGCCACAGGGAGAAAAAAAAAAAAAATAGCTCGCATCACTCAGGGCCCTCCCGGGAGTCCGGGCCCCCCCCCCCTCGAGGGGAGCAGGCCCATCGGGGCAGTATCGCATCACTCACTGTTCAAAGTCTCCCACTCTCCCCGGAGACTCACAGAATCAAGCATATAGAGGGATCCCCTCTGCATCTCGCAGTCATCAATCCGGCGTGGTAGACACAGACGCGCCCCGTCTTTCCAGGTGGTCGACATAGACCGCTGCTTCTGCCGCCGAGCCAAACACCCGGGGCCGGCCCTCGTGGAACACGTGGAGGCGCGCCGGATACTGCACCGTAAATTTAATGTTCGCTGCAATCAGCCTTTCACAGATCGGGGCATAGGCTCGGCGACGCTGACTCACCGCCACTGAATAATCTTGCGTGATCCGAATTTTGGCGCCTTCCCGCTCTATAGTCCCTCGCCTCCGGGCCTCTCGCAGGATCGCCTCCTTCTGCTGGAACTGCAGGTATTTAGCCAGCACAATCCTGGGCCGGACATCGTTGGGTTTCTGAGGGCCCACCCTATGCACCCGCTCAAGCACCAGTGAGGAGCCCAGTTCTTTTTCCCCCAGCAAGGAGGCAGACAGGGCTTCGATGTAGGTACGCAAGCTTTTATCGCCGATGGAGCTCGGGATCCCCAGGAACCTTAAGTTGCTGCGTCTGGAGCGGTTCTCCAGATCGTCCAGCTTTTCAGCGTGGTCTTTCAGGGTTACCCGAACCTGCGCAAGCTCCAGGGTAAGTTTTTCCACCTCCTCTTCTGCCTGCGATAGCCTTGCTTCCGCATGCTGCACACGGAGCCCAACGGCGTCCACCGAGCTCTGCACCGCCTCTATTTGAGTGCGAAGGGTCTCAAATTGTAAAGATAGGGCCTCCGAGACTGCCGCGGAGATCTCCGTCACTGTTGCCGCCGGCACTGCAGCCGAGGAGGCCCCCGAGCTCGGAGGCGAGTCAGCCATTTTGGAGGTCCCCGGAGCGCGGTCCTTCTCTCTCCTGCTAAGTCTCGCCGCTGCCGCCATCCTCATCAAAAACGCCCGCTCAGTTGTGGTAGTTCGGCAGCACGTCCGTGGAGACAAATTCCTGCGGTTCGCACCGGTATAATGGGGCAGTATTAGCCGGTTTGGAGCGAGGGAGCCCGGAGCTCAGGGAGAACACAGCTTCCCCGGCTCACCACATCACGTGACCTCCCGTCTTGTCTTGTTATTTGTTTCCTCTAAATGTTTCTAGGGCCGTGAGGACCCCTTACCCACGGTCCGCCCTCCTTTTCCCTTCTGTTTGTTGTTGCGCGCACACATCGATATGGGAGGGGCGGGGTCTACTAGGCACACTCCGTTAGAATGTATGATAAAGTATTTTAATAAAGGATATTCAGGAGATTATGGAGTGAAAATGACTGCCTCACGATTGCAGCTTTTGTGTACTAGGGAGTGGCCCATCATAGACCCCCTGTGGCCGCGAGATGGCACATTTAGCCTAGGAGTTATTCGATCAGTTCATCAGAAGGTGCGACTAGCGCACCCTGATCAGTACCCTAATATAGACTCTTGGTTAAGTATTTGTGAGAATCCGCCCCCTTGGGCAAAGCGTTGCTATGAAGAGCAGTGCAGAATATTGTTAGCATTGACAGATCATACCCCGAAGGCAGGGACAGAAGAGAAATCTAGTCAGAAACCTATTCTGGTAGATCCTGAGTCCCCGGGAGTTGTAACTAGACAGCCCCAAGCTCAGCACCCAGTAAAAGTACCCCCGCGTCCTGCGGCAGTTCCGCAGCGACAGCGAGACCCAACTCCGGAACCACGCCCGGAAGAGCAAGTAGATGATCCCCCTCTTGATGATGATTCAGGCACACTTGAGGATCAAGAAAAGGCTGAGTCAGAAGAAGAAGAAGAAGAGGAAGAGTCCTCTCAGGGCGACACAGATAGTACGGTATCAGTAGCTAGTGTAAGCTCGCCTGTAGCGAGTACAGCGCCCCAGGCCAAACGTATTGTGCACAAGCAACCCATTGCTAAGAAAGTTTCTGTAAGGCTACAGAAAACTTCTGTTAAGAAAATGATGCCATTACGGCAAGTCCCGGGACTACCTGTGCGAGATGAAAATGACCAAATAGTCGCAGGACCCCTGAGTCTAGTATATGTGCCTTTCTCCACTGCTGATTTGTTAAATTGGAAAGTGCACTATGCATCTTACACCAATAAGCCCCAAGAATTAACAGAATTAATGCATACAATTATGGAAACTCACCAACCCACTTGGGCAGATTGCCGGCAGCTCCTGTCTACTTTATTTACTACTGAGGAGCGGACACGAATCAAGCGAGCAGCTATTGACTGGCTGGCAGAGAGGGAGGAAGCAGGAATAGACAACCGCGAGGCAGCTCAGAAAGAATTTCCTAACGAAGACCCCAAATGGGATCCAAATACTGAGATGGGGTCCAGAGCCCTATCCCGGTTTCGCCAAGGCCTCATGCAAGGTCTGAGAAGGGGGGGTCAGAAAGCCATGAATCTCTCTAAAGTAACCAAAGTTAATCAGGGCATAGATGAGAGCCCTGCAGTATTTTATGAAAGATTGACTGAAGCATACAGAATGTACACTCCCTACGACCCAGATGCACCAGGAAGCTTATGCATGGTGAATTCTGCTTTTGTAAACCAGTCACAACCAGATATTAGACGTAAGCTACAGAAATTAGAAGGGTTTGCGGGCATGAATGCAACACAGTTACTAGAAGTCGCTCATAAAGTGTATGTGAATCGTGATAATGAAAGACAGAGAGAAAGTGATCGAAGGATGAAGAAGAAAGCGGATTTTTTGGCTGCGGCCATAGTGGAACAGAAAAGGGGAGGTGTCCCTAGTCGAAGGAGCAGAGGAAGAGGGCGGGGCCGAGGAGATGACCGGCCCCCATTAGGCGCGAACCAATGCGCTTATTGCAGAGAGGAAGGACATTGGAGAAGTGCATGCCCGCGACTCGAAGAAGCCTCTCAGGATGAAGGGGAACACGCCCCTTGGAGGGAAAGAGAGAGAGGCCGGCCCAAAAATCGCAGAGGAACCAATCAAGAACAGTATCAACGCGAACGCACGGAGGCCATCCAGGGAGTGGCAGCCGCCACAGCCTATGATCTGGATGAAGCAGATTAGGACAGACCGGGCTCTGAATTCGCTTTAGGTCTCCAGGAGCCTATGGTCAGTATACAAATAGGAGACCAATTCATGGACTTTATGGTTGATACTGGAGCAGAGCATTCTGTAGTAGATAAACAAATAGCCCCTCTTTCTACAAGAGCAGTCACCATCGTAGGAGCGACTGGTGCTAAAGCCACAAAGTCTTTTCTCCAAAATCGTATATGTAATCTAGGAGGACAGCAAATAACGCACCAATTCCTTTACATGCCCGAGTGCCCAGTGCCATTACTGGGACGAGATATGCTAGCCAAACTGCAGGCCCAAATATCCTTTACTGAGAAAGGAGAGATGCAGATGACAGTGAATTCCCAGTCAAAACCTGCTGGACTGATGTTGCTTACTGTTCCACGAGAAGAAGAATGGAGATATTATAGTACCGAGCCAAGTACTGAGTCAATCGTTGATACCTATTTTGAACCTACTCTGAAAAGCATTGATGCCCCTCCTGGAGTATGGGCAGAGGGCAATCCACCAGGCCTGGCCAGACATATAGCTCCAATAATTGTGAACCTCAAGCCTAGTGCACAACCAGTACATGTCAAGCAATACCCACTTCCAAGAGCAGCAATTGAAGGCATCCATCGCCATTTGCTAAGGCTACTGGAGTATGGCCTACTCAAAGTTTGTCAGTCGCCATGGAACACTCCTCTCCTGCCAGTGAAGAAGCCTGGGACAGGTGACTACCGCCCAGTACAAGATTTAAGGAGAGTGAATGAAGCAGTTGAGACCATACATCCAGTTGTGCCGAACCCTTACACACTCTTAGGATTAATTCCTGCTGAAGCTACTCATTTTACTGTTTTGGATTTGAAAGATGCATTTTTCTGCATAAGATTAGCCCCAATTAGCCAACTGCTGTTTGCCTTTGAATGGCAGGACCCTGTCTCCGGGAGACGGGGCCAACTTACTTGGACACGATTACCTCAAGGATTCAAGAATTCGCCCACCATTTTCAGTGCTGCAATAAACCAAGATCTTTCAAGCTACCCAGTGGCCCCTGGGAAAAGAGTACTCCTCCAATATGTAGATGACCTACTGGTAGCTGCTACATCGGAAAGCGAATGTATACAAGCTACTACTGACCTTTTGCAACTATTGGATAAAGCTGGATATAAAGTCTCCAGAGCAAAAGCACAGCTATGCCAAAAAGAAGTAAAATACTTGGGTTTCCGTCTAACCAAAGGAAGCCGACAGCTGGGACGCGAGAGAAAAGAAGCCGTGTGCAGTATCCCAACCCCAACTACCAGAAAGCAAGTCAGAGCCTTTCTGGGAGCAGCAGGATACTGCCGGATATGGATACCCAACTTTGCTCAGATTGCCAAACCACTATATGAAGCCACCAAGGGAGAAGAAAAGTCGCCACTCGAGTGGGGACCTGAACAAGACGCCGCTTTCAAAACCCTGAAAGAAGAATTGATGTCGTCACCAGCACTCGGGTTGCCAGATGTCCACAAGCCATTCCATCTATTTGTGCATGAGATGCAAGGAAATGCCTTAGGCATGTTGACTCAGAAATTGGGACATTGGGAGAGACCCGTAGCATACCTATCGAAACAATTGGATACTGTGGCCAAAGGATGGCCACCATGTTTAAGAGCAGTCGCAGCCACAGCATTATTAGTGAGTGAAGCAGACAAACTCACCTTAGGACAGAATCTACGTGTTACCGTACCACATGCGGTACTTGCCCTGATGGAGCAGAAAGCAAATCATTGGCTCACCAATTCTCGAATGCTGAAATACCAAAGCATGTTATGTGAAAATCCACAAATACAACTGGAAGTGAGCCATGCCTTGAACCCAGCTACATTGATACCAATCAGCGAAGACCCTCCAGAGCATGACTGTATAGAAGTTATGGATACTGTATTCTCAAGTCGACCTGATCTGACAGATGTGCCCCTGGAGAATCCTGATCAGACTTATTTTGTGGATGGAAGCAGCCTCATCATTGATGGACGACGCTGTGCCGGGTATGCAGTAGTCACCCGGGATGAAGTCATTGAATCATCAGCCCTTGCGTCGGGCACATCAGCACAGAAAGCAGAATTGATAGCACTCACCAGAGCCCTAGTATTGGGGGCGAAACTTTTGTTGAACGTATACACCGACTCGAAATATGCCTTCACCACTTTGCATGCACATGGAGCTCTCTACAAAGAGCGAGGGCTCATTACGTCAGGAGGCAAATCAGTCAAATATGGCCCAGAAATATTGATGTTATTAGATGCAGTATGGGCCCCCACATGGGTGGCCGTCATACATTGTAGAGGACACCAAGCAGGAAAAGGAGAAGTGGCCCAAGGAAACAGATTCGCTGATGCTTCAGCACGAAAAGCAGCCATGACAGGCCAAATTTCACCACAGGCCACACCAATACAAGCAGCATTGTTTCCAGTACCTCTTAATCTATGGACACCACGATATACCACCAACGAATTGGAGTACTACTGTAACAAAGAAGGAGGAGTACTGAAAGATGGATGGATTGAATTGCCACCACCAGAGGGCAGTCAACCTCCAGGATGAATAGTGATTCCTGAACTCTTGGGACCAGCCTTTGTCAAAGCCTTTCATCAAGCTACACATTATGGGAAGAGTGCTATGGAAAAAGCACTTAGACCGCACTTTTGTATTGCCTTATTGGCAGCCCTGTCAGCCTCAGTGGCTCGCCAATGCCTGATTTGTGCCAAGAATAATGCCAAACAGGGTCCCACACCACCACCCCGAGTTCAGTCAGGAGGTGTTACTCCCATGCACCACCTGCAGATAGACTTTACCGAAATGCCAAAGTCTGGCGGATACCGCTATATGTTAGTATTAGTTTGTACCTTCTCTGGGTGGGTAGAGGCCTTTCCCACCAGAACTGAGAAAGCCCGAGAAGTTACTAAAGTGTTGCTGAGAGAAATTATCCCCAGATTTGGAATTCCAGCAGTAATAGGGTCGGACAATGGGCCCTCATTTGTATCTCAGATTACCCAACAGTTAGCAAGTGCTTTGCAGATACAATGGAAGTTACACACAGCATATAGAACTCAGAGTTCAGGGAAAGTTGAGCGAATGAATCGAACTTTGAAATCTCAGATATCCAAGCTATGTCAGGAGACCCACCTGAAGTGGCCCCAGGTTCTCCCCATAGCCTTACTCAGAATACGCTCAGCCCCTGTAAAATCATCAGGATTTTCCCCTTTTGAAGTTATGTATGGCAAACCTCCACCAATAGTCCAGGGTGTGAAAGGTAGTTTGTCACAGATAGGTTCAGAAATAACCAGACAAGAACTTCTAGCTCTTAGTTCTGTTCTGCAGACTCTCCATACGTGGATACAGGACCAGTTGCCCATCAATCTAACGGAACCATTGCACCCCTACAAGCCTGGTACCTCGGTGTGGGTCAAAGATTGGAAGAAAACACCGTTGGAACCGCATTGGAAGGGGCCTTATACCGTCATCCTGTCTACCCCGACTGCAGTAAAGGTAGCAGAAATCGACTCCTGGATCCACCACAGCAGAGTCAAGTCAGCAGCAGTTCCAGATCAGGACCAGTGGACAGCAGAGCCGCATCCTGACGTCCCTTGCGTCTCACCCTACGGAGGCAGCCAGCAACCTAGAACCTTTTGAGGACACCCATGAGTTGCAATGTCCTACAGCAGCCAAGTCTTTCGAAGAGGATTGCTGTTTCTAATACAGCAAAAACATTTGTTTTCTTCATTGAATAACTGTGCTTCCATGGACTTTCGTCAGACCAGCTGTAATTGATAAGCTGGCACCGCAGCAGGACATTTGAGGATCTTCAATCAACATCGACACCCATTGAATTGCTTTATTAGCAAACGGGTCAGCATCGAGCCAAGAAGAAGAAGACGTCGTGGTCAAGATTTTCCAGCGGAGACCCAGAAGGACTACAATCAACATGCACCTTTGTTTCTACTTTGTTCTGGTTGCCTGCCTGGGGAGTTTTGAACTTGTTCTTGCTTTACCCCCATGTACTGCCTGCATTACTTCCACTCGGACTGGAATGAAAGTAACTCAGACTTTGCTTTACCATTCTTACTATACCTGTACTGGTACGGTAAGCCGGTGTATTTATAACACCACTGAACTAAATGTTTGTACTAATGGAAATACTAAAGTTTGCTACAACCCGCATCAGAACCCATCTTATTATACTTTAGAAATACGATGGAATGATGCAGATGGCGCCTTACTTAATGCTACCTCCCCACTCACCGACCCTACGAAGTATGCTGTGTTGTATTTTGATGCTTGTGATGCCATTAATAGAGATAGTCGTTCCAAATGTGCCAATTGGGAGAGAACTTATGCTCTTAATGATAAGTATATGTGTCCAGAAGGAACGACTGGATGGGGAGAATGTACAGGTAAACAAGCTCTAGCCAATGAATATAGTACAGCCCCCATTGTAGACTATTATTGCCCGAAGTGGGAATGTGTTTTCTATGCCACATGGAAAACTGGTATGGTAGAGAATACCAGAGACAATCGAATGGCTGCCCTAACCAAGCCATATGTGAAGGATATAGAAAAGCATTGTAAGAAAGGTGCTTGTAATCCATTACAATTGCTCATAGTTAATCCTAGTGCGTGGAAACAAGGGTATAAGTTTGGTCTACGTATTGCAGGTTCTGGATCAGATCCAGGAACCATTGTATATATAAGATTGAATACCCAAGCCCATCTCTCATCACGATACCATATACATAACACTTTCTATGAGACTATGCATGTAAATAAGTTTGATATCCCTCACCCTTCCCAGAATTTGTTCTTAGAGTTAGCAGGAGCAGTAGTCTCCAGTCTACATATTTCAGATTGCTATTTTTGTGGTGGAACTAAGATGGGTGACCAATGGCCCTGGGAAGCCCAAGAATTGAATTACTCAATGACTTATAATCACACTGAACTAAATAAGACCACTAGTGAATGGGTCTTAGCACATTCAATAGTTGGACGTCTGTGTTATGCTCGAACTGGACCCCAGTTCACCTTGCAGGTGGGACAGCTGGTCTGTCTCAGCCAAAAGTTCTATAATGACACCACGAAGTAGACGTCTTGGTGGTCAGGAGTTAATGAATCTGAACCCACCAATCCATTAGCAAAATTCCCTGAACTTGCTGATCTATGGACGAATCTTGCCCAACACCATGCTTGGCAAGCCCCACCTGGCTTGTATTGGATCTGTGGAACCCGAGCATATGCCCGACTTCCTCTTCACTGGGGAGGAGCATGTGTCTTAGGAACCATTCGACCTTCTTTCTTTTTGTTACCCACAGAACACGGAGAGCAATTAGGATACCCAGTATACACTAAGAGACAGAAAAGAGCAGCTCTCCAGATAGGCAAGTGGCAGAAGTGGGATGGGGAAGATTGGCCACCTGAGAGGATTATTGCCTATTACGGACCTGCCACTTGGGAGGAAGATGGCACTTGGGGGTACCGGACCCCAGTGTATATGATAAATTGTATTATACGTTTACAAGCAGTAGTTGAACTAATCACTAATGAGACTAGTCAAGCACTGACACTTTTAGCTAGACAAAGCACGCAGATGCGCACTGCAATATATCAGAATCGCCTGGCACTAGATTATTTGCTAGCAGCTGAAGGAGGGGTATGTGGGAAATTGAATTTAACCAATTGTTGTTTGAAAATTGATGATAAAGGTCAAGTAGTTGAAGATATTGCTGAAAATATGCGAAAACAAGCTTATGTGCCAGTACAAACCTGGCATGGTCTTAGAATACCTAACTGGTTTGAATCTATCTTCTCTGGATTGGGGGGACTTACCACTTTCTTTATGATAATCCTAGTGGTTGTAGGTTTGTTTCTATTATTACCATGTATAATCCCTTGTTGTATGCGATCTATTAATAGTGTGATTGAAAATACTGTAGAACGGAAAACTGCTACTAAGATTTTAGCTTTATGGCACCCCACCCCCAGAACCATTGGTAAAAACCCTACTCCTGTGTAGGTAAGTGATTTACATCTCACACCTTATTAGCATTCGGGTGAGATTAATCAAAGGGTGGAATGTGGTAGGCAAAGGCCTATGATCCACGCTGAATAAAGGCAGGCAGGCCTAAGCAGCTTGACCTGTAAATGAGGCCTGTGGTTAGGCCCTGAGGAGTGAAATTCCCCCCCAATATTGCCTCCATAGAATTGAAACTTAACTAAGCTTAAATGAATATAGCTGAGCAGAAACGAAACTCAGAGAAAACAGTAAACCATTTTAATTAACACTGATAAGATGTGTGCAGCTTCTATGGAATTAATTAACTCTGTTGAGAGAAAGGTTACAGTGCCCTGCTTTCCCACATATTCCAGCTGGAAAGTGACCTTGGAGGAGAAAAGTATCGAAGTTGGTGAACTGACCATTGTAATTGGGACTGAAGGGGGGGAAAGCAGGTGCTGAGCCCAGTCAAAGGTTCTAATTGGATAGCTACGTAATGGTGCCGGAACCAATAGAAGGTGTAAGAAGGGTTACCGGGACCAATGGAAAGTTTGCCTATATCTAGAATGGGAAAGAAAGCTATAAAAATTGTTGTCTTGCTAGAAACCATTGCTCAGCCATTTTGAATTTGATTCTGCTTGAGACTTGTGCACAAATAAATGATTTGGACCTTCTGAACTGACTCCTGGTATTATTGGGTTGTCTGCGCTCTGCTGCTACAAGAGGATGTAGTAAAAGCTGTTAGTGTAGCTGGGTTTAAAAAAGGTTTGGACAAGTTCCTGGAGGAAAGGACCATAAGCCACTATTAAATAGGGACCCAGGATATCACTGCTTGACCCGATACAAGCATTGAGGAACCTGTGTCTTTTGGGGAAACTGCTAGGTACTTATGACCTAGATTGGCCACTATTGGAAGACGAATACTGGGCTTGATGGACCTTGGTCTGGTCCAGTATGGCATATCTTATGATCTTAAGCACTGGAGAGAGTGATGTGTGAGAGAGAGAGATCATAAAATTTACCTTGGAGCAAGAGATTATGCAGAGAAGTGTTGAATTAAGATGATAACTGAAATACAAACATACTGTTGTAAAATATTGCTCTTGACCCTGTTGGATTCTGATAAAATTGGAGTTCAGTTAATTTGGAGTGGAGTGACTTGACTGAGTCTCTAAGAGGGACTGTGATACGGTAACACTGCTGGTCTATATCATTCAGTAGCTCCTTGGTAGTCTCCTGAATTTGAGCACTCAGAACCTTTAAACAAAACAATCTTCAAATTCTATAGAGTGTAAGCAGGAATTTGTATGGGGTAACCTTCTCCAGACCTGATCCTGTTACATTTCTCTCATATAGATATTCATCTGGTTTAACTTGCTTTCCAGTACTATACATGTAATTTAAGTAGGATGTCCGGCAAATAATTTGAAACATCTAATCTGAAACATCAAATTATGCCTATATTCAATGACGTTATACGTATACAGAGTGCCGCTGAATAGAGGTGAAGGGCTATGCGCAGAGGTATGCACCTACTTTGCATGCATAGGGGCCGAATGTCAGTTGATCTACAAGTGAACTATGGGCATAGGTGCCGATATGTATAGTTTATGCATTTGATTTAGATGGCCCAGATTATGCTTGTATTTCTATGTCTGAGCCAAACACAAACTAATGGGGTTATTTTTGAGGCCCTATTCATGATTTAAATGTGAATGTGGCAGCAGAAAAATGTGGCAGCTGCATCCACTTTTAAAATTTGATTTTAGAAAGGCTGCAGTTGAGATGTTCTTGTCCCAGGCATGTCTATTGTCGCCACCTCCTGGCCAGGCGTATAGCCGGGCAGCAGGAGAGTGTCGCCTGGTTGCCCTTAGAATAAGTTTCCCCAAGATGGCTACCAGCTAAGGCTGCTGGGAGCTGTAGTTTGCTTATCCTGGCAGGCAAAGTAGTGTGACCACAAGTGGTTAGGCGAAACAGAGAATATTTATTTGTTCTTGGGTTTTACACCTCGCATCAAAAGTAACAGGGCTGAACAAAAAAACTGGATACTTCTCCAAAACAAAGGAATAAAGTTCACAACAACGTATTCATAGGTTGGTCAGCTTCAGCAATGGCTAACTTGGACACCGGAACTAGCTTACCAAGCTCAGGCTGCTAACTTCCTTACAGGCAAGTTACTTTCAACAGAAGACTGTTTCTCCAGGACCAAGCAGGAATCAGTCCTCACTTATAGGGTGACGTCGGCGCCGACGGAGCCCTCGCGGAGCAATTTTCCCCAGCTTTCAAAGAAAGCCTTTGGGAATTGCAGCGCGCATGCGCGGTCGTCTTCCCGCCCGAAGGTGCCATCTTAGCCAGTCTTCTTTTTTCCGCGGAGCCCTACAGACGTCCCCGTCTTGTCCCCGCGAAAAAGTTGATTTTCTTCTTTGTTTTATCCTTTTTTCTTTCGGTTCGACGCCGATCGTTTTCCCGCCCGGACTCGCGACGCCGGTCTCGAGTCCTCTTACTTTTTTTCGGTTTTTCTGACTTAGTCAGCTTTCATTTTCGTTTTCCCTGGCAGCCCGGTCCTTTGACCTCGCAGGGGCCCTTTTTCCCCCGATGGCTGCCAGTGGGTTTAAGCGGTGTGGTCGGTGTGACCGAAATATGTCACTGACCGACACACACGACTTTTGCCTCCGCTGCCTGGGCCCGGATCATGAGGAACTGATCTGTGGGCCCTGCAGCAAACTGTCCTCAAAGGCGTTGAGAAGTCGGCGGCATCAGCGTGAGAGAATCTTCGCTGACCCCAGCCGTACCCGGACCTCGTCGGAGGCCTCCGTGTCGAAAGGCTCCAGCTCGGACCGTCGCCGGAGCTCCTCCGACCGGGGTTCTCCCTCCGGGGACCATCGTCGGAAGGAAAAACCCGCGAGGGCGGCGTCGGTGGACGCTCCTGGCTCCGCGAGGGCCAGGTCGCATAGCCCCGACAGCCGCCCCGGGTCCTTGGAGAAGGAACACATCCCGAAGCGACCTCGCCTGGAGTCGGAGATGCCTGCCCGGGTAAGTCCTGTGGTCCTTCTGGACTCGCCTCCGCGACAGCCGACGTCGGGCCCGACGCCGTCGGGGCCCGAGTCGGGGGCTGCTGGGTCACCTGAGCTCGGACTCAGGTTGACGGCCTTGGAGAGCAGACTGTCTGCCTTCATGGACCAGCAGAGGGCACTGCTCGCTGGCTTCGCTGGCGTCGCTGCCCCGACCGCCGGGACGTCGACGTCCAAGTCGACCCCGGAGACCGAGCCGATCCTCGAGTCGATGAGAACTCGAGTCGATCCTCGGTCGAGGTCGCCCTCGGCCTCCCGTTCGGGACCGAGGTCGCCGACGCCGACTCCCTCGGCGTCGGGGCGGCTGGCGCCGCACCCTGCCCGGGCCGACCCCACCGAGTCCTCGTCGGAGTCGGTCTGGGAGTCTGAGGAGGAAGAGTCACCTGATTCTTTCCGGACTCGGTGTGTCCCCTCGGACTCACCGGAGTCCGAACCTCGGAAGCAGTCCCCCCCGGAGGATGCCCGGTTCTCGGACTTCGTTAGGGATATGGCCAAGGCTTTGGCCTTCCCTGCGGATCCCGAGGAGGAGCCTCGAGCCGAAGAGCTCGACGCCCTCCAGTATGACTCTCCCGCGAGGGAACACTTTACTGTGCCGGTTCCTCCTATGCTGGAACGACTACTCTTCCGCATGTGGGAGAGTCCGGCCTCCTCGCCGGTCCTGAGCAAGCGGGTCGATTCTATCTATCGGGTCCGCAAGAGCCCTGGCTTTCAAAAGGCGCAGCTGCCACACCATTCCATGGTAGTGGAATCGGCCATGCATCGTCTTAAGAGCCAGAAGATGCACTCCTCGGTGCCTCCTGGAAGGGAGGCCCGTAACCTGGATGGCCTTGGCAAGAAGTGCTTCCAGGGCTCTATGCTCGCATGTCGTGTCCAGACTTACCAGCTATACATGGGCATGTATCTCCGGGATCTGGCTAAAGAGCTAGCCGGATTCTCCGCTGGTCTCTCCGAGGAGCCCTTGCGGAGGTTCCTAGCCTTGTCCACGGGCATTCGGGAATGTTCTAAGTTCATGTCCCGAGCAGCCTATGATGGCTTTGAAGCCTCGGCTCGAGTGGCCGCAGCCGGCATCGGTGCCCGCCGACAGGCTTGGCTTCAGTCGTCAGACCTTGAGCCCTGGGTACAGGACAAGTTGGTCGATGTCCCCTGCCGAGGCGAAAACCTCTTTGGCAAGCCCATGGCGGAAAAGGCTGCACAAATTGAGACTGAGACTCTCACCAGGACCAGGCTTTCTAGGAAGACCTCCGCCCCTTCCCAGAAAAAGAAGGGCTCGGGGAAAAAGTCCTTTTACCCGAGGAAGGCGGCTGCCTACAAACAATACCCCCATTATCAGGCCCCTGCAGCTCCCCAACAGGGCCAGCAGGCCAAGGGACGGGGTAACGGGTCCCGTAGGCAGCAAGCCCCCAAGCCTGCACCACCAGCCCCTGCTCAGCAGGGTGGGGGTTTTTGACTCGCTCAGCATAGCCTCTCCCCCCCCGCTGGTCCCCGCCAGCACCGGAGGCCGGCTGGTTCACTTCGCCCACAGGTGGTCCAGCATCACCGCAGATGCCTGGGTGCTTCAGGTCGTGCGAGAAGGCTACCTTCTCCACTTCCATCAGGTCCCTCCCTCCTATTTTCCGGGAGAGCCTCCGCGCCCCCCTCTGCACAGGGAGTTGCTCCTTCAGGAGTTAGCAGGTCTTCTGCAGGATCAGGCGGTGGAACCGGTGCCACACCACCTGAGAGGTCAAGGCTTCTATTCCAGGTATTTTCTGATACCAAAGAGAACAGGGGGCCTCAGACCCATCCTGGACTTGCGCAACCTCAACAAGTTCCTTGTGCGGGAGAAGTTCAAAATGCTTACCCTTGGAATCCTTCTGCCCTACCTCCAGCAGGGAGATTGGCTATGCTCCTTGGATCTAAAGGATGCCTACACGCACATCCTCATCCACCCAAGCCACCGCCAATACCTAAGGTTTGTGGTGGCGGGAAATCATTACCAGTACAGAGTACTGCCCTTTGGCCTGTCCTCCGCACCGCGAGTCTTCACAAAATGTCTCGCGGTCGTGGCGGCCCATCTCCGGCTTCACGGCCTCTATGTCTTTCCGTACCTCGACGACTGGCTCATCAGAGCAGCGTCCGCTCAGGAGGTCACCAACGCCACGTGCCGCACGGTGGCTCTGCTGCAGCACTTGGGCTTTGTCATAAACTTCGCAAAGTCCACTTTGCTCCCCTCACAGGATCTCGAGTTCATCGGCGCAAGGCTGCACACTCCTCAGGCGCGAGCGTATCTACCGCTCGACAGGGCTCAGCGGCTCATGGACCTAGCCGACCGCTTTCGCAGCCAGCCCCTGGTCTCCGCCAGGCGCTTCCTGAGACTGCTCGGCCATATGGCTTCCACTGTCCATGTGACCCCCAATGCCCGCCTGAATATGCGGTCTGCTCAGTGGTGTCTCCGCCGGCAGTGGCGACAGGCCACGGGCGGCCTCGCAGACCTAGTGCGCGTTTCCGAGCCGCTGATCTCGTCTCTCCGGTGGTGGCTCCGGCAGCCGAACCTGACCTTCGGTATGCCCTTCCAGTCACCTCAGCCGACCCGGGTGCTGACCACCGATGCATCCCTCCTGGGCTGGGGAGCGCATTACCAAGAGGCGCGTACTCAGGGCCTCTGGACCACGTGGGAGTCTGCTCAGCAGATCAACTTCCTGGAGCTCCGGGCGATCCGCCTAGCTCTCAAGGCCTTCTCCCACCTGACTTCCCAACAGTCCGTCCTTGTCCAGACGGACAATCAAGTTGCCATGTTCTACGTGAACAAACAGGGGGGCACGGGCTCCTTTCTCCTCTGCCGGGAGGCTCAGAAGCTCTGCTCTTGGGCCGTCAGTCACGGCATTCTCCTCAAGGCAGTTTATCTCCCGGGCCGAGACAATTGCCTTGCGGACAAACTCAGCAGGGTCCTCCAGCCGCACGAGTGGCGTCTGGATCCCTTGGTAGTTCAGAAGCTCTTCCTCAAGTGGGGCCTCCCCACGATGGATCTCTTTGCCAGTCCTCGCAACCGGCAGCTTCCTCGCTTCTGCTCTCGTCTGCCACACCCCCTTCGGGTTGCGGCGGACGCCTTTCTGATCTCATGGTCGGGGAGCCTTCTGTATGCGTTCCCTCCCATCCCGCTAGTCTCTCGGACTCTTTTCAAGGTTCTCCGAGACAAAGCCTTCATGATCCTGGTGGCCCCTCGCTGGCCCAGGCAGCCGTGGTTTCCGCTCCTCCTGCAACTGGCGGTGGAGGATCCAATCCCTCTGGGGGTACAACCGGATCTCCACACTCAGGATCAGGGGTCCCTTCTGCACCCCAACCTCAGGTCTCTCAACCTCATGGCCTGGCTGCTGAGAGGGTAGTCCTTGCTCCCCTTCTCCTGCCGGCGGAGGTGGAGGAGGTCGTCTTGGCTTCGCGACGGCCTTCTACCCGCAAATGCTACGCCCTTAAATGGCGTCGCTTTGCAGTCTGGTGTACACAACAATCTCAGGATCCCTTCTCCTGCCCGGTGTCGGTGATCTTGCAGTACTTGCTGCACCTCTCTAATCTGGGACTTAAGTCCAACTCCGTCAAAGTTCACCTCAGTGCTCTTTCAGCACATCATGTGCCGGTGGACGGCAGACCTCTCTCCAATGACCCTCTCGTAGCGAGGTTTCTCCGAGGTCTCCATCTACTTAAACCACCTCTGCGCCCGCCAGCGCCTGACTGGGACCTGAATGTGGTGTTGCAGCGGATCACCTGTCCGCCTTTTGAACCTATGGCTACCTGTTCTCTCCGTTTTCTGTCTTGGAAAACACTGTTCTTGATAGCCCTCACTTCCGCTAGACGCGTAAGTGAATTGCAGGCCCTCGTGTCTGATCCCCCTTACACTCGGTTCTACAATAATAGGGTAGTCCTACGGACTCACCCTAAATTTCTTCCAAAAGTGGTCTCCCCTTTTCACATCAATCAGGAGGTGGTACTTCCAACCTTCTTTCCCAGACCACACTCCAGCCGAGCTGAAACGGTCCTCCATACCCTGGACTGTAGAAGGGCTCTGAACTTCTACCTTGACCGTACGCGGGAGCACCGTAAAGCTGCTCAGCTTTTTGTGTCTTTTGACCCCAATAAATTGGGGCTCCCGGTCTCCAAGCGTACTCTGTCCATCTGGGTTGCGGACTGTATCTCTTGGGCTTATGGGGCAGCCGGACTCTCCTTAGAAAGTCGAGTCACGGCTCATTGCGTTCGGGCAAAGGCTACGTCAGTGGCTTACCTCCGCTCTGTTCCGCTGGCAGACATCTGCCGGGCCGCTACTTGGTCTTCGAGCCAGACTTTTGCGGTCCATTACTGTCTCGAGAGGGAGTCCCGTAGGGACAGTGCTTTCGGACAGGCAGTCCTCCGTAATCTCTTTGAGGTCTGAGCAACTCCTACCCTCCATCCCGGATGTGGGCTACCGGTGGGTGATAATTCAGCGAAGATTCTATCCTTCTGTGCTGCTGAGCTAGAGGGAGCTCATTTTTGTGCTTAGGGTCTCCGGTAGCCTTGAGCTTGGGAGTCCCATAAGTGAGGACTGACTTCCTGCTTGGTCCTGGAGAAAGCGTAGTTACTCACCTGTAACAGGTGTTCTCCAGGAGCAGCAGGAATCAGTCCTCACTACCCTCCCTCCTCCCCTTGGAGTTGCAATCGTCTGCTTATGTTCTTTTTGCAAATTTTTATGCTGTCTTTTTTAGCTATGTCATCTGACTGGCTAAGATGGCACCTTCGGGCGGGAAGACGACCGCGCATGCGCGCTGCAATTCCCAAAGGCTTTCTTTGAAAGCTGGGGAAAATTGCTCCGCGAGGGCTCCGTCGGCGCCGACGTCACCCTATAAGTGAGGACTGATTCCTGCTGCTCCTGGAGAACACCTGTTACAGGTGAGTAACTACGCTTTCCTCACAGTTTCCTTCCATACACAATTAGCTTCAAAATGTCCATTGAGTTTTCTTTCAGTTGTAAGCATTGAGGAGAAATAGCTTGGGTTAAAACTACCATTTTCTCTGCTGTACCTTTCACTCAAATCAGCTTCCTTATCTTAAACATTCACTCATTCAGCTGTGCGTGGGGTTCAGCACACTTGCAGCTCATCTGTCCTACAATAAGCACATTGTATTTCTTCAGGACTATTCTCATAACCTTCACAGCAGCTTTCTATTTCCATTTCTTCCACAGAATCCTTACAACACTCTTCAGAGGGTACCTGGCTGTAGAGCTTACTATGCTGCTTCTGCAGCAATTCGTTTAACTTTTCTAGTAATATTTTTTTCTGCTCTATTTCCTCATAGAGCCTTTGGTCAGGGAATGCAGACAAGCTATTCTCCCTATTTCTACCAGTTAGCTGGCTAGCTGAATTGGTCCCTCCAGTAGGAACTAACTCCTTCCATTTTCTCCTGTGCAGGGATTCTGGAACAATCACTTGCCTGAATTCTGGGCCTCTTAGTTGCTCCCCTCCTTCCTGCTCACAGCCATGCTGCCTTCTCTCTGGAGACGCTTGTTTCCCTTGTAGCACTTTTCCTCTTGGCTGTGTTTGCCATGGACCTGCTCTTCCCAGATCCCACAGCTCGTCTCTGCTCTTGGGGCCAGCACTCCTCGTGCTTCCTTGAGCTCCTTGCTTATTCCCTTGAGCTCCTCTCGTTCTCCTTCCTGCTGTGTTCCTCTCTGCTGTGCTTGTGCCTTGGCCCGTGCTTGTCCTCGAGCCCCTCTCTGCTGTGCTAACTTGTTATCGCAAACGCTGTGAAAAGCTCTTATTCAATCACTCACCCACAGAAGGAAAACTCTCAGACAGGCTGGAATGCAAACAGGATCTTTAATGTGCACACAGGATCAGACAGAGAGCCGGTACCCTCCACAAAAGGTCTGAGCCCCGAGGGACGGCCTACAATGCCTTATATACAGTACAGTTTTAAACTCATTCTACAATCCCATTTGCCACAGGTATTTCCTGCCCACCAATCAGCAGCCCCTGGGGAAGGTACCTGGGTGACCTGTCCAAACCGGTATGCTCAGGTCTGCTGATTTCTGGGCTAGGGGCTATTGTGCTCAGACCTGGAGTGGGGGAAGGGTGTCTACTGAATGCCTTCTCTTAGCAGGCTGATTACCTCATGGCTTGGGGGAAGGGCTACCTACAGCTAGACCTCATGGCTTGCCGCATGGCTTGGGGGAAGGGCTACCTACAGCTAGACCTCATGGCTTGCCGCATGGCTTGGGGGAAGGGCTACCTACAGCTAGACCTCATGGCTTGCCGCATGGCTTGGGGGAAGGGCTACCTACAGCTAGACCTCATGGCTTGCCGCATGGCTTGGGGGAAGGGCTACCTGCAGTTAAACCTCATGGCTGCCTCATTCCCCCCTTTTTTAAGTAGGACCTCAACCGCTAGAAGCGGTTGAGGGCTGTATTTGGGACAGGGCCATGACAGTGGTAACCACCTTGCGTTCTACCAGGGTATCAAGGGTGGTGGTCATGAAGCGGTAAAGAATAGGGATATAACATGGTAGAATGGCACATAGCAGTAAATGAAAAGAACCCCTACCACTGGGATTTTTAGTCCCCCTGGCCAACTGAACCACTTCATAAAGCACCCAGGACCCATGGACAGGTAACTAGATCACTTAGGTCTTGGATAGGGTGTTCAATGGAAACACTTGCATCAGTGAGTTTAAAACAACACATACCCTATACCCTCTATAGCAACTCCTGCACAACGTTTTTGTTCCGTGTGCAAAAGTTGCTGTTCTGATTGTAAAAGGTTGCAGGGCCTGCAGAGGCCTCTTCCCTTTGGGACAAAGGAGGGCCGTGTGCAAAACGTCTGCAGAGGCTTCTTTCCTTTGGGGCAAAGGCTCTTTCCCTGGGATCCACCCTTATCAGCATATTAATGGCTTTTTATTCTGGCTAGTGTTGAGTCATTCTGGCTGCACCCTGCCATTCCCTTTGCTTCATTAATCACTGGCACTGTAATCTTCAGGGCATATGAGTACTTTGTATCACCAGCTTTGTTTGGCCTGTTTAACCTGTTCAGGCCTGGCATGTCTTTTCTTGTGCTGGGTCCATTTTCTGTGCACTTTCAGGCCTGACCTGTTTCTTAGCTAGGTCCATTCTCTGTGCACTTCTGTTCAGAGTATGGTTCCCCCTGGCTTTACTCTTGTTGTGCTGGGCTTTGGGTACTCATTTTCTTAGCCCACATGCTTTTTTCCGTGCCATCATAATGTATTACAGCCTCAGGCAAGGATGCAGCCATACTAGACATACCTATCAGCCAATTTCCCTTCAGTCCCAATTTTTTCTTTTTCTTTTCTTGTTTATGGGGGCAAAGGTAATCCCACTAAGGGCAATGGACAAGCAACCATTTGAGACAGATATTGAGACAGATAGGGGTCATCAGAAAAGCAGCTTCTGGTACTGTTCCCTAGAGACAACATACATTGTAATATCATTTTCTTGCAGCTGGTCAATAATATTGAAAACACATAACATGAAAGTATGTTAAAAGCAGCAGTGCTTAATAATGTGATAAAGAAAGCTCTGAGAATAGTACAGCAAAATCTTGAGCTGGTGTGGGTATTGCAGTTGTTGAAGCCGAAATGGCTTGTAGATTTCAGTTACTTTCTAAGAAAACAATATTAAAAGGATAACAATACAATCGTTCACAGAAGCCCCCAAAACCCCCCAGTCAGTCCAACAGTTCTTTTTTCCTGCCTCTCAGCAGTTCCTCAGGACCTCGCAGTGTGCTCCATCCCTCTCTGAAGTCTAAGTTCTGTTTCTCTCAAAAATTTAAACCTCCCATTCTCCTAGGCAGACACCCTGGCCCGTTTTCAATGTGACACACTGATCCAGATAGGGTCTCCTTCACACATCTCAGCGGTGGGCAGCTCTGAGTTCTCGGGATGGTCTGCTCCATCTGGATCCCGGCCACCTCCCTTGTCTTGTGTTACGATTTGGACATTCATTCTTCCAATGTCCCTCCTCTTTGCAGTAGGCACATTGATTGGGGGCCAGGGGAAACCTCGGCCCCCCGTATCCGCGGCCTCGCCCTCGTTCTTCTGTGCTGAACAAAGTAGGAAGCAGTTGTCTAGTGTCCGACCAGGCAGGCTGGTGTGTTTGTATACTACTGGTCATAAGGTCTGTCAGTTCTTGGGGCTTTTCAGTATAGGAAGCATAATGGGTTTTCCAGTTCAACAGGTCCGTA
This sequence comes from Ichthyophis bannanicus, assembly GCA_033557465.1. Taxonomy (NCBI): domain Eukaryota; kingdom Metazoa; phylum Chordata; class Amphibia; order Gymnophiona; family Ichthyophiidae; genus Ichthyophis; species Ichthyophis bannanicus. The sequence continues at coordinate 224,117,959 of CM066041.1, read as the reverse complement.
GTGGAGATAGGGACATAAATCAGGCTGGATGGTTCCAGTGTCACACGCCCAGCAGCATCAAGGTACGGGAGCCCCTGTACTTGTCGTAATGGCATTTGGAGATCATGCGACTGCAGGTAGTAGGCCCTCGGGGTGGACGATTCAAGCTCAGCCTGTGTGCTCTCAGGGGAGGAAATGGTGGAACTGGAGGTGGTACCAGGAGTGTGAGGGGTGGAGGATGTGGGAGGGGAATCTGAAGACGATGGGCTGGAATCCACAGAATATTCCCTAAATCTGGCCCCACCCATCCCAAGAGGAGGTCTTCCTGACTCTTCAGCTAGGGGCGGACCCTGCAGTGGTGCAGATGGGACATGAGGTTGAAGCAGAGGGAGAGGGCGTGGAGGAATGTCTGGAGGGTCCCGCCCCTGGTAGATAGAGGTGGGTGTCCATCCCTTTTGGCGACCACTGGCCGCCACCATTATTCTACACTGATCCTCGTGACAGCGCTGGAACCATCTTGGTCTGAGCTGGCATATGGCCAGCCATGAATCAATATAAGGGAACTGGTCAGGGCGCTCTTTTTCAACAATTTGATGGAGCAAAGACACAGTGGACAGGTCACTGGACCCCTGGGGAGGCCATAACTTAACTAAGGCTGGCCATTCCCTCTCACACAAAAAGGATAATCTGGAGGCGGAGAGAGGTACCCCATAATCCTCTCTAAACCCAGATTTAAAATTGTGAAGCATGCACTGTAGGGGCGTTTTTTCTTTTGACTTTCCTAACCCCATGTTCTAATTCTAGTTCAATAACTAAGTACAGTATACAATGTGGATCAGATCTTTTAACCTAATCTCAATTCGGGGAAAAATGCAATTTACAGTAAGAGAAAAAGGAAAAAAATGCAATTTACAATACAGATCCTATCTAGACTTAATCCAGGAAAAATAATACAATTTACAATACAGACTCTATCTAGTCCTAATTCAGGAAAGGAGAGAGAGACAAAACAACACAAATTTTTTTTTACAATATGGGTCTTGGCACTTTACAAAATATATATAAGCTAGCTATTCTTAAAATGTCCACCAGATGGAGCTCCAGGATCACTTTAACCATGAGGAATAGTAGTAAATACAGCTAATGTCCACTAGATGGAGCTCCAGAATCGCTTTAAGTATATTGCAGTGTAGCTTACACGTGGTCTTTTCAAGATGGCCGCCTCCACGTGCGTTCCACACCGGATTTCAGCTCTGCACACCTCCGGACACGACTCAGCAGTTCCTGAAATGTGGTCCTTGCAAGATGGCGGCCTCCTCGTGCGTTCCACACCGGCTCACTCTCCACTCACAGATGAGGAAAGAAGGAAAGTGATGGACATCTAGGTTTTCTCCTTTAATGATTCTGTTTTTGCTGATTCTGGGCTTAAAGGGAAAAACAGGGATAGGCATCGGGGCAGCACAAATTAACATCGGGGCACAAGGGGAGCATGGGGACAGCACAGATTAACATCGGGGCACAAGGGGAGCATGGAGACAGCACAAATTAATATCGGGGCACAAGGAGAGCATGGAGACAGCACAAATTAATATCGGGGCACAAGGAGAGCATGGAAACAGCACAAATCAATATCGGGGCACAAGGGGAGCATGGAGACAGCACAAATCAATATCGGGGCACAAGGAGAGCATGGAGACAGCACAAATTAATATCGGGGCACAAGGAGAGCATGGAAACAGCACAAATTAATATCGGGGCACAAGGGGAGCATGGAGACAGCACAAATTAATATCGGGGCACAAGGAGAGCATGGAGACAGCACAAATTAATATCGGGGCACAAGGAGAGCATGGAAACAGCACAAATCAACATCGGGGCACAAGGGGAGCATGGAGACAGCACAAATCAATATCGGGGCACAAGGAGAGCATGGAGACAGCACAAATTAATATCGGGGCACAAGGAGAGCATGGAAACAGCACAAATTAATATCGGGGCACAAGGGGAGCATGGAGACAGCACAAATTAATATCGGGGCACAAGGAGAGCATGGAGACAGCACAAATTAATATCGGGGCACAAGGAGAGCATGGAAACAGCACAAATCAACATCGGGGCACAAGGGGAGCATGGAGACAGCACAAATCAATATCGGGGCACAAGGAGAGCATGGAGACAGCACATATTAATATCGGGGCACAAGGAGAGCATGGAGACAGCACAAATTAATATCGGGGCACAAGGAGAGCATGGAGACAGCACAAATCAACATCGGGGCACAAGGGGAGCATGGAGACAGCACAAATCAATATCGGGGCACAAGGAGAGCATGGAGACAGCACAAATTAATATCGGGGCACAAGGAGAGCATGGAGACAGCACAAATTAATATCGGGGCACAAGGAGAGCATGGAGACAGCACAAATTAATATCGGGGCACAAGGAGAGCATGGAAACAGCACAAATCAACATCGGGGCACAAGGGGAGCATGGAGACAGCACAAATCAACATCGGGGCACAAGGGGAGCATGGAGACAGCACAAATCAATATCGGGGCACAAGGAGAGCATGGAGACAGCACAGATCAACATCGGAGCACAAGGGCAGCATGTTAGTGAACTCTCTCCTTGCAGTCACACTTCAGAAAACTCCCCACAAGCAGAAAGGAAAGAAGAGAAGCAGCGATCTATTCTTTATCTCAGGTATGTTTAACTTATCAAGTGCTATATTTTGGTTACTTTTAGAAGTTTTTGGCAGCGCTTTTAAAAGATTCTTAAGAGTGGTAATACTAATATCCTAGGCAATTTTTTTTTCAATATCTGTGGCAGCGCTGCACTTTAAATACCTTTTACTGCAGTTATCTTACTGGTCCACAAAAAGGACTCTGATTTCTCATACTGCAGTTATCTTACTGGTCCACAAAAAGGACTCTGATTTCTCATGCTGCAGTTATCTTACTGGTCCACAAAAAGGACTCTGATTTCTCATGCTGCAGTTATCTTACTGGTCCACAAAAAGGACTCTGATTTACTGGACGAACGATGGCTTCAGAAAACCCCCCCCGGGGTCCCTACTAGGACCGTTCGTGCGGGTGATCGGGCCGCTACAGGTTCCTAGAATTTACTAGGAATTACAGACGGAGTACAGAAAGTAGCAGTACTCACCAGAGCTCTGATCAGACAGGTAGTTTGGATGCCAGTCTATCCAGCCGGTTTTCAATCGGGGATTCAGCCGCAGGGACCGGCTGTCCAGACAAATCAAGGTGTCCTTCCGAGCACAAAGTGGCCCGGGGGCGCCAAGGACCGTTAATCACCTGGAGGGGCCGGTCCCTGACCGGTGGAGGCCCTGATCCTGCAAAAAGCAGTAGTCTTCCAACTGTGGGTGTGATGAGAGAGGCTTTTCTTTCAATTTCCCGGCCAATGCACCAAAAATGTTATCGCAAACGCTGTGAAAAGCTCTTATTCAATCACTCACCCACAGAAGGAAAACTCTCAGACAGGCTGGAATGCAAACAGGATCTTTAATGTGCACACAGGATCAGACAGAGAGCCGGTACCCTCCACAAAAGGTCTGAGCCCCGAGGGACGGCCTACAATGCCTTATATACAGTACAGTTTTAAACTCATTCTACAATCCCATTTGCCACAGGTATTTCCTGCCCATCAATCAGCAGCCCCTGGGGAAGGTACCTGGGTGACCTGTCCAAACCGGTATGCTCAGGTCTGCTGATTTCTGGGCTAGGGGCTATTGTGCTCAGACCTGGAGTGGGGGAAGGGTGTCTACTGAATGCCTTCTCTTAGCAGGCTGATTACCTCATGGCTTGGGGGAAGGGCTACCTACAGCTAGACCTCATGGCTTGCCGCATGGCTTGGGGGAAGGGCTACCTACAGCTAGACCTCATGGCTTGCCGCATGGCTTGGGGGAAGGGCTACCTACAGCTAGACCTCATGGCTTGCCGCATGGCTTGGGGGAAGGGCTACCTACAGCTAGACCTCATGGCTTGCCGCATGGCTTGCGGGAAGGGCTACCTGCAGTTAAACCTCATGGCTGCCTCAAACTGACTGTTCAAACTCAGCAGTTTTAAACTTACCTTTGCTAGGGACCACACCCTTCTCCCAGCACACGTGGGAGCTGCTAGGCTTCACTCTAGCCCTGACGTGCTGAAGTGGGCGGGGCTTGATGCTGGCTGTGCTCTGACTCAGAGGTTCTTGGTTGCCTGGGAAACCCTGAATGCTAGCACTTTTAAAGGACTAGGCTTCCCTTTTCTGCCATTTCCTTTCCTCTGAACTGCCTTCGTCATCACACTATATAAAAATGTTTGGCCAGAAGGCTTGCTGGAGGCATTTTGGAGCAGGGCAAGACAAATATCCAGGGGCGGCTCTATAATGAGGCGGTGACTGCCTCAGGTGGCAAAATCTTGAGGGCGGCAAAAAATGCCCCCAAAACAGCCACCTCACTTCGCCTTCAAAAAGTACAAAAAAACCCAAACAAACAAAAGCAATTGCACAAGTTGCTGCCGCTGCCGAGTCCGCTTCTCGGCAGCGGCAAACTCACCCTCCTTTTCCTAGCAGCCGCGGCTCCCTGCCTCTTAGAGAACCACGGCTGCTGTGCTGTCATCTGCAGTGCCAGTTTTAAATAGAAAGGAAACCGGTACAGAGCCTTCTCACCTCCATGAAGGACCACGTGCAGCTTTGTCCCGCCCCCAAAGGAAGTTACATGTAACTTCCTTTGGGGGCAGGACAAAGCTGCACGGGGTCGGCCCTTCACAGACATGGGAAGGCTCCGCACTGGTTTCCTTTCTATTTAAAACTGAGGGAGACAGGAGAGCTCTGCCAGGGAGGCCGCAGGGCACTTCCTGCTGCCGCGGAGGAGAGCGGCTTCAGCATCCAGGTTCCTTTTTTTAATTTCCCTGGGGGGTTTAGGACTTGTATTGGGCTGATGGGGGGGAGGGGGGTTAGGATTGCTAATTGGCCATGGGGAGGTCTAGGACTGGAAATGGGCGGATGGGGGGTGTTAGGACTGGAGATAGGGTGATGGGGGGGTGTTAGGACTGGAGGTGGGCTGATGGGGGGGTTAGGACTGGTAATGGGCTATTGGGGGGCTAGGACTGGAAATGGGCTGATGGGGGTTAGGACTGGAAGTGGGCTGATGGGTGTTTAGTATTGGTAATTGGCTATGGGGGGTTAGGACTGGAAATGGGCTGATGGGGGAGTTAGTACTGGAAGTGGGCTGATGGGGTGTTAGGAATGGCGGTGGGCTGAGGGGGGGGTTAGGACTGGTCATGGGCTATTGGGGGGCTAGGACTGGAGATGGGCTGATGGGGGTTAGGACTGGAAGTGGGCTGATGGGTGTTTAGTATTGGTAATTGGCTATGGGGGGTTAGGACTGGAAATGGGCTGATGGGGGAGTTAGAACTGGAAATGGGCTGATGGGAGGGGGGTTAGGACTGGAAATGGGCTGATTAGGGGGTTAGGATTGGTAATTGGCTATGGGGGGTCTAGGACTGGAACTGGGCTGATGGGGGGGTTAGGACTGGAGTTGGGCTGATGGGGGGTTTTTAGAACTATAGGTGGTAAGATGGGGGTGGCTAGGACTGGTAATGGGCTGATGGGGGGGTTAGGAATGGTAATTGGCTGTGGGGGGGGGTCTATGACAGGAAATGGACTTAGGGGGGGTTAAGACTGGAAATGGGCTGATGGGGGGGTTTAGGACTGGAAGTGGGCTGATGGGTTAGAACTGGATGTGGGCTGATGGGGGGTGTTTAGGATTGGAAATGGGCAATGGGGGGCTAGGACTGGAAATGGGCTGATGGGGCGGTTTAGGACTGAATGGGCAACAGGGGAGCTAGGACTGGTAATGGGCTACAGGGGGGCTAGGACTGGAAATGGGCTGATGGGGGGTTTAGGACTGGTAATGGGCTATGGGGGACTAGGACTGGAAATGGGCTGGGGGGGGGGTTAGGATTGGTAATTGGCTATGGGGGGTCTAGGACTGGAGGTGGGCTGATGGGGGTGTTTAGGACTGGTAATGGCCTATGGGGGGGTTAGGACTGGAAATGGGCTAATGGGGGAGGGAAGGAGAGTGCTGCTGGCCCTGGAAGAAAAAACTAGGGGCTAGGGCTACAAATGGGCTGATGCGGGAGGATGGTAGAATGGGACTGGAAGGGAGCGGATAATGGGAGGGTCTGCCAGGGGAAGGAGGGGGCACGAAGGGAGCTGACATGGGGAAGGAGGGGGCTGGAAAGGAGCTGACACCTGGGATGTACTGAAGGGGGACTGGAAGGGAGCTGACAATTGGGGATGGGAGTGGTAGGCGGTTGGGTAATGGGGAGGAGGCGGGAAGGGAGCTGACATGCAAATGGCACTGGAAGGGGGATGGACAGAGGGTAGTGTGACTGGAAGGGAGCTGACTGGGGGGGTGGTGGCACTGAGAATGGACGTGAGCTAATATCTGGGATGGTATTTGGACTAGAAGGGGCTGGACAGTGGGGAAGAGGGGGACTGGAAAGGAATGGACACCAGTTGCAGTCATGGGAATGCAAGGCAGTTGACATTGGAAGGTACTGGGAGGGAAGGACTGGAAAGGGGGCTGATACTGGGGAGGGTTACTGGAACTGGAAATGGGCTGATGGAAGGAAGTGAAGAAAACAAAAGAAGAGATAAGAAATGGCAGATGGACCATGGACCTTAGACCACAGAAAGAGAGCTAAGAGAAGACAGGAAAGCAGAAGCCTCAGATCGGGAACAGCATGATCAGAGAATAAAATGGTCAGACAACAAAGGTAGAAAAAATCATTTTATTTAATTCTATTGATTGAACTTTGTGCTATTTTTATATTTTACACAGTATTGGGGAGCTGCATCTCTTATTTATCTGATGTTGCACTGCATGTGGACTCTGGCTTCTTGGGGTTTCAATTTAAATTTAGTCTACATATTATTTAGATTGTGGTTACTTATTCTGTACTTTGATGAGGGTCGATGTTGCGAGTGTGTGACTGAGTTCAGGTGATCTGTTAACATGGAGTTTGTACATAAAGATCTATACTGTACTCTAGTAATTTGACTTGTTCAGCTTTTCAAATAGGTGTATGGATGTTCCAGGGCCCACTGTAGTATTTACAGTGATGCTTTTTTTGGATGGGCTCTTTATGTGAGTTTTGGAAGTTTGTGCTGATATGGTATGGTATGGCAGGTTTGCTCTTTGTTCTAGGGTTTTGTATTAGTTCACAATATGCCTGGTACTGGAGAATAGTGGTTGTTGTTAGTGAGATGATCAGAATCAGATTTTTTTTTTAAAATATTGAGTTCCATGGGTGAATGTCCTGGTTCTGCTCTGCACCTACTGTGGATGTAAAATATACGTTGAAAAAGAAAAAGCAAGAACCATAATGCAGTTTATAACAGCAAAATAAAAATGAGTTATAATTTAGTTTTATAAACTGTGCTGTTAGTTCTTGCTGTCTTTTAGTTCCTTGGTGTGCAAATAGGACCGTACCTAGCCCGGTGCAAGCGGTGCAGCCGCACAGGGCGGAAAGGCTTGGGAGGCGTATTTCGGCTGTCTGCTGATGCCCTGCCGCCGCTGGCAGAACAATAGCAGGCAGCCAAAATGCGCTCCACAAGCCTTTTTGCAGCACTTTAAGCAGGTCTGGTCCCTCCCTTCTCTGACTCAATGTCAAGGAGGGACAGATCTGCTTAAAGTGCCGGCGCCTTTCAGATCGGGCGCATGCCCCCCCTTCTCCTCCCCATTATCTCCATCCAGCGCTGCCTGCTCTTTCCCTCCTGCTGGCGCCTCTGTGAAAAAAACAGAGGGCAGCAGCAGCAGGGAAAGAGCAGGCAGTGCTGGATGGAGGTATAGGGGGAGAGGGGGGGCGTGCGCCCGAGCTGCAAGTCTCACAGGGTGTGATTGCAGCTCGGGACGGCCCTGTGTGCAAACATCTTGCATTTCTTCCTTGTAATCTAATCGGCTTTTTGGTTTGGTCCAGTCTCAGATTGGATTTCTGAAAAAGCCCTGCCCCCTCTAAGGTGTTGGGGGGGGGGGCGCGCCTTTTCATACTTCGCCTCAGGCAGCAGATTGCCTTGAGCCGCCCCTGCAAATATCTATGTCTCTCCCATTTCATATAATGGATGCACGTGTATGACTGGCATAGTCCACATCTAAAGTTACATCTGCCCCCAGACCCAAACAGGTTTTTCCGACGTGCTTATTTTGTCCTTTTTTTTACAGGAAGGCTTAAGAGGGATATCCCTCCTAAGCCTCCCTATGCTTATTTCTGCCTCTAAAGCATAACACTGGACATAGAGTCCTCTGTAGTAAATTAGAAGCATCTATATTTCTAGGTTTCCAAAATGGCCAGGATACTTGAGTAAGTTCTGACATTTATGGGTGCGTGGACTGAAATGCTGAAACTTACATGTGTAAGTTGCCAGGCTTCCACCGTCTGTTTTTCTGATATGCAGATTTATGAGACTGCTCTTCTCGCTGCACGTGGTTATATATTTCAGAAAAGGCTCCATTTTCAGCAGAGCTGTTTTCTAAATTATTGTCAGAATTGCAGACTTGCTGACCTGGATGTCTCAGTTCTTATCTCCATGAGGGTAATTATATCCTGGCCGTCCTGCCCCTGTATGGCTGGTCAGAATCTGGGCGCACATTCTGATCCCGTGGGGGCTAGACATGTCCTCAGGATCAGAATTGGGTCTATGGGCCTGGGCATGTAAGCTGTGGCCCAATTCTGATTGGCTGCACTCCCAGCAGATTCCCGGCTACCTCAGCCAGGCTCCTGAATGAAGCTGCAGTGCCATGGTGTCCCATCGCCATGGCACCTTGGCTCCATTCAGGAGCCATGATCCCCAGCCACCAAAGAACAGGCTCTTTCTCCACAGCCCGACCACTGATCTGGCCTCCCATGGCCACGGTTGGACTGCGGGGCTCCCCTGCACTCCTTCACCTCTTTGAGGTCACCAGGTTCCATGGTCCCCCGATGTCCAGGGGAACTTATTCCACCTCCTGGGTGGAATAAGTACGCTGTCTACCCTGTTGATACCGGATGTACAGGGCTTACCTCAGAATCGGCCCTCTATGTCCAGGGTCGCGTTCCCACCCACCACCTGCCCTCACTCTTCCCATGGCCCTTCCACCCACGAACAGAGCTCCCCACACTAGTCGGCAATATGTGCAGGGAGTTCTTCTGCCACAAGCATGATCCAGATGTTTAGCGGGTCTGGACATCCAGATCAGAATGATCCCCTCATGTGTATTTATATAGAAACATAGAAAAATGACGACAGAAAAAGACCACATTGCCTATCTAGTCTGTCCTTCCCTATCAACTACTACAACAGTACCCTTTTTTTCTTTAGAGATCCTCTGTGTTTGTCCCATGCTTTTTTGAATTCAGATACTGTCCTCATCTCCACCACCTCCACTGGGAGACGATTCCACGGATCTACCACTCTTTCCGTAAAGAAATATTTCTGCATATCACTCCTGAATCTATCCCCTTTCACCCTCATCCCATGTCCCCTTGTAGCAGAACTTGCTTTCAATCGAAAGAGGCTCTCCCCCTGAGCATTTATGCTACGGAGGTATTTAAACGTCTCAATCATATCACCTCTATCCCGCCTTTCCTCTAATATGTACATAATAAGATCCTTAAGTCTGTCCACATATGCTTTATAATGAAGACCAATAACCATTTTAGTAGCCACCCTCTGTACTGACTCCATCCTGTTTATATCCTTTTGAAGGTGCGGTCTCCAAAATTGCACACAATACTACAAATGAGGCCGCCCCAAAGACTTATACAGAGGCATTATCACCTCCTTTTTTCTGCTAGCCATTCCTCTCCGTATGCACCCAAGCATCCTTCTAGCTTTTGCTGTCGCCTTTTCTACCTGTTTAGCCACTTTAAGATCATCAGACAAAACTATGCCTAGGTCCCGCTCTGCTTTAGTGGACAAAAGTACTTCACCCCCTATGCTATATTGCTCCCTTGGATTGCTGCAGCCCAAATGCATGACCTTGCATTTTTTAACATTAAATCCCAACTGCCAAATTCTAGACCATTCTTCAAGCTTAGCTAGATCCCTCCTCATGTTATCTACACCTTCCTGGGTGTCTACTCTATTGCAGATTTTGGTATTATCCGCAAAGAAGCAAACCTTACCCGACAGCCCTTCCGCAATATCACTAACAAAGATGTTAAAAAGAATCGGACCAAGGACAGATCCCTGGGGCACACCACTGGTAACATCCTTCTCCTCAGAGTGAGCTCCATTTACCTGTACTCTTTGTCGCCTCCCACCCAACCAATTTCTAACCCAAGCAGTAACTTTAGGGTCCATCCCTAGGGTGCTCAGTTTGTTTATAAGTCGCCTGTGAGGAACAGTGTCAAAGGCTTTACTGAAATCTAAATACACCACATCTAAGACTCTCCCTCTGTCCAACTCCCTGGTCACCCAGTCAAAGAAATCAATCAGATTTGTCTGACAAGACCTGCCTCTGGTGAATCCATGCTGCCTCGGATCCTGTAATCCGCTGGACTCCAGAAACCTCACTATGTTCTCTTTCAGCAGCGTTTCCAATAATTTACTTACCACCGAAGTTAAACTAACCTGCCTGTAGTTTTCAACCACATCCTTACTTCCGCTTTTGTGTAAAGGCACCACTTGGGCCTCTCTGTATAGGTACCAAAAATCAGTATCTATGCACATAGTCTACGTGCACTGACTGCCCTGCCCCCGGAATGTCACAAAACTGTCATTTCTGCTCTTTGGATATCATTATATGTAGAACAGAATATTTATAATTGTGGTCAACATTATTGGCACCCTTGCAGTTTAACCCATAATGTCCAATATCTCCTAAAAAAGTGGCCAGTGATATGGCTTCGGAGTATATATATGCACACATATTTGGAATATAAAAGAATCAAATAAAACAAGACCAATTAAAAAAGGAAATAGTATGAAAACTGGGACATTGCCAGGACATGATTATTGACACCCTTATAAACAAGTCTAATCAGTTTGAACAGAAGAACCATATTCCTACTGCAGTAAACTTAGACGCACCTGTGATCCATTGTCAGCACTCATGTGACTTGAATCAACCAATGAATAATGACTCTAATGTTTAAAATGGCCACATTCATTCCTGTTCCATTTTCACAATGATGAAGACAGCTGCCTGCGACCATAAAAAAACCCCATCACCACCAAACAAACTTCAAAGGGGTACAAGACCATTTCCAAAGACCTTGGAATTCCTGTGTCTACAGTTTGCAATGTTATCAAGACATTTTCAGCTCAAGGAATTTTCAAGAACCTTCCAGAACTTGGTGGGAAGAGGACAATTAATCTAAGAAGTCTTCGAAGGTTAGTGTGAACTGTTGGACAAACACCACATACAACATCCAAAGAGCTTAAGGCTGACCTGAAGCAATCTGGAGTAGTGGTTTCAACTCACACCATATGCTATGCACTAAACAAAGATTAAATTAGACTTACCTGCTAGTTGTAGTTCCTGGAGGAACTCCAGTCTAGTCCCGGAAACTCTGGGTTGTGTTCCTCTTCCAGCAGCTTGGAGACTGAGAAATGTCATTCTTTGATGACACTGGTATAAGGACATAGGCACCGCCTCCTCACTCCAGTAACCTATTGACAAAGTAGACTCACCAGAACAACAATTAAGTAACAAAACATTTACCAACTAGCGATAAAATAACAGCATAAACTAGAGGAATAACTTTCCCCTGAGAACCTATTCTTATTGCCTCTGAGAACGCATTTTAACTATGGAGTCCCTCGCTTCCCCTCCAGCAAGAGACACGATCGTCATCTAAACCCCCATCTTAAAAAATACCCCGTCTGGACCCAAAGCCCACACAGCTTACTCTTTCTCTTACCTGTGAGCTTCACTGCTTCAGGCTCCATTCCTTTCAAGGACCGGGACAGGATCTGGGACTAGACTGGAGTTCCTCCAGGAACTACAATTAGCAGGTAAGTCTAATTTAATCTTCCTTATTGTCCCTCCAGTCTAGTCCTGGAAACTCTGGGGATGTAACAGAGCAGTGAAAGAATTCAATGGGCGGGACCTGCTAGACCAGCCTGAAGCACAGCTGCTCCAAAACAGGTATCCCTACTCGCCTGTACATCCAGATGGTAATGTTTGACAAACGAATTTAATGAGGACCACGTCGCCGCCTTACAAATCTCTACCGCCGGAACAAACTGGTACTCATCCCATGAAGCTGCTTGCGCTCTCGTCGAATGTGCTCTCAAGCCGTTTGCCCCTTTAATCCATCTGGCAATTGACGCTTTTGACGTGGCCTTGCCTTTCTGAGGGCCCCCAAACAACACAAATAACCTTTCCGATTTTCTGAATTCTGCCGTCCGTCGAAGATACTTCTTTAAGGCTCTACGGACATCCAAGAGATGCAACTGTTGCGTGCAAGAATTCTCTGAAACCCTCTGGAACACTGGTAGCGATACTACTTGATTGACATGGAAAGGAGACATTACCTTCGGCAAAAAAGACGGCACCGGTCTCAATACCACTTTAGACTCATGAAAGGATAGGAAAGGCTCCTTACACGATAAGGCTTGTAACTCCGAGATTCTCCTTGCCTACGCAATCGCCACTAAGAAAACCACCTTCAGGGTAAGATCCTTCAAGGAGGCCTTAGCCAAAGGCTCAAACGGTTGGCCTCCTAACACTCCCAACACCAATTGTAGATCCCATGGAGGAACTACCTGTCTGCACGGTGGCCTCAGAAGCCCCACAGTTTTTAAAAATTTCTTAACATCTGAATGAGCGCCCAGCGCTTGCCCCTTGATTTTTCCCCTATAACAAGAGAGCGCTGCCAAGTGTACTCTCAAGGAAGATGCTGCTAAACCCTTCTGAAAACCATCCTGCAAGAATGCCAAGACCTGCTGCACCGACGCTCATATAGCCTGCCAATTCCTGTCTACACACCAAGCTTCAAAGATGCGCCACACTCGAACATATGCTAGAGAAGTAGATCTTCTACGAGCGCCCAACAAGGTACCTATCACTGCCTTAGAGTACCCTTTAGCTCTTAATCTTGCCATTTCAAGAGCCATGCCGTAAGTGAGAACTGAGCCACCTGCGGCATCCACACCGGACCTTGCGACAGCAGATCCTCCCTGACCGGTAGGCGCCACAGCTTCCCTACTACGAGCCTCCTGAGATCCGCATACCAAGGCCATCTCGGCCAGTCTGGAGCGATCAGAATCACTAGGCCTTTGTGCCGCTCTATGCGTCGCACTACCCGGCCTATTAAGACCCACGGAGGGAACACATACAGAAGCTGCCTTTCCGGACAGTCCTGTATGAGGGCATCTATCCCCTCCGACATTCTCTCTCTTCTTCTGCTGAAAAATCGACCGACCTTCGCTGACTTGAACGTCGCCATGAGATCCATTATTGGTGACCCCCAACGCCTCACCACCATCTCGTACACCTCCGGATGAAGCACCCACTCTCCGGGATCTATCTTTACCCGACTCAAATAATCAGCTGCCACATTGTCCACCCCTGCTATATGTGCTGCCAACAGAGCCTGAAGGTTTTGTTCGACCCATCCAAACAACTGATCTGCTTCGGCTTCCAAGGGAGCACTGCTGGTGCCTCCCTGCCTGTTGATGTAGGCCACTGCGGTCGCATTGTCTGAAAACATCCTGATCGCTCTGCCCTGTAGATAAGGGCTGAAAATTTAGTAGTGCACCCGCGACTGTTCGCAGTTCCAACCTGTTTATGGACCACGTTCCCTCCTGTTCGTTCCACTGACGCTACGCGAACCTTCCTTGAAAATGAGCTCCCCAGCCCAGGAGACTCGCATCTGTAGTCAGCGGTAACCAATTTGTCGTTTCCAAGGGCATGCCCTCTTCTAGAGACCCCGGAAGCAACCACCACTGCAATGCCTCACGCACTGCTTCTGGACACAGCAGTCTCCGGGACAGCGGATCGTTCTGGTGAGACCATCTTCTGAGTAACGCTCCCTGCAATGGTCTCATATGTGCCCTTGCCCAGGGTACCAAGTCGATTGTCGCTGCCCATCGTACCAATGAGCTGCAGATAATGCCACGCCGTCAGACGTGGCTTGCTGAGAAACTGTCGAATTAACCGTCTCAAGCCGAGAGCGCGATGTGGAGGCAGAAAAACCTTGCCTACCGCAGTATAGAAACGGGCCCCTAAGTACTCTAGGTTCTGAGATGGCACTAACCTGCTCTTGGACATATTGACCACCGAACCTAACCTTTGCAGGCAGTTGACTACCCTGGAAGTAGCCGCCACGCTTTCTGTTCATGACTCTGCTCGAATTAACCAGTCGTCCAAGTATGGATGAACCTGAATGCCTTCTTTCCTCAGTGCCGCAGCTACTACCACCATGACCTTGGTAAACGTCCTTGGAGCCGTCGCTAGCCCGAAAGGCAACGCTTGAAACTGAAAATGCCCCATTGGCACAGTGAATCTGAGAAACGTCTGATGCTCCTGACAAATCGGAATGTGCAGGTACGCTTCTGCCAAATCGAGGGATGTCAAAAACTCCCCTCTTCTGACAGCTAAGATGACCGATCTTAACGTCTCCATATGAAAATGAGACACCCGCAGACACTTGTTCACTCTTTTTAAATCCAGAATTGGCCGACAAGAACCCTCTTTTTTTGGTACCACGAAATAAATGGAGTATCGAATGAAGCCGCATTGGTCTCGCGGAACCAGCACTACCACTTTGAGCGCTATTAATCTTTCCAAGGTCTGCCTGACCGCCTCGCACTTGCGATGCGCCTTGCAAGGGGACTTCACGAACGAGTTGGTCACCGGTCACTGAAACTCCAGCGCATAGCCTCTTCGAATCACCTCTAACACCCACTGGTCTGACGTAATCTGGATCCAGGCAGGGTAAAAATCCTGTAAACGACCTCCCACTGGAATCTCCACCTGGGTCCCCCTGGCTTCATTGCAGCTTCCTGGCACCCGCAGTGGCGGCAGTAAATTCCCTGCTCACTCCATGGAACCCTCTAAAACTCTGGTTTCTATAAGAAAAATGCCCCGTCTGATTCGGAGTAAACCTTGAGGAACGAAAATGACGAAAATCCCTCTGTGGCATTCTAGCCATCGGAGGGAATCTGCCCTGTTTCTGCTTATCCTCCGGAAGCCATGGAATCTCCTAGATCCTTAACAAGCTTGTCCAAATCTTCCCCGAACAGCAGCTTGCCCTTAAAAGGAAGCTTACTTAACCTGGCTTTAGAAGACGCATCTGCTGCCCAATTGCGCAGCCACAAATACCTCCGCACTGCTAACACCGAAGCCAAACTGTTCGATAGCCCCCTAATGAGATCGTAATGAATATCTGCAAGATACGCAGCTCCTGACTCCAGTTGAGCCACCTCACCTATGGACTCCTCAATCCATTCTCCCTGAAGCCGCTGAGACCAGCGCAAAAGGCTTTCGCCACCCACGCTCCACAAATAGACGCCTGAATGGAAAGAGCATTCACCTCAAACACCTGCTTTAACAAGGCATCCAGTTTCCTATCCTGTGCATCCTTGAGAGCTGCACTCCCCTCTACCGGAATGGTCGTCTTCTTGGTCACCGCCGAAACGGCCGCATCCACTCTTGGTGCCTTAAAGATTTCCTTATCTTGCTCTATTAGTGGATAAAGCCGAGACATAACCCTTGAGCCCTTGAGTGTCGCCTCTGGCATGTACCACTCATCTTGGATCATCTCCTTTATCACTCTGTGCATGGGAAAGGCTCTCTACGTCTTCCAAAACGCTTGCAACAGTGGATCCTCTAATGTAGCCTTGTCCACCGGCCCCGATTCCGGCATATTAAGTGCTTTAAAAGACTCCGAAATAAGAGCTGGCAACTCTTCCTTTCTAAAAATGCAAACCACCCTGGCCTAGTCCTGCTCCACGATCTCTCCTTCTTCCAATTCCTCCTCTATCTCCGGATCTTGCTCCCCCTCTTTGAAGAGCAAATCCTCCGAAACCTCCGAAGCTCCTGCTGCTCCCTCTGCATCCGCGGTCTCTTCGGCAAAACCGCCGAAGTCCCCAAGGAGAAAGGAGTACCCGGTCTCTTTTGTCCCCCGCTAGGGCCAAAAGAAGCAGCGGCCTCCCTCTGGGTGCCACCGAACGCCCTTTGAATAAACGCTATAAAGTCTGGCGAAAAAATTAAAGATAAATCACCAGGCCAAGACGCATGAGCGAGAGGAACATCTGGAGAAGTGGAAGGCCCCGGCATGGGCTCCACTGCCTCCACCTCGGGGGGCAGAGGTCCTTGTACAGCCGCCTCCTGCTCATCTCTCACCTCCAACCGTTGCTGCTCTGCAATGGAAGTTTGGCTACAACCCTTACAGATCCCAGTGTCCGAGACTGAAGATCTCTTCACTCCACAGAGTAAACATAAGGTTTTTGCAGGCATTTTCCAGAAATCAACCAACGGCCCAACAGTCTAAGATTTTCTTCACCAAAGCAAAGATTGTTAACAAAAGGCCCCCCCCAGCAGTAGCCCCGCTGAAACGGCCTGCAAATCCTGCGGGTACTTTTTTTTTTCTCCTATAAAACTAAAGTAGAAATGCACAGGAGACCTTCCGACCTGAAAAATGAAGAAAGTAAACAAAAACAAAGCTTTACCTCTGAAATAAATGCTTTTGTTTCCCCCCAACCGCTAGCGGCTTTTCCCGCACAAACCGCATGTGGCGTGGGCGTGCTGCCGGATCGGGCAAGAATTACCCAGTCACTGCTGCCACTGTTCTCTGTGGCTTACTTACCCCCGGAACAGCGTTTTTAGAAGCCTTTCCCCTCTTTCACTGTAGCAGGGCTGGCTGACTTTCCCCGGGTCTGTTGCCTGCCGATCTGACCCAGCCGGGAGCAAAAACAACATGCTGCGCTGCAACCAGGGCTCCCCCCCTGCTTTGGCACCCGAGCGCTGACAGGCAAGACTTCTGTGAGGCCCTCGGATGCCCCCACACCACAGCTTTTCACCGGTCCCCGGACAGCCACCAGAGTCTGTTCCTGTTACCTCCCGCACGTTACCTGGGAGCAGCAGGAGGAGGGGGAGAGAGGTCTCTAGCTAAAACAATTTAAAGGTACAGCCCTGAACAAAAGAAACTAACCAATTGCAAAAATAGCCCAAATCAAATTAAAACCTAATCACTAATGTAGAACTAATGTAAAACTAAGCCAATCTACAAAAATGTCCTTAATTGTTCCTCTAGTGAGCTGGGAACTCCAGGATCACATCCTCCAGCTGCTTGGAGACTGAGCAAACTGGAGTGAGGAGGCGGTGCCTATGTCCTTGTACCAGTGTCATCAAAGAATGACGTTTCTCAGTCTCCAAGCTGCTGGAAGAGGAGCACAACCCAGAGTTTCCGGGACTAGACTGGAGGGACGATAAGGAAGAAGGACTTATTTATTTATTTATGTGATTTTTATACTACTCTCTCAAGTAATCAGGGCAGTTTACAATAAAAACTCCATTATTACATTACAGTATAACATCATTAACAGAACTAGCAACAGATAAAGTGCCAGCTGAAATCATTAATATATACAGAATTAGATTATAACTCAATTAATAACTTATTTACAATTCTCATATGAGATTCTGTATTTCTGGTGTAAAATCTACACTTCGTTCATGATAACTGGGGGATTGTGATACTGTATCAGATCTAATGTTTGCGGAGAGGGGGGAGAAGGGGAAAGCTTGAGGGAGAGAGGAGAGGAGTGTTTATGTTGGATCATCATTATATTCCTGAGCCTTCATGGGCAAAGACCAAGGAGGACCCCACTGCTCAAAGATAGACATAAAAAGGCACTCCTGATCATTGCCAAACACACCTTGAGAAAACACTATCCTTCTGGGAAAATGTTCTGTGGACAGATTGAACCAATTGAGCTCTTTGGCAATGCAGACCAGTGATACATTTACAGGCAAAGAAATGAAGCTTATATGGAAAAGACACCCTTTCTACAGTTATATATTTTGGAGGTTCCATAATGTTGTGGGGCTGTTTTGCTGCCTCAGGAACTGGAGGCCTGGAACGTATTAAAGGAATCATGCAGTCAGAGGACTATCAAAGTATTTTGGAGCAAAATGTGCTACCTAATGTCAGAAAGCTAGGTTTGGGTTGAAGGTCATGGGTCCTCCAGCAGGACAGTGACCCAAAACATACATCCAGAAGTACAACAAAATGGTTAAAAAGAAAAAAATGGACTGTTTTAAACTGGCCAGCAATGAGTCCTGATCTCAATCCAATTGAGAACCTTTGGAAAGAGCTGAAATCTGCCATTGGTGAAAAGAATCCTGGAAACATTCATGAGCTGCAACAAATCGCAGTTGAAGAGTGGGAGAAACAACCAGCAGACAGATATACGAAACCTATAGATGTCTACAAGAAACGTTTGGAGGCTGGCATCACCGCCAAGGGTTGTGCAACCAAATATCAGTGAAAGGAGCCATTAATCCTGTCCAGATCATATTTTTTTTCTCAGAAATTACTATGTTCTAAGTTGCACAGACATCTTATTTTTTTGTTGTATACCTTTGAACATTCTATTAAAATATTATGATGACATATAGTTGGAATATTTGCAATTATTTCTCAAGATATTGTACACAAAATACCTAAAATACAAGGGTGCCAATAATGTTGACCACAACTGTATATTCTGCTCTATGTACAATGTTGCTGAATATTAAAAGGGTTGGACATGGCACCAAATGACTAAGGACTTTTCAAACAATGACTGAGTAGTTAAAGGTGCTATGAAGACAGTACAAAAGCTTTTGAATATCAGTCTTTAAATGTTCTATATCCCTTTGCCAATCCCCTCAATCATTCACTCTGAAAGGCGTTGTATCTCTGAGCCATTCTCCTGAATTATCTAGTCCTAGAGGTGGCAGATTCTGTATCCCTGTGGCCCAGGGTTTCAAAAATTCATCCAGGGGCATTACTTGCCTAATTTGTTCTGGGGAGGATGAGTGGTAGGAGTGCCTGCTGAGTGCATTGCTTCCCTCGTGAGTGCACATCTCATCCCTATGTGACCCTTTGCTTCTCTACTCTCCATTTAACCCAGATACAATCATCTTTCTCTCCCATCGCCTCTGTCCTCTCTATCCCCACACTACCTCTTCACTTTCACTTTCCTCTCCCCCATTCTCTCCTTGCCTCACTGTCTCTCCTTCTCTATTCCAGTTCTTTTCCTTTCCCCTTCTCTCCTCCATTCCTGCTGCCTGCATCTCTCTCTCTCTCTCTCCCTCTCCCTCTCTCTCTCTCTCTCCCTCTCCCTCTCCCTCTCTCTCTCTCGTCACATCTAATTTGGGCAGACACTTCTTGCAATTCCTGGGCCCCATTCTGTACTGAAGACACCACCTTCTCTTCCTGAAGCTTTGAATGGTTGCCTCAGCTGGCAAAATACAATCCATTTGTCCCAAGTGGGCAGGTCTGAGAGTTTTTCATACCCTCCCTGTGACAAATATTTCCATTTTTTAAAAATTAAAGAACAGTCATTTTGCTACTATTGTCTTGACTTCTTGTTAAGTGAGAGGAACAATTCAGACCCCTCAATGATGCAATGAGGAGACCTCTAAAACTGCAGAGGAATATTTTATTGAATAGAATTATTATTTCCTCATATTTCAAAGTTTAAGAAATGATAATTTCCTGAGAGCAATTCTTTAGGGGCTGAATTTTTATTTAAAATAAGTAGACATGAAAAATATGCTTAAAGACACATTTCATTTATTATCACAGCAGTGATAAACGGATTTTAATTTACGAGACTTGTGGATTCCCAGACAGCCATTACTCACCTCCTTTCCTTAGAGTGAGGAAAGCAGCCTGCCTTATTATTCTTGGCTCCTCACCGCACTGTGAATATATGAACAGTGTCCAATCAGGATGCTTTGATTTTGTTTTCTCTGCTTGACTCGCCAGTGTTCCAAAAGTTTATAAATATTTAAAAACACAGAGGTTGAATGAATAAGTAAAGCACAAAATTGAGTAACACCCAGGTGGCTCACACTATGGGCACAGTATATGGGGAAATGAGGATGATGTGAAGGTTATGTCCATGGTTTCAACCAGATATAAGAACATAAGATATGCCATACTAGGTCAGACCAAGGTCCATCAAGCCCAGTATCCTGTTTCCAACAGTGGCCAATCTAAATCACGAGTACCTAGCAGTTTCCCCAGAAGATACAGGTTCCACAATGCTTATACTGGGGCAAGCAGTGGATTTCCCGGGTCCCCTTTAATAATGCTTTATGGACCTTTACTCTATGAACTTGTCCAAACCTTTTATAAACCCAGCTACACTAACAGCTTTTACTACATCCTCCGGTAATGAATTCCAGAGTTTGATTACGCATTGAATGAATATATATTTTCTCTTATTAGTCTTAAATAGCTTACATTGTAGCTTCATTGCATGTCCTCTAGTCTTCTACTTTTTGATGGCATAAACAACTGATCTACGTTAACTTGTTCCACTCCAATCATTAATTTATAGACTTCTATCATATCTCCCCTCAGCTGTCTCTTTTCCAGGTTGAAGAGCCGTAACCTTTTAAGGCTTTCCTCATAAGGGTATCCTTCCATCTCCTTTACCATTTTGGTGGCTCTCCTCTGTACCTTTTCTAATTCGGCTATATCCTTTTTAAGATATGGCGACCAGAATTTCACACAATATTCAAGGTGCAGTCGCACCATGGAACAGTAAGTATAATATCCTCTGTTTTATTCTCCATTCCTTTCCTTATGATTCCAAGCATTCTATTAGCTTTCTTGGCTGCCACTGCACACTGGGCAGAGGATTTCAACGTATTATCCACGATGACACCTAAATCTTTTTCCTGCATGGTGGTTTCTAAGGTGGTACCTTGCATCGTGTAACCATAGTTTGGGATGTTCTTTCTTAGGTGCATAATTTTGCACTTGACCATATTAAATTTCATCTGCCATTTAGATGCACAGTCTTCCAATTTATAAAGGTCCTCTTGCAATTTTTCACAATCCTCTTGTATTTTAACAACTTTGAATAATTTTGTGTCATCTGCAAATTTGATCACCTCACTCATTATTCCCATTTCTGGGTCATTTATGAATATATTAAAAAGCAGGAGGCCCAGCAGAGATCCCTGGGGTACTCCACTATTTACGTTTCTCCATTGTGAAAATTGGCCATTTAGCCTTACCCTCTGCCTTCTTTTTTTTTTTTGTAATTTAAGTTTTTATTAACACACAGCAACACCAGCTTCACATAACATTCCAACTCTCTACATCTGCTTACATATATTAATAATAACCACAGGAGAATACAGTTTCCAAAAGCATGCCTCCATTTCCTTCCCCTACTTCCACAGTGTTGTACGCTCCGTAGCTCTACTGCTTGTGTTCACCAATTTCCCACACTAACACAAAAACCTGTTTACTAGGCATCTTTGTTTTAGTGTTTAAAATTACTTTCTCCCCTCCCCCCAGTGACCACAAATACGTTCCCTCTCTACACCCTCTTCCCCTACCCCCCTCACCCCCTATCCCCCGACCCCTCACTCCCTACCCTCACACCTCCTACTGGTCTCCATTGACCCTCCCATCCACTCCATCAACCCTTTCTCCTGCCATCCTTCATATCTCTGCCAGACTTCCAAATGCCCCCTCCTATTATGTTGATATGCCCCCACCAAACTCCTATGCCACACATGCTCCATTTTACCTATTACCTCCTTTATAGAGGGGGCCTCCTTATCCTTCCACTTCTTAAAGATTGCCAATCGTGTTGCTACCACACTGTAGCCTAAGAAAATGCTAAGTGGTGCATTCCCTCCCTTCTCCCCATCATTTAATACCACCCTTGACACAGTTAGGTATCTGCACCTGCATAATCTCATTATATAACCTCGCCACCTCTCTCCACAAGTTCTGCATCTTAGGACACCCTCAAATCAAATTCAGCAAATCTCCCCTCCCCCGCAGTCCTTCCAACACTCCCCCGACCTTTCTTTATAAATCGCCTGTATTGTAGCTGGCGTCCACACCATTCTCAAATGTATTCTCTACTAGAGGTGTCTCCCATGCCAGTAGTCTTTCCTGCTCATAGATTCTTCCCCACCTCCCCTCATCCCAAGGGCCGACAATTTCCTTCTCCCTGCCATCTGGCTTTGCTCCCATGTTTTGCATTGAGGATCTTATAAAGCTGGTATACAAACCCCCTTACTGTTTCCTTCCTCTCCGTTAAATCTTCAAATAATGTTGGTCGACCTTGCAAGTCCCTTCTTACCCCTTCTTGCTACAAAAACATAAAACCTAATTGCTTATATGCAAACTGGTCAGCCTCTTTCAAGCCATATGTCTCCTTAATCTCTATAAAGTTCTTAACTTTCCCCTGCTTATCCACTACCTTTCCTACCCTTATCAACCCTTTGGTGGCCCATTCTTTGAACACCCCTCCTGCCTTTCCCGGTGCAAAGCCCCCCCCCCATCCACTGAATATATGTCCCCCTTGATATTTTTTTCCCTTCTAGCAAATACGTCCTCCACTTCTTCCAAATCTGTAATGTAAGTTCCTTCTGAGGGTTCCTTACCTTCTCACCCTACCCCTCCCCTAAACTATTCCACAATGTTGCCTCCAAGCTTTTGCCCCTCTCCTTCTCCATATATACCCATTGAGGAGTATCTCCCCTCTCCTGCCATGCAAACAAAGCTCACAATTGCGCTGCCTCATAGTAATTGGCGACACATGGCATTCCTAGCCCCCCTTCCTCCTTTACCTTATACAACATTGCTTTCCCCACCCTTGGAGCCTTCCCATCTCAAATAAACATCATAATCCTGCCCTGGAGCCACCTTAAAATTGCCTTTAGGACTCTACTGGGTAGCGCCATGAATAAGAACAATATCCTGGGGAAGATGTTTATCTTAATTGTTGCTATGCGCCCTAACCATGACAAGTGGATCCCCTTCCATCTAGATAGGTCATTCCGCAAATTATCTACCAGGGGCCTGTAGTTCCATTTGTCTAAAGTATTTCCCAACTGAATCCCCAAGTACCGAAAAGTTTTTTGAGCCCACTTAAAAGCAAAACCCTCCCGCAGCCTCATTTCAAGTTCCTTTGGCAAACTGAACCTTAATATTTCCATTTTGCTTATATTTATCTTGTATCCCGCCACCTCACTATAGCTCCCTATTGCCTTCATTAAGATCGGTAGACTAATAAATGGTTGGCTTAGGGTAAAGATCACATCATCCGCAAACAGTGCAACCTTACTCTGCTGTCCCCCCACCTTTATCCGCTTTATGTCCATCTGCTCTCTAATGTACTCAGCTAAAGGTTCTATCACCAGATCAAATAGCAGTGGCAAATAGCAGTGGCGACAGAGGGCACCCCTGACGTGTCCCCCATCCTAATCGGAAGCTATCCGAGTAGCTGCCATTCACTCTTATCCTAGCCCTGGGACTTGCGTACAGGGCCCGAACCCAACTCACAAACTTCTCTCCCAACCCCATTCTATGAAATACCTGTATCATGAACTGCTCATTCGACTTTGTCAAATGCCTTCTCAGCATCCACCATTACAAACACAGCCTCCCTCCCCATCTCCTGCACAGCCCAAATGATATTCAGGATTTTCCGTATGTTATCCCCATCCTGTTGCTCCTTTATGAAACTTAGCTATGTAATCATTCAATCCGAGTGCCTTCCCCACCTTGAGAGCCCTGATAGCTACTCGCACCTCCTCCTCACTTACCTGCCTCCCCAACTCCAAAGCCTTCTCTGCTGTTAACGTCTACATCTCTCAAGGAATTGCTCTCCCTTCTGCTCCACCTCTTGTACTTCACTTTTATATAGTGTCTCATAATATTCCACAAATACTTCCCTAATCTCTGATGACTTATACACCATTTTCCCTTGTTGGTTGCGTATTCCCCTGATACAGGACTTCTGTTGTTTCACTTTCAATCTACTCGCCAGAAACCTCCCCATTTTATTCCCCCCTTCATAATGGGCCTGCCTCAATACCGTCATTCTATGTGCTATTTCTGCAGCCCTCAACTGACTCAGCTCCTCCCTTAATTTTATCAGCTCCGCTATCACCTGGGGATCATGATCACATTGATGCCTTGTTTCCAATGCCTTTATCCTCTGCTCTAGTTGCCTCTCCGCCTGCCCTTTTTTCCTCTTCTCCTGAGCCGCAATATTTATCAAGTGACCCCGCACCACCGCCTTCAATCCATCCCAGGCCGTTCCCATTGCTACCTCCCCTTTCAAATTGTGCCCCAAGTAATCTTGTATGACTGCCTGGATGCTGTCGTACCGCCGCCCTAGTGGCCAAAGGTTGCTAAGGTAGGTCGGGTGGACATGAGTTATATTTAGGTTTGGGTTTGGTTCTTCTATGCGGGGTCTAGGTATCTTGGTCCCAGTAGCCTTCCGTATACCAAAATCTCCCAAAAAGGAACACAAAGTCCGAGTGAGGGGAAAAAAGGCATTTATTTCCCTCAATGCAAAAGGTTCAATGTTTAGAATCTACATCAACTCAAAATGACCTTAATTCAGGTTAAGAGAAAAATAAACAATTATTGCATTACAGGTCTGTTATGTTCACAGGGATTATATATATCAAAACCCTCAGCCTGGTTCAGAAGTTATAGCTTTCAGCGTTGGTCAGGGACTCTAGGCTTCCAGCCTTGCAATAACTACAATCCATTTCTGTGTCTGATGGGTCTGTAATAAATTCCACCTGCATTGGTTCAGAGTATGAGAGCTCTGAAATCGTGTCAGCAAGGTTAGGTAGATTATCCTTAGGCTTTTCGTATAAGCTTTGTACCAGCTTCCAATGTTCTGGGCTCAAGGTTAAACCTTGGTCCTGTGCCCTCTCAATGTGAGAACAGCCTCTTCTATCCAAAGGCTTCTTATTAAAAAGTGTTTTGCTTGATAAAAGTTTACATCCTGTCTTACAAACAGTTCAGTAGGGACAGCTCTCCCCTGTCTCCTGTGCTTTCTGTATCTCAAGGTTATAGCAATTATTATCAGAGAAATATGGATTACCTTTTTCTCTCTGTTGATCCAATCGAGCTGAGGCTTGAGGCCTAGTCCTGCTGGAATCTGGCCTGGCTCGTATTGCAGGCCTTCTATTCTCCAGCCGGCCTTCGGGTAGTGTTAACCCACAGTCACACCCGTACCTTCTCTTCTCTGTGCCAGGAGTGTTGTTTCTTATGGAGACCCCTTTTCCTTCCTCTGGGGAATTCTTTATACCTTGCCTCCCAGGTTGCTGGCTTCTGCCCAACTCTGATCCAGGAACGGTTGCCCTAATCCTTCTCTCTCCAGGACTGGCTTCCTCTTGGTACCTTCTCTCTTTGGAGAGTGTACCTGCTTTACTCCCGGTCTCCTTGCAAAGAACCTCCTCTCCAAGTTCTGCTGAGTCTGCTGGCTCTAGTCCTTCAGCTAAGTCTCTTGCTTCTTTTTCTCTCTCTCTCCAATCCTCCCAGCCTTTCTTAAAAGGAACTCCTCCTTTCCTGGATTGGATGCTGGTAGGCATTACGTCATAAGCTCTGGGGCGTGGCTCCCTAGGCCTTAGAAAGTCTCTCTTGCTCCCCCTATCTGGCTCCTCGTAATGTTGCATCCTGTGTTGGAGTCTTTTTTCTGAATTTAAAACACTTTTCTCTGACTGCATGGGGTCTGCAGTACCACAATGCGACCCACATACTTCTTCTCCTCCAAGAAGGCGACATTCAAATGCCAAAATTTGGCCCCATAAGAACATAAGAACATCTTTCTCCCCCACTAGAAAGGTGATATTTACTGGTGAATGATCCGTCCAAGTTATACTCCCCAATTCAACCTGCTGAGTTTTGGTCACTTACTGACCACTCATCCATATCATATCCAGCCTGCTGTAGGTTCCATGTACATGGGAATAAAACTTATATTTTTCCCCCAGGTGACAACACCCCCACATATCTACCAACCCCAGGTGTTCCTTAAGTCTCAGGAGACTACACCATTCTTTCTGCCCTCCTCCCCAACCCCCTCCACTGTTATCCAACCTCGGATTGACAGATTGAAATCCCCCCCCAATATAATTGGTGTCTCCCTTAGACTCTCTAGCTCTCTTAACATCCTCTCTTAGAATTCCTCTCTCTGCGTATTAGGCCATACATGCTAATTATCCAAACCTCCTCTCCTTTAATCTTCAGCCTAACCCCTGCTCACCTTCCTCTATTATCTCTCCGTTTCTGCACTACTGCATCCTGATACTGTGCACTTATTAGGATCCCCCCTTTCCTAGGATGTGCCCTCTGCCCAGCCAGCAATGCCCTCGGATATTTTTTTGAGTATACAATCTTTCCTGCCCCACCTTCAAATGTGTCTCCTGTATGCACAAAAGGTCCACCTTCAATCTAGTCGATGCTTACGCCATGTTTGTACCTACTATAAACTGAAATCTATCCCGACTCTTCACCCCTTCCCCCTCCCTCCCCCCTTCCCCTGCCTCCCTCCCCCTGCACTTCCCCCCTCTCATTCCCTTTCCTTTCCCCTCTACCCCCTTCCCCCCTACTCCCACCCCCTCCCCCAGCCACCTCCAGATCAGAGGCTATTTGCGGAGTCGTGCAGCACCTGCCACACCCTTCCCTTCTCCCTACTTCCTCCTTGTCCCCACACAGCCCCCCTCCTACCCTCCTCCCCCTCCCTTTACCACTCTTCAACAAAACAAGTCTCTAAACAGAACCTTCTAACAACCCAACTTCTCGCCCTTCCCCCACACCTCCACCTGATATCCCTCCAGTACAATACAATACCATATCATAGGGCGTATCCCCCCTGCTACCATAGAGATGATATGATTGAGACGTTTAAATACCTCCGTGGCATAAATGTTCAGGGAGAGAGCCTCTTTCAATTGAAAGCAAGTTCTGCTACGAGGGGACATAGGATGAGGGTGAAGGGAGATAGATTCAGGAGTGATATGCGGAAATATTTCTTTACGGAAAGAGTTGTGGATCTGTGGAATAGTCTCCCAGTGGAGGTGGTAGAGCTGAGGACAGTAACTGAATTCCAAAAAGCATGGGACAAACACAGAGGATCTCTAAAGGTAAAAAGGGGACTGTTGTAGTTGTTGATATGGAAGGACAGACTAGATAGGCCATGCGGTCTTTTTCTGTCATCATATTTCTATGTTTCTATGTAATGTCTGCACTTGCAGCTTTTCACCCCCTCCCCCCTTGTCCAACTTTAAAGTCTTAGTCTCTCGCTCCACTTGCAGCATGCCTTGCCCCACTCTTTTCCACATCCTCATGCCAGGTCTTCATATTTTCACCACTTAGCACCTCTGCGCTGTGACCGTCTGTTATCCTCCTCCTTCTCTGACCTTTTTCCTCGCAGCTGCCGCCCCAACTGTTTCCTCTGCTCACCATCCTGCTCCCTCCAGTCACATTCGGTGCATGCCTCTGCTTCTTGCTCTTCCAAGCCGGCTTCCCTCATCACCGCCAATGCTGTCACCACTGTCTGCACTCTCCATGTTCTCTCCCCCTTGGTGAAAGACAAACCAAAGGGATTCAACCAGCGATATCACACCCTCTCATTCCATAGCACTTTGGTTATGGGGACCAGGGCTCTCCGTCTCTGTAAAGTCCCCAGTGAAAAATCAGCATATAACGGCACCGGATAGCCCTGCCACTGAAAAGTGCTAAGTCTTCTCATCTTGGCAGCTATTCTCTCCTTTATTTTGTAATCCTTTAAACCTAAGCTTTCTTTAGAAGTTCAGATGACAAGACTTTGACTTTCATACTTTGGACACATCATGCAAAGAGAGAGATCATTAGAGAAAGACATCATGCTTGGCAAGATAGAAGGCCAACGCAAAAGAGGAAGGCCAGTAATGAGATGGATCGATACAATAACAGCAGCTACGGGTACCAGTCTGTCAACAATGAGCTGCCTGACTGAAGACCGAACACAATTTAGGACAACTGTCCAGAGGGTCGCCATGAGTTGACACCAACTCGACGGCACTTAACAACAACAACAACAAAGAAATTATTATGTCTCTAGGCCTGTTAGCCTTAATTGATTCCAGGGCCCAATGCACTCTGTTTATCCTTATTTCCTCTACGACCTCCTCATCACCTCACTGTCACAGGGCCTCCAAACAAATGGATTCCGCTATTTTTGCACAGTTCCTGAACTCCAACTCCTCTGGAACACCCCTTATCCAGAGATTGTTCCTTCTGGAATGATGTTCCAAGTCCTCCAGTTTCAGGAGCATTTGCTCTTTCCAATTTCCTTCTCCACTGACTTTGTATTCCAACTTCTCCTGCTGCAGCTCCAGTGCCTCCAGTCGATTCTCGTGGTCCCCCATTCTATGTGTTACCTCCTCTACCTCCTCTTTTATACTGCTTATAAGCTCACCAAGTGCATTTTTTGCAGTCTGTACCTCTGTTTTCAACTCCTCGAACCACTCCCAGAGTTCTTCTCTTGAGATCTGCTTAGACGGGCCATCTGCAGCTTCTCCCTTCTGCGGTATGCTTCCTTTTCCACTCCTCTCTGCATGCTCTCTCTGCGAGTGATCACTGGCTGTCATTTTAGCCTCTCCGGCTCCACCACTCACACCCACAAACGCGTAGTCGCGTAGATCTGCGGTTTTCTTGTGGGTCGCCATGCTCCACTGCCTCTCCTCACCTCCCTGGTGCAGTTACCGACCAACAATCTCTCCAGTTGGGGGCCGTTAATGCTGATTTAACGGGCGGTAACTCAGGAGCTCTTTGCTCAAGAGGCCATCATGGCGGGTGACGTCACTTCCACCTCACCTCCTATCTTTTAACCAGTTTCTGAACCACAATACTACACTGCCTCCAATCCCAAGACTTTTTAAGCTGGTGGTTCAGATGTCAGTGCTCCTGCTATTAAACTAGTGTTATGATCTATGGGACTATCAGGATGACTTCTTCACCGTCTGCAAGTAGTCCAAAATACAGCAACCAGGTTGATTTTTAAATAGTGTAAGAGAGTTTCAGTGGCCCCCATATTGGTGTGTATACTCTGGTTGCCAACCTGGGAGAAGATTAGATTTAAACTACTGTGCATAGCCTCTAAAGTCTTACAGGGTAAGTGTTTGGAATATATGGCCAGGAGATTGAATTGGTGCATACCTGCAGGCAATTACAATCTAGCAGGGTTGGAGGTGCTATCAGTATTGACCATTAAAGCTTAGATCTAGAGCTTTTGCAGAAGTAGTCCCGGAATTGTGGAAGGAGGTTAATTATCAGCAGTTTTGAAAAATTTGAAAACATGGGTCTTCCCTGAGTAAGGGGAAGGGAAGGGGGTTTACCTGCATTAGTGGAAGGGTAATTATGATTGGATGTACAGAGGGAGGGCAGGGTTAGTTTTTTTATTCTTTAATGTTGTTGTATGCTGCTTTAGCTTGTCAGCAGTATATACAAATTTAAGATAAACAAATAAGTGTCTAGGCCACTGAACTAGCTGATCCCTGCTGCATGCTGAACAAATAAATACCATGAAGTCACAACAGGCCTTATCTCTCTGCTATCTTCTCTTTAAGATGTAACTCCTCTCTCTTACCTCTTCAGCTGCATACAGGATGGAAAAGTCGATTGGTTTATTTTAGAAAATATCGAATATCTAGTTAATATTCAAATGCCAGTGCTGGTATTGTTCAAACACGGCGACAGTGTTTGAATATTTGGGGCTGATATTCAGTGCTGGCGGCTAGGCTATTTCATGTTCCTAGCTGCCACTGTGTTAATTAAATCCCAATACTGAGCACTGGAACTAAGCTGGCGTCTGGCACAGAATATCTGGGATCAATAGAAAGTGGCGTCGCTATCTGGTTAGTGGTAATATTCAGCCGCTGATTGGACCACATAACACCCATCATGAAGGATTTACATTGGCTACCTCTTCACGCCAGGATCCAATACAAATCACTGGTTCTTACCTTCAAAGCTCTAAATAACTACCCCCCTACACCAATCAGCACGCTAATCCATGGCACCCTAGAAAATAGAAGCAGAAGATCTACTGCACAGAACACGTTAGCAGTCCCCAACCTAATGACTAAATGCACAAAAGCTACCTCCAACAGAGCCTTCTCCTTATTCGCCCCTTTAAACTGGAATGCACTCCCCCATGAAATCCGTGGAATAAAAAGCATCATTCTATTCAGAAAAGCTTTAAAACTCCACCTATTCACAAAATATTACTCAGAAACCTCCAATGATAGAAGCACATCCAACAACCTGCAAACTTCCCCCATATACCTGCCGCCCCCCGCACGTCACCTTCTCAGATAATGGTTAGCTTCACAAAACTAATGCAACAACCACTTACATTAAAGTATTGTACACAGTTTGTGTTAATATGTATATAGTTCCCCTGGTTTCCTTCCCATGTTCAATTTCCTGTTCTCTGTAAAACTCAATGTTGTTTGTATACATTGTAGTATGCTTGTTTGATGTACACCGCGCTGATTTTAATAGCGCGGTATAGAAGCAATTGTTAAATAAATAAATAAATAAATAAATAAATAGCAATATCTGGTTAACGTTACCTCATCCCAATAGCTGTCCTATCTTTAATGGTTAAGCTATCAGGCTAATGGCTGAACATCACCACTATCCTAACTGAATAGCGACTGGCACCATCCCTGATTCGACCTCAGCCTGACCTGGTTTTAACCATGCATTTTTTACACAGTCTGTGTATAGTGTCTCTGAATATCGGAATGAGCATGTCTCAGCTCATTAGCAGGTCTTCTAACCAGCTAAAATGCTTTGAATATCTCCCTCCCCTTTATGTATATTCAGTGCCATATAGAAAAATGAGCATCACAGCTGTTCGGATGGCAAATGACATTCATCTGCTATCTGGATAATTTTAGGACAGCTTTTTTGCTGATTTAAATTTCTCCATATAGCTATATGGATAGCTGACTAAATCTCATTCCTGTCTGTATAGTTAGGCGGAACAGCCACCCTCTGTCCTTGCTCAGCCTCGGCACTGTCCGGATATTGGCCAAGGCAGTCTGTAGTGATTTTCAGGAACACTATTCAGATAGTGGAGCTGTAAACTAACAGATAGGGCACTTATCTGTATAGCAGCTTCCTTTATATGAATAAGAGCTTTTGAAGATCGACCAGTTTATGTATCTTCATTCCATAGCAATACTCTGGTGAAGAAGAAGAGGCCAAAGGTGTCTCACTGAGATCCTGTACCAATAACAAGTACTGTGATAAGGAAGCATATCATAGCTCAGGAAGGAGCTATAGAAAAGGTGAAGTGACTCTGAACAAGCAACCTGTCAGTTCTGGTAGAAATAAGAAAACAGAATTTTGCCATAAAAGACTACCAGTCCCAGAATGCACCAGGTTTCCAACAGCCATTAGAGGAGCTGAAGTGGGGAAACGTGTGTTCAATCAGGAGGGCTATGAGGTAATCCCTAAGCACTCATCACAAAGGGCAGGGCCTGATTCAGCACAGCTGCGCTGTGTTAGGGAGGAGCACTCATCAAGGCAGAATAAGAGTAGAGTTTATTCTACAGATGACCATCTTCATGATCACCTTGGATATCCAGAGAATTGTCCTCAGTATCCTGAGAATCAGCTTGAGTTTGATCATCAGTTTCATCTGAAGGATCATCAGAAGCAGAAGCCAAACCGGACGGACAGAGAGGGAAAGAGAGCCTTTGGAAGAAGGAAGAGAAAAGCCTTTGAGAGGTCTAGAAGAGTCCAAAGCAGTACGTATACTGGGAGGTATTCCAAGGGCCAGCATACACCATTGGACTGGGGAAAGCCAGAGGAATGGTGCTGCAGAGCTAGGAATCACCAGAGGCTACCTGTGAGGGAGACGGCTGCACGTGGAAGGGACCCTAAGACCTGTGCCAGAAGGTATGTGAAGAGAGATCCAGTGTCCAGGGATCTGGATTGGAAGGCTGGACATAAGAACTGGACTACATACTGGCCAGGCTATATAGAGAGGAACTCTAGCAGCAATGGAAGCTCAGGTATGAACACTGATCTATGCCCTAGCTATAACCTTGAAAGACAGCAGGGAAACAAGTATTCTCCTGAAAATGCTCCATTGAGAGATTCATCTGTGCCAATCCATGATATTGAACCCATGCTTGTTGAACAAGGGGGAATAATAGCAGATGAGGATCCTGTTTATATGGACTGCTCTCTATCTAAACTCCGTTGGTAACTTTCTGTTATAAAGTACAGCAACCATCACAAAGAAATATAAATTTGTTCTTTAATCTACTCAGAAAAGCTCCTGAAGCAGGATTTGGCTCACACAGTAGAAAGCAAGCCAGCTAAAGGGGTTTCAGCTGGATAACTGCTAGCAATTAAGCCTTACCTAATTGCTTGTGAGCTAGGAGAGAATCACTTCTGTATCTATGTGGGAAGTAATCAGAAGTTAACCTGAAAAGAACAGTTTGTTTCTTGTTTTGTGGCTTTTCATTTGTTGTTTTCCTGATTTTGACTTTGTTTTTCCAAGTTAACACTGAAAGCAAGTAACCTAATTTATGTGCTACCAAGCATATCTGTGTTGGGAGAAATAACCCCATAAATAAATATCTTATTGGCTTTACCCAAGAGCACAACTAAATTATTGTCAGCAGCTGTGTCTGGTGTGAATGAACTACATTGCCCACAATACCTTGCAAATCATATAGAAATATGCACTTGCCAAGAGTGTGAAGATTCTCACCCAGGCAGCCGTCTGACAGTACTTGTGAAAAAGCAGCTAAGGTTGGAGACAGAAAGACAGCTACTAAACATTTATATTTAAGTCTCCTTCTGGTAGTATCTTTTAAAGCTGTGTCTCTTCTTCTTTTCACATTTGTGGGAGATATGGGAGAGGACTCAATCAACTCCATTTTCTCTATGGACTCTCTTTTGCTCTCCATATATAGTGACATCTTCACTCACTCCAATGACAAGAAATTCAGTCAGTATTCAATGGAACAGTATTCAAAGGGCCACATTTAAACATATAAGTTCCCTATCCATGGATTTTTAGAGCACTATCCGAATAGCCCCACTGAAAACCTCTCCAATCCATGCGGTACTATATGAATAGTGCCAAGATGGAGTTAGGTCACTGAGAAAGTGAACATGCAGCTATACATACTGCCTCAGAAAGATCTAAGCTAGAATGTCCCTGTTTAATGTATATTACCAAATTAAAGGTACAATGTAAACCGCTTTGACTGAAATGATAAAGCGGTGTAAAAAACCTTTTAAAATTGTGATAAGGAAGCTTGTAGTGAGCCTATGGAAATAGGAGAAACTAATGATTTTGCTTTTAAGAAAAGTGACATCCCTGCAGTGCACAGGTTTCTGCTTTTACCTAAAGAAAGCAAGCAGAGAGAAACTGAACCTAGGCTGCCACACCCAAGCCCTGCTCGCGTAGTCGCAGGCTTGGAAGATAATTGCAAGCACCTGTCCAGAGAGGGGGAGACACTGCCCGGGAAGCAGGGATATAAACCTTGGCTAGAGAGAGAGCCGGGAAGGAGGAGAGAGCCCGGGAAGGGAGAGCCCGGAGGAGAGCCCGGGAAGAGAGAGACCAGAAGGAGAGAGCAGAGAAGGCTTCAAACCCCAGTTCCTGATCAGACGGTTCAGAGAGTTCAGAGGTGGGAGCCCAGGACTCAGCACAGGAGTCAAAGGAGCCAAGCCTGGAACAGGGAGCCATGGCAGAGCTCCAGGAAGGAACTCAGGGAAGTGAACCAGGGACTGTTTCCCAGAAGCTGGAGGGAGACTGGTGAACACAGCCAGGGAGAACTGACCACAGCTTCAGGTACAATTTATCCTTACTGGGTGGAGCTGTGCTCTAGAGAGACACAGGGATCCTCAGAGAGAATACACCCTGAGACATACATTAAAAGCTCAGAGCAAGGCACTGCATTACCGGAGCCAGAGGAAATGCAGGTTGAGCCTATTGAGCAGTATTTATTGCCTCCAGAAGTACTCATGGACTATACGCTATGTCAAGCTGTTAGCATTGAGTCCCTTTGCTAAAGAATAGCTGAAAAGATAAAGTCTCCTGAAAAGTAGAGTATTGAAACCTAGCCTGAACTGAAGGTAGGAACTTGCTCTTTTAATGGGAAGATACCTGTTGCAAGACAAAGGTAAAAAGAAGATATTTTTACTTTGTTGAATGAAGAAGCTGTGTTTTCTTTAGCCGTTATATTGATAAGCAGCTGCCTATAATTAATGACTGTGAAGCTCATCCAGCCTAAGTTGTAAATAACCTTGAGCGAATGAATGGAGAAGTATCCTGTTACAGTCTACATGGACTTTGTTTGTGTTTGGGGAATACATTTTGTCATTTGCCTTTACTTTCGGTTTCATGACTACACTTCATCTTAGAAGACCAAAACGACAACTCCCGGCATGCTTCACTGGGAAAAATAGTTTATTCAACCTTTTATAAGAGACGTTAATGGCAACCCTACTCCTCTAAGCCTTAGGCAGAGGGCTGGGGCGTGACAAAATAAATACTTTTAAGGACATAAAAACAGGGGGGCGTATTCAAAACGCTTAATGTGGTTATCAGATTTGCTAACCGCGTTAATTCTGGTGAGCAGGATATTAATTGGCACATACTTGTTTTGTGTCATTGAATATCTTCTTCTAACATAAGAACATAAGATATGCCATTCTGGGTCAGACCAAAGTCCATTAAGCCCAGTATCCTGTTTCCAACAGTCACCAATCCAGATCACAAGTATCTGGCAGGTTCCCAAAAAGGCAGACAGGTTCTACAGTGCTCAACCTGGGGCAAACATTGGATTTCCTGGGTCCTCTAATAGAAACATAGAAAAATGACGACAGAAAAAGACCACATAGCCTATCTAGTCTGTCCTTCCATATAAACAATTACAACAGTCCCCTTTTTTCCTTTAGAGATCCTCTGTGTTTGTCCCATGCTTTTTTGAATTCAGATACCATCCTCATCTCTACCACCTCCACTGGGAGACTATTCCACGGATCCACCACTCTTTCCGTAAAGAAATATTTCCGCATATCACTCCTGAATCTATCCCCTTTCACTCTCATCCCATGTCCCCTCATAGCAGAACTTGCTTTCAATTGAAAGAGGCTCTCCCCCTGTGCATTTATGCCACGGAGGAATTTAAACGTCTTAATCATATCAACTCTATTTCGCCTTTCCTCTAAGGTGTACATATTAAGATCCTTAAGTCTGTCCTCATATGCTTTATAATGAAGACCACTAACCATTTTAGTAGCCACCCTCTGAACTGACTCCATCCTGTTTATATCCTTTTGAATGTGCGGTCTCCAGGGAATTCCAGCAGGAATCAGTCTTCACTTATGGGTGACATCGGCACCGACGGAGCCTGTGCAGAGCAATTCCCCAGCATTCAAAGAAAGCGTTTGGGATTGCTACCATGCATGCGTGGTCCTCTTCCTGCCCAAGGGTGCCATCTTGCTCAGTCAGGTCCCTTAGCTCGAGCCCTACCAAGCAGATGGCAAGGGAAGGACAAAAATACAGCAACTCAACAGGGGAGGTGGGAGGGTAGTGAGGACTGATTCCTGCTGTCCCTGGAGAACACCTGTTATAGGTGAGTAATTATGCTTTCTCCAGGAACAAGAAGGAAGTCAGTTCTCACTTATGGGACTCCCTAGCTACAGGCTACCGAATCTGTAACAAAAAAATGCCTCGCGAGGCCGTAAGCAGAAGCCAAAGCCTGAAGGAGCCCGAGTCCTCGGGTCCTTGTGGCAAAGCCCTCATTAGCCGTGAAGAAGGGTCAGAGGGCAGGAGTTGCTTATACCTGAACAGATTACGGAGTACAGCCTGGCCGAAGGTGCTGTCCTGGTGGGACTCCCTCTCCAGGCAGTAGTGGGCAGCGAAGGTGTTCGTGGAAGACCAGATCGCTGCCCGGCAGATGTCCATCATGGGCATGAAGCACAGCGAGGCCACCGAGGTCGCTTAGGCTCGTACCCCGTGCGCGGTGACTCGACAATCGCATGGGCAAAAGCGATTCAGTCCGCCACCCAAACTGAGAGGGTGCGCTTGGTGACTGCTTGCCCCTGCCGATTGGGATCATAGGTCACAAAAAGTCTGTCAGACTTGCGGTGAGTCTGAGTATGCTGCAAATAGAAGGCGAGGGCGAGGTGTGGAAAGCTGCCAATGCCTGGTCGGTGTGGGGCCTCGGAAGAAGGTCAGGAGTACTATCTCTTGGTTGAGAAGAAAAGCCGACACGACCTTGAGTAAGAATTTAGAATGGGTCTGGAGGACCACCCTGTTCCGATAAAACAAAGAAACACTGGCCATGAGCACCTGAGGCTCACTGACTCGGCAAGCCGAGATCAGTGCCACCAGGAAGACCACCTTCCAGGACAAATGCTGGAGCAAACACGTCGCCATCAGCTTGAAGGGTGGACGAGTGAGCTGCATGAGTACCACGTTCAAGTCCCATTCCACTTGGAGGAGGACGGATGGGCGGCTTGGATAGCAGAAGGCCCCGCATGAAGCGGGAGACTAACGGCTGCCTCGAGAGAGGTTTTCCCTCGATAGAAAGATGATTAGCTGATATGGCGCTCAAATGAACTCTAATAGAGTTCGACTTCAGCCCTTCCCTCGAGAGGTGGAGAAAGTACTGGAGAACTCACCGAACTGGGCATGAGAAGGGGTCGATCTGGTGTTCCGAGCACCAGACGGAGAAGCGCTTCCACTTAAAGGCGTAAACCTGCCTAGTGGAGTCCTTCCTCATGGCAAGGAGGATTTCTTTGACCTCCTCCGGAAGGGCCAGAGAGTCTAGAGAGACCCGTTCAGCCTTCAGGCCACGAGGGATAGGGAGGTTAGGTTTGGGTGTAGTACCCGATCCTCTTCCTGTGTTAGCAAGTCCCTGGCCAAGCCCAGGGGAACTGGAGGCTCCGTCGACAGCTGGAGCAGGAGCAGGAACCAAGCTTGTCGAGGTAACGAGGGTGCCATGAGAATCAGCAACGCCCCGTCCTGTTGGGCCTTGAACAGAGTCCTCGCAATGAGGGGAAAAGGATGGAATGCATTCAGAAGACTGGAGGACCAGTCCAGGAGAAATGTATCGGGGCCCTCCCTGCCCGGGTGTGGTACTGGGCCGCAAAAGCGAGGGAGCTGTGTGTTCTGGGGGCTGGCAAAGAGGTCTGCTGGAGTGCTCCAGCGGAGAAACTGCCAGCCTGCTACTGGGATCCAGTCGCCACTCGTGTGAGTGAAGGATTCTGCTGAGTCTGTCCGCCAGACCATTCTCCTGACTCGGGAGGTGCGCCACCCTGAGGGACATACTCCGTCATGTGGCAAAAGAGCAAACGAGGACTGCTTCCCTGCAGAGGGAACGCAATCCCGTGCCCCCCTCTTTCTTGATGAAGAACATTGCTTCACGGTTGTCGGTCTGTACTAGAACCAACTTCCCGCTGAGGAGATCGTCGAAGGCCCTCAGGGCTCACCGGATGGCCTGGAGCTTGAGCAGGTTTATCTGCTGCTGAGCCTCCATGGGTGATCATTGCCCCTGCATGCAGAAGACCCGCAATGGGCACCCCACCCTAAAGGGAAGCGTCTGTAGTCAGCACCACATCGTGCTGTGGGGTCTGAAAAGGTGATCCCCGCAGGAGGTTGTGGGGGTTCTGCCACCAGTTCAGGGACAAGCGAAGGTCAGGGAGAATCCTGACGGGGTCCCTGAGGTGTCCGAGGGACTGGATCCATTGGGCACTGAGACACCACTGAGCCATCCGCATATGCAGGCGAGAGTAGGGAGACGTAGCATGGACCAAGTGGTGACCTGGTGGGTGCTTTGGACGTGAGCTGCCAGAGCTCGGAGGGGGGTGGAGCGATCCACTGGCAAGAAGGCTATAGCCTGCTGAGTGTCAAGGTGTGCCCCAATGAACTCTAGAGCCTGCACTGGCTCGAGGTGAGACTTTGGGTAGTTGACCAAGAACCCCAAGCTCTCCAAGAGGAGGACAGTGCACGACATCACTTGCCGGGCCTCCTCGATGAAGGAGCCCGTAACGAGCCAGTCGTCGAGGTAGGGAAACATCGGCATGCCCCGACGCCAAAGGTGAGCTACGGCCACGACGAGGCACTTCGTGAAGACTCGTGGGGCGGACACAAGGCTGAAGGGGAGCACCCTGTATTGGAAGTGCTCTCCCTGCACCCTGAAACACAGGTACTGCCTGTGTTGAGGGTGGATCAAGATATTGGCGTAAGTGTCCTTTAGATCCAAGGAGCATAGCCAGTCGCTGTGCCGGAGGAAGGGCAGCAGCACGCCAAGAGATAACATCTTGAATTTCTCACACACCAAGAACTTGTTTAGCCTGCAGAGGTCGAGGATGGGCCGCAGACCCCCCATCTTTTTTGGAACGAGGAAGTACCAGGAATAAAATCCTCGACCTCGAAGGTGGGGAGGGGCCTTTTCGACTGCCTGTTGTAATTCCTGCTGCAGCAGAAGCTGGTGTGCGGGGAGTCGAGGAGGCTCCACGGGGGAGAAAGGGGATGGGAGCCTGTCGAAATGGAGGTGATTGCCCTCCTCGGCGATCTGTAGGATCCAAGTATCTGAGGTGATGAGCGCCCATGTTGAGGCGAAGCAGGACAGGTGTCCCCCCCACTTGCTGCTGACTTGCCAGAGGGCGGGGGGCCATGCTGCTGGCATCAAAACCCCTGAGTGGGTTGCGGAGTGGCTGGTATTTGGGCCTTTTGGTTTACAATGTCCCTGGCCGGGTTTTTCCTGCTCCGGAGCAGTTGGCATGGGGGTAGCCGGGTACGGCAGGTAGCCGCGATACTGGAGACCTTTACTTTGGAAGAAGGGCTTCTTGGTTGGCTGCTTCTTCCGAGGTAGAGTGGAGGTCTTGCGGGAGAGACGGGTCCTGATAACGAACTCCGTCTCGATCTCCGCAGCCTTCTCCTCCATCGGCTTACCAAAAAGTTGTTCCCCGAGGCAGGGTACGTCCAGGAGCTTCTCCTGTACCCATTGTTCCAAATCCAAGGACTGAAACCATGCCTAGCAGCGGGCCCCAATGCCCATGGCCGCCACCTGAGCCAATGTCTCGAAGCCATCATAAGAAGCTCGAGAGATGGAGCAGTCGGCCACTGATTTCAACAGGGCGCAGAATCTGTCAAGGGGCTCTCCCTCGGGCCCGCGGAGAAACCACCCAGTTCCTTAGCCAAGTTGCGTAGGAACATACCGATGTACAATTGGTACAAGAGAGCATGGAACATTGATAGGCCTTGTGGCCTATGGCATCAAGGGCTGTCGACTCCTGGCCCAGTGGCACCGATGAGTGCAACTTCGGGATCTTCTACTTCTTCATGGCCGATTCCACCACCATCGAGGTGTGTGGGAGTTGGGTCTTTCAGAAGATGGGCCCACACTGCACCTTGTACATCTTGTCAAGGTGCTTGCTCACAATGGGGACTGAGGCTGGGGCCTCCCACATGCAGAGCAACAGCTGAAATAGGATCGGCGGCACAGGCACAGTGAGGGATTCAGGCGATGAGGGGTCCGATGGAAGTTCCTGATGGGTACGGGTTTCCGGGGAGGTGTCCCCAATGGACTCCCAGTGCGAAAAATTGGTTGAGGGATCCGAGCTGGGCGTGTCGCCCTGTCCGATGGCCAATGGCCTGGAGCCAGGGGCCCTGGATGATCTCGCCTCAGAGGAACGGGATGGCGAGCGAGACAGATGTTGAGGACCCTCACGAGGCCCGTGGCTCTTGGGGGTTTCCTGGATGGATTTTGGTGTCCCACGCGAAGGAACCCGCAGTCTCTGGGCGCAAGTCAGCGAAGCTGGCCATGAGCGCCTGCTGGGAAGCAATGAACACAGAAACGCTGTGTTTGAGTGCCAGCATACGGGACTCCCACGTGGGCATGGGGCCCTGGGAAGCCAATACTGGGGTCACCGGATCAGGTGTCGAGGAGGAGAGGGGGTCCTCACCGGGACGACTCTCAGGAGACTGGGCACCTTCGCTGGAGGCCTCCGTTTCCCTGCGAGGTACCTTGCGGGGCCGCTCCTTGTCCAACTCTTGGGAACGCTGAAGGGGACCATGCGACTGGGCGTGGCAGCGCTCGATCCTTGTCATGAGTCCTGGACAGTGACTTTGAGGCCTTCTTCTTTTTGCATCGTTCCACC
The DNA here is from genome assembly GCA_033557465.1 of Ichthyophis bannanicus. Lineage (NCBI taxonomy): Eukaryota > Metazoa > Chordata > Amphibia > Gymnophiona > Ichthyophiidae > Ichthyophis > Ichthyophis bannanicus. Next base: position 224,077,805 of record CM066041.1, on the reverse strand, counting down.
ACAGGAGACCCCTGCTCAGAGTGCCGCTGAGAACGCGGTGCCGCAGGGGTTGAGCCCACCGTAGGAGAGATGACCAAGGGCGCCACCGGGGATTCCGAGGCAGCCTTTCGGAAAATGTCTTCGGACGTCTGCTTACAAATGAGCAGGGCCTTAGAGGACATTTTCTTGCAGAACGAACAGAGCCCTGAGTCATGGTCGGCTCCAGGCACTGCAGACAACAGTCATGGGTGTCCGTAGGCGACATGTTCCTAGAGCATCTATCACATTTTTTAAATCCAGTGGCCATGGGGGCAAAAATGGCCCCTGCGATGTCGAAGACCCACGCGACCAGTGGTTCGAAGACAAAAAGGGTGCGAAGCCTAAAACAAAACTTTAGGAAAAAATGTATATCTCTGGGAGCTCTAAGTAGAGCAGGGGAAAGGACGAATAGAGGACCGGTGCAACCGGAAAAAAGAGAGCCTGTTAAGGCGAGTAAAACAAAACTTTTTCCGAGGGACGAGAATGTGCGTCTGAAGAGCTCCGCAGAAAAAGGGAGACAGAGCAAGATGGCACCCTTGAGCGGGAAGAGGACCATGCATCCATGGTAGCAATCCCAAAGGCTTTCTTTGAAAGCTGGGGAATTGCTCCGCGCGGGCTCCGTCAGTGCTGATATCACCCATAAGTGAGGACTGACTTCCTGCTTGTTTCTGGAGAATACTCCTAATGAGGTCACACCAAAGACTTATACAGAGGCACTATCACCTCCTTTTTTCTGCTAGCCATTCCTCTCCCTATGCACCCAAGCACCCTTCTAGCTTTTGCTGTTGCCTTTTCTACCTGTTTAGCTACTTTAAAATCATCAGACACAAACACACTGAGGTCCCGCTCTGCTTTAGTGAACAAAAGTACTTCGCCCCCTATACTATATTGCTCCCTTGGATTGCTGCAGCCCAAATGCATGACCTTGCATTTTTTTACATTAAATCCCAGGTGCCAAATTCTAGACCATTCTTCAAGCTTAGCTAGATCCCTCCTCATGTTATCTACACCTTCCTGGGTGTCTACTCTAGTGCAGATTTTGGTATCATCTGGAAAGAGGCAAAGCTTACCCGACCACTGGTAACTTCCTTCTCCTCAGAGTGAGCTCCATTTACCTGTACCTTTTGTCGCCCCCCACTCAACCAATTTCTAACCCAAGCAGTAACTTTAGGGTCCATCCCTAGGGTTCTCAGTTTGTTTATAAGTTGCCTGTGAGGAACGGTGTCATAAGCTTTACTGAAATCTAAATACACCACATCTAGTGCTCTCCCTCGGTCCAATCAGATTTGTCTGACAGACCTGCCTCTGGTGAATCCATGCGGCCTCAGATCCTGTAATCTGCTGGACTCCAGAAACCTCACTATTTTCTCTTTCAGCAGCGTTTCCAATAATTTACTCACCACCGAAGTTAAACTAACCGGCCTATAGTTTTCAACCACATCCTTACTTCCGCTTTTGTATAAGCCTCTCTCCAGTCCTTTGGCACCACTCCCGACTCCAACGAGGCATTGAGAAGATCAGTCAGTGAAGCTGCTAGAACATCCCCAAGTTCCCTCAGTATTCTAGGATGTATCCCATCCGGTCCCATCGCTTTGTTTACCTTAAGTTTAGCTAGTTTCTCACAAACACAGTCTTCTGAAAATTGTTCAAGATGCCGCTCATTTCTGTTCCTGTTTGTGGGTGTTTTCTGAGGTCCTACTCCTGGTTCTTCATCTGTGAACACAGAACAGAAATAGCTGTTAAGCAATTCCACTTTATCCTCATCAGCTTCTACATATTCCTCCCCTTCACCCTTGAGTCTGACAATACCACTTTTGCCTTTCCTCTTTTCAATAACATATCTGAAAAATGTCTTATCCCCCCATTTTATTGCATTGGCTATTTCCTCCTCTTTTTGAATCTTTGCTTTCCTGACTACTTTGGTAGCTTCTCTAAGTTTTTCCAACTATAGATGCCTGTCTTCCTCTCTCTGTGATATCTTGTATTTCATGAAGACCTCCCTTTTTTTCTTCAACTTTTCAGCTAATTCTTTCAAAAACCATACTGGTCTCCTTTTCCTTTTACCTTTATTTACCATTTTAACAAAAAGGTTGGTTGCCCTTAAAATATCCCCTTTCAGTTTTGCCCACTGTTTTTCTACATCCCCCAGCTGTTCCCATCCCGCTAACGACTCCCTGAGGTATTGGCCCATCTTGGCAAAGTTAGTTTTCCTAAAGTCTAAGACCCTTGCTTTTGAATGGATTCTAACTGCCCTACTCCTAATACTGAACCACACTATCTAGTGATCACTGGATGCAAAAATGATCTCCCACTATAAAATCAGAAACACTTTCACCATTGATAATGTCACGGGGTAGAGCAGGAATTACCTATGGAAACAGAAAGGGCAGGGCTAGGTAGATCTGAAGCTGACAGATCCAAGCACATGCTGCAGGGTTGCTATAAGCAACCATGGAAAACAAAGGTAACCAGAGGTAGAACGTAGCGGGGTAAGTAGGTGGGTGACAATAAGCACCAAGTCCAGTATGGCCCCTTCATGTGTGGGTTCTGTTACCAATTGCCTGAATAGTTCTCCCTGTAGAGAAAGCATGGTGATCTCTGGGAACAGCAGGAATTTAGTCCTCACATATGGGTGTCATCGGTACTGAAGGAGCCTGCGCGGGAACGCTCCCCAGCGTCCAATCAGAATGCTTTTGGGAGCATTCCACAGCGCCTGCGTGCTGCCTTCCCGCCTTTCCCAACTGCCTCTCTCCAGTTGAGTTTTAGAGCTGAGACAAAGAGAGAGAGCGAGGGAAAGGAAAAGAGAGAGATAGAGAGATACAACTCCTAGGGGAGGTGGGTGGGTTGTGAGGACTAAATTCCTGCTGTTCCCGGAGATCACCTGTTACAGGTGAGTAACTATGCTATCTCCAGGAACAAGCAGGAATGTAGTCATCGCATATGGAGACTCCCTAGCTTTAGGTGCCAAAGAGAGACCCCAGAAGTTGTGTGTCCCTAAGAAGGGCTCCACTTCCCCCCATGGATCTCTGGCATCCTACCAGGGATGGTGGGTAGGAGTTGATTAGGTATGGAACAGGTGTTTGAGAACAGCCTGACCAAACAAGGCATCCCGGCGGGAGTCCTTGTCCAAGCAGTAATGGGCTGTGAAGGTATGAACCGAGGCCCAAGTGGCTGCTCGACAGATGTCGTCAATGGACACAGAGTTCAGATGAGCCATTGAGGCTGCCATGGCTCTCACATTGTGAGCTGTGACATGGCCCTCCAGAGAAAGGTTCTTACTCTGATAGGCGAAAGAAATACACTGAGCAATCCAGTTAGATAATATTCTCTTGGAGACTGGAAGTCCCAAATGAGAAGGATCAAATGCAACAAAGAGTTGAGAGGACTTTCTATAGAAACATGATGACAGAAAAAGACCACAAGGCCCATCTAGTCTGTCCTTCCATAACAACAACTACAACAGTCCACTTTTTACCTTTAGAGATCCTCTGTGTTGGTCCCATGCTTTTTTGAATTCAGTTACTGTCCTCATCTCTACCACCTCCACTGGGAGACTATTCCACGGATCCACTACTCTTTCCGTAAAGAAATATTTCCGCATATCACTCCTGAATCTATCTCCCTTCACCCTCATCCCATGTCCCCTCGTCGCAGAACTTGCTTTCAATTGAAAGAGGCTCTCTCCCTGAACATTTATGCCACAGAGGTATTTAAACATCTCAATCATATCACCTCTATCCCGCCTTTCCTCTAAGGTGTACATATTAAGATCCTTAAGTCTGTCCTCATATGCTTTATAATGAAGACCACTAATCATCTTAGTAGCAACCCTCTGCACCGACTCCATCCTCTTCACATCCTTTTGAAGGTGCGGTCTCCAGAATTACACACCATACTCCAAATGAGGTCGCACCAAAGACTTATACAGAGGCATTATCACCTCCTTCTTTCTGCTAGCCATTCCTCTCCGTATGCACCCAACCATCCTTCTAGCTTTTGCCGTCACCTTTTCTACCTGTTTAGCTACTTTAAGATCATCAGACACAACCATGCCTAGGTCCCGCTCTTCTTTAGTGGACAAAAGTACTTCACCTCCTATACTGTATTGCTCCCTTGGATTGCTGCAGCCCAAATGCATGACCTTACATTTTTTAACATTAAATCCCAGCTGCCAAATTCTAGACCATTCTTCAAGCTTAGCTAGATCCCTCCTCATGTTATCTACACCTTCCCGGGTGTCTACTCTATTGCAGATTTTGGTATCATCCGCAAAGAGGCAAACCTTACCCGACAGCCCTTCCGCTATATCACTAACCAAGATGTTAAAAAGAATTGGACCAAGGACAGATCCCTGGGGCACACCACTGGTAACATCCTTCTCCTCAGAGTGAGCTCCATTTACTTGTACTCTTTGTCGCCTCCCACCCAACCAATTTCTAACCCAAGCAGTAACTTTAGGGTCCATCCCTAGGGTGCTCAGTTTGTTTATAAGTCGCCTGTGAGGAACAGTGTCAAAGGCTTTACTGAAATCTAAATACACCACATCTAGAGCTCTCCCTCGGTCCAACTCCCTGGTCACCCAGTCAAAGAAATCAATCAGATTTGTCTGACAAGACCTGCCTCTGGTGAATCCATGCTGCCTCGGATCCTGTAATCCGCCGGACTCCAGAAACCTCACTATTTTCTCTTTCAGCAGCGTTTCCAATAATTTACTCACCACTGAAGTTAAACTAACCGGCCTGTAGTTTTCAACCACATCCTTACTTCCGCTTTTGTGTAAAGGCACCACATGAGCCTCTCTCCAGTCCTTTGGCACCACTCCCGACTCCAACGAGGCACTGAAAAGGTCAGTCAGTGGAGTTGCTAGAACGTCCCCAAGTTCCCTCATTATTCTAGGGTGTATCCCATCCGGTCCCATCGCTTTGTCTACTTTAAGTTGAGCTAGTTTCTCACGAACACAGTCTTCTGAAAATTGTTCAAGATGTCCCTCGCTTCTGTTCTTATTTGTGGGTGTTTTCTGAGGTTCTTCTCCTGGTTCTTCATCTGTGAACACAGAACAAAAATATTTGTTAAGCAATTCCGCTTTATCCTTATCAGCTTCTACATATTCCCCCCCTGCACCCTTGAGTCTGACAATACCACTTTTGCCCTTCCTCTTCTCACTAATATATCTGAAAAATGTCTTATCCCCCCATTTTATTGCATTGGCTATTTCCTCCTCCTTTTGAATCTTGCCTTCTTGACTACTTTGCTAGCTTCTCTAAGTTTTTCCAAATACAGATGCCTGTCTTCCTCTCTCTTTGATCTCTTGTATTTCATGAAGGCCTCCCTCTTTTTCTTCACTTTTTCAGCTACTTCCTTCGAAAACCATAGCGGTCTCCCGTTCCTTTTGCCTTTATTTACCATTTTAACAAAAAGGTTGGTTGCCTTTAAAATACCCCCTTTCAGTTTTGCCCACTGTTTTTCTACATCCCCCAGCTGTTCCCATCCCACTAATGACTCCCTGAGGTATTGGCCCATCTTCGCAAAGTTAGTCTTCCTAAAGTCTAAGATTTTCACCTTGGAATGGATTCTAACAGCCCTAGTCCTAATACTGAACCACACCATCTGGTGATCACTGGATGCAAAATGATCTCCCACTACAACATCAGAAACACTTTCACCATTGGTAAGCACCAAGTCCAGTATGGCCCCTTCACGTGTGGGGTCTGTTACCAATTGCCTGAATAGTTCTCCCTGTAGAGAATCCAGGATCTCCTTACTCCTAGATGATACTGCAGCAGGAATGTGCCAATCAACATCTGGCATATTGAAATCTCCTAGCAGTAGCACTTCCCCTTTCCTAGCAATGCTGCGTATGTCTTCAATTAACTCTCTGTCCACCTCTTCCTCTTGTGAGGGAGGTCTGTATATCACACCAATGCAAATAGATTTCTCTTTCCCTCTTTCTAGTTTAACCCACAATGCATCCTCTCTCCCTTTTAAGCTCTGTAATTCCAAAGCCTTAATAGTAGTTTTTACATATAGTGCCACTCCTCCTCCCCTTCTTCCTACCCTGTCCTTTCTGAATAAAGTATAGCCAGGTATAGTTACATCCCAGTCATGGTTTTCTGTGAACCATGTTTCTGTAACTGCCACTAAATCCAAGTCAGCCACTCCCACCAAAGCTTCAACTTCAGGGATCTTATTTCCCATGCTACGTGCATTAATACACACTGCTTTCCATATGTTACCCCTGTTACCCATTTCCATAAAGGTATTTAATGTATCACTTACCTGGGGGCTTTCACTTACCTGGGGGCTTTCTTCACCCATCCCCAACGAATCTAGTTTAAAGCCCTCTTCAGTAGTTTAGCCAGTCTACTACCAAAGATGCGTTGACCTTTCTTGGACAGATGGATGCCATCTCTGCTCTGCAACCCTTGGAACAGCATCCCATGGTCTAGGAAACCAAAACGCTCTCGAAGACACCATCCACGCAGCCATGCATTAATCTCCAGGATGCGAGCCTCTCTGCCTTGGCCTTTACCCTCAACAGGGAGGATTGAAGAGAACACCACCTGTGCACCTACCTGCTTCACCCTCTGTCCCAGAGCCATGAAGTCACTTTTGATATGTTCCGAGGTATACCTGGCAGTATCATTTGTTCCAACATGGATTAGCAACATTGGGTAATAGTCAGTGGGCTTGATGAGTCTAGGCAAACTCTCCGTAACATTTTGGATCTTGGCACCAGGCAGACAGCATACCTCTCTGGACATCAAGTCTGGTCGGCAGATGGACGCCTCAGTACTCCTCAGAAGAGAGTCTCCAACCATCACTACCCTTCGTTTCCTTCTGGTCACTGATTCCGCAACTATGGGGTACTTGAACTCTGGTTCTTCCCTTTCCAGGGATGCTTTCACCTCCTCCACTTCCAGGGCTGCATAATGGTTCTTCAATTCAAGGGCTGGAGAAGTTGGATTGGTGATTTTGCAGGCTCTGGTGACTTTTGTCCAACCATCGACATTCTGTTGGCACCCATCTTCTCCTGTGCTGGAGAGCCTGGCTGCTGCAAGAAGCATCTCATCAATGTACTTCTCACTGTCCTGAATGCTCCTCAGCCTCGCCACCTCCTCTCTGAGTTCCTCCACTTGTTTCCTCAGAGCTTCAGCATGCAGGCACCCTGCACATGGAACCGGTTCTTCAACTGGCAATAGGACCTCTGTCTGGACCGAGGCAGAAGCTGTAACGGGGGCAACGGCTTTAGCAATACGATTTTTCCCAGCCATTGTTCTGTTTGTGGAGCTTAGGTATCTGTTAAAGCAAAAGAGAAAGATCTACCAAGTACCAGCTGGTTTCGCAGCTGTCCTTTCAGAGAAAAAGCAGTTAAATCTCTTTAATTATATTCAAAATGTGCTGGTCCAATTCACTGTGATTTGTTAAAAGGGGGAGGTGCCCTATAAAGCAAGACTGCTCACTAGGGGTGGGTGGGAGTCGGGGTGGGTAGGGAGGGAACTAACACCTGATTAGGTGTTAGCAATTTCTGAACCTGAGGAGGTTACAGAGTTCAGCAAACCTACTGTGCTCAAGTAAAGTTCCCCTAAAACAGCAAAAATGAAATTAACCTTGCTTTAGAAAATATACACAAAACCCTTTTAAGAGCTCCCAGTCAGAGAGCTAGCAATGTAATAAAAAAAACCCAAAGAAACCCTCAAATCCTTACTTACTGTTTGATGTGTGGAGCCCTGGTTAGGAAAGCCTCAAAAGGGCAGGGCAAAGGAGCCTTTTATGCAGGCTTCAATTGCACTCAGGAAACAGGCCCACTAACTCCTGATTAGGTGTTAGCAGTTTCTGAACCTGAGGAGGTTACAGAGTTCAGCAAACCTACTGTGCTCAAGTAAAGTTCCCCTAAAACAGCAAAAATGAAATTAACCTTGCTTTAAAAAATATACACATAACCCTTTTAAGAGCTCACAGTCAGAGAGCTAGCAATGTAATAAAAAAAAACAAAAGAAACCCTCAAATCCTTACTTACTGTTTGATGTGTGGAACCCTGGTTAGGAAAGCCTCAAAAGGGCTGTGTCCTTTGTAAGTAAAAAGCTAGAGCTCTTTTACAGTCCAAGGTATGAAGATTGCTCTCTGCATTTGATGCATGAGGTCCTGGAAAAAAGACAGGTAGGTAGACCTCTTGGTTGAGATGAAAAGGCGACACCACCTTAGGCATAAAGTGTGGATGAGTCCTAAGGACTACCTTGTCATGATGGAACCTTGTATAAGGTGGATTAGCTACTAGTGCTTGCAATTCACTAATGCGGCGTGCTGATGTGATTGCAATGAGAAAGATAACCTTCCAAGAAAGGAATTTCAAGGAGGTGGTAGCTAAGGATTCGAAAGGTGGCTTTATGAGCTGCCCAAGAACCAGGTTCAAGTCCCATGCCACCGGAGGTGGTCTAATGGGAGGCTTAGTTAGAAGGAGGCCTCTCATGAATCTTGCTATAAGAGAATGAGAGGAAATAGGTTGTCCATTTAGAGGTTTAAGAGAAGCCGCAATAGCACTCAAATGGACTCTTACTGAATTTGTCTTAAGGCCTGCATTAGACAAATGGAGGAGATACTCCAGTAAAGATTCCAGAGGTATAGCAAGGGGGTTAAGACCCTTTTCTGAACACCAAATAGTAAACCTTTTCCACTTGAAAGCATAAGAACGTCTAGTGGAAGGTTTTCTGGAAGCATAAAGAACATCTTTCACTTGCTGAGAAAGATGAAGATCTTGGAGATCTAGGCCTTCAGCAACCAAGCCCTGAGATGCAGGGACTGGGGATTGGGATGCCATAACATCCCGTTCTCCTGAAATAGGAGATCTGGAGCAGACCCTAACTCCAGGGAGGGTGCTTGAGAGAGATGTAGAAGCAGAGGGTACCACACTTGCCGTGGCCAATGTGGTGCTATGAGGATCATGTGGCCTCTGTCTCTCTGAAGCTTGAAGAGGGTTTTGGGAATTAGGGGAATGGGTGGAAAGGCATACAGGAAGTCTTGACCCCAGTAAAGGAGGAAAGCATCCCTGGCCTGAGCTCCCTGAGCCGGAATACTGGAACAGAACCGGGGAAGTTTGGCATTCCACGGACTTGCAAAGAGGTCTATGTCTGGGGTTCCCCAAAGTTGAAATATCCTGGTCACCTGGTCTGCATGCAGAGACCACTCCTGTGGAAGGAGAACGCAACTGAGTCTGTCCGCCCAAGAGTTTTGAATGCCTGGAAGATATACTGCCAGCAGATGAATCTGATGCTCTCTGGCGAGGGCCCATAGTCGCAAAACTTCGTTGCAAAGCGATAGAGAGCCCGTTCCCCCCTGCTTGTTCACATAGAACATGGCTACCAGATTGTCCGTGTGAATGAGGACTGTCTTGTAGCTGAGCAGGGAGTGGAACACTCGCAGAGCCAGGAAAATTGCTCTGTGTTCCAAGAGATTGATATGTAGACAACTCTCTTGTGGAGACCAGGTGCCCTGGGTGGAGAAGTCTTACAGATGAGCTCCCCAACCCTTTGGAGAAGCATCTGTTGTGAGAGTTACTTGGGGTAAGGGTTGTTGAAAGGGGCACCCCAGCAACAGATTTTGAGTGGACCTCCACCATTGGAGGGACAAAATGAGGCGACTTGTGTTTGCTATTTTGTCTGACAGGCACCCTGATGCCTGGGTCCATTGGGTGGATAAAGTCCACTGAGCTGCCCTCATGTGGAGGCGAGCATATTGAACCACATGCACGGTGGATGCCATGTGGCCCAGCAATTGCAACATTTCTCGAGCAGTTAGATGAGGCTTTAGCGCTGCTTGAGAAGCTAACTGCACTAAGCGAAGGCAACGGGCCTAGGGGAGATAGGCCCTTGCTCTTGTGGTATCCAGAAGAGCTCCTATGAACTCTAAAGATTGAGTGGGAGTCAGACTGGATTTTGGGATGTTTATTACCAGCCCTAAATACTGGAGGATACACATTGTGCAGGATAGAGAAGTCTTGGCCTCTGACTGTGTTGGAGCTCGAATGAGCCAGTCGTCCAAGTAAGGGAAGACGAATATTCCCAGAGTACGGAGAAATGCTGCTACCACAGCCATGCATTTCGTGTACACCCTTGGAGCAGAGGCCAGACCTAAAGGAAGCACCCTGTATTGGTAGTGCTTTCCTTGAAAAAGGAACCGAAGGAACTTTCTGTGGGTTGGATGGATGAGTACATGGGTGTACGCATCCTTGAGATCTAGAGAACAAAGCCAATCCTGACTCTGAAGGTATGGAAGCAGAGCACCGAGAGAAATCATCTTGAATTTCTCCTTGACAAGGAATTTGTTCAATTCTCTGAGATAGGTCTGTATCCCCCTGTTTTCTTTGGGATAAGAAAATTACGGGAATAGAACCCTGTGCCCTGTTGATGAAGAGGCACTTCTTCTATCGCCCCTTGGGCAAGAAGAATGGCAACCTCCTGACCTAAGAGGTTGATGAGAGGTGTCGGAGAATTGAACTGCTTCACTATTCACTAGAGGCTAAAGTAGCAGACTTGGAAAGCATAAGACAGACAGAGAGGTACATAGATGAGACCTACAGGGATATAGTCCTAAAGTCCCACCTCCAGTCTGGCAGCATCCCTGTTGCCATGGAGGAGAGAGGTCACGTGACAGGAGAGCATCACCCTGGTGTGGCAGGAAGTGATCCTGTAACTAGGACCTGTCCTCCAGGTGATGTAAAACCCTCTCGCACCGAGAAAGTTTCTCCAGGACCATGTGCCCATGAGGGAAGGGTTAGGACAGCCATTATAGTTGGTGATTCGATCATTAGGCATGTAGATAGCTGGGTGGCTGGTGGACGTGAGGATCGCCTGGTAACATGCCTGCCTGGTGCGAAGGTAGCGGACCTCACGCGCCACCTAGATAAGGTCTTAGATAGTGCTGGGGAGGAGTCTGCTGTCTTGGTACATGTTGGTACCAATGACATAGGAAAATGTGGTAGGGAGGTTCTGGAGGCTAAATTTAGGCTTTTAGGTAGGAAGTTGAAATCCAGAACTTCCAGGGTAGCATTCTCCGAAATGCTTCCTGTTCCACGCGCAGGACCCAAAAGGCAGACAGAGCTCCGGAGTCTCAATGCGTGGATGAGACAATGGTGCAGAGATGAGGGGTTTGGATTTGTTAGGAACTGGGGAACATTCTGGGGAAAGGAGGGGCTCTTCCGAAGGGATGGGCTTCACCTTAACCGGGATGGAACCAGGCTGCTGGCATTAACCTTTAAAAAGGAGATAGAGCAGCTTTTAAACTAGATATTAGGGGAAAGCCGACAGTCGCCCAAGAGCAGATGGTTTGGAAGAATGTATCTTTGAAGGATACTACCAAAAGCAGAGAGGTTCCACAAAAGAGTAAAGTAGCCCAAATGCCCTCAAGTATGGAGCAGACAGAGCTTAAAGATCCCAAATTACTCATGTCTAACAGACAAATTAAGATGGATAAAATACATTCTCTAAAATGCTTGTATGCAAATGCTAGAAGTCTAAAAAATAAGATGGGAGAGTTAGAATATATAGCACTAAATGAAAGGTTAGATATGATTGGAATATCAGAGACATGGTGGAAGGACGACAACCAGTGGGACACTGTGATACCTGGGTACAAACTATATCGTAATGATAGGGCTGATCAAATTGGTGGAGGGGTTGCTCTCTATGTTAGAGAGGGCATTGAGTCAGAAAGGATTAAAGTTTTGCAGGAAACAAAATCTGATGTAGAATCTATATGGATTGAAATTCCATGTAAAAGGGGGAAGGCAATGGCAGTGGGGGTGTACTATCGAGCGCCTGGTCAGAATGACCAAATGGATGATGAAATGCTCAAAGAAATCAAGGAAGCTAACAAAAGTTACAGCACAGTAATAATAATGGGTGATTTCAACTACCCCGGTATCGACTGGGTCAGTGTCACGTCAGGACATGCTAGGGAGATAAAGTTCCTAGATGAAATAAATGACTGCTTCTTGGAGCAGCTGGTTCATGAACCGACCAGAGGGGAAGCCATATTAGACCTAATCCTTAGTGGAACACCAGATCTAGTGCAAGAGATAAGGTTGTTGGGGCCCCTTGGCAATAGTGATCATAGCATGATCGCCTTTGATTTAATTAGTGGAGGAGGGATAGTAAGGAAATCCACAGTACTACCTTTTAACTTTCGAAAGGGAGACTATGATAAAATGAGGAAAACAGTCAAGAAAAAACTAAAAGGAGCAGTTGCAAAGGTTAAAGACGTACATCAGGCTTGGCTGTTGTTGAAAAATACTATCTTGGAAGCCCAGACCAGCTGTATTCCACGCTTTAAGAAAAGTGGAAAGAAGTCCAAAAAACTGCCAGCATGGTTTAAAGTTGAGGTCAGAGAGGCTGTTGTTGCCAAAAAAGCATCTTTCAGGAAATGGAAAAAAGAGCCAAACGACGAAACCTGGAAACAGCACAAGCACTGGCAAGTCAAATGCAAGGCATTGATAAGGCAGGCAAAGGGAGAATTTGAGAAGAAGCTTGCTGCAGAAGCAAAAACGCGAAGTAAAGACCTTTTCTAGTACATTCGTAGCAAAAAACCTATGAGAGAGTCAGTTGGTCCATTAGATGATAAAGGGGTTAAAGGAGCACTAAGAAGCGACAAGGCGATAGCGGAGAGACTGAACCAATTCTTTGCTTCAGTCTTTACTGAGGAAGATGTAGGGATGTTACCCATGACTGAAGTGGTATTTAAAGGTGCAGAAGAATTGAAGGAAATATCGATACATCGAGAAGATGTATTACAACTATTAGATAAGCTGAAGAGTAGCAAATCACCTGGGCCGGATGGTATACATCCAAGGGTATTGAAAGAACTGAAATATGAGATTGCAGACCTGCTATTAGTAATCTGTGAATTATCATTAAAATTATCTCTAATACCTGAAGATTGGAGGATCGCCAATGTAACACCAATTTTTAAAAAGGGTTCCAGGGGTGATCCGGGAAACTACAGACCGGTGAGCCTGACGTCAATACCGGGAAAAATGATAGAAACCATCATAAAGAATAAAATTACTCAGCATGTAGATAGTCATGAACTAATGAGAGACAGCCAACATGGCTTTAGACAAGGAAGATCTTGTCTTACTAATCTGTTATGTTTTTTTGAAGGAGTGAATAATCAGGTGGACAAAGGTGAGTCGGTTGATATTGTGTATCTGGACTTTCAGAAAGCCTTTGACAAGGTCCCTCATGAGAGACCTTTGGCAAAACTAAAGAGTCATGGGATAGGAGGCAGTGTACTATTGTGGATCAGGAACTGGTTAAAAGATAGAAAGCAGAGGGTAGGGCAAAATGGCCAATTTTCCCAATGGAGAAAGGTGAATAGTGGTGTACCCCAGGGATCTGTGCTGGGTCCGCTGCTTTTTGACATATTCATAAATGACCTGGAAAGTGGAATAACGAGTGAGGTTATCAAATTTGCAGATGACACAAAACTATTTAAAGTTGTTAAAACCCAAGAGGATTGTGGAAAATTGCAAGAGGATCTTGATAAATTGGAAGACTGGGCATCAAAATGGCAGATGAAATTTAATGTGGACAAGTGCAAGGTTATGCACCTAGGGAAGAACAACCCAAACTATGGTTACACGATGCAAGGTTCCACATTAGGAACCACCACCCAGGAAAAAGATTTAGGCGTCATTGTGGATACCATGTTAAAACCCTCGGCCCAGTGTGCAGCGGCGGCCAAGAGAGCAAATAGAATGCTAGGTATGATAAGGAAAGGAATGGAAAATAAAACAAAGGATATTATAATGCCTCTATATCGTTCCATGGTGAGACCGCACCTTGAATATTGTGTGCAATTCTGGTCGCCGTATCTTAAAAAGGATATAGAGTTATTAGAAAAGGTTCAGAGAAGAGCCACCAAAATGGTAAAGGGGATGGAAGGATACTCCTATGAAGAAAGGCTAAAAAGGTTAGTGCTCTTTAACCTGGAAAAGAGACGGCTGAGGGGAGATATGATAGAAGTCTACAAATTAATGAGCGGAGTGGAACGGGTAAACATAGATCGATTGTTTACCTTATCAGAATACAGAAAGACTAGGGGACATGCAATGAAGCTACAGGGTAAACTATTTAAGACTAATAAAAGAAAATATTTTTTCACTCAACGTGTAATCAAACTCTGGAATTTGTTACCCGAGGATGTAGTAAAGGCTGTTAGTGTAGCTGGGTTTAAAAAAGGTTTGGACAAGTTCCTGGAGGAAAGGTCCATAAGCCATTATTAAGAAGGGACCCAGGATATCAATGCTTGAACCAATACAAGCATTGTGGAACCTGTGTCCCTTGGGGAAACTGCTAGGTACATATGACCTAGATTGGCCACTGTTGGAAACAGAATACTGGGCTTGATGGACCTTGGTCTGACCCAGTATGGCATATCTTATGTTCTTATGTTCTTATTGTGTGAGGGGGCATGTTTGAAAAATGAAGTTTGTACCCCTCCTTTATGATGGAGAGTGTCCAATGCTCTGCTGTTATTTGCCCCCATCTGGGGGCAAAATGACATAACCTTCCTGGAATGGTGGACGGTTCTGGTCCTTGCAGAACCAGAAAGGCTAAGTTCTCTTGCTGAAAGTCAAAGGCACTGAGGAGGCTGAGGCTGCTGAGCTGGTGGAGGCCTTAGCAGCCTTTGCTTTCTTCTGTTTGGGTGGTTGCTGACGTTTGGTTGAAAACTGACCTGCAGAAGATGCCTGCTGAGTATAAGCAGGATAAAATCTTTTCTTTTTCGAAAAAGGTGTTTTCTTGAACAACGTCTTTCTAACAGGATCAGCAGTGGACTTGGATAGTCTATCCAAGGTGGAATTTTCAGCATCCATTTCATTGGCTTTTTCCTGCCAATCTTTCCCAGTACAAGGGATATTTCCCAATTTATCTTGTACCCAGAGCTCTAAATCAGATGCCTGGAGCCAAGAAATTCTACGTGCACCTATGGCAATAGCCGAGGTTCTGCTTATACACTCAAAGCAGTCAAAGGCTGCATGGTTGGAGAATTTAGAGACATCTTGGGCATGTTTGACCTAAGTGAGAAAGTCCTGTCTTTTCTCCTCAGAAATGAAAGGACTTAAAGTTTGTAAATTATCTGTGACCTCCTTTAGGAACATTCCCATGTAGAGACTATAGGAACTGATTCTTGCAGCAAGCATGGAAGCTTGAAATACTCTACGTCCAAAAGCATCCAGGGTTCTGCATTCACGTCCTGGAGGATTAGAGGCATGTCATTTTGCACTTCTAAATCTTCTCATAGCTGACTCCACCACAATAGAGTGGTGAGGAAGCTGAGTTTTATGGAACCCAGGACAAGGAGGGACACGATACATAGTATCTAACCTACGAGAATGAGGAGAGGTGGTAAGAGGTGTTTCCCACATCCTCAACATGAGATCATAAAGAATCTCATGAATGGGTAAGGTAGCTGCCTCCTTAGGAGTTTTGGGATATTGTAAAATTTCCAACTCCTTGGCCCTTGGCTCTGTTTCAGGGGCCACAGTGATGGACAGGCCCCGAGCCACCTCCCTGATAAAGTCTTGGAAAGACATGTCCTCTGGAGGAGACATCCTGCGTTTAGGGGAGGAGGACTCCTCTGGAAGAAGTATCTCTGCATCGACAAAACTTTCAGAATCCTCAGATTCTTCTGAGGACTCGAAGTATCGTCTGTCCAGATGCTCCTGCAGAGCCCGATACCCGTACCGACCAAGATCGGTACCAGGAATAACCGGTACCGGAGAATCGGTACCGGAGGGCATTGTAGGACAGAGTACTGGCATAGCAGACACCGATGCCGATGTCAATGCTATCGGTACCGGTGCCGATACTGATACCGATGCCGGTGCTAGTGCCGGTACCGGTGGAGTTGTCTGTCGCAGTACCAAGGGCGTCGATGCCGCAAGGAAAGCCACCAGACTGCGTTCCATGCTCAGAATTCTCTGGTCCATGGACGCCGCCAATGCCTGGAAGTCGGTACCGGTGGACGTCACCAGTACCCCAGAGCATGGCACCAGGAGATCTGTCGAGGCCGAGCCATCTAGAACATCCTGGAACCCCGATAATGCTTTGGAAGCCGAAGCCTCCCGCCGGGGTAATTTTGCTGGTGCAGAATCCTCGAGGGCAACGCCAGAGGCATCTCGATGCTTAGAAGGAGATCTACCCTTCGAGGACCGGCTGGATTTATGTTTAGTTACCTGAGATCCACGGGAGGAAGAAGAAGCCCTGGAAGACGTCGATGCCACCGAAGCTGCATCAGAGGGAAACAGGGTACTGAGCTTGGCAGCTTGGTTCTGCCGACCTCTTTTAGACATCATGGCACAGGACACACAATCCGTGATGGAGTGGTCAGGACCTAAACATTTTAAACACCATTCATGGGTGTCGGTGATGGAAATGGTACCGCCACACTTGGTGCACTTTTTAAAACCTGAGGCAGGTTTTTCCATGTTAGGGAAGTTTTTGGGTGCACCAAGGCCCAAAAAGGTGGATGCACCTGAAGAAAATAGAAAAAGAAATATATATATATATATATATTTTTAGAAATAAGAAAAGAAAGACCGGCGGTACCGGTAGAGCGTCGAAGAAGGCAGACGCGACCACAAAAAGAAATAAAGAAATTCTTCTGCGGTGCCAGGAACACGACCTGCTGGCTCCGCGGAAAAAGAAGAACTGGAGAGAGGCTGTTGGGAAAGGCGGGAAGGTGCTGTGGGATGCTCCCAAAAGCGTTCTGATTGGACGCTGGGGAGCGTTCCCACGCAGGCTCCGTCAGTACCGACGATACCCATATGTGATGACTACATTCCTGCTTGTTCTTGGAGATGCCAGGATCTCCTTACTTCTAGATGATACTGCAGCCGGAATGTGCCAGTCAACATCGGGCATATTGAAATCCCCTATCAGTATCACTTCCCCATTCCTAGCAATGCTGTGTATGTCTTCAATTAACTCTCTGTCCACCTCTTCCTCCCGTGAGGGAGGTCTGTATATCACACCAATGCAAAGAGATTTCTCTTTCCCTCTTTCTAGTTTAACCCACAGTGCCTCCTCTCTCCCTATTAAGCTCTGTAGTTCCAAAGCTCTAATATTATTTTTTACATATAGTGCCACTCCTCCAACCCCTTCTTCCTACCCTGTCCTTTCTGAATAAAGTATAGCCTGGTATAGTTACATCCCAGTCATGGTTTTCTTTGAACCATGTTTCTGTAACTGCCACTAAATCCAAGTCAGCCTCTTCCATTAAAGCTTCAACATCTGGGATCATATTTCCCATGCTATGGGCATTTATACACACCGCTTTCCATATGTTGCCCCTTTTACCCATTTCCATAAAGGTATTTAATGTTTGATTTACCTGGGGGCTTTCATCACTCATCCTCTTACTACTACTACTACTACTACTGAGCATTTGTATAGCGCTACACGTCATATGCAGCACTGCACAGACATGTAAGAGACAGTCCCTGCTCAGAGCTTACAAACTAGTCAAGACAGACAACACAGAAGGTGCAGGGAGGGATAAAACAAGGGGGAAAGGTAAAGAAAGAAGAAACAAGGAGATAGTTTAAAGCCCTCTTCAGTAGATGAGTCAGTCTGCTACTGAATACACGTCGACCTTTCCTGGACAGATGAACACCATCGCTGCAACCCTTGGAATAGCATTACAGGGTCCAGGAACCAAAACGCTCTCGATGACACCATCCACGCAACCATGCATTCATCTCCAGCAAGCGAGCTTCTCTGCCTTGGCCTTTACCCTCAACAGGGAGGATTGAAGAGAACACTATATCGCTATATAACGCTATATCCTTTTTAATATATGGCGACCAGAATTGCACACAGTATTCAAGGTGCGGTCGCACCATGGAACAGTACAGAGGCATTATAATATCCTTGATTTAATTCTCCATTTCTTTCCTTATGATTCCTTTGCCTGCTTGGCTGCTGCTGCACACTGGGTGGAGGGTTTCAATGTATTATCCACGATGAGACCTAAATCTTTTTTCCTGCGTGGTGGTTTCTAAGGTGGTATCTTGCATCGTGTAACCATAGTTTGGGATGTTCTTTCCTAGGTGCATAACTTTGCACTTGTCTATATTAAATTTCATCTGCCATTTGACTGTTCAGTCTCCCAAGTCTTCCAATTTATAAAGGTCCTCTTGTAATTTTTCACAATCCTCTTGTGTTTTAACAACTTTGAATAATTTTGTGTCATCTGCAAATCTGATCACCTCACTCATTATTCCTATTTTCAGGTCATTTATGAATATGTTAAAAAGCAGCGAGCCCAGCACAGATCCCTTAGGTACTCCACTATTCACCTTTCTCCATTGGGAAAATTGGCCATTTAGCCCTACCCTCTGCTTTCTATCTTTTAACCATTTCCTGATCCACAATAATACACTGCCTCCTATCCCATGACTTTTTAATGTCACCAAGAGTCTCTCATGAAGGACCTTGTCAAAGGCTTTCTGAAAATCCAGATACACTATATCAACCGACTCATCTTTGTTTACCTGTTTATTCAGATTAATAAAACAAGACTTTTCTTGGCTAAATCCATGTTTGCTTTTTCCCATTAAACCATGACTATCTACATGTTCAGTAATTTTATTCTTTATAATGGTTTCTACCATTTTGCCTGGTACCGATGTCAGGTTCACCGGCTGTAGTTTCCCGGATCCCACCTGGAACCCTTTTTAAAAATTGGCATTACATAGGCCATTCTCCAATCTTCAGATAGTACAGATGATTTTAATGATAGTTCACAGATTACTAATAGTAGAGCTGCAATCTCATATTTCAGTTCTTTCAATACCCTTGGATGTATGCCATCTGGTCCAGGTGATTTGCTATTCTTCAGTTTATCAAATACTTCTAATACAGCTTCCCAGTTTATCAATATTTCTTTCAATTCTTCTGATATATCACCTTTAAATACCATTTCAGTCATGGGTAACTTCCCTACATCTTCTTCAGTAAAGACCGAAGCAAAGAATTCATTCAGTCTCTCCGCTATGGCCTTGTCCCCTCTTAGTGCCCCTTTTACCCCTCTATCATCTAATGGTCCAACTGACTCTCTCACAGGTTTTTGCTACAAATGTACTTGAAAAGTTTTGATTATGCATTTTTGCTTCCATGGCAAGCTTTTTTTCAAATTCTCTCTTTGCCTGTCACCATACCTTGCATCTAACTTGCTAGTGCTTGTGCTGTTTCCCATTTTTGTCATTTGGCTGCTTTTTTCCATTTCCAGAAAGATGCTCTTTTGACTATAACAGTCTTTCTTAACTCGCCTTTAAACCATGCTGGCAGTTTTTTGGTTTTACTTCCATGTGGAATGGGCTTCCAAGATAGTACTTTTAAGCAATGCCCATGCTTGTTGTAAATCTCTAGCCACTGCAGTTCTTTCTTTTAGTTCTTTCCTAACTGTTATCCTTATATTCTCATAGTCTCCCTTTTGATAGTTAAAAGGTAGTACTATAGATTTCCTTACAGTCCTTCTTCCATTTATTAAATCAAATGCAATCATGCTATGATCACTATTGCCAAGTGACCCCAACACCCTTATCTCTTGCACCAGATCCTTTGTACCACTAAGGACTAGGTCCAGAATAGCTTCCCATCCTGTCATTTCATGAACCAGCAATTCCAAGAAGCAGTCATTTATTAAATTTAGAAACATTATCTCCTTAGCATGTCCTGCAGTGACATTGACCAAGTCTATATGGGGTAATTGAAATCACTCATTATTACTGTGTTGTAACATTTGTTAGCTTCCCCCGATTTCTCTTAGCATTTTATCATCCATTTGTTCATTCTGGCCAGACGGTTGGTAGTATACCCCCACTGCCATCGCCTTCCCCTTCCCCTTTTTACATTGTATTTCTATCCATAGAGATTATATAGTGTATTTTATTTCCTCCAAGCTTTAATCCTGTGTGACTGAATGCCCTCCCTAACATGGAGTGCAACCCCTTCACCAATCTGATCTAACCTATCATTGCAATATAGCTTGTACCCAGGTATCACAGTGACCCATTGATTGTTCTCTTTCCATCAGATGCCAAACATATTTAATCTTTCATTTAGTGCTATATGTTCTAGCTCTCGCATCTTATTTTTTTAGACTTTTAGCGCTTACATACAGGCATTTTAGAGGTTGCATTTTATTCATATTAATCTGGTTATCAGTTAATAAGCGTAATCTGGAATCTTTCAGCTCTATATTTAAGGGCATCTGCGTTACTTTTATCTTTATGGAACCTCTCTGTCGGGATGCCCTATCTTCCCTATTTTGCTAGTATCCTTCAAAGATACATTCTTCCGAACCATGTGCTCTTGGGCAACTGTCACTTTCTCCTATTATCTAGTTTAAAAGCTGCTCTATCTCCTTTTTAACGGTCAATATTAGCAGCCTGGTACTATCTCGGTTAAGGTGGGGCCCACCACTTCAGAAAAAACCCTCCTTTCTCCAGAATGTTGCCCTGTTTGTAAAGAATCCATCATCTCATTCACACATTGAGACTCCAGAGCTCTGCCTGCCTTTTGAGTCCTGCGCATGGAATGGGAAGCATTTTAGAGAATGCTACCCTGGAAGTTCTGGATTTCAGCTTTCTACCTAACAGCCTAAATTTGGTTTTCAGAACCTCCCTACCACACTTTCCTATGTCATTGGTACCAACATGTACCAAGACTGCAAACTTCTCCCCAGCACCATCTAAGACCTTGTCTAGGTGGTGCGTGAGGTCCGCTACCTTCACACCAGGCAGTCATGATACCAGACGATCTTCTCGTCCACCAACCACCCAGTTATCTACTTGATACTACCAAATGAATGAAGTTAGGGCATATCAGCAGAGACGTTTCAATAAAGACAAAAGTAGCCCAAATACCCTTGAGTACAGAGCAGACAGAACTTAAAGATTTCAAATTACCCCTGTCTACCGATAGCCAGATCAATATGAATAAAATACAGTCTCTAAAATGCTTGTATGCAAATGCTAGAAGTCTAAAAAATAAGATGGGAGGGTTAGAATATATAGCACTAAATGAGAGGTTAGATATGATGGTATCTCAGAGACATGGTGGAAGGAGGACAACCAGTGGGACATAGTGATACCTGGGTACAAACTATATCGTAATGATAGAGCAAATCAAATTGGTGGAGGGGTTTCGCTCTATGTTAGAGAGGGCATTGAGTCACCAAGGATTAATGGTTTGCAGGAAACAAATTTCACTGTAGAATCTCTATGGACTGAAATTCCATGTAAAAAGGGGAAGGCAATGGCTGTGGGGGTGTACTATTGATCACTTGGCCAGAATTAACAAATGAATGATGAAATGCTCAAAGAAATCAGGGAAGCTAAGAAAGGTTACAGCACAGTAATAATAATGGGTGATTTCAATTATCCCGATATTGACTGGGTCAGCGTCAAAGCAGGACATGCTAAGGAGATAAAGTTTCTAGATAAAATAAATGACTGCTTCTTGGAGCAGCTGGTTCATGAACCGACCAGAGGGGAAGCCATTTCGGACCTAGTCCTTAGTGGAACAGCAGATCTTGTGCAAGAGATAAGGGTGTTGGGGCCACTTGGCAATAGTGATCATAACATGATCACATTTGATTTAATTAATGGAGGAGGGATGGTAAGGAAATTCACAGTACTACCTTTTAACTTTTGAAAGGGAGACTATGATAAAATGAGGGAAATAGTTAAGAAAAACCTAAAAGGAGCAGTTGCAAATGTTAAAGACTTACATCAAGCTTGAGTGTTGTTTAAAAATACTATCTTCAAAGCCCACATTTTAAGAAAAGTGGAAGGAAGTCCAAAAAATGCCAGCATGATTTCAAGGTGAGGTCAGAGAGGCAGTTGTTGCCAAAAAAGCATCTTTCAGGAAATGGAAAAAAGAGCCAAATGACGAAAACTCAAAATAGAGAGAATTTGAGAAGAAGCTTGCTGTGGAAGCAAAAATGCATAATAAAGACTTTTTCAAATTCATAGCAGAAAACCTATGAGAGAATCAGCTGGACCATTAGATGATAGAGGGGTAAAAGGGGCACTAAGAGGGGACAAGGCCATAGTGGATAGACTAAATGAATTCTTTGCTTCGGTCTTTACTGAGGGAGATGTAGGGATGTTACACATGACTGAAGTGGTATTTAAAGGTGATACTGCGGAAGAATTGAAAGAAATATCGATACACCGGGAAGATGTATTACAACTATTTGCTAAACTGAAGAGTAGCAAATCACCTGGACAGGATGGTATACATCCAAGGGTGTTGAAAGAACTGAAATATGAAATTGCAGACCTGCTATTAGTAATCTGTGAACTGTCATTAAAATCATCTGTAATACCTGAAGATTGGAGGATCGGCAACGTAACATCAATTTTTAAAAAGGGTTCCAGGGGTGATCCAGGAAAATACAGACCGGTGAGCCTGAAGTCTATACAGGGAAAAATGGTAGAAACCATCATAAAAAGCAAAATTACTGAACATGTAGATAGTCATGGCTTAATGGGAGACAACTAACATGACTTTAGACAAGGAAAATCTTGTCTTATTAATCTAATATGTTTTTTTGAAGATGTGAATAAACAGGTAGACAATGGTGAGTCAGTTGATATAGTGTATCTGGACTTTCAGAAAGCCTTTGACAAGGTCCCTCTTCAGAGACTTTTAGCAAGACTAAAAAAGTCATGGGATAGGAGGCAGTGTACTATTGTGGATCAGGAATTGATTAAAAGATAGAAAGCAGAGGACAGAGCCAAATGGCCAGTTTTCCCAATGCAGAAATGTGAATAGTGGAGTACCCCAGGGATCTGTGCTAGATCCGCTGCTTTTTAACATATTCATAAATGACCTGGAAATGGGAATAATGAGTGAGGTTATCAAATTTGCAGATGACACAAAACTATTTAAAGTTGTTAAAACCCATGATGATTGTGGAAAATTGCAAGAGGATCTTGATAAATTCGAAGACTGGGCATCCAAATGGCAGATGAAAGAGCACCAAGGAAAGAACAACCCAAATTATGGTTACACGATGCAAGGTTCCACATTAGGAACCACCACCCATGAAAAAGATTTAGGCGTCATCGTGGATAACAGTTAAAACCCTCCGCCCAGTGTGTAGCGGCGGCCAAGAGAGCAAATAGAATGCTAGGTATCATAAGGAAAGGAATGGAAAATAAAACAAATGATATTATAATGCCTCTATATCGTTCCATGGTGAGACCGCACCTTGAATAATATTGTTGGAAACAGGATACTGGGCTTCATTGACCTTGATCTGACCCAGTATGGCATATCTTATGTTCTTATGTTATATTCAGTAGCAGGACCTCAGAAAACACCCATAAGCAGGAACAGAAGTGAGGGACATCTTGAACAATTTTCAGAAGACTGTATTCATGAGAAACCTGTTGTTATTAAGTGCCGTCGAGTCGGAGTCGACTCATGGCGACCCTCTGGATAGCTATCCTAAATTGTGTTTGGTCTTGAGTCAGGCGGCTCATTGTTGACAGACTGGTACCCGTAGCTGCTGTTATTGTATCGATCCATCTCATTGCTGGCCTTCCTCTTTTGCATTGACCTTCTATCTTGCCAAGCATGATATCTTTCTCTAATGATCACTCTCTTCGCATGATGTGTCCAAAGTATGAAAGTCAAAGTCTAGTCATCTGAGCTTCTAAAGAAAGCTTAAGTTTGATCTCCTCTAGTACCGACTGGGCTAAATAGTCAATTTTCCCAATTGAGAAAGTTGACTAGTGGTCTACCCCAGGGATCTGTGCTGGGTCCGCAGCTTTTTGACATACAGTATTCATAAATGACCTGGAAAAGGGAATAACGAGTGAGGTTATCAAATTTGCAGATGACCCAAAACTATTTAAAGTTGGTAAAACCCAAGAGGATTGTGGAAAATTGCAAGAGGATCATGATAAATTGGAAAACTGGGCATCAAAATGGCAGATGAAATTTAATGTGGACAAGTGCAAAGTTATGCACCTAGGGAAGAACAACCCAAACTATGGTTACACAATGCAAGGTTCCACATTAGGAACCACCACCCAGGAAAAAGATTTAGGCGTCATTGTGGATAACATGTTAAAACCCTTGGCCCAGTGTGCAGCGGCGGCCAAGAGAGCAAATAGCATGCTAGGTATCATAAGGAAAGGAATGGAAAATAGAACAAAGGATATTATAATGCCTCTATATCGTTCCATGGTGAGACCGCACCTTGAATATTGTGTGCAATTCTGGTTGCCATATCTTAAAAAGGATATTCCATGTTATTCCATGTTATATATTCCCTTGTTCTCTGTAAACTCAATGTTACCTGTATGCATTGCAGTATATTTTGTTCGATGTACACCGCGCTGATTTTAATAGCGCGGTATAGAAGAGATGTTAAATAAATAAATAAATAAATAAATATAGCGTTATTAGAAAAGGTTCAGAGAAGAGCACCAAAATGATAAAGGGGATGGAAGGATACCCCTATGAAGAAAGGCTAAAAAGGTTAGAGCTCTTTAACCTGGAAAAGAGATGGCTGAGGGGAGATATGATAGAAGTCTATAAATTAATGAACAGTGTGGAGCGGGTAAACATAGATCGATTGTTTACGTTATCAAAATATAGAAAGACTAGGGGACATGCAATGAAGCTACAGGGTAAACTATTTAAGACTAATAAAAGAAAATATTTTGTCACTCAACGTGTAATCAAACTCTGGAATTTGTTACCGGAGGATGTAGTAAAGGCTGTTATTGTAGCTGGGTTTAAAAAAGGTTTGGACAAGTTCCTGGAGGAAAGGTCCATAAACCATTATTAAGAAGGGACCCAGGATATCAGTGCTTGACCCAATGCAAGCATTGTGAAACCTGTGTCTTTTGGGGAAACTGCTAGGTACGTATGACCTAGACTGGCCACTGTTGGAAACAGGATACTGGGCTTCATGGACCTTGGTCTGACCCAGTATGGCATATCTTATGTTCTTATGTTATGTTCAGGAGCAGGACCTCAGAAAACACCCATAAACAGGAACAGAAGCGAGGGACATCTTGAACAATTTTCAGAAGACTGTATTCATGAGAAACTAGTTCAACTTAAAGTAGACAAAGCGATGGGACCGGATGGGATACACCCTAGAATACTGAGGGAACTAGGGGATATCCTAGCAGCTCCACTAACTGACCTTTTCAATGACTCATTGGAGTCGGGAGTGGTGCCAAAGGACTGGAGAGAGGCCCATGTGGTGCCTTTACACAAAAGCATAAGTAAGGATGTGGTTGAAAACTACAGGCCGGTTAGTTTAACTTCGGTGGTGAATAAATTATTGGAAACGCTGCTGAAAGAGAAAAATAGTGAGGTTTCTGGAGTCCAGTGGATTACAGGATCCGAGGCAGCATGGATTCGCCAGAGGCAGGACTTGTCAGTCAAATCTGATTGATTTCTTTGACTGGGTGACCAGGGAGTTGGACTGAGGGAGAGCCCTAGATGTGGTGTATTTAGATTTCAGTAAAGCCTTTGACACTTTTCCTCACAGGCGACTTATAAACAAACTGAGCACCCTAGGGATGGACCCTGAAGTTACTGCTTGGATTAGAAATTGGTTGGGTGGGAGGTGGCAAAGAGTACAGGTAAATGGAGCTCACTCTGAGGAGAAGGATGTTACCAGTGATGTGCCCTAGGGATCAGTCCTTGGTCCGATTCTTTTTAACATCTTTGTTAGTGATATAGCGGAAGGGCTGTTGGGTAAGGATTGCCTTTTTGCGGATGATACCAAAATCTGCAATAGAGTAGACACCCAGGAAGGTGTAGATAACATGAGGAGGGATCTAGCTAAGCTTGAAGAATGGTCTAGAATTTGGCAGCTGGGATTTAATGTTAAAAAATGTAAGGTCATGTATTTGGGCTGCAGCAGTCCAAGGGAGCAATATAGTATAGGGGGTGAAGTACTTTTGTCCACTAAAGAAGAGCGGGACCTAGGCGTGGTTGTGTCTGATGATCTTGAAATAGCTAAACAGGTAGAAAAGGCGACGGCAAAAGCTAGAAGGATGCTTGGGTGCATACAGAGAGGAATGGCTAGCAGAAAAAAAGGAGGTGATAGTGCCTCTGTATAAGTCTTTGTTGCGACCTCATTTGGAGTATAGTGTGCAATTCTGGTGACCGCACCTTCAAAAGGATATAAACAGGATGGAACCCAGTCTATGCTACGTGGTGATCAACCAAGAAACCTTTATTAATTACTCTAAACCTGAAAGCCCGACACAGGCCGTGTTTCGTATTACCACTTCTTCAGGGGATACAGGTTTGCTGCAAAAACACAAATACATAACACATATAATACTTCTAAAATAAAAAGGTAAAAATAAAATTAATAATAGAATAGATAATAAAATTAATAATAAAAATGAAATAAAATATAAAATAATAATCTTGTAAAACCAATAAGATAATAAATATTTTATAATAAATTAATTAAAAAATTAATTAAAAAATTATTGTGAACAGGGTGTGTAATATCATTTATACATAATGCCAAAACCATGCATAAAACAAATATATAAATAATGCAAAATAATATGTAAATTAAATATGTAACAATTAATTGTAAAACCATTAAATATCAAATCCAAACAGATATGGATACCATGATATGTGTAACCACTGTGTGCTATTGCATAGGAGCAGGAAGTGAGTGAGTAGAACAACATGCCAATGTAGAACTGACCATAATTTTAAACCACATTATATCGAAGTGCATTTTCAATGCGTATGCAAAATGTAGCCATACCCTTATCTATGTGCTATTACGCACTATAGAGGCGTAAAACTCTTCTCCACGGGTGAGTATGTGCTTGCTTTCTATAAAGATAGAGGAATAAAATCTATAACCAGGTAAGGCGGACGTGTTGCTCCGGTCCCTGCAAAACCCCTTCAGTACCCCCCCCCCCCGAATAACCACAACATTACACATATTGGCATTTAACTGGTCGCAGCTTTATTAGTCAACATTACCAACATAACCAACAAAAACCATGACAATGTCACCCACCACTTCTGGCAGCGGGACGACCCCTCACCAGCCATATGGGTAGCAAGGTGAGTTTCATCCCGCCTCCGCCATGAACCATCACCCGGCAATACCATCCCCCCTCATCCGGCTTAGCCATACTACTAGCAAAAGCCCCGAGGGATTCTCCGGGTCAGGGGTAACCCACCCCCGCCCTGCATATTGCCAAGACTCCGGACCCCGGACACCTCCGGGATCCCGCCACCCCACCCAGCTGCAACCCCCACACCCCCCACCCCGCCACCCCAAGGGCGGGAGGGTGGGAGCGCCCGTCTCCTCTGCAGCGCGCCGACGAACTGCCGTTTCGCCGGCGCGCTCAGTCCCGATCACCTCCTCCCCGGACCCATCGTCCTTCCTATTGGCTCCCGCCACCCTCCATCACCTGCGGGAGCCAATAGGTTCAAAAGATGCCTCCCCCCCTCGCCCAGACGACCTCCCTTTCGGCCACGCGGTCGGGACCACGCACCACGCCGCCCCCCCGGTTAGAGCGGCCTGCAGGTACGTGGCCCCGCGGCCTTCTAATAACCAGGTAAGGCGGACGTGTTGCTCCGGTCCCTGCAAAACCCCTTCAGTACCCCCCGCCCCCCGAATAACCACAACATTACACATATTGGCATTTAACTGGTCGCAGCTTTATTAGTGAACATTACCAACATAACCAACAAAAACCATGACAATGTCACCCACCAGTTCTGGCAGCGGGACGACCCCTCACCAGCCATATGGGTAGCAAGGTGAGTTTCATCCCGCCTCCGCCATGAACCATCACCCGGCAATACCATCCCCCTTCATCCGGCTTAGCCATACTACTAGCAAAAGCCCCGAGGGATTCTCTGGGTCAGGGGTAACCCACCCCCGCCCTGCATATTGCCAAGACTCCGGACCCCGGACACCTCCGGGATCCCGCCACAGGCTCAGAGACACCTGTCCCTGAGCCCCCCCAGACATAAAGCTGCGACCAGCCACTCTGCACTTAAACACATACTCTAAGGCTTCCTGCCAGTCGTTCAGGAGTAAAGCAACCCCCACCGGGGATAGATGTACTCCATCAGACCGATACAAGCCGGGACAGTCCACCTCCACCCCAGGGTGTAATATCTGCCAACCCCCGTTCTGACAAACCCATCGGCCAATTTGCCGGTTAACCTTAATCAACCCCCGCGACCAACGCCGGTGACCCCAGCACGCCGGCCGCGGAATTATGTCGGACCAGAGAACAACAACATCAGGAAACATTAACAACACTTCCAAAATATCCTTTTTAGCCGCCCGTATCAGCTGCTTCACTGTCCACATCGGCAGGTCATTACCACCGAGGTGCAGCAGATCTGGTGATCCCTTCACACGCTGATGGTGCCGAAGCAAAGGCAGGAGCTGCAGCCACCGAAGCCCGTGCTCACCCAGCCATAAGACGGTCACCTCGGCCGTGGGAAGTCCCAGATGTTCACCGAGGGGGCCCCCCGCTGCCTGCCGGCCAGCCCAATACACAAAAGAATGGCCGACCATCCAGCAGCAATGCGGCAGCTGGCCCACACCTAAAAAAGATAATAAACAGTTAACCCCTTACAGCCCCTTCACATACGCACATACCCTCGAAAGGCATCAGAACGCCACCGTCCTATGCGCCGGATGCCGTGATCCGACACCCCGGCCTCCGCAGCGCTGGTGGCAGCCCCAATCCGGAACGAATGTGGAGCGTAAACAGCAGGATCCAAGCCCACGTAGCGCACCGCCAAGCGCAAAACCGCCGTGAACTGGAAACGCGTCCGGCAACGAGTGTTTTTGTGCAGAAAGAGCTGACCGCCAACACGCGGCCGCAGCCTCAGGTAGGCAGACATCGCCGCCACCGGACAAGTGGGTGAATTCGCAATAGCGCCCAACCGTATCCAGGCACCTTTGCCCCTCTGGTCCGTCTTAGACCTCCCCAACCGGAGCCCCAACTCCCCCCCCACCACCCGCACATCGCATACCTGCAAAGCTCCCCCCCCTGTCCCCGCCCCGGACGCCGCCATGAGCTCCCCCACCCGAAAAGCCCCAAAAAAGGCCACGCAAAATACTGCCTTAAACAGCGAGGCCTCATAATCGGACGCCGCCACGCCCGTCAAAGCGGCACACAGCCGCACCAGCAGGTCGTGCGTGATAGGACGCCTGCCATCCCCCCGCCAAGGGGTCTCGCGCTCCCATCCCGCCAACAATCGGCGAGCCAAAAAACCCCAGCTGGAGACGCTCCACCCCACAGCCTTAGAGAAAAAGGCGAAACCCGCCAAGTGCGCACGCACCGTCGCCCCTGAGGTACCCGCAGCCTTAGCCGCAGCGATGTAAAGGCCGATGAGGTGGTCTGGCGCCGAACCTTGCCACCATCCCCGCGCTGCCAAAAACTCCACCACGCTGCCACATCCTTTGAGATAAGCCCGCCAGGTTGCAGGCGACACGGAACTCCGCAACAAGTCCAACACGCCTACATGCCATGCTTCCACAATCGCTCCGGGACCGACCGTCCCTCCCGGTCCACCTCTGGTGCCAAACGCCGGAACAGGTCCCACTTGAAACGGGAAAGAGCATCAGCAACCTGGTTAGCACACCCCGGCACATGCCTGGCCCTCACCACCACATTTAACCGCAAGCAAGCTAACACCACCTCCCGCATCAAGGCGGCCACTTGCAAACAGCGCGGAGCGTACCTGTTAATGACACTGACCACCGATTCGTTGTCGCACCACCACAGCACCCGACGATTACGGAGCCTCTCCGGCCACACCTCCAGAACCACCAGCACCGGGAAGAGTTCCAAGAAGGTGATATTCTTGGTCAAACCCGACACGCGCCATGCCGACGGCCACGGCTCCGCACACCAGGCGCCATCAAAATAAACCCCCAAACCCAAGCCGCCCGCTGCATCCGTAAAGAGCTGTAGATCAAACGTAGACGCTTCCCGCTCCTGCAGAACCGCAGTGCCGTTAAAACCGCGCAGGAACTCATCCCAAACTCCCAAGTCTGCCCTCAAGCTGCGAGAAATGCGAATGCGGTGATGCGGCTTAAGCACACCTGAGGTAGCCGAGGATAAACGCCGCAGAAACACCCGTCCCATCGGAATCACCCGACAGGCAAAGTTTAGCGATCCAATAAGCACCTGCATCTCTTTTAGCGTCACCTTCCGCGACCCCAGGACGTTCGCCACGAGCACCCGCAAGCGCGCCACCTTGTCAGCCGGCAAGCGCGCCACCATGGCCACCGAATCAAGCTCTACTCTCAAAAATGTGAGGCACGTCGAAGGCCCCTCCGTCTTACCAACCGCCAACGGCACACCCCATTCACGGGCCATCTGCCCAAAGCCATCCAGCAGACGCTGGCAGTGCCCTGACTGTGCCGCACCGACGAATAAGAAGTCGTCCAAATAATGCACCACGTTACGAGAACCGACCGCCTCCCCCACAGCCCAGTGCATGAAGGTACTAAAGAGCTTGAAGTAAGCACAAGACACCGAACAGCCCATCGGCATGCACTTATCAAAATAGTAGCCGCCTTCGAACTCGAAACCGAGGAGGTGAAAAGAATCCGGGTGCACCGGCAACAGGCAGAAAGCGGACTCAATATCCACCTTCGCCATCAAAGACCCGGGACCACAAGCGGGCACCAAACCCACCGCCTCATCAAAAGATGCGTAACGCACAGCACACAGCTCCTTGGGAATGCGGTCATTGACCGACGCCCTCACTGGATAGGATAGGTTGTGTATCAGCCGGAATTTGCCGGGCTCCTTCTTAGGAACAATGCCCAGCGGGGAGACCACAAAACGCGCAAACGGACGATCACGGAAGGGCCCCGCTATTCTCCCCAACCCCAACTCCGTAGCCAACTTATCCCGCACAATGTGCACCAAACGCTGCACTACCGGCGAATTACGCGGCGCAGCCGCCCCCCCCTCCCCGACCACCGGAATATGGAACCCGACCCAAGAGGGGCGGAGCCTGATGTCCAGCGGGTAGGACGCTTTGCGTTGAAGCTCCCGAGAGGCCTACTTAGAATCCTGACTTAATACCTATACAAATTTACTATTTCGCTCCGAGCTGACCGGGGCACCTCGGGGGGGATGGCGGCCCATAAACCAGCGCGCTTGGACTTCGGGTCTCCTTCTTCTTCTCACGGAAAACGCTCCAAAACAGAGGTGTCTTCCCCACAGAAGATGGTTCCATTTCGTGAAAACCCCGAAATGCACCTGGAGATTTTGGAGGAAATACGCGGCGTGAAGGAATTGGTGCAGTCCAATGGAGAAGCGCTTCGAGCCATGCGAGAAGACTTTGGAGTGCTCCAGGACCGACTTGAAAGTCTTTCATTACGGCAGGACAACATGGCCGGGGTCCTCGACTCGCACGAGGTGCGCTTGGGCAAACTGGACAAGGCTGAGCGCCAGATACAGAGTCTTCAAAAGGAGTTAGAAGATAGCAATAATCGAGCCCGTCGCAACAATGTGAGGCTCATTGGAATACCGGAGGGGGTGGAAGCAGGAGATATAAGAGAATTCTTGCTCAAAACTCTTCCCTCCTTGCTGAAGATCACTTTTCACAGAGAACTGGAAATCGATCGAGCACACCGTGTTCCTGCCCACATGGCGCTCAACCGCACGACCCCCCGGCCTATTATCTTTAGCTTGCTACGATATCAACAAGTGGAACAAATTTTACATGCTGCCCGAGCGAATCATCATTTGGAATTTGAAGGTCGTAAGGTCTCCTTCTTTCCTGATTTGGCAAAGCCTACCGTTGACCGTCGGAAGAAACTCCTTGCTTTTCGCCCTCGACTTCAGCAGCTACAGGCTCGCTTTGGCCTGTTGTATCCAGCGAAGCTCCGAGTGACTCTCCACAACCAAACCAGGACGTTCGAAGATCCTGATCTACTATCAACATTTTTAGACTCCAAAGAAGTAGAGCAGATGCGCTGATCCCAAATCTTGGACTCTTATCTGCCGGCTCTATCCGCCATTTTGAAGGGCCCGATGCGGCGGTCATAGCCAAGCACAGAAATAGCCTGGACTTTCTTTCTTTCTCTATATGACTTTTGTTTTTTGGTCTCCTACCCCTTCATGATGTGTGCCTCGGTCGGATTCGGAGCACGCACAGTCCTACAGGTTATGTGTTTTTTCAATTTCGGCCTTCTCTGGGGTTTCTCCCCGCAGACACATGGTCGCCAGTAATTTTGGGGTTTTGCTTCTCCTCTACCGTACTGCGGTTTTCTTTGTTAATGTGGGGCGCTTCATTGTATTATATTAGCTTATTTTTCCTATGTCATGTGTACAGCCAGATACAGTCAGTTTGAGGGACATAGTGAAATTATGTGTGCTATCATGCTCAGAATTTTTAACTTTTCTGAATGGCCTTATGTAAAATCTTATCATTCACCGTCAAAGGCATTAATGGTCCACTCAAAGGAAAGAAAATCCTTAGCTATCTTAGCCATGAGCATGTTGATTTAGTGTTTCTTCAGGAAACGCATTTAAACTCTGCTGAAACACTGAAACTCAATGCTAAGCCTCACATGGTAGCTGCCTATTCTCCCACCGTTTCCAAATGGTACGGGATAGCCATTCTGGTTAGGAAGTCTTTGCACGCTACTGTACCTGATATTAGCGCTGACAACGAGGGTAGATGGGCCCGTGTACACCTTGAGGTTGGAGATAGTGAATTCCCGTGTATTTGCATTATGCCCCGAATGTGGACAACCCTGCTTACTATGCAAGTATTGCGCAGTTGGCCTTGGCCTCTGCCAATGCTCCATTAATACTTGGTGGCGATTTTACTCAAGTGTTCCCTCAATCTTTTCTTCTCAAACAAGGTGCTCGTTGGTTGGAAGATCCAGTACCGAGTAGACCTGTGTGGCTAGATATAGAAACGGACCTTTGCAAACCGATTCCTCTTACCTTTCTCCCTGGTATGACTCTCCCATCAGACTCCCACTATCCACCAATGCTTTTAGACACTTTAGGTGCCTTTAATACTCTTATGCAATCTTTAGACTCCCGACTCTGGTCAGTGCAACTTCAGCATCGCCTTCGGAGCACTAGAGGACTCCCGCCATCGGCATTCTCTACATAAGGTTGCTTGGAGACTTTCCGATCTCTCGGTAGTTCACTGGGTGTAGCATCCACTTTTACTAAGCCTTATGTAATGCTATAACTAGAGATACCCCTATAGCGCAGAAAGTATGGGAGAGAGAATTGCATGTGACTTTGACCTCGGAGCAATGGAGCCTTATCTGGAGTAGAGGGACACGGGTTCCCGACCCGCCTCACTCACTCAGACCCTCTTCTTTCTAGCCCACCGGTGTTTTTACACTCCTCACAGATTAGACAAATGGAACACTACTCAGGGCAATGGTTGCTGGACACGTCCTGCGGCCATTGGTTCATTGCCTCATGTTATGCATGAATATCCCGCACTACAGTATTACTGGCGTCGGGTCTGGGGTCGTATTTAGTCTATCTCGCACTCTCAGGAGCCCCTTTCTTGGAGGATAGTGGGACTTCGCCCAGTTGCGGGGATCCCCTCTCTCCCAAAATGGCTTATCTCCTTTCGAACTTTATGCTTGGCATTGCTATTTCCCTAATTAAGTAATACTGGAAAATTAGCTCCCATCTGAGCCCCAATGAATGGTGGAATCATGCTTGTCTTTACAGTAAATATGAACAAATACCTCGTCTGTTCGCTTCCTCCGTTCAGACTCCTTCTCATTGGTCTCAATGGAAGATGCTCAATGACTATGTACATTTTGCTAAATGCTCTCATCTGACTGTCTAACTTTGTATATATCTCTGTCCCATGATCATGCTGTATTGTAGATACTCTTTTGATCGTTTGATGTATAATCACTGTTAATTGGAAGCGCTCACATGCTGATATAATCGGGTAGAGAAGAAGCATCATCGGTGGGTGGGGGTAATGGGTTTACTTTTCCTTATTGTATACTTGTTTTGTCTCTTTTGGTGTGTTGTTTCTTTTGTTTGTTGCAAAATGAAAATAAAAGTTTAAAATGAAAAGGAACCCGACCCAAAATCCCCCCTCCAATACTGACCTAGCCCCCGGCCGCTTATACCTCCGCAACCATGGCATAAGCGCCTCAATACGGATAGGCGTAGGGGCTAGGGCAAGCAACCCCTCAGGGCTTGAGAGGGGTGGAGGAAACCGCGGACCCTTTCTTAACACACTTAAGCGCCGAGTGCCCACTGCCGCACACGGAGCAGCTGTGCCGGAACTTACAGTCCGGGAAAGGGCACGAGGACTTATTAAAACGCCAGCAGACATCGCCCGCCCCCCTCTGCCTGCCTTTGGGAGTGGGGACGCCCCAACGCCACGAAAGGGCCGCACCGTAGGAACCGACGCACCGCTACCACCTTTCGGCCCCCCTCCCCCCCCTCGCTGACATCTGGGTCAACCAGAGGTTAATGTCTTGCGTCCCCCATGACAATAACCTATTCTCCTCCATCTTGTCGCGAAACTTCTCATCATAGATGAGCCAAGCCCAACCATCATGAGTCTGCGCCGCCTCCAAGATCGAGTCAGCGTAAGATAATAACATCCCATATTGCCCCGGATAGCGGTGCCCCCAGACGCTGGCCAACCGCAAGAATGCCCTCGTCCAAAAGAACGTTGCGAGATGCCTTACGGACCCTGCCCGCCTTCTCATCCTCCTTCCTCTTTCGCTTGCTATCTCCCGACCGCTTCCTCCCATCCAATAACCGAAAGATATCAATGTACTTCCGCTTCCGGATCTTCTTCCGCAACTTCCGGGGAACCCCCTCCCACAGCTAAGAGAAAGACGCCAACATCGCCCCCCCGCCCCCAGTAACACGGTCGGCAACCGGCATGCTAGAAGAAACCGAAGAGCTATCCTCGGACGAAGATGAGGAGGACCCACCCCGACGCCGGCACCTCCGCGAATGCCGCCTTTTCTTCCGCGCTTTTGCCGGCCCCTCACCCGCACGCCCACTTCCGGCACCCCCCGCCGCCAAACCCCCAAGTAACTCACCTGCCGATGGAGTCCGCCCAGGTGCTGCTCCTGCCGCAGTCTCCACAGAGGGCCGCCCCCCGTCCTCCTGCAGGGGCTCCACCGGCTCATCACCAGGCGACGCCGACTGAAGATCCCTCGCGGCTTCCGTGGGCAACGCGTCACCCTGCGAATCCAGGTCCTGCCGCTGCTCCGGCCGCTGCACTGCACCCACCGACACCTGTGAAGACAAAGGAGGAAAACAGGAAGGAGAACCAGCTAGGGACCACTGTGGTAGCCAAGCGCCCAACCACTCAGCCCTGGAGGAACCCTGCCCCCCTCCCCGCCAGTGATCCCATGCCGTAGGGTAGAACCCGCCAGACGGCATCTGCCATCCCCACGGGCACATGGCCGAGGAGCCATCCTGCCCGGTCGCCCCCCCTGGGGCCCCCCATGCCCACTGCCCAGCCCCCCGGCTTCCCCCGCTCCAACCCCCCGCTGCATGGTAGCCCCAGTCCCAGCCTCCGCAACCCCCCCCCTGCACCGGCGCCCCCCCGCACCCCCGGGACCCCCGAGCACCTCCGCGACCGCTGAGAGCGCCGCGTTCCAACACCACACTCCCCCACCTGCCACTGACTCACCAGCACCCCGCCGGGGCCGCCCCCTGGCCTGAGACCCCCCCTCTGCCCCCTCCTGGCCTCACCAGCGACAGCCCGCCTCCCCCCCGGCCCAGCCCCCCTGCCCGTAGGCCGCCTAGCCCCTCTGTTGCCCTTCGACGGCATTCCCCTCGTGGCTGTCCTGCACGTGGAGTATTTATTTATTTATTTTTAATAGCACCAGACACCCACCCAGCAAGGCAAGCCCAAGAAACCCCCACCCACAGCAAGACCCCAGATCCCGAGCCTTATGCCCCTCCAGTCAAAGGGGCAGAACACGCTCACCGGACGCAGGACTCCGCACCGGCAGACGCGCCCCAACACCCCCGCAATAGAAATATGCTCAGCAACGGCTACCCGAGCGCCCGTCTCCTCTGCAGTGCGCCGACGAACTGCCGTTTCGCCAGCGCGCTCAGTTCCGATCACCTCCTCCCCGGACCCATCGTCCTTCCTATTGGCTCCCGCCGCCCTCCATCACCCGCGGGAGCCAATAGGTTCAAAAGACGCCCCCCCCCGTCGCCCAGACGACCGCCCTTTCGGCCACGCAGTCGGGACCACGCACCACGCCGCCCCCCCGGTTAGAGCGGCCTGCAGGTACGTGGCCCCGCGGCCTTCTAATTATGAAAATCTCAACCTTGTGACATTATCTGAGAGCCTATTTATATATGTCTAAAAATTGCCATACCCTTCTCTATGTGCAGCTCATCATCATTGAAACGTGGTCTATTCACAGGAATTGAATCTTGTTCGAAGAATTTATACCGTCAAACCTATTATTAAAATATATCAGATGTATGACATTGGCTGAAATGAATATCTCCCAGTAGGAAACCTCTCATCTGAAAACTTTTTATTCACAACAACCTTTTCATTTTGAAGAAAGCTTATAATTTAAATTTAAAAAAAACTTTACTTTCTAAAATATTCTATCCCTTTGTACGTTTATGAATACTTCTTTTTAAGCTGGGGCAAGTTAATGACAACGCATGTTGTACGTTGATAAACTGATTGTCTCTGTTAATGCATAATAAATCTGCGGAGGAGTGATAACCTAGAATAAATCAGTCATATCTATAATGGTGGGTTACCGGTATGCTTCCTTATTACTAGATTGCAACCTTTTGTTATCTTTGGCTACCCGACGTAGTTTCAGTGCATTGTTAACACCCACATCCCGATTACAAAGGTTTTCTGATAAGATATTTTATTCTCGCAGGTCCCTAATATCAATTCCTAACACTGAGTGAAGGAGATATGGTATAAACAAGCTTCGTCTAAAGATTCAAGGAGTTTGGATGCTGACGTAATTGACTAGCATGCGTCATTTTTCCCGCGGGTTACTAAAGCGCAAGTGCGGGCGTCTTAGGAGGTAAATGTTTTCCCGCGCATAGTTGACGGTATTGCTCCTTCGGACATTTGTGACAGGAGGCGCCCGAAAAGGTTTGGTGTTTTTATTTACGTTAGGACAAAAAAAGATAAGATGATTTTAGATCGATGGTGCTTAATGGGCAATGATGTGATCGATAATGTTACCTGACCAGAAGTTTAAGATATTAGGGACCTGCGAGAATAAAATATCTTATCAGAAAACCTTTGTAATCGGGATGTGGGTGTTAACAGTGCACTGAAACTACGTCGGGTAGCCGAAGATAACAAAAGGTTGCAATCTAGTAATAAGGAAGCATACCGGTAACCCACCATTATAGATATGACCGATTTATTCTAGGTTATCACTCCTCCGCAGATTTATTATGAATTAACAGAGACAATCAGTTTATCAACGTACAACATGCGTTGTCATTAACTTGCCCCAGCTTAAAAAGAAGTATTCATAAACGTACAAAGGGATAGAATATTTTAGAAAGTAAAGTTTTTTTTAAATTTAAATTATAAGCTTTCTTCAAAATGAAAAGGTTGTTGTGAATAAAAAGTTTTCAGATGAGAGGTTTCCTACTGGGAGATATTCGTTTCAGCCAATGTCATACATCTGATATATTTTAATAATAGGTTTGACGGTATAAATTCTTCGCACAAGATTCAGTTCCTGTGAATAGACCACGTTTCAATGGTGATGAGCTGCACATAGAGAAGGGTATGGCAATTTTTAGACATATATAAATAGGCTCTCAGATAATGTCACAAGGTTGAGATTTTCATAATAGATTTTATTCCTCTATCTTTATAGAAAGCAAGCACATACTCACCCGTGGAGAAGAGTTTTACGCCTCTATAGTGCGTAATAGCACATAGATAAGGGTATGGCTACATTTTGCATACGCATTGAAAATGCACTTCGATATAATGTGGTTTAAAATTATGGTCAGTTCTACACTGGCATGTTGTTCTACTCACTCACTTCCTGCTCCTATGCAATAGCACACAGTGGTTACACATAGCATGGTATCCATATCTGTTTGGATTTGATATTTAATGGTTTTACAATTAATTGTTACATATTTAATTTACATATTATTTTGCATTATTTATATATTTGTTTTATGCATGGTTTTGGCATTATGTATAAATGATATTACACACCCTGTTCACAATAATTTTTTAATTAATTTTTTAATTAATTTATTATATAATATTTATTATTTTATTGGTTTTACAAGATTATTATTTTATATTTTATTTCATTTTTATTATTAATTTTATTATCTATTCTATTATTAATTTTATTTTTACCTTTTTATTTTAGAAGTATTATATGTGTTATGTATTTGTGTTTTTGCAGCAAACCTGTATCCCCTGAAGAAGTGGTAATACGAAACACAGCCTGTGTCGGGCTTTCAGGTTTAGAGTAATTAATAAAGGTTTCTTGGATGATCACCACGTAGCATAGACTGGGTTCTGGCACACAACGTGGTGCAGTGCTCCTTGGTTGGACTATAAACAGGATGGAGTCAGTACAGAGGGTGGCTACTAAAATGGTTGGTGGTCTTCATTATAAAGCATATGAGGACAGACTTAAGGATCTTAATATGTACACCTTAGAGGAAAGGCAGTATAGAGTTGGTATGATTGAGATGTTAAATACTTCCATGGCATAAATGTACAGGGGGAGAGCCTCTTTCAATTGAAAGCAAATTCTGCTATGAGGGGACATGGGATGAGGGTGAAGGAGGATAGATTCAGGAGTGATATGCGGAAATATTTCTTTATGGAAAGAGTGGTGGATCCATGGAATAGTCTCCCAGTGGAGGTAGTAGAGATGAGGACAGTATCTGAATTAAAAAAAGCATGGGACAAACATAGAGGATCTGTAAAGGAAAAAAGGGGACTGTTGTAGTTGGAAGGACAGACTAGATAGGCCATGTGCTCTTTTTCTGTCGTCATATTTCTATGTTTCTATGATACCAAAATCTGCAATAGAGTAAATACCCAGGAAGGTGTAGATAACATGAGGAGGGATCTAGCTAAGCGTGAAGAATTGTCTAGAATTTGGCAGCTGGGATTTAATATTAAAAAAATGCAGGGTCATGCATTTGGGCTGCAGCAATCTAAGGGAGCAATATAGTATAGGGGGTGAAGTACTTTTGTCCACTAAAAAAGAGCGGGACCTCGGTGTGGTTGTGCCTGATGATCTTAAAGTAGCTAAACAGGTAGAAAAGGCGACGGTCAAATCTAGAAGGATCCTTGGGTGCATAGGGAGAGGAATGGCCAGCAGAAGTAAGGAGGTGATAATGCCTCTGAATAAGTCTTTGGTGCGACCTCATTTGGAGACCGCATCTTCAAAAGGATATAAACAGGCTGGAGTCGGTAGAGAGTGTAGCTACTAAAATGGTTAGTGGTCTTCATTATAAAACATATGAGGACAGACTTAAGGATCTTAATATTTACACCTTAGAGGAAAGGCGGGATAGAGGTGATATGATTGAGACTTTTAAATACCTCCAGGGTATAAATGCTCAAGAGGAGAGCCTCTTTTGATTGAAAGCAAGCTCTGCTACATGGGATGAGGGTGAAAGGGGATAGATTCAGGAGTGATATGTGTAAATATTTCTTTTTGGAAAGAGTGGGGGATCTATGGAATAGTCTCCCAGTGGAGGTGGTAGAGATGAGGACATAGAGCTGTAGCCCACTGGTTACTTCACTGCCTGTGGAGCCAGAGGTCATGGGTTTGATCCCACAGTGGGGTCATTTGATAGGGCTGTGTGAGGCACTGTCTATTTTTCATATGTTATGTTCTTATTGGGTTTAAAAAAGGTTTGGACAAGTTCCTGGAGGAAAGGTCCATAAACCATTATTAAGAAGGGACCCAGGATATCAATGCTTGACCCAGTACAAGCATTGCGGAACCTGTGTCTTTTGGGGAAACTGCTAGGTACGTATCACCTAGATTGGCCACTGTTGGAAACAGGATACTGGGTTTGATGGACCTTGGTCTGACCCAGTATGGCATATCTTATGTTCTTATGTAGGACAGTATCTGAATTCAAAGAAATATTTGACAAACAAAGAGAATCTTTAAAGGAAAAAAGGGACTGTTGTAGTGGTTGATATGGAAGGACAGACTAGATAGACCATGTGGCTTTTTCTATCGTCATGTTTCTATGAATACAAGCAACACTCTTTGTAATATCTTCTCCCAACCAAGATGTACCTAACTCAGCATTCCACTGTAAAGTTACCTCCTCATACTGTTGGACTACATCCAGCTCAGACAACACTTTCTGCATAAGTGACAGTTACATCCATTCCCAGCTATCAATTTAAAAAATAGGGACAATTTACTACCAAATTAGGTATAGACCCAATGCTTCCCCTTTGATAGAATATAATGTCGCAACTGCGGGTATCCATAAAGGTCTTGCTGTTGGAGCTGATAATCCTCTTTAAGCTCTTGGAAGGATTTTAAATCACCATCCTTTCATAGGGTTTCATCGATAGTGTGAAGGCCCTTCTGCTCCCACTCTCAGAACACCTCAGATTTATCCCTGGAGGGAAAATGTGGGTTATCCCTAAGGGGCAGGAGACTTGTAGCTTCTGGGTACTGGCCCAACTTCCCACACAGCCGCATCCACGTCTACCACAAGCACCCCAGGATATGGCTACTTTTCAGCACACGATGAATCTTATCCTTCTCCACCTGGTGCATTTATTCAAAGGATTCATCAACTGTTGTTCCAAAGCTACTGGTATACAGGTATTAAATGCATATACTGTAGCTAGTCCTCAGATACCTTAAGAGACAACCAAGGTTATACCTTTGAAAATCTGGGAGTCGCAGGCCATCTCTCTCCTATCTCCCTTCTAAACTGGAGAAGGGAATCCTAGGCCTCTCACCCCTCCACAGGAAGTGACCTACCTGATGCCCCCAAATCCTCAAAGCATGCTGTAAAAGCCAAAGCGGCAAATTCCAAAGGAGATATAGTCAGCGTGGCAGATATGTCATTCTATACAGGATGATTTGCCTTAAAAGAGACAGGAGTAAGTTCTCCTAATGTGAAAGCTAATCCCGTTCTCTGCTCAGCAAAGGCAGAACATTTAAACAATAAACATGATGGGACCAATATTCAAAAGGCATTTACAAGGTTTACATGCCGCTGAATATTCCCGATTATCTCCACCACATGCCCTGATGCTAATAGCTTTGCATCGGAGTGTGTCATGGAGGGTGACAGTTGCTATCCGGGTAGCGGTGATATTTCATCGCTATCCAGTTAGCAACCTGTGGGTAAAACTACGCACTGCAAAAGCTGGCCTAGTTTTGCCCATAGGAGCTAACTGGGTAGTGGTGCAATATCACCACTACCCAGTTAGCTTCTGCAGCGGAGGAGGCTGTGTGGTGACCACAGATATTCAATGCTGTGGCCGCATATGACCCCGGCATTGAATATCCGGGGTTAGAGATTGGCAGCGATGGCTATGTGCTGTAGCGGCACATAGCTGTTTCAGTACCATATCAGGCCGATGTAAATTAGCAGGCAGCTGGACACCCAGGTATTTAAAAATCCCTTCATCCACTTCAGGAGGAAGGGTCCATCCCAACATGTCTGAACGATGGGATCTACTGCCAATGCCTCAAGACTTATAGTATCTTGTTCAAAGTCAAACCAGTCCTGGCTCCAAACATCTGAAACTCATCCACAAGAGCTCCCAAAGATATCCAAGGCTCCTTCAAGTGTACTAAAATATCATCTGCATCTCCCATGATCACCCCCTTGATGTCATCACAGGCTCTTACCCTGTGCAAGAAAAGTTCCAAAAAACCCCCCCCCCAACAAAGGTGATAATGGGCACCCTTGCCTTGTACCTCTATATAGGGGATAATCCTCCAAGTGGAGATCATTCACCATCACAGATATCCTAAGGTCCACATACAGCAGGCGTACTATTTGGTTGAAAACCCCCTCAAACACCATCTGCCTCAAGACTGCAAATAAATAGTCCCAATTTACGAAGTTGAAGGAGTTTTCAGCATCAAAGCTAACGAGCAAAGAAGCTCACTGCACGATTTTATGAAACTATAGAGACGTTAGGATCTTGTGCATATTAAGAACAGGGTCTAGCATGAAGCCTTCCTGAAAGTCCTGGATCATGCTTGGCATTATCAAGGCCAAACGAACCACCAAAACTTTAGCTAGCAGTTGGTTGTCACAATTTAATAAGGAAATTGGCTGATATAGTATGAGGACGCGAGTATTGGATCTCAACCAGATTTAGATATTACAGCAATAAGAGCCCAATTAGAGTTAAACAGAAACCTCTGCTCAGCAATCAAATTATGAAACAGCCTACATTAGGGGGTAATCAGACAATTACGCAACATTTTGTACCATTCGTTGCTGAAACCATCTGGCTCTCATGACTTT
This sequence comes from Ichthyophis bannanicus, assembly GCA_033557465.1. Taxonomy (NCBI): domain Eukaryota; kingdom Metazoa; phylum Chordata; class Amphibia; order Gymnophiona; family Ichthyophiidae; genus Ichthyophis; species Ichthyophis bannanicus. The sequence goes on along the minus strand of CM066041.1, from coordinate 224,035,225 downwards.
CCCAATTTAGAATATTATATGGCCCGGTCAATCACCTCTGTTCTAAGAGGTTTGCCTATCTAGCAATACAAAAATTTGTAGCTCACCAGCTCCTTACATACCAATCTCTGCAAAGAACTTTGTACAGGAAATGGATAGTAGCATCGTTAGACAACTTAGAATGCTGCATCCTTTACCTTTTTTTAAATTGTTTTCTCGGAGTCTCTTCAGAGGTCAGAAAGATTTGGTATAGAACATGGGCTTGTTGTTTTCCTTTTAGCACTATTTTAAAATAAGACAACGTGTCACAATTAGATCACCTAGGAATAGATTTTAGAACTACTAGGTTTCTGATAAATTACTTTTGGGGGGAGGAGGAAGCAAAGTTACTTTCCTAACTTTTAAAGCATTACATGAAATAAAGGACATCTTCGCAGTTCACCAATATATGGTGAATTGGGCAAAGTGGTTAGGAGTGCAGGAATAAGAGGTATTTTGGTATAAAATTTGGAATTATACTTTCAAATGCTCTATTACCAGTACTAGGTTGAGTACTCAACAATTTTAATGAGAGCATTCCTGACCTTCAGATATTCAATAAATATACCTTGGATATACAGTACCAACTCATTGTTGGAGGGGCTGTCCAGAGCTAGGTTTGACTGACCATATGTGGAGGACTCTTCAGAATTAAATAGATTTTGGGAAACAGTTTGAGTCACTCTCTCACAAATTTTGCAGGTAACTATTTCTTTAGTCTTAGAGGTGTTCCTGTTATGTCAGGAACTTATGTCCCTGCTATCACAGCACCAACATGCTTTGATCCAGCATTTGTTACTAGGAACGGTGTCAAAGGCTTTACTGAAATCTAAATACACCACATCTAGGGCTCTCTCTGGTCACCCAGTCAAAGAAATCAATCAGATTTGTCTGACAAGACCTGCCTCTGGTAAACCCATGCTGCCTCTTATCCTGCAATCCACTGGATTCCAGAAACCTCAATATTCTCTCTTTTAGCAGCGTTTCAAATAATTTATTCACCATAGAGTTTAGACAAACTGGCCTGTGGTTTTCAACCTCATCCTTATTTCTGCTTTTGTGTAAAGGGACCACATGTGCCTTTCTCCAGTCCTCTGGGACCACTCTCGTCTCAAAAAAACATTGAAAAGGTCAGTCAGTGGAGCCGCTAGAACGTCCCGAAGTTCCTTCATTATTCTCGGATGTTTCCCATCTGGTCCCATTGCTTTATCCGCTTTTAGTTTAGCTAGTTCCTTATGAACACACTCTTCTGAAAATCATTTGAACTCCTCTGAAAATCGTTTGAGTACCCCGTCACTTCTTCCCTGGTACATTATTTCCCCAGTCTTTTGCTCACTCTCTCTCCTCTTCCATCATCTCCACCCCCCATACAATGTCTCTCTCTCTCTGGCTCTCTCTTTCCCTCCATTCGGTAGGCTGAGGCAGAGGCACACTGTTTGGGCCTGACTAGTGGACAGTCTCAGGCCTGTGGCAATGCGGCCTCCCTGCCTCTGCTCTGCAGAGTCAGTTGATACTCAACAGCAGTGACAGCACACGCTGATGGAACTCACTGTGCTGAGCCGCTCTGCAAACTTGTTTCTCCCCCCCCCCCCACAATTCATACAATATCTGCCCCTCTTCCTTTTCACTCTCCCAGTTTCTGCTTCTTTTCCCCATCTGACCCCAGCATATACCAGCATCAGTCCCCTTCCAGTTCCAGCTCTTTTCCAGTCCCCCCCTGCATCAGCCCATTTCCTGTTCAGCCTCAGCATCTGCCTCTTTCCAGTCCCAGTACCTCCCTTAGTATCAGCCTTTATTCAGTTCCAGTAACACACCCCAGTATCAGCCCCCTTTCCAGTTCTCCCCTCCCAGTACTTTCCATTGTCAACCCCCTTACATTCCCAGCACCACCACTGAGGTCCGTTTTCTTCCAGTCCCCATTGCCCACTGTCCAGTCCCTTCATCCAAATACCATTGAGGTGTCTGCTCACTTCCAGTCCCAGTGCCCCACCCCATGTCAGCTCCCTTCCACTCCTCCTCCCCTCTGTCCAGCCCCCTTCCAGTGCCATCCCCAGGCGTCAGCTCCCTTCCAGTCCCAGTGCCCCCTCCACCAGTGTTGGCTCCTTTCCAGCCCCCTCCATTACCTAGCCACCTTTCAGTACCATCCCCAAGTGTCAGCTCCCTCCAGTTCCATCCCCAGGTGTCAGCTCCCTTCTATCCCCTTCCTCCCTCCTAGTGTCATCACTCTTCCAGTCCCCCTCCAGTATCATCCCCAGGTGTCAGCTCCCTTCCAGCCCCCTCCTTCCCCCCATGTCAGCTTCCTTCCCGCCCCTCTTTCTCCACCCCCACGTGTCAGCTCCCTTCCAGCCCCCTCCTTCCCCCACCCCCCCACGTGTCAGCTCCCTTCCAGCCCTCTCCTTCTCTCCTGTATCTCTGGCAGTTCCTGTGTCAGTTGATTAGAGCAGCCATGGGAACACTTCTCTTTGATCCCGTGGCTCTGCTGCCTTACAAGCTGCTGGACCATGGTGTTTCTAAAGGTGATAATGTGCATTTGCTGTTTCTTGTGAGAAACAGGAAATGCTTGTTATTGCTGGAAATGCCACAGTCCAGCAGCTTGTAAGGTAGCAGAGCCACGGGAGCAAAGAGAAGTGTTCCTGTAGCTAGTGACGGCACTCCCTGCTGTGCTTACCCAGCTTACCGGGTAGCATCTGCTCTGAGTATGGCCATATAGTCTGCCCAGTGAGGTGGCTAGAGTTGTTTCTGCTGCTCCATGCAGGTTACCTTCCATTATTTGTTGAAGTATAAAAGTTATTTAGTTTGCTTTGATTTCACCCCCTTGCTATATCAGGGTCCTCTGTGTCCGTCCCATTCTTTTTTGAATTCTGTCACTGTTTTTTGCCCCCACCACCTCCATGATGAGGGTATTCCAGGCATCCACCATCCTTTCTGTGAAAAAGTATTTCCGTTGCAGCTTCATTTCCTGTCCTCTAGTTCTACAGCTTCCCCTTCTTTGAAGAAGGTCAGCTTGTTCATTAATATCCCTTAAGTATTTAAACATCTGTATCACATCTTCCCTGTCCCTCCTCTCCTATTTAATTTTATTTTCATATATCTTCTGGCACAGATTCCACATTATTTTGATTGTCTTCCTCTGAACCATTTCAGGTCTTTTCATATCCTTTCCCAGGTTCAGTCTCCAAAACAGAATACAATACTCCAAGTGAGGCCTCACCAATGACTTGTACAAAAGCATTAATATCTTCTCCTTTCTGCTGATTATTCCTCTCGTTATGCAACCCAACATCCTTTTGGCTTTGGCTACCAATTTGTCACATTGTTTTACCACCTTGAAATCCTCAGACTATCACCCCGAGGTCCCCCTTGTAGTCTGTATTATGTTTTTGCTCTCTGAGTTACTCGGTTGCTCTGTTACTCGGAAGTTCAATACATAGGTTGTGAGGAGGTGAGGGCAAGTTGGGGAGGGGTTGTGGGAGTTGTGAATGAATGGTAAGTTCTTTAGGGTGTATGTGTAACAAAGAAAGATTTGGGTAATGATATAAATTATATTTTGTTTCTTCTCTACATGATGTATATGATTTATTGGGTTTATTTGCTGTATTCATAATAACTTTGAGTTGGATGCTCTTGGTTGTATTTTCTTTATGTTAAAATGGTTATAAAATATTTACTAACAAAGAAAATGAAACGGTTCTGACCAGAGAAAGGGGGTGTTAGCTTTCAAAAGCTAGTCAAGAAATATATTGTTGGTCCAATAACAAAGATTACCACTGCTGCTAAAAATTGGTCCAGAAGTTTTTGCCGGCTAATAAAATAGACAAAAAAGATGTTTTCTTCACAAAAACAAAGAATTTGCACATAGGCTGGTGAAAACTCTTTAACTCTCGTCTCCAAAGCTAAAGATTCCTTATCGCCTTTCTTCTTGCAATCATGAGATGACTTCTTCCAGTTGTTGATCCAGGAACATTCTTGATTGGACAGACAAGACTCCACAGCTTCTTCTTGCTGGCTTCACATCTCTACTTTTCCAGCTTTTGGTAGCTCTTGTCTCCTTTCTCAATTCTCCTGGTTTCTTAAACTCAGTAGGGTCATCTGTTTAGGCAAATTTTCCAAAGCTCCTCTTTTTTCTCCTTGGCTCCCAGAGTCACCTGTAGTACTGAGACAAATACCCAAAAATGTTTCCAAAATCTCAATTATCAGGTTCTTCTGTCCTGCAATCACCCTGGACTGACATGATCTGTCTTGGTAGTCCAACCACTTCGACTCTGAGTGGTGACTATTGTGGTGAGGAAAGCACTGCTGAGCCTATGGATACACAGGGAAATGAGCCCTGTACCTTTAATACTGAAAGCATCAAGGGTTTCCCCGGTAACCAGGAGTCTCTGACTCACAACTTAGTCACCCCTAAGCCCCGCCCACAGCAGCACGTCAGGGTTAGAGAGAAGCCTGACTCTCATCACATGTGCTGGGAGCAAGGCGTGGCACAGGAAGAAGAACAGTTTAAAAAGCTGACTTTTAGAAACACAGGGAGGGCCAGCGAAGGAGCCAGCGAGAGAGCAAGGGAGAGAGCCACAGAGAGAACAACGGAGAGTGTGCCTGGAACACTCAGGAGATTGCAGAGAACAGCTGAGAGAGCAAGGAAAGGTGGAGCTGAAGAAGGTACTGGTGAACCTTTGAAAGAAGGCAGCAGGAGAGATATAAGGGCTGCTGACTTAAAGCTTCCAAGTGCACAGGGGGAACTGATTGGAAAGGTTCCAAGGCAGTCCCAGCTGAAAGGAAGGCCGTTGCAATCAAAGGAAGTCTCTGCAGACGGAAGACAGCATGACTTGCATACAGGGCAGAGAGAATTGCTGAATACTCCTGACTCAAGGCAAGTGTGTCCTCCTCAGTTCTTGTCCATGAAAAGCTTAGGGGAATTAGCTCCAGAGTTAAAAGCTAATTCTAGCTGTAAGCTAAACCCCAGAATAAAGAGGGACCATTTATCTGACTATCAATTGGCTCACATTGCAGAAGAGCTAGGGCAGAAGCAAGTCCTTCTCAAAAAGCTGAATGATTTGATCCAGAAAGAGAATAGTCAGCTCTCCCTACAGATATCCTTGGATAAGTGTGAAAGGGACAGTGTTGAAGAAATGGAAATAGGAGACATAGAAGATAACTCATATGAAATGCAGTGTGCTTATTGTCAAGCCTCTGACTTGGAAGAGTGCTAAACTATAGAGCCACTTAAAGTATGAATGCTATAAGAGCAACCTGATTTGTGTGAAAGGCACGGCAGAAGAAAAACAGCTGAGTGCTAGGCTCCACTGATTATAAGGCTGAAAGCTGAAGGTAATAATCAATGGACATTCTAAGAGCTGTTTTGCTTCAAGAAATATTGTTCCTGTAAAGAGAAGTTTTTGGTGAAGTTTAAGTTTTTGAATAAGCTGCATTTATTGAACACAGGCAACGTTGTGTCTACTTTCTTTTGAAAAGTTAAAGCTTTTGCATTGGAGAAAAAATCCTGTATTTTTGTTTTCCACTTATATCCTGTGTATGAAGGAATCCCTGATTACAAACAAATAAATTTTCTCTGTTTTGCGCCTGACCACTTGTTCACAACTCCTTTGCCTTAAGATAAGACTACAACTCCCAGCAGCCCTCCTGGCGGCCATTTTGAGGGAAAACTTATTTAAAGGTAGAAAGGCGACCTCTCCTGGTACCAGGTTATCTACCCGGCCAGGTGGGGGCGACACTATTCAGGCAGGTTTTTAGATCTAGACACGTTCTTCTTCCAAATTCTTTGGGCTTCTTCAAATCTGTATCCTCCCGGCCACTGGACCACACTCCGAGTCTGGCAACTCTGTATTTTTCTATCTCTTACCTGGATAGGGAAGAAGAAAAACTATTCCACTTTTTCCTTTATTACTAGACCTTTTTGGTCCTAGAGACCCAGTGCCTTGTCATCCAGCTCCTCGGGATTCAGGCATACACCTTGCTCAAACCTTGATCCTTCTGGATACTTTGTAGAAAGGAAGGAAAATAGCAAAACCTCTTCCATACTAGGAGTTTTTGTACTATTATAGGACATACTCCTGCTGGAATTCTGTACATAATAATTACAAATTTTGTACTTTTTCTGATACTTTTTTTTCTGTGTTATATTTTAAATTAAGTATCGCTCAAAAACAATGGGGAGGGGGATATTCAAAGGTATTTACATGGTGTGCAGACTTGCAAACCATGTAAATACCAATAAGCGGGATATTCAGTGGCACTAACACGGTTAGTGCTGCTGGATATCCGCAGGTGCCACCACTGCATGGTACATGGTTAACATCGGGGCCATGTTGTGGATGTTCCAGGGCGGAACAGAGATGGCACCCATCACTAACTGGATATTGGCGATATTGAGCTGCTGCCTGGTTAGTGATGCACGGGTAAAGTCAGGAGCGGCAAAGGCTGGCCTAACTTTACCCCTGGAAGCTAACGGGCAGCAGCTGCCTGGTCAGCTTCCGGGCTCTTTGGCGACCCAGATATTCAATGCCGATGGCAGTATATGGCCCCAGCATTGAATAACTGGGGTTAGTCTTCAGTGGCGACAGTTAGCTGCGTTAGCAGTGCTAGCCATTGTCGCTGAATATTAGTCCCGATATGCTTTATTTTGACAAACAAAGCATGATGAAGTTTGCATAATTCAGACCTTTGCATACAGAAGTTTGAATTTTGTTTGCAGAATTCCAGCAGGAGTAAAATTTCCATATCCTCCAATAGCCTTCTAAGTAGGGGTTGTCCTCATATTCACTTCCACCTAATGCATCACAGGATGCCGGGGACAAGTAGTTCCCCGGTAGCACATGAATTACCTCAGGCCTTCATATGGTGAGGCCACATACTATTGCACCTGAACAGCTTGTGTGTGCATGTTGCATTGTGTTTTGTGTTATGCTGGCAGCCTGTAAGATGGAGCCAGTCAGTTTCCTGCAAAGGACATGTATTCCCCCCTGTGTCATAAAATCTTTGGCTTTATGCCTCACTCATACTGTAACCTTTGAACCCATTAGTCATCTCCAGGGGCCTCCAGTCCATGTAGTAATCTGCTTTAACCCTTCCTCTGAGGCAGTGTTCTCCATCTTGGACAGAAAGCAAGCCACTTTGCAACTTTGCTCTCGTCTCACACCGCCTAGAAACTTCATCATCTTTTACCACAAGTATCATTGCTTAAGTTGCCAGTCGTTCAACTGAACTATTTACAGAACGGCTCATGCTTATATTGAACCATTCAGTACAACATAAGCATGAGCTTTAACTATCTATACAGTATGTTCCTCGTGTGCTTATTTGTAATAAACAGTTGGAATTGTAAATTAAGAAAGTGAGTCTTCTCTATGGATGTTGATGTGGTTTAGAAAGATGTCTAGTAATACAACCGTGACTGGTGTGTCCCCCTGTCCATGGTTAGGCCTTGCAATGGCTATTCATGCTGCTTGGCAGACAGTGTTCACAACTATCCAAGAACAATGTAGTCTTTCAGTCTATAGTCTTGGGAATAAATTAGTGGGATCTTTGAATGCGACCAGCATGCACTGGGAGGCTTATGGCACTTAAAACTCCACTCGTTCCTCTTCCTTTCTCAAAATAAATGAATCCAGGCCAGAATATGTGTTCCGAATCAAAGTGTTTACTTAAAGAACTGAAGGCCACTGATAATAGCAAAAATTCAACTGACAGAGAAAGATAACCCTCTAAACTGCTTGTAATACAGTTCTGTTATTTTAGAAGCCCTATTTGTGATTTGCATGTCTTAATACAGCTACTCACATGTGAAAATCACTTCCACATCCAAACAGCCATTTTAAAAGCATCCAACTTTATATTAGTCTGCACAAATCACATACAAGTCACATAGGGATTTGTCAGGGACATATCGAAGGTGTGACTTGAATGGGGCAGAAAGATACACATATATCTCAGATTTCATATAGAGGTTGCATGTGCCCAGTGGAAATTCTCCACATCTGTATTAACATTTTCTCCTAGGCATGGTTAGATTTAGAAAATGTGCTTATTTCATCCTCCATATTTAACTTTTGTAGACATGTGAATCATTTATTGATGAAAGTTGGCGAGACATCTCTGTTTAGAAAATGGCCAGGATACACGTGCATGGGCCATCATTTGCCCTTGTGCATTCTGAAACATGTATGCTTGTAAAATGACTCTTCCTGCTGCACAAAGATGTCCATTCTCATGTGTTCCTGTTCTTGAAGGACTACAAAAGCGGAATGCTCTTCTGGAGAGAGATCTGCAATAGTGAGTATATACTTCTGGGAATTTTTCTGAACGGAATTCTTTGGATTAAAGCTGATTAATCTGTGAAACCAGTATATTTGTTAAATCAGTCAGGGCCTACCTAGTAGCAGCAGTTTCAGTTTAAATTTAAAACACAGAAGAGAGCTTTCTGGTTAAAGTTAGAACCCAGCAGAGAGCTTGTAGTTTAAATTTAATACTCACTCAGGGCCTAGTAGCAGCAAAGTGCTTTTAGTTTAAATTTAAAACACAGAAGAGAACTTTCTGGTTAAATTTAGAACCCAGCAGAGAGCTTCTAGTTTAAATTTCATACTACATCAGAGCCTAGCAGCAGCAAAGAGCTTTAATTTAAATCAAATCAGAATAAAACTTAGCATAAAAGGCAAAACAGGCTCAGTATTCTTTGAGCAATAAATAAAGTCTTCTAGAGACCTTTGCAAAGAAGCCTTCTACCTAGGGGGCAAAAGACCCGTGAAACCTTTTAAATAGATGTTAAAGCCAGGTGGCAGGTCAAAAGGCCATTTTGAAAGACTCCTTCTAGCCAAGCAAGGACTGTTAATCACCCAGGAAGTTGGTCACAGCTTACCTTAGAAGCACAAGACAGGGAACTGTGTAGCAGCCATCTTTTAATAAGTCTTATTTCCCTCCCTCCCTCCCCAACACCCAACACCCCTGGGATAATCATAGCTTTATAGGTACTTACACATCTTAAAGGAAAGGAGCTGCTCTCAGGTGCAGCTCTTTATACAAATCAGTCATACATTAAGGACCTGAGATTTATTAAGCTTCAGGTGAACAAGGTATATTAAATGTATTAGGTGCACTTCTATTAGTATAAGTATCCACAGTAACCCTTAGTAAGTAAAGAACTTAAAGATCTAAATACAAGCTTAAAACTAAGATGCAGACAGCAGTCCAGCAGCGAGATGGGGGCTCTCCAGTCTTTTGCATTGAGTGTCACATGTATGATTTTCTCCCAGTTGGTGAGAGGTCTTACGTCTGCACTAGCTGCAAGGAACTCTTTGCTCTCAGGGAACGAGTCCATTCTCTAGAGGCTAGAGTAGCAGACTTGGAAGACATAAGAAAGACAGATAAGTGCATAGACGAGACCTACAGGGATATAGTCCGGAAGTCCCACCTTCAGTCTGGCAGCATCCCTGTTGCCATGGAGGAGAGAGGTCATGTGACAGGAGAGCATCACACTGGTGTGGCAGGAAGTGATCCTGTAACTAGGACCTGTCCTCCAGGAGATGTAAAACCCTCTCGCAATGAGGAAGTTTGTCCAGGGCCATGTGCCCATGAGGGAAGGTTTAGGACAGCCATTATAGTTGGTGATTCAATCATTAGGCATGTAGATAGCTGGGTGGCTAGTGGATGTGAGGATCAACTGGTAACATGCATGCCTGGTGCGAAGGTAGCGGACCTCACGCACCACCTAGATAGGTCTTAGATAGTGCTGGGGAGGAGTCTGCTGTCTTTTACATGTCGGTACCAATGACATAGGAAAATGTGGTAGGGAGGTTCTGGAGGCTAAATTTAGGCTTTTAGGTAGGAAGTTGAAATCCAGAACTTCCAGGGTAGCGTTCTCCGAAATGCTTCCCGTTCCACGCGCAGGACCCAAAAGGCAGGCAGAGCTCCGGAGTCTCAATGCGTGGATGAGACAATGGTGCAAGGATGAGGGTTTTGGATTTGTTAGGAACTGGGGAACATTCTGGGGAAAGGAGGGGCTCTTCCGAAGGGATGGGCTTCATCTTAACCGGGATGGAACCAGGCTGCTGGCATTAACCTTTAAAAAGGAGATAGAGCAGCTTTTAAACTAGATAATAGGGGAAAGCCGACAGTTGGCCAAGAGCGCATGGTTCGGAAGAATGTATCTTCGAAGGATACTACGAAAAGCAGAGAGGATCCAAAAAAGAGTAAAGTAGCCCAAATGCCCTTGAGTATGGAGCTGACAAAGCTTAAAGATTCCAAATTAGCCATGTATACCAAAAGCCAGATTAATATGAATAAAATACAGTCTCTATAATGTTTGTATGCAAATGCTAGAAGTCTAAAAAATAAGATGGGAGAGTTAGAATATATAGAACTAAATGAGAGGTTAGATATGATTGGAATCTCAGAGACATGGTGGAAGGAGGGCAACCAATGGGACACTGTGATATCTGGGTACAAACTATATCGTAATGACAGAGCTGATCAAATCGGTGGAGGGGTTGCGCTCTATGTTTGAGAGGGCATTCAATCAGAAAGGATTAAAGTTTTGCAGGAAACAAAATTTGCTGTAGAATCTCTAAGGTGACTTCAGTTACCCCGGTATAGACTGGGTCAGTGTCACGGCAGGACATGCTAGGGAGATAAAGTTCCTAGATGAAATAAGTGACTGCTTCCTGGAGCAGCTGGTTCATGAACTGACCAGAGGGGAAGCCATATTGGACCTAGTCCTTAGTGGAACACCAGATCTGGTGCAAGAGATAAGTGTGTTGGGGCCAGTTGGAAATAGTGATCATAGCATGATCGGGTTTGATTTAATTAGTGGAGGAGGGATGATAAGGAAATCCACGGTACTATCTTTTAACTTTCGAAAGGGAGACTATGGTAAAATGATGAAAATAGTTAAGAAAAAACTAAAAGGAGCAGTTGCAAAGGTTAAAGACTTACATCAAGCTTGGGTGTTGTTGAAAAATACTATCTTGGAAGCCCAGAACAGCTGTATTCCACACTTTTAAAAAAGTGGAAGGAAGTCCAAAAAACTGCCAGCATGGTTTAAAGGTGAGATCAGAGAGGCTGTTGTTGCCAAAAAAGCATCTTTCAGGAAATGGAAAAAAGAGTCAAATGACGAAAACTGGAAACAGCACAAGCTCTGGCAAGTTAAATTCAAGGCATTGATAAGGCAGGCAAAGGGAGAATTTGAGAAGAAGCTTGCTGCGGAAGCAAAAACTCATAATAAAGACATTTTCATGTTCATTTGTAGCAAAAAAACCTGTGAAAGAGTCAGTTGGTCCATTAGATGATAGAGGGGTTAAAGTGGCACTAAGAGGAGACAAGGTGATAGCGGAGAGACTGAATGAATTCTTTGCTTCGGTCTTTACTGAGGAAGATGTAGGGATGTTACCCATGATTGAAGTGGTATTTAAAGGTGCAGAAGAATTGAAGGAAATATCGATACATTGGGAAGATGTATCACAACTATTTGATAAACTGAAGAGTAGCAAATCACCTGGAACGGATGGTATACATCCAAGGGTGTTGAAAGAATTGAAATATGAGATTGCAGACCTGCTATTAGTAATCTGTGAACTATCATTAAAATTATCAGTAATACCTGAAGATTAGAGGATGGCCAACATAATGCCAATTTTTAAAAAGGGTTCCAGGGGTGATCCGGGAAACTACAGAATGGTGAGCCTGACGTCAGTACCGGGAAAATGGTAGAAAACATTATAAAGAACAAAATTGCTGAACATATAGATAGTGATGGCTTAATGGGAGACAGCCAACATGGCTTTAGACAAGGAAGATCTTGTCTTACCAATCTGTTATGTTTTTTGAAGGTGTGAATAAACAGGTAGACAAAGGTGAATTGATTGATATTGTGTATTTGGACTTTCAGAAAGCCTTTGACAAGGTCCCTCATCAGAGACCTTTGGCAAAAGTAAAGAGTCATGGGATAGGAGGCAGTGTACTATTGTGGATCAGGAACTGTTTATAAGATAGAAAGCAGAGGGTAGGGCTAAATGGCCATTTTTCCCAATGGAGAAAGGTGAATAGTGGTGTACCGCAGGGATCTGTGCTGGGTCCGCAGCTTTTTGACATATTCATAAATGACCTGGAAAAGGGAATAACGAGTGAGGTTATCAAATTTGCAGATGACACAAAACTATTTAAAGTTGTTGAAGCACATGAGGATTGTGGAAAATTGCAAGAGGATCTTGATAAATTGGAAGATGGGCATTAAAATGGCAGATGAAATTTAATGTGGACAAGTGCAAAGTTATGCACCTAGGGAAGAACAACCCAAACTATGGTTACATGATGCAAGGTTCCACATTAGGAACCACCACCCAGGAAAACGATTTAGGTGTCATTTTGGACAACATGGCCTATCTAGTCTGTCCTTCCATATCAACAACTACAACAGTCCACTTTTTACCTTTAGAGATCCTCTGTGTTGGTCCCATGCTTTTTGAATTCAGTTACTGTCCTCATCTCTTCCACCTCCACTGGGAGACTATTCCACGGATCCACTACTCTTTCCGTAAAGAAATATTTCCGCATATCACTCCTGAATCTATCTCCCTTCACCCTCATCCCATGTCCTCGTAGCAGAACTTGCTTTCAGTTGAAAGAGGCTCTCTCCCTGAACATTTATGCCACGGAGGTATTTAAACATCTCAATCATATCACCTCTATCCCGCCTTTCCTCTAAGGTGTACATATTAATATCCTTAAGTCTGTCCTCATATGCTTTATAATGAAGCCCACTAATCATTTTAGTAGCCACCCTCTGCACCGACCTCCATCCTGTTCACATCCTTTTGAAGGTGCGGTCTCCAGAATTGCACACTATACTCCAAATGAGGTCGCACCAAAGACTTATACAGAGGCATTATCACCTCCTTTTTTCTGCTAGCCATTCCTCTCCGTATGCACCCAAGCATCCTTCTAGCTTTTGCCGTCGCCTTTTCTACCTGTTTAGCTACTTAAGATCATCAGACACAACCACGCCTAGGTCCCGCTCTTCTTTAGTGGACAAAAGTACTTCACCTCCTATACTGTATTGCTCCCTTGGATTGCTGCAGCCCAAATGCATGACCTTACATTTTTTAACATTAAATCCCAGCTGCCAAATTCTAGACCATTCTTCAAGCTTAGCTAGATCCCTCCTCATGTTATCTACACCTTCCTGGGTGTCTACTCTATTGCAGATTTTGGTATCATCAGCAAAGAGGCAAACCTTACCCGACAGCCCTTCCGTTATATCACTAACAAAGATGTTAAAAAGAATCGGACCAAGGACAGATCCCTGGGGCACACCACTGGTAACATCCTTCTCCTCAGAGTGAGCTCCATTTACTTGTACTCTTTGTCGCCTCCCACCCAACCAATTTCTAACCCAAGCAGTAACTTTAGGGTCCATCCCTAGGGTGCACAGTTTGTTTATAAGTCACCTGTGAGGAACAGTGTCAAAGGCTTTACTGAAATCTAAATACACCACATCTAGAGCTCTCCCTCGGTCCAACTCCCTGGTCACCCAGTCAAAGAAATCAATCAGATTTGTCTGACAAGACCTGCCTCTGGTTAATCCATGCTGCCTCGGATCCTGTAATCTGCTGGACTCCAGAAACCTCACTATTTTTTCTTTCAGCAGCGTTTCCAATAATTTACTCACCACCGAAGTTATAATAACCGGCCTGTAGTTTTCAACAACATCCTTACTTCCGCTTTTGTGTAAAGGCACCACATGAGCCTCTCTCCAGTCCTTTGGCACCACTCCCGACTCCAACGAGGCATTGAAAAGGTCAGTCAGTGGAGTTGCTAGAACGTCCCCAAGTTCCCTCAGTATTCTCGGGTGTATCCCATCTGGTCCCATCGCTTTGTCTACTTTAAGTTGAGCTAGTTTCTCACGAACACAGTCTTCTGAAAATTGTTCAAGATGTCCCTCACTTCTGTTCCTATTTGTGGGTGTTTTCTGAGGTTTCTCCTTGTTCCATTCGAACTGTTGCTTCTTGATCAATGTACAGATTGTGCAAGAGTACGATCAGGTGTTCTGGTATACCCATGCTGCTTAATGTGGCCCAGAGTTTCTCATGGTTTACACAGTCAAAAGCCTTGCTATAGTTGATAAAGCACAAATAGATATCCTTTTGGTATTCTTTAGTCTTTTCAAGGATCCATCTCACGTCCGCAATGATGTCTCTCGTTCCTCTCCCTTTCCTGAACCCTGCTTGCACTTCAGGTAGTTCTTGTTCCAGGTATGGTTGTAGTCTCGTTTGAATAATCTTCAGTAGAATCTTGCTGGCCTGTGGGATCAGAGCGATTGTGCGATAATTTCCATAATCAGTTGGATCACCTTTCTTTAGAATTGGTATAAGCACAGATCTTTTCCAGTCAGTTGGCCATGATGTTGTCTTCCATATTTCTTGGCAGAGCCTTGTAAGTACGGTAACAGCTGCATCAGATTGCTGTAATATTTCTATGGGAATGCTATCAATGCCTGGTGCTTTGTTCTTTGATAAGGCTTTCAATGCTGCTTCAACTTCTTTCATCACCAATGGTTCCCGATCATAAGGTACAGGTTGAAACGGCTGTTGGTCCACTTGATCTTTATCATATAAAAACTCTGTATATTCCTTCCACCTTTTCTTGATCTTCTCAGCATCATTCAACATAGAACCTTGAGCATCTTGTAACATTCCAATTTGAGGGGGGAACTTTTTCTTTAACTCTTGTAGATTTAGGAAAGCCGATCTTGTTCTTCCTCTAATAGTTTCTGCTTCTATTTCCTTGCATGCATCATTGTAGTACTTTTCCTTGTGCTGTCTTGCTGCACATTGGAAATCTCTGTTGAGTTCTGTGATTGTCTTTCTTTCTCCTCTGGCTTTAGCTTCTCTGCAATTTTGGGCGTTTTTCAGAGTTTCTTCCGTCATCCATTTTGGCCGTTTTTTCTTTTTCACCTTTTGTAGAGACTTCTCGCTTTCTTCTAACACAACCTTCTTTATGTCTTTCCATAACTCTTCTGGAGCTCTGTCATTTGTATCTAAAGCAGCAAATCAATTTTGCAGGCAGTCTTTAAATTCCAGTGGTATATTCTCAAGGTCATATTTTGCTGCATTCATGAGTGGTTTGCTCTTTTTTCAACTTTAGCTTGAGTTTGCATACTAGTAGTTGATGGTCTGTACCACAGTCAGCTCCAGGTTTTGTCTTTGTTGATGTTATAGAGCAGTGATGGCTAACCTTTTTGAGCCCGAGTGCCCAAACTGCCGCACAAAACCAAAGAATTTCCTCAAAGTGCCAGCACGTCAATTAAACCTTAACAACAAGATTTTAGTATCTAAAAACTCTTTATAAAGTTGCCTGAACTATGTAACATCATTTGTAAAGGTTGGAATCTTTGTATTGTCAGAGAATCAATTTGATTCACAATCCTTTGGTTTTCATTTCAATTTATTAGCAATTTATAATGTTTTAATGATTTCATTCAATTTAATGAATTTAGGAAGAATTTGATTCAGTTACACAATATATTTTAAATGTATTATTCACATAACATGTCAAATGTATCCTGAGTAAAAAAAAGATAAACTTCTTAAAACTGTTAACTGTGTCAGGACTCGGTGGGAATTAAACTGGGAATCCCAAAAGCCAAACTTGGAATGTACAACACTGTAGAAATAAAACTATACATTAATTTGCTCTTGTATTAAACAAAGCGCAGACGTTAATGATGCACATTTCCCAGAGCTGGCATATTCCAATTAATAAATTCAAAATAAAGAGATATTTTTCTACCTTTTGTGCATTTTTTTTCAGCTGCAATTGCTCCAGCCACTTTCTTCTGGTTTCTTCGTGTCTTCCGCTAACTCTTCATCGTCTGCTGTCCATTTGTCTTTTCTTCTCTCTTCTAGTTTTTTTTCCATTCTCTCTCTACATCTGCTTTAACATACTAATCTTTCTCCTTTTGCTCTTTCCTCATTCCTATTTCATCCACTCAAATTTTACCCCTCCATCCTCAATCCCCACTTACTCTCCCAATATCCGGACAATTGTAGATTTGTCTTCCCTCCCACACAAAATATTTTTTCCCTCTCCATTTCACTCTCCCAGCTCCATCCCATTCTAATCCTCCCCCAACATCAGCTCCATTCTAGTTCCAGTCCCACCCAGCATCCGCTCCCTTCTAGTCCCCGCATCAGCCCATTTCCAGTCCTAGCCCCCCATAAGCCCATTTCTAGTCCTAGCTCCCCCATCTATTTGCAGTCCCATCCGAGTCCCTCCATCAGCTCATTTCCAATCCCAGCCCCCAATGAGCCCATTTCTAGTCCTTTCCTAGCCCCACCATCAGCCCATGTCAAATCCTAGCTCCCCTCCACTCAGCCCATTTCCAATCCAAGCCCCCCATGAGCCTACTTCCAGTTCTAGCCCCTTCATGAGTCCATTTCAATCCAAACCCCCACCACAGCCTATTTCCAGTCTTAGCCCCCCCCATAGCCAATTACCAGTCCTATCCCCCCTTCAGCCCATTTCCAGTCTTAGCCCCCCCATAGCCCATTACCAGTCCTAACCCCCCCATCACCCTATTTCCAGTCCTACCCCCCCCCATCAGCCCATTTCCAGTCCTAGCCCCCCATCAGCCTATTTCCAGTCTTAGCCCCCCCCATAGCCAATTACCAGTCCTACCCCCCCCCCATCAGCCCATTTCCAGTCTTAGCCCCCCCATAGCCCATTACCAGTCCTAACCCCCCCATCACCCAGTCCTAGCCCCCCCCATAGCCAATTACCAGTCCTACCCCCCCATCAGCCCATTTCCAGTCTTAGCCCCCCCATAGCCCATTACCAGTCCTAACCCCCCCCCACCACCACCACCACCACTTCCAGCCTTAGCCCCCTCCCCATAGCCCATTACCAGTCCTAAACCCCCCCATCAGCCCACTTAGCCCCCCCATAGCCCATTACCCGTCCTAACCCCCCCATCAGCCCACTTCCAGTCTTAGCCTCCCCCCCATGGCCCATTACCAGTCCTAACCCCCCCCTTGGCCCTTTTCCTGTACTAACCGGCCCCCCCCCATCAGCCCACTTCCAGTCTTAGCCTCCCCCCCCATGGCCCATTACCAGTCCTAAACCCCCCCCATGGCCCATTACTAGTCCTAACCGCCCCCCCCATCAGCCCACTTCCAGTCTTAGCCTCCCCGCCCATGGCCCATTACCAGTCCTAACCCCCCCATGGCCCATTACCAGTCCTAACCACCCCCCCCCATGGCCCATTACCAGTCCTACACCCCCCCCCATGGCCCATTACCAGTCCTAACCGCCCCCCCCCCCATCAGCCCACTTCCAGTCTTAGCCTCCCCCCCCATGGCCCATTACCAGTCCTAACCCCCCCCCCATGGCCCATTACTAGTCCTAACCGCCCCCCCCATCAGCCCACTTCCAGTCTTAGCCTCCCCGCCCATGGCCCATTACCAGTCCTAACCCCCCCATGGCCCATTACCAGTCCTAACCACCCCCCCCATGGCCCATTACCAGTCCTAACCACCCCCCACCCCATCAGCCCACTTCCAGTTTAGCCTCCCCCCGCCCATAGCCCATTACCAGTCCTAAACCCCCTTCCCCCCGATCATCCCAAATTAAAACAAAAAAAAAACAAACAAACCGGCTGCTTCTGCCGCGGCAGCATCAAGAGCTCTGCCGCAGCAGCATCAAGAGCTCTGCCGCGGGGCCCCCCCCCCTGCCCGGCAGAGCCTCCCTGCATCATCAGCTTTCTTCAAGTCCCAAAACGCGGGCTTCTTTCAGAGCCGCGAGAGTTTCCTTTCTCGCGGCTCTGTTAATCCCGCCGAGGGTGATGGGATTTCCCATCAGCCCCGGCGGGATTAACAGTGCCGCGAGAAAAAAAACTCTTGCGGCTCTGAAAGAAGCCCGCGTTTTGGGACTTGAAGAAAGCTGATGATGCAGGGAGGCTCTGCCGGGCAGGGGGGGGGCCCCGCGGCAGAGCTCTTGATGCTGCCGCGGCAGAGCTCTTGATGCTGCCGCGGCAGAGCTCTTGATGCTGCCGTGGCAGAAGCAGCCGGTTTGTTGTTTTTTTTTAAAACTTGGGATGCTGAAGAATGTTTTTTGCGTGGGGCCCCCTGAAACGCGGGGCCCTGTGCAAAAAACATTCTTGCTCAATGGACGGGGCCGGCCCTGCCAGCACACTCACCTCCCGCCGCGCCGCATATCTTAATTGCGGACCTTCCCGCGTGCCAGCTGCAAGGCCTTCGCGTGCCACAGCTGGCACGCGTGCCATAGGTTCGCCATCGCTGTTATAGAGCTTTTCCATCATTGACTTCCATAGATATATTCAATTTGATTTTTATACAATCCATTAGGTGACGTCCATGTGTACAGTCACCGCTTGTGTTGCTGGAAGAAGGTGTTTGAGATGAATAGATGGTTGGTCTTGCAGAATTCTATCAGCCTTTCTCCAGCTTCATTTCTGTTGCCAAGTCCATATTCTCCAACTACTTTGCCTTCTTCTTTGTTGCCAACTTTTGCGTTCCAGTCACTCATGATTATCAGGATATCCTGTTTGCATGTTCTGTCAATTTCAGCTTGTACTTGTTCATAGAACTCTTCAATTTCATTCTCTTCTGAAGCTGTTGTTGTGGCATATACTTAAATTATAGTTGTGTTGATAGGCATTCCTCGTAGACGAATAGAGATTAAGCGTTCGCTGATTGCTTTGTATTTCATTACAGTTCTTGCAAGTTTCTTCTTTATTATAAATGCAACACCATTTCTTCTTTGTCTTTCATTTCCAGCATAGTAGACCATGTGATCATCTAATGAAAAGTGCCCGATGCCAGTCCATTTCATTTCGCTGACACCCAACAGATCAAGTTGTACACGTTCCATTTCATTCTTGACCACCTCCAACTTCCCTTGGTTCATGCTTCGTACGTTCCACGTTCCAATGTGTAAGACATCTTTACAGCTTCTGACTCTCATTTCATGCGCAGCTACATCAGCAGTCAGACATCCCAAGGGCTTTGATCCAACCACATCATAAATGCTGGCTTTACTCTGAAAAGTCTTCAGCTCTTCCCCAGTAGCTAGTTGAGTGCCTTCCGACCTGGGGGTCTCATCTTCCAGCACTATAACACAATTTGTTTTGTTGTAACTATCCAAGGGGAGATATGATAGAAGTCTATAAATTAATGAAAGGAGTGGTACAGGTAAACATAGATCGATTGTTTACGTTATCAGAATATAGAAAGTCTAGGGGACATGCAATGAAGGTACAGGGTAAACTAATTTAGACAAATTAGAGAAAATATTTTTTTACTCAACGTGTAATCAAACTCTGGAATTTGTTACCGGTGGATGTAGTAAAGGCTGTTAGTGTAGCTGGGTTTAAAAAAGGTTTGGACAAGTTCCTAGAGGAAAGGTCCATAAACCATTATTAAAAAGGGACCCAGGATATCAATGCTTGACCCAATACAAGCATTGTGGAATTTGTGCTAGGTAGGTATGACCTATATTGGAAACAGGATACTGGGCTTGATGGACCTTGGTCTGACCCATTATGGCATATCTTATGTTCTTATGTTCCTAGTTTGCTTTAAAACACATGTCTAAAGAGAGGGGCAGATATATGTTGATTTTAGATCGGACTTACACATGCCTGCTTTCTTTTTTAAAATCAATATAGAATTGCGGACATTTTCAGTTGGACTTCACTGTAACCACATAAATGGCCTTTTTAACATGCACCTTCACACTCCTCCTCTCCTTCCTCAAGTATATTACGAAGAGTTTAACTCATTTTCTTCTTCCTTAAGTATATTACCAGCAGTTTAACATTTATGACTCCTCTCCTGGTGCTGAAAATGTACTCCAAGCCTTTCTTTAACTCTCTCCTCAGAGTTGCTATGGTAACTGAGAGGAGCCTCCTTCCTCCTGCTGCAGTTGCTCAGTGCATCTCAGAGCTGGTGGATTCTATGGATGCAAGTCCCCGGTGCTTCACCTCATAGGTTCCTTGCCCTGGTGTTGCTTGGTTTCTGAGAAGTTGCTCTTCTCTTCTGGATCCTCTCCTTCCCTCCTGGATGAGGCGCCTCCCTTTTCCTTCTCCTCTGCTCCTACATTTCATAGGCAGAGCTACTCTCCTCCTGAGCTAGTTGGGGGTGCTGGCAGGGTTTGCACAGTCACACAGGAACTTCTTGGTGCAAGCTTGAGCCCAAGACATTTCCCTACTCCTCTGCTGTTCTTCGTCCCATAGCTCCCTCTGGATGGTATGAGGTGCTAGTGGGATTGCCACAAGCATCTGTCCTGCCTTAATGCAGAATAATTACTCTCTCCTCATAGTACAGTGGCTGGCTGTCAAGGATGGCGTTAGTGTTGCCGGATCTGAAAATTTCTAGCCCATTGTTGATACAAAAATAGTCCAAAACTGCAGTCCTCTCTTGACCCTGCCTCCCATTTCCTGATTGGCTTGTCTGGCAGTTCATCAGGTATACCCACACCCACCTACAATCTACTCATTCTTCTGCTTTCTTTTTTGCTGGCCCCGCCCTCTGGAATTCCCTCCCCTCCTCACTCCGCCTGGAACCTCATCACCCCACTTTTAAACAGAACCTGAAAACCCACCTCTTTTCCCTGGCGTTTGATGTCCCCTCTCCCTTCGTGTGAATCCCACTTGCCCTGTCCTCTGCTTTCCTCGTGTTTGTTCTCCTTTATGTTTTGGTCTTGTCTCCTGTTTTATTGCTTTTCTATCAAGAATTTGTATTTCCTTTCCATTTCGTTGGCTTTGGCCTTCTTTTAAATTTGGTTTTATTGTACACCGCTTTGCCTACCACTGAAAGGCGGTTTTTATCAAATGAAATAAAACATAAACATAAACACTCTGCCACACGGTACCACCCTCACCAGATGGAGAATGAGGACAGATGGAGTTGCGCTTTATACATTTTAAATAGTAGCACTGTTAGTAGTAAGGGGAAAAATTAATCCTAAAGTGTAGTCAAGATATTAGGCAAATATTTCTTCTCTTCTTCATCCCTTCAGGTGACTGCATCATGGTGGGATCTGTAGTAGAAGAAGCTTTTATTACAGGGAAACAGAACAAAAGCAGTTGCAGTTATGGAAGCCAGCAACTGCCACCATTACTGTAGGTAACACCAGCAAACCTTTAGCTTGTGAGGAAACAAAGAGGGGCGTAGTGATACCAGCACACCTTTAGCTCGTGAGGAAACAAAGAGGGGTGACGTGATACCAGCACACTTTTAGCTCGTGAGGAAACAAAGAAGGGCGACGTGATACCAGCACACCTTTAGCTTGTGAGGAAACAAAGAGGGGCGTAGTGATACCAGCAAACCTTTAGCTTGTGAGGAAACAAAGAGGGGCATAGTGATACCAGCACACCTTTAGCTTTTCAGGAAACAAAGAGGGGCATAGTGATACCATAACACCTTTAGCTTGTGAGGAAACAAAGAGGGGCATAGTGATACCAGAACACCTTTAGCTTGTCAGGAAACAAAGAGGGGCATAGTGATACCAGAACACCTTTAGCTTGTGAGGAAACAAAGAGGGGCATAGTGATACCAGCACACCTTTAGCTCGTGAGGAAACAAAGAGGGGCATAGTGATACCAGCACACCTTTAGCTTGTGAGGAAACAAAGAGGGGCATAGTGATACCAGCACACCTTTAGCTTGTCAAGAAACAAAGAGGGGCATAGTGATACCAGAACACCTTTAGCTAGTGAGGAAACAAAGAGGGGCATAGTGATACCAGAACACCTTTAGCTCATGAGGAAACAAAGAGGGGCGTAGTGATACCAGCACACTTTTAGCTTGTGAGGAAACAAAGAGGGGCGTAGTGATACCAGCATACCTTTAGCTCGTGAGGAAACAAAGAGGGGCGAAGTGATACCAGCATACCTTTAGCTCGTGAGGAAACAAAGAGGGGCGACGTGATACCAGCACACCTTTAGCTTGTCAGGAAACAAAGAGGGGCATAGTGATACCAGAACACCTTTAGCTTGTGAGGAAAATAAGAGGGGCGTAGTGATACCAGCACACTTTTAGCTTGTGAGGAAACAAAGAGGGGCATAGTGATACCAGAATGAGAGACATACAATGGGTTCGAAATTCAAAGAGATTAGCACAGTTATTAAGCCTGCTAACCATGTTAATCCCCTTGTCCAGGAGATTCATTGGCACTAATATGGCTAGTGCCATTTATTTTATTTATTTATTTATTTAATTGGATTTCTATACCGCCTTATCATACAATCAAAGCGGTCTTACAAACAAAGATATTAAGAGTATTAGTGAGAAAATGTAAAGAAATAAAAGTTAAAGTTATGGTATAATGTGTTAGAGTGAGTTGCATTATCTACATAGTGAGCTATACTATAATGTGAGCTATTATACAATATGTATATGATTTACATTCCAGACAAATTAAGTTAGTTAATTGCATGACCGTAGTGTTCTATAAACAAAGATGTTTTCAGTTGCTTTCTAAAGTCATTGATGTCCTGAGCTGCTCTCAGCTCATTAGGTAGAGAGTTCCAGATGGAAGGTGCAGCAAAAGAGAAAGCCCTTTCAGAGGTGTCTTTACGTGTTTTTCTGACATCATTTGATAAGCTGATTCTGTTGTCAGATCCTCTTCTTCTAAGTCTGTTGCTAATATCTGACTGTATGAGATATGTCAGGCTTTCTGCAGAATATTGTTGTTTTATCTTGAAAATATAAATTATAGTTTTATATTTTACACGTGAAGCTATAGGTAACCATTGAATATCCCTAGATGCTACTGCTGCATGCCCTGATGTTAGACCGGGTAGCATCGGGGCGTTCTGGGGGTGGAGCAGAGGTGGCAGCGGTGATACTGAGCCTCTGCTGGGATTTTGCAACACGGCGAAAGTCAGGTACAGTAAAGGCTGGCCTAACTTTCATTGCCGAAGCTAAAGAGCAATGGCTGAATATTGTCACTTCATCGTTATCTGGGTAACCCAGATATTCAATGCCAGGGCCCAGATATGACGCTGGCATTGAGTATCTGGGTGTAATGTTCAGCCGCAGCGACCTTTAGCAGCAGTACCACTGCCACTCGGACCCAATGAGTTTATCAATACAGAATATATGGGTGACTGTGCCCACCAGCAGCCGATATAAGAAATATAAGCACTGGACAATAGAGTAAAGCTGAGAATAAACCCAGACAAACAGAAGATTGTACATCATGAAGAATAGCAATGCACCATCTTATTGGAGGAACCTTTTTCAGAGATCAGACCATGATATCGATAACTTATGATCAGAATACAAAAAGGGAAATTCAGAATAATCCAGGAATGTAAGACATTTGAAGTTAACATGATCAAACACTTCAAGCAGTAACATATAAGAACTTAACAGAGACCCCTTTTACTTTAACTCACTACCAGACATAATTTCATCTCTGCCACCTTCTTATCAATCTAACATATCAGCCTCTCTGCGTTCCCCCTTCACACTACCATGATTCACGTGCATTTTCAGACAAGCTCATCTTTTGCCCTGCCCTACTCATTCAATTGTGACTTGAAGAAGGCGCTGTTAGCTCCTAAAAGCAAGTCAAGAAGCATAATAATTTAGTCTAATAAAAACGTAGCCCCTTATAAATGTTTTAGGGTTTACTGACTTTTATTTCCATGGGATCCCTTGAAATGTGAAAGGTAACATTAAAGCAAGCTGAGCATTTAACAAACAGCGTACTTTTCTCAGCAAAACCTGACAAAGGAAAGAATCTTGCAAAAATTCTTGCTTTAGACCCATTTCATTATTAGATTTTAGAAATCCAGTTTTCTCATCCAGGTCTGACCTACTAACAAGAGTAAGAAGATAATTTTATAAGAAGATATTAGTTAAGGTGCATTTTAAGGCAGCTACGTTCATCGGTGTAGTTTGCCTTCTTACTTGGGGGGGGGGGGGGGAATAGTAAGGAAGTTAGACTGCTAGGGGGGCATGGGGACAAATTCACAATTAGTGCCTGCAACATTTGGGGGGGCACGTCCCCCCATGCCTTCCAAATTATGCCTATACCTATGTTAAGCCTGTTGTATAAAAACAAGTAGATGCCTACTTGCCTTTATCAAATACTAGCAGAATTAGAAAAGCTATAAAGAAGAGCTGCCAAAATGGTAAAGGGGATGGAAGGATACCCCTATGAAGAGAGGCTTAAAAGCTCTTCAATCTGGAAAAGAGACGGCTAAGAGGGGATATGATAGAGGTCTATAAATTAATGAATGGATGGAACAAGTAAATGTAGATCAATTGTTTACGCCATCAAAAAGTAGAAAGTCTGGGGGACATGCAATGAAGCTACAGGGTAACCCATTTAAGACTAATGAGAAAATATTTTTTCACTCAACGCCTAATCAAACTCTGGAATTTGTTACCAAAGGATGTAGTAAAAGTTCTTAGAATAGCTGGTTTAAAACAGGTTTGGACAAGTTCTGGAGGAAAGGTCCATAAACTATGATTAAAGGGGACCCAGGAAATCTACTGCTTGCTCCGAGACAAGCATCATGAAACTTGTGTACCTCTTTGAAAACCTGACAGGTACTTGTGACCTGGATTGGCCACTGTTGGAGACAGGATACTGGGCTTGATGGACCTTGGTCTGACCCAGTATGGCATATCAAAAATTAAGAAAAAAGTGACAGAAAGTATGATTTAAGACAGTGCTATTCAAACTTTTATCCCATATGACCCCATTTTAGCAACTGAATATTCATGTGACCCCAGATAATAATGAAATCAAAATAGAAGGCTGCCAGCCACCTTCCCCTCCCTCCACTCATTTAAAGCAGAAATCAGCAACAATAGTGGTGGCAACAAGATAGCTGTCAGCACAGTGTCCCTCGTGTCAGTGTGCAGTGTGTGCTCACAGACCCCAATACTCATCATGGGCAGCAGCAGCAGTCAGCACAGTGTCCCATGTACGTGTGTAGTGTGAAATTACTGACCCCAGTACTCAGCATGGGCAGCAGCAGTCAGCACAGGGTCCCTTGTGTCAGTGTGCAGTGTGCTCTCACAGACCCCAGTAACATAGTAACATAGTAAATGATGGCAGAGAAAGACCAATATGGTCCATCTAGTCTGCCCAGTAAGATGGCAGGAGTAGGTGCCACTCTGTGCAGGCCACCCCTCCCCATCTCTTTGTTTAGGGGTGAACCCACCGCTCCATGTAGGACACCCCTATTTGTTGAGAAATTAGATGGTTCAGTTTATTTTGATTTTATCCTGTTGCTGTAAAGGGATCCACTGTGTCTGTCCCATGCCATTTTGAATTCTGTCACTGTGTTTGCCCCCACCACTTCCATTGGGAGGGCATTCCAAGCATCCACCAACCTTTCAGTGAAAAAGTATTTCCTGACATTGTCTTTCAATTTACTACTTTGCAGCTTCATGTTATGCCCTCTGGTTTTACAGCTTCCCTGTCTTTGGAAGAGGTTTGTTCAGTTTAAAGGACTGAATCATATCTCCCCTATCCCTCCTCTTCTCGAGAGTGTACATATTTAGATTTTCAAGTCTCTTCTCATAAGGCTTCTGACGCAGGCTCCAAATCATTTTGGTCACCTTCCTCTTTTTACATCCTTTGTAAGATATGGTCTCCAAAACTGAACACAGTATTCCAAGTGAGGCCTCACCAGTGACTTATACATTGGCATTAGTACTTCTTCCTTTCTGCTGGTGATTCCTCTTTGTATGCAGCCCAACATCCTCCTGGCTTTTGCCACTGCCTTGTTGTACTGTTTTGCCACTTTGAGATCTTCAGAAATAATCACACCAAGGTCTTTCCCCTGCTTCGTGCACACCAACCTCTCGCCCCCTATCGCATACATTTCCCTTGTATTTCTGCTACCCAAGTGCATGACACTGCACTTCTTTGCATTAAATCTTAATTGCCAAGCATTAGACAATTCTTCCAACTTTTGTAGATCTTTTCTCATGTTAACCACTTCCTCAGGGGAGTCGACTGTTGCAAATTTTCATGTCATCTGCAAAAAGACAGACTTTTCAATTCAGTCTTTCAGCAATATCACTCACAAATACATTGAAGAGTGCCGGGCCCAGGACTGACCCCTGGGGCACCCCGCTAATCACCTTCCTTTCATCCAAGTGAGTTCCATTTGCCATCACCTTCTGTCGTCTGTCAGTCAACCAATTTCTGATTCAGTTTACCACCTTGGGACCCATCCCCAAACTACTGAGTTTATTGATAAGCCAGGGATTCAACACTCTCCCATGCTCTGGACTAGGTTGCACCTTTGCAACCACATCACCCACGCCACGCTGTTCACCATCCCTGGTTCCATGCAGGACTCAGGCTGCAGTGCTCTCACCTGCGTAGAGCTGAGCATCTCTGGAGAAAATCTCAATCCCCAGCAGCTTATCGATATTTTAAATCCTGTCACCTGCAGTATTGTTCAAGTATTCACCAAGCCAAGCGCACTGTCTTTTCGGAAGCCATCCACTCCTAACAGATCTCACCATTTGTTTCTCACTTTCCAGACTCTTTCACATTTGCAGGCTCATCCACCATCTAATGCTGCTACTTCCTCTGCTCTAGCCCCCAGCCCTACCCAATTAGCTTCCTTCTTCTCTGCTAAAATGCAGGATTTGCGCTCATCCCTTCCTTCCTGCCCCCCAGGCAATATCCTCCCCCCTCCTGTTTCACCACCCCCATCCTCTCCGTTATCTCATTCATGGGCTAACTTCCATTCCCTTACTTCCTCAGAGCTTCTTAAACCTATCTCGACCACTCACAAAACCACTTGCCCATTAGACCCCATACCTTCCACCTGGCTATCCGAGCCTTCACTTGGTCTGCTTATGCCATTGCTTGCCATTATTAACTCCAGCCTCTCTTCTGGATCTTTTCCCCATTCATGGAAACATAAGAAAATAGAACATAAGAATATAAGATATGCCATACTGGGTCAGACCAAGGTCCATAAAGCCCAGTATCCTGTTTCCAACAGTGGCCAATCTAGGTCATACGTACTGTGACACCTCACCGCCTAGCCCGGGGCATATTAGGTAGTGGGTAAGTGAGACACGGGTTTTTAAAGTCCTTGGTAGTGCTGTAGCCCTGTGTCCTAGTGTAGTTGTGGACCGAAGTGACGACAGCCAAGGTTGGGTTTCAAGTTAAAGAATACTTTTATTGTTGCACAAAGTATAGCACAAAGTATTGCATAAAGGACCGCACAGGATTTACTCCCCCAACACAGAAAGTAAAGTGGTAACTTTTTGTACCAAATGAAAGTCCAAGTATAAAGTCAGTTCTCCTGATTCTTCTCAGGGACAGGTAACAAACTTAAATGCTTTTAGGCTTCTTCCAGCTTCATCAATACAACATTTCCAGAACGCTAGCAAGGCTTTCCAAGTATCAGCTCTCAATAAAGGAAACTTCTAGCTGTTGTATTTTCTTTCTAATATTCATATCTTGCTTTAACAGCTTTAAATAAAATGGCAATCTCCACACTCTCTTGGCCTCTTGATAACAGGCTTCTTGGGCAGGAACACTTCCTTACGTTGCCTTTCATACACAGCTGCAAGGTATGAAGCTTTGAGTCATTGCACCCAGCAGAATGCTGCTGTTTCTTGTGCAAACTCTAAGAATCTCGATTTGGGCTTCACAGCACTCAGTCATAGAACCTGGATAAATTATAGATCCTCACTCTTTCATACACATTCCACATTCCATCTCAGAATCACTGTTACTGGATAAGGGAGCCCCTAACTCCATTGGTTCTTCCAGCCTCTCTGAAATCCCTTTATCCTGGGGAACATATAAGCCTTCAGACTTTAGTTCCTTAATTATATTCTGAAGCTGTTTCCATTTACTCTCTCTCTGTCTTCTGGGCACTTGCAAGGCTTTGGGTTTATCAGCACCTCTTAACACCTCATAAAAGGGGTTTATTTCCTCCTTGCCTTGCCTAGGTAGTTGCCTCTGGTTGGGAGGGATATGTCTCTTCTGGTACTGCCTTATAAGATCCCTCAGCACAGCCCGGTCCTCAGGGTCTGTTCCTAGTTCTCTGCCAGGTAACTGCCAATTAGTCTTTTGCTGATAGGCAGGTGTGCTACCTTCTGAGCTAGTGCTCTGGTCACGCTGTCTGCATAAGGGAAATGCTTGCAGTTTTCTCAATAGAGACTTTCCTACAGCCCAACTTATCTCTGGTAATTCCAGGTTTCCTTTCAAAACTTGGTTCAGGCCTGTTTCTCCTAGAAAGCACGCTATTACCACTCTCTCGAGACTGGCTTACTTCAGAGCTATCTACTTTACAAGGTTCAAAAGGTTTTGCTCTGACCTGGTTCTGGCAGCTTTTAACTCTGGGGAACTCCACTGACTCCAAGTCTATGTCCAAGGATCGTGAGTCTGGCTCGGGGTCCCTCCTGATCTCCCCCTGGATCTGGATCAGCCAAGTCTCTCTCTTGGAGCTGAGCTCTGCCTGGGTCTCTTCCTGGACCACCCACAGGAACTCTCCTTTCAACTCCACCTCCGGTCCTTGTAACTCCTTTCCTCCTCCTTTCTCCGGTTCTGTCCTTGGTTCCCCTTTCGCTTCCTCTACTAACTGCTGCTTCCTGGTTATGAGTGCAGGGGGGCCCAATCCGGTCTGACTCCGCCCACCTCCCTGATTGGCTAGGTCTCCGGGTTAGCCTAGAGCAGCGATGGCGAACCTATGGCACGCGTGCCAGCTGTGGCACGCGAAGGCCTTGCAGCTGGCACGCGGGAAGGTCCGCAATTAAGATATGCGGCGCGGCGGGAGGTGAGTGTGCTGGCAGGGCCGGCCCCGTCCATTGAGCAAGAATGTTTTTTGCACAGGGCCCCGCGTTTCAGGGGGCCCCACGCAAAAAACATTCTTCAGCATCCCAAGTTTTAAAAAAAAACAACAAACCGGCTGCTTCTGCCGCGGCAGCATCAAGAGCTCTGCCGCGGCAGCATCAAGAGCTCTGCCGCGGGCCCCCCCCCCCTGCCCGGCAGAGCCTCCCTGCATCATCAGCTTTCTTCAAGTCCCAAAACGCGGGCTTCTTTCAGAGCCGCAAGAGTTTTTTTTCTCGCGGCACTGTTAATCCCGCCGGGGCTGATGGGAAATCCCATCACCCTCGGCGGGATTAACAGAGCCGCGAGAAAGGAAACTCTCGCGGCTCTGAAAGAAGCCCGCGTTTTGGGACTTGAAGAAAGCTGATGATGCAGGGAGGCTCTGCCGGGCAGGGGGGGGGGCCCCGCGGCAGAGCTCTTGATGCTGCTGTGGCAGAGCTCTTGATGCTGCCGCGGCAGAAGCAGGCGGTGTGGGTGTTTTTTTTTTGGTGTAATTGGGGATGATAGGGGGGAAGGGGGTTTAGGACTGGTAATGGGCTATGGGAGGGGGGAGGCTAAACTGGAAGTGGGCTGATGGGGTGGGGGGGGGGTTAGGACTGGTAATGGGCCATGGGGGGGTGGGTGGTTAGGACTGGTAATGGGCCATGGGGGGTTAGGACTGGTAATGGGCCATGGGCAGGGAGGCTAAGACTGGAAGTGGGCTGATGGGGGGGGGGCGGTTAGGACTAGTAATGGGCCATGGGGGGGGGGTTTATGACTGGTAATGGGCCATGGGGGGGGAGGCAAAAACTGGAAGTGGGCTTATGGGGGGGGCCGGTTAGGACAGGTAATGGGCCATGGGGGGGTTAGGACTGGTAATGGGCCATGGGGGGGGGGGTGGTTAGGACTGGTAATGGGCCATGGGGGGGTTAGGACTGGTAATGGGCCATGGGCTGGGAGGCTAAGACTGGAAGTGGGCTGATGGGGGGGGGGCGGTTAGTAATATAAATGGGCCAGGGGGGGGGGCGTATAGGACAGGTAAAGGGCCCTGGGGGGTAGGCAAAGACTGGAAGTGGGCGGAGGGGGGGGGCCGGTTAGGACTGGTAATGGGCCATGGGGGGGTTAGGACTGGTAATGGGCCAAGGGGGGGAGGCTAAGACTGGAAGTGGGCTGATGGGGGGTTAGACTGGTAATGGGCTATGGGGGGGCTAAGTGGGCTGATGGGGGGGTTTAGGACTGGTAATGGGCTATGGGGAGGGGCTAAGGCTGGAAGTGGTGGTGGTGGTGGTGGGGGGGGGGGTTAGGACTGGTAATGGGCTATGGGGGGGCTAAGAATGGAAATGGCTGATGGGGGGGTAGGACTGGTAATTGGCTATGGGGGGGGGCTAGGACTGGGTGATGGGGGGGTTAGGACTGGTAATGGGCTATGGGGGGGCTAAGACTGGAAATGGGCTGATGGGGGGGGGTAGGACTGGTAATTGGCTATGGGGGGGCTAAGACTGGAAATAGGCTGATGGGGGGCACGGACTGGAAATGGGCTGGGGGGGGGGGTAGGACTGGAAATAGGGTGATGGGGGGGTTAGGACTGGTAATGGGCTATGGGGGGCTAAGACTGGAAATGGGCTGAAGGGGGGTAGGACTGGTAATTGGCTATGGGGGGGCTATGACTGGAAATAGGCTGTGGTGGGGGTTTGGATTGAAATGGACTCATGAAGGGGCTAGAACTGGAAGTAGGCTCATGGGGGGCTTGGATTGGAAATGGGCTGAGTGGAGGGGAGCTAGGATTTGACATGGGCTGATGGTGGGGCTAGGAAAGGACTAGAAATGGGCTCATTGGGGGCTGGGATTGGAAATGAGCTGATGGAGGGACTCGGATGGGACTGCAAATAGATGGGGGAGCTAGGACTAGAAATGGGCTTATGGGGGGCTAGGACTGGAAATGGGCTGATGCGGGGACTAGAAGGGAGCGGATGCTGGGTGGGACTGGAACTAGAATGGAGCTGATGTTGGGGGAGGATTAGAATGGGATGGAGCTGGGAGAGTGAAATGGAGAGGGAAAAAATATTTTGTGTGGGAGGGAAGACAAATCTACAATTGTCCGGATATTGGGAGAGTAAGTGGGGATTGAGGATGGAGGGGTAAAATTTGAGTGGATGAAATAGGAATGAGGAAAGAGCAAAAGGAGAAAGATTAGTATGTTAAAGCAGATGTAGAGAGAGAATGGAAAAAAACTAGAAGAGAGAAGAAAAGACAAATGGACAGCAGACGATGAAGAGTTAGCGGAAGACACGAAGAAACCAGAAGAAAGTGGCTGGAGCAATTGCAGCTGAAAAAAAATGCACAAAAGGTAGAAAAATATCTCTTTATTTTGAATTTATTAATTGGAATATGCCAGCTCTGGGAAATGTGCATCATTAACGTCTGCGCTTTGTTTAGTACAAGAGCAAATTAATGTATAGTTTTATTTCTACAGTGTTGTACATTCCAAGTTTGGCTTTTGGGATTCCCAGTTTAATTCCCACCGAGTCCTGACACAGTTAACAGTTTTAAGAAGTTTATCTTTTTTTTACTCAGGATACATTTGACATGTTATGTGAATAATACATTTAAAATATATTGTGTAACTGAATCAAATTCTTCCTAAATTCATTAAATTGAATGAAATCATTAAAACATTATAAATTGCTAATAAATTGAAATGAAAACCAAAGGATTGTGAATCAAATTGATTCTCTGACAATACAAAGATTCCAACCTTTACAAATGATGTTACATAGTTCAGGCAACTTTATAAAGAGTTTTTAGATACTAAAATCTTGTTGTTAAGGTTTAATTGACGTGCTGGCACTTTGAGGAAATTCTTTGGTTTTGTGCGGCAGTTTGGGCACTCGGGCTCAAAAAGGTTAGCCATCACTGGCCTAGAGCTAGGGTGTGGTTCTTTCCCTGCTCTTCTTTGCAGAGAAGATTCATGTGCTGAAATCTTAACCCCTTCCTGTCCTGTATCCGTAAACATATGAGGTGACAGAAGGTGTTTTAAACCCTTTTTCTTCTCTTTCTGAGCCTCTGCATTGTCACATAACCCCCCATTTAAGATATTCCGAGCTGGCTGAATAGATTCAGAACAGCACGGAATCCTTGAAAGGGCATCTGCGTTGAGATGCAGCTTACCAGGCCTACACTCTATGTGAAATTCATATGCTTGCAGGGCCATATACCACCTAGTCAAGCGGGGATTATGGTCCTTCATACTTGACAGCCACTTTAGGGGAGCGTGATCCGTTACCAAAGTGAAACGGCGGCCTGTTAAATAAAATCTGAGGGCCCCTATAGCCCATCGGATCGCCAGGCATTCCCTCTCCACTGTCGAGTATTTCTGTTCCGCAGGCGCTAGCTTCCTGCTTAGAAACATTAAGGGGTGCTCCACACCCCCATGCTTTTGTGACAGGACGGCTCCTAGCCCGGTATCCGACGCGTCGGTCTGTAAAATGAAAGTTTTACTAAAGTCCACCCCCTTAAGGATTGGGGCCGCGCACAACTGTTCTTTTAACCGGGCGAAGGCCTCTTCTGCTGTCGAGGTCCATTGCACTAGGTTAGGTGCATTTTTCCTCAGCATATTCGTAAGGGGGGTACTTTCACTAGCAAAATGTGGCAGGAACCTCCTATAATACCCAATTAGGCCTAAAAAGCTTCGGATCTGCTTTTTGGTGGAAGGTCGCGGGAAGTCCCTTACACTCACTATTTTGTCCATGAGTGGTTTCACTACCCCTCGTCCCACTAGATGCCCTAAATATTTTACCTCTTTTCCTCCAAAGAGGCATTTCGCAGGGTTCAAGGTGATTCCAGCCTTTCTCATGTCCTTAAGTACTGCCTGAATCTGAGCTAAATGGAGCTCCCAATTATCACTATGGATAATTACATCATCCATATAGGCTAAGGCATATGAACGATGGGGACGTAAGACTATATCGATCAGTCTTTGGCACGTCGCCGCGGCGCCGTGCAGTCCAAAGGGCATGCGGCGGAACTGATATAGACCAAGGGGCGTACTGAAGGCAGTTTTAGGGCGAGATTCCCGGGTGAGGGGAATCTGCCAATACCCCTTGGTCATATCCAGGGTGGTAAGGTAGGTGGCTTGCCCGAGCTGATCTAACAGCTCCTCTATTCGAGGTAAGGGGTATGTATCAAATCGGGAGATGGAGTTTACTTTCCTAAAATCGATACAAAACCTTATGCTCCCATCAGGTTTGGGGACCATAACCACGGGGCTGTTCCAGGGGCTGACTGACTCCTCAATCACCCCCATCCGGAGCATCTCCTGGACCTGCCTAATCACCTCCTTACGTTTTGCCTCGGGCAGCCTATACGGCCTTTGCCGGATTACCTCTCCAGGCGGGGTCACTTTCGTGAGCTACCAACTGTGTTTCTCTGGGCATAGGGGTTAATACATCAGGGAAGCTTCCCAACAACCTCAACAGAGCTTGTTGTTGAACCCAGGAGAGCTCTGTCCCTAGCCTAGGAAGGGCTTTGGCCTTACACTCCTCTAGCTGGGATCCCAGGTCCATCTCCGTTTTCTCCTCCCCTTCGGGGTCTGTCAAGCCGATCAACACGGCTCGGTCGGTAGACCCAAACCCACCTGAGCCCCTCACGGTGGTGTTCACTTCAGTGACCTCTTCTACGGAGGGAAAGCCCACCCTTTCCATAATAAGCTGGGCTATCCTATCTCCTACTGCTACCTTAAACTCTTTATTGGAAAAATTAAGGAGTAAGACCTTAATCACGCCCCTAAAATCTGGGTCTATAACCCCTGCACCCACATCAATGCTGTCCTTCACAGCTAGCCCTGATCGTGGAGCGATCCGACCGTAACAACCTGGCGGAATTTCCAGCTGTATACCGGTCTCTATCAAGGCTCTACCCTGTCGGGGGACTATAGTGTCTTCTGCACTATAGAGGTCGAAACCTGCAGCATTCTCTGTGGCTCTTTTAGGAATCCTTGCGTTAGGGGTGACCCTACAACATTTTAGGACAAATGTGTTTTTCTTATTGGGAGGGTCTTGGATAGGGATTCTCTCCCTACCTGACTTCTCTCGAGGTTTCACAAATAACGGAGCTGGTACCATCCTCAGCCTAGATTTACTTCTCTGAGAGGTTGCTACTGGTTTTTCTTCATGCTCCCTCCTCTCAGGGTCCTTTGTTCCCCTAAGATGTTCAGGGATTTTGGCCTCTGCAGTAGCAGCTAAACCTTTGACTAGGCCCTTTCTGAATTGCGGCCAATCCCTGCCTAACACTATAGGGTGGGGCAACCTGGGTACCACCGCTACTGGGATGTCCTTGCTTAAACCCATTCCCTTTACAGTTACTGTGTGCCTCGGGTATGCTGTTGCAGCACCATGCACGCAGCGAATCTTAATTTTACCCTCAGGGTGTTTTTTATCACTCCCACTCTGAGTTCCTATCTCCTTCCACAGACTTTCAGAGACCATGGACTGGTCTGCGCCTGAATCTAACAAGGCTTCGACCGGGATATTATTGACCGTGACCATCAGCAAGAATCCCTCCCCAACCTCCTTGGACTGGGTGGTGATTAGTGCTAGCCTAGCCCTACAATTCCTCCTGAGGTGTCCCTTCTGACCACAGGCAAAGCACTTGCTTTCATTCCCACCAGGTCTGAACAAAGGCCTAGATGGAGATTCACCCACCTTTGCTCCTCCCTTCATTCCTGGCTCCCTCAAGACTGTATCTTCTGGAACACCTTTCCTCCTCTGACCTAAGGCTTGCGCCTCAAGGAACCGGTCAGCGAGGGCGATGGCATCCTTTGTATTCTGGCAGTCTTGGAGGATTAGGAAGGACTGTACTTCCCGGGGTAGTGCTTCCAAGAATTGCTCGAGCACAATATCATCCATTACCGTGTCCATGCTCCTACCCTGTGGAGATAGCCATTTATATGCCAAAGCTTTTATCCTATGGCATAAGGCCTGTGGTGTCTCGCCTGGGGTTAACCTGCACCCTCTTAAAAGCCGGCGATACACCACGGGAGTTAGGCCTAATCTATCTCTTATTGCTTCAACCACAGCCCCATAATCGTTGGCTAGATCACTGGGCATCTCCCTATAGGCCGTAAGAGCCTCTCCCGTTAGGGATGTAGCCAATCTGATAACCCAGTGTTCTTTAGGCCATCCGCTCATGGTTGCAATGCGCTCAAACACTTCGAGATGATCATCAACGTTATCATCCTTAGACCACTGTCCTAATGACAACATTCCCTGACCAAGAACTCCAAGTCCTGTGGCAGTTCCTAACGAACTGGACACAGTCTGTAGCGTTTCTGATGTCCGCTTTTGTTCTCCCATCCAGGATCCTAGCAGGTCTAACAAAGGCTGTTGTTGTGCGCGTAGCATCGCGGCCATCCTCTCTTGGGTATGCACCGACCTTGCCTCCTGCTCCTGGAACCTCTCCGCTACCCAGTTCATCAGGGATGCGGGCTCCATCTTGACGTACCTGTGGGGAAACAAAAAAAAAGAAACACCAAGTGTGGAACCACCACAAAAGCACCTTCCTCTGCTCCCAGCTTAGCTCTGCCAAATTACCACCCCCTTGTAGCAGTATCCTGAAAGGACCCCTCTCAGCTACGGGTTACCTGCTACAAGTGGAGTGTCTTGCTCCTCAGCAGTGCGGTAGCCTTAGAACCGGAACTCTGGTCCGCCTCAGCTGAACCGTAATCTGCAGCACTGGTAAGCTCTTCTTCAGGTACCCTTGGTGTCAAAACTTCTCTTTTTTTTTTTTTTTCAAAAATTTTCAAAAGTGTCCATTCTTCAGAACTTTACTGGTAACATTGGTCAGTCACTTCTTCTGTGCAAGGCAGAAATTTTAATAATCCGAAAAACTACGCCAAAAATCTCCCTATGTGACACCTCACCGCCTAGCCCGGGGCATATTAGGTAGTGGGTAAGTGAGACACGGGTTTTTAAAGTCCTTGGTAGTGCTGTAGCCCTGTGTCCTAGTGTAGTTGTGGACCGAAGTGACGACAGCCAAGGTTGGGTTTCAAGTTAAAGAATACTTTTATTGTTGCACAAAGTATAGCACAAAGTATTGCATAAAGGACCGCACAGGATTTACTCCCCCAACACAGAAAGTAAAGTGGTAACTTTTTGTACCAAATGAAAGTCCAAGTATAAAGTCAGTTCTCCTGATTCTTCTCAGGGACAGGTAACAAACTTAAATGCTTTTAGGCTTCTTCCAGCTTCATCAATACAACAACATTTCCAGAACGCTAGCAAGGCTTTCCAAGTATCAGCTCTCAATAAAGGAAACTTCTAGCTGTTGTATTATCTTTCTAATATTCATATCTTGCTTTAACAGCTTTAAATAAAATGGCAATCTCCACACTCTCTTGGCCTCTTGATAACAGGCTTCTTGGGCAGGAACACTTCCTTACGTTGCCTTTCATACACAGCTGCAAGGTATGAAGCTTTGAGTCATTGCACCCAGCAGAATGCTGCTGTTTCTTGTGCAAACTCTACGAATCTCGATTTGGGCTTCACAGCACTCAGTCATAGAACCTGGATAAATTATAGATCCTCACTCTTTCATACACATTCCACATTCCATCTCAGAATCACTGTTACTGGATAAGGGAGCCCCTAACTCCATTGGTTCTTCCAGCCTCTCTGAAATCCCTTTATCCTGGGGAACATATAAGCCTTCAGACTTTAATTCCTTAATTATATTCTGAAGCTGTTTCCATTTACTCTCTCTCTGTCTTCTGGGCACTTGCAAGGCTTTGGGTTTATCAGCACCTCTTAACACCTCATAAAAGGGGTTTATTTCCTCCTTGCCTTGCCTAGGTAGTTGCCTCTGGTTGGGAGGGATATGTCTCTTCTGGTACTGCCTTATAAGATCCCTCAGCACAGCCCGGTCCTCAGGGTCTGTTCCTAGTTCTCTGCCAGGTAACTGCCAATTAGTCTTTTGCTGATAGGCAGGTGTGCTACCTTCTGAGCTAGTGCTCTGGTCACGCTGTCTGCATAAGGGAAATGCTTGCAGTTTCTCAATAGAGACTTTCCTACAGCCCAACTTATCTCTGGTAATTCCAGGTTTCCTTTCAAAACTTGGTTCAGGCCTGTTTCTCCTAGAAAGCACGCTATTACCACTTTCTCGAGACTGGCTTACTTCAGAGCTATCTACTTTACAAGGTTCAAAAGGTTTTGCTCTGATCTGGTTCTGGCAGCTTTTAACTCTGGGGAACTCCACTGACTCCAAGTCTATGTCCAAGGATCGTGAGTCTGGCTCGGGGTCTCTTCCAGGGTCCACTCTCCCCTCCTGATCTCCTCCTGGATCTGGATCAGCCAAGTCTCTCTCTTGGAGCTGAGCTCTGCCTGGGTCTCTTCCTGGACCACCCACAGGAACTCTCCTTTCAACTCCACCTCCGGTCCTTGTAACTCCTTTCCTCCTCCTTTCTCCGGTTCTGTCCTTGGTTCCCCTTTCGCTTCCTCTACTAACTGCTGCTTCCTGGTTATGAGTGCAGGGGGGCCCAATCCGGTCTGACTCCGCCCACCTCCCTGATTGGCTAGGTCTCCGGGTTAGCCTAGAGCTAGGGTGTGGTTCTTTCCCTGCTCTTCTTTGCAGAGAAGATTCATGTGCTGAAATCTTAACCCCTTCCTGTCCTGTATCCATAAACATATGAGGTGACAGAAGGTGTTTTAAACCCTTTTTCTTCTCTTTCTGAGCCTCTGCATTGTCACAGTACCTAGCAGTTTCCCCAAAAGACACAGGTTCCACAATGCTTGTACTGGGTCAAGCATTGATATCCTGGGTCCCTTCTTAATAATGGTTTATGGACCTTTCCTCCAGGAACTTGTCCAAACCTTTTTTAAACCCAGCTACACTAACAGCCTTTACTACATCCTCCGATAACAAATTCCAGAGTTTGAATACACGTTGAGTGAAAAAATATTTTCTTTTATTAGTCTTAAATAGTTTACCCTGTAGCTTCATTGCATGTCCCCTAGTCTTTCTATATTCTGATAACGTAAACAATCAATCTACATTTACCTGTTCCACTCTGTTCATTAATTTATAGACTTCTATCATATCTTCCCTCAGCCGTCTCTTTTCCAGCTTAAAGAGCCCTAGCCTTTTTAGCCTTTCTTCATAGGAGTATCCTTCCATCCCCTTTACCGTTTTGGTGGCTCTTCTCTGAACCTTTTCTAATAACGCTATATCCTTTTTAAGATACAGCGACCAGAATTGCACACAATATTCAAGGTGCAGTCTCACCATGGAACGATATAGAGGCATTATAATATCATTTGTTTTATTTTCCATTCCTTTCCTTATGATACCTAGCATTCTATTTGCTCTCTTGGCTGCCGCTGCACACTGGGCCGAGCGTTTCAACATGTTATGCACAATGATGCCTAAATCTTTTTCCTGGGTGGTGGTTCCTAATGTGGAACCTTGCATCGTGTAACCATAGTTTGGGTTGTACTTCCCTAGGTGCATAACCTTGCACTTGTCCACATTAAATTTCATCTGCCATTTTGATGCCCAGTCTTCCAATTTATCAAGATCCTCTTGCAATTTTCCACAATCCTCTTGGGTTTTAACAACTTAAAATGTAGATCTCCGGAGCTTTAAACTATATGCTCTCTGCTAGGTTCCAAATTTAACCAGAAAGCTCTCTTCTGTGTTTTAAATTTAAACTAAAAGTACTTTGCTGATACTAGGCCCTGAGTGACTACGAGTATTAAATTTAAACTACAAGCTCTCTGCTGGGTATGAAATGTAACCAGAAAGTTCTCTTCTGTGTTTTAAATTTAAACTTAAACTGCTGCTACTAGGCCCTGACTGATTTAACAAAAAATAGTGGGTTCACAGATTAATTAGCTTTAATAGAAAGAATTTGTTTCAGAAAATTCCCAGAAGTATATACTGCGATGCTCTTGCCTGGGCCCTAGTGCTTACAGGCAGGAGTGGCCTTATATAATGTCCCTTGTGAATAAAGGTGGTACTGATCCCTCTGAATGCTGGGATTCGTAGTACACTTGTTTTTTTCCTTTAGGGATGAAAGTTGTAGTTGTGACTCGAGTGATAAGGCTTGCAAGAAATGTATTTGTTGTGGGGATATTTTCAATGCATTACAATTCAAAGGTGCATAACGTAAAGGTGCAACTTTCAACATAAAGGTGAAATCAGGAGGTCAGGAAAACAACTGAAATCAAATAGCTTTAACTCAGCTTTACACAGTCACTGTTGCTTCTACTCAGCTTTGCCTCGTGTGGTTGCTTGGGATTATTACAGCCTCATAGTAACAGCTGTTCTCCTCACAGCGTGGCTTTACAGAAACAGGTGAAAACAATTTGTGAACTTTCACGGCTAGGCAACAGGTATAGCAAACGTTTTGTATTCTTCCCATACAAACTCTAGATGCTTCTTTACACTGTTACTCTCTAAAACATAAAGAGCAATCCATTGCACAAGGATCATAACTCAAGGTAGGCACATCATTATCTATCTGCATACATTCATCTGGGCTAAGGCAATTGTTCTCTTCATCAGGTTTCTTATGTTTCCCTGACTTTAGCTCCAGAAATTGCTGAAACTCGTTTAGAAGCAATTCAGCCTGTTGCTGCTCTTTAGCTGCTTGATAGTCTCTGGTAAGGGTCACACCCTTCCCCCACTCACTATCTGCTCCTGTTGCAGAGTTTGGCTTAGGGAGGTCAGCACAATAAAAGGGTTTCTCCAGCAAGGTATTAAAATTAGGAAATTCAGCTTTACCTTTATCAGAGACGTTGGCATAAGAACAGGCACCTTTCTTCCAGGACTCTCTCCTCTTTAGAAACTCAGGAGTTTTATGGCTAGTTCTGCTAGGAGAATTTCTCTCAGAAAAACTTCTTTCCTGTTTTGGTTCCTGGCTTTTATAGCACTGCTCGTCACCAGCCAAAATACCTTTTCTCCAAGAGCTGGGTTTGCTAGCCTTCCCACGTCTAGGCTCTACCGTGTAGTAAGGATCTCCTTGAGAGTGTATTGGGCTCCAAGGCTTACTGCTCCAGGGTTCTGCCTTCTCCCAGGGTTCTAGCGTTTTTCCCCTTTGATTCCAAGTTCCTCCTGAAGACCAACGTGCACTGGAAGCTGCTTCTCGTCTGCTTCGTTTCTTGCTGCTCTCCTTGTCAGCCTTGCTGCCTTCTTTGCCAGCCTTGCTGCCTCCTTTGCCAATCTTGCTGCCTCCCCTGTCAATCCTGTCTGAGGATTTAAAAAGGGCTTCATTTCCCAGCACTCCCTGTCGTTCCCCTGGGCGTGCCCAATCCGTACTGAAGCCTAACTCCTCCCCTGGGCTGGGGCTTGTCTTCAGCTCAGCCGATAACTGTGTTTTTTCCAAGTCAGTTTTGGAAATCCTGTGTGTGTCATCCCTTCTATCAGGATTTTCCCCTATCTCCATTTCCTCTGGAGGGGAGTCTTCACCACAATACTCATAATTGCAGATCTCTCTCCAGAAGTAACAGTCCCCTTTTCTAGTCCTAGAAACATGCCTTGGTCCGCCCTCTATTGAAGAATCCCTCCCTTGATCCCAGCAAAATACCGCCCTGTTTCCAATCTGCCTTTCTCGTCAAAACTTCTAGAAAAAGCAGTCTTCTCTCAACTCTCCCACCATCTGGACTCAACGCACTTCCTACACCCCCGCCAATCTGGCTTTTGGCCAGGCCATAGCATCGATTCCATTGTCACCACCGTTATGAACAAAATACACTCCTCGCACGATCGTGGTGATATTACGGTGGCGGTATCTCTAGAGCTCTCTGCTGCCTTTGACTTGGTGGATCACTCTCTCCTTCTCTCCAGGCTACGAGATGCGGGTCTTAGGGGCACTGTCTATCACTGGTTTCATTCCTTTCTCTACTCAAGATCATTTGCTGTCACCTCTAGCTCCTCTTCCACAGATCGTCT
The DNA here is from genome assembly GCA_033557465.1 of Ichthyophis bannanicus. Taxonomy (NCBI): domain Eukaryota; kingdom Metazoa; phylum Chordata; class Amphibia; order Gymnophiona; family Ichthyophiidae; genus Ichthyophis; species Ichthyophis bannanicus. The sequence continues at coordinate 223,994,438 of CM066041.1, read as the reverse complement.
CCCCCTTGTTTGTGGTGTCCCGCAGGGATTGGTGTTGGCACCCTATTGTTTAACATGTTTCTGGCTCCTTTGGCTTTGTTAATCCAGCAGTCAGGTATTTCAGCGTATTATTATGCCGATGACATTCTTCTCCTGCATCATACTTCTTCTTCTCATCCAGACATCACCCGTCTCAATGACTGCCTATCCTTGGTTGCTGCATGGTTCTCTGCAAATTGCCTTATTCTCAATATTTCCAAAACTGCCGCAATTTGGTTCCCTCATAGTTCTACTTGCCCACTGCTTGCTCCTTCCTTCTCAGGTACTCCAATCACACTTGTGCCAAAGCTCCGCTATCTAGGTATTATTCTTGATAGTGCTCTTTCATTCAACGATCATATTTCTCAGGTTTCCCGGCGTTCTTTCTTTTTCCTCTGACGTATTCATGCTATCAGGCCCTTCCTCTCTTCATAGGCCTTGCTCACTCTCTTCCTTTCATTGGTTATCACAAGACTAGACTTTGGTAACTCTATACTCTCTGGTATCTCTCAATACCAATGTTGCAGACTACAATTGTTACAGAACACTGCAGCTAGGATGGTAGCTCACGCTTCTTCTCGAGATCTCGTTATTCCAATTTTCCATTGCCTTCACTGGCTGCCACTGGATTTCCAGATACAATTAAAGATCCTTACGTTAGTGTATCATGCTATTTACTCCCACAGACCCCAGTGCCTGGCCGATCTATTAACATTTCACACACCACCTCGCAGTCTCCGTTCTATCCACATAAATCGCCTATACCTGCCTTCCCCCTCACAGGCGCATCTTCAATCAACTAGACATTCGGCCTTCTTCTACCTTGGTCTCTCCCTATGGAACTCTCTGCCCCCTGCCCTTCGACTGGAGGAGTCTTACTCTAAGTTCCAGTCCCTACAGAAAACCCACCTCTTTTCCTCAGCCTTTAACCTTCCCCCCTAACTCTCTATTTCCTATTCTCTGCCAAGTTAATATTTAAAGTTTTATTTTTCTCTTTCTTTCCTGAACAAAGATTGTAACTTCATTTCCTTTTCCTATACATTTATTGTATTGTAAACTGCCCCGATGTAATGGGGGGCGGTATATCACATGCTAAATAGACAATAAACAATAAACAATAAGCCTCCTATGAGGAACAGTATCAAAGGCTTTGCTGAAATCCAGGTAGATGACATTCATCGCATGCCCCTGATCTAGTTCTCTGGTCACCCATTCAAAGAACTCAATCAGATTTGTTTGGCAAGATCGTCCTTCGGTAAAACCATGTTGCCTCGGATCTTGCAACCTGTTGGTTTTGAGAAAGTCCACTATTCGCTCTTTCAGCAGCGCCTCCATTACTTTTCCCACCACCGAGGTAAGGCTCACGGGCCTGTAGTTTGTCACTTCTTCCCTGTCACCACTTTTGTGTAGAGGTACCACATCAGCCATTCTCCAGTCCTGAGGAACTTCTCCTGTTTCCAAGGATCTGTTGAAAACATCCTTTAACGGCCCTGCAAGAACCTCTCTGAGCTCTTTCAGTATCCTGGGATGTATCCCATCCGGTCCCATGGCCTTGTCCACTTTCAGTTTTGCAAGTTGTTCTAACACATCATCTTCTGTAAACGGTGTGGAATCTACTTCATTCTCATTTTTATATTTGGGAGTCACAGGTGGTCCTTCTCCAGGATTTTCTTTAGTAAAAACAGAGCAGAAGTATTTGTTTAACAATTTCGCTTTTTCAATGTCACTTTCCACGAGCCCGTTCCCAACACTTCTGAGTCCTGCAATTCCACCTCTGATCTTCTTCCTTTCCCGAATATACCTGAAGAAAGTTTTGTCGCCACACTTCACATCTTTAGCCATCTTTTCCTCTGCCTTTGATTTTGCTTTCAGTATTTCTCTTTTTGTCTCTTTGAGTTTGATCCTGTATTCATTTCTGTATTCCTCTGTTTGCAAGCTTTTGAATTTTGTGAAAGCTGTGGTTTTTGCCTTTATTTGAGCAGCCAATTCTTTGGAAAACCAAATAGGTTTCCTTCTCCTCTTGTTTTTATTTTATTTATTTATTTATTTTATTTATTTAATTGGATTTTTATACCGCCTTATCATACAATCAAAGCGGTTTAACAAAAGAGAAAATTAGTAATAGTGAAAAAATCTGTGATAATATATACATAGTTTGTAAATATATGATTAAATGTCTTGGGAAAAGGTGCACTATATATTGTGAGCTATACTATAAAGTGAGCTATTGTACAATGTATATATAAATAATTGCTTTCTTAAAAATTAATTAGTTGATTGCATGACCGTAGTGCTCCGTAAACAAAACTGTTTTCAGTTGTTTTCTAAAGTCTTTGATGTCCTGAGCTGCTCTCAGATCATTAGGTAGGGAGTTCCAGATGGAAGTCGCAGCAAACGAGAAAGCTCTCTCAGAGGTCTCCTTGCGTGTTTTTCTGATGTCATTTGAGGAGCTGATTCTATTTTCAGATACACTTCTCCTAGGTCTGTTGCTAATATCTGACCGGATAAGATACGTCAGACTTTTTGCAGAACATTGTTGCTTTATCTTGAAAATATAAATTACTGTTTTGTATTTAATACGAGATGATATTGGTAACCAATGAAGCTCCTTTAAGATAGGAGTTATATGCTCTTTACTTGATAGACCAAAAATTATACGAGCAGCGGTGTTTTGCGCTAACTGTAAAGGCTTCAGTGACTGCTTAGCTAGACCCAGATATATTGGATTGCAGAAGTCAAGTAATGGTGTAATTAGAGCATGACAAACATTGCGGAAGTGAACAGTTTCCAGAAGCGGCCTTAGTCTTCTGATGATTTTCATTCTATAATAAGCGCTTCTAATCGTCTTGTTTATGTGTGATCTGAGATTTAATTCCTTGTCTAGAGTAACTCCAAGATATTTCACTTCTGATTTAATAGGAATAATTGAATTATCTATCTTGATGACAGGTGGATGTGCAAAATTTTGGTTACGAGATACAAATAATGCCTCTGTCTTGCTAAAATTAATTTGCATATTGTTGGTTTTACACCAGGTGGACATTTGTGATAGACAATCTGTGATGCTGGAAAAATCAGGTTTCTCGATGGAGATAGTTGTGAAAATCATAATATCGTCAGCATAAATTGTATACTTTATGCCACTTTTTAATGGAATATTGCAAATTGGCTGCAAATAAATGTTGAAGAGAAGCGAAGAAAGAGCGGAACCTTGTGGCACACCTTGTAATACTCTTATGGGCAGAGAAGTTTTTTGTCCAATCTTTACTTGTAAAAATCTCTCTGTCAGATATGATTGAAACCATTTTATTTATTTGTTGCCCCTTTTATTGCCACCTTTAGTTTAGCCCATTTCATTTCCACTTCCCTTATCCCCTTCCACCCTGCCAACTCCTCCTTTAGCTACTTGGCCATTTTACTGAAGTCAGTGTTTTTGAAGTTTAGGACTTTGAGCTTGCTATGATTGGACTGCACCTTGGCTTTTATCTCAAACCACACCGTGTGATGATCGCTGCTGTTCACAGGGGCACCCACCCAGACATTTGACACGCTATCACCGTTGGTGAGCACTAAATCCAGCGTTGAGCTTTCCCTGGTTGGTTCCATCACCATTTGTCTAAGTAACGCATCTTGGAAAGCATCCACATTTTTTTTGCTTCTTTCCAGATTTGCAGAAGGAGTAATCCCATCCACATCGGGTAGATTAAAGTCACCCAATATGATCGTTTCCCACTTTGTGGCTATCTTGGCAATATCTATAATCAATTTGTTATCTTTCTCTTCGATTTGAGTTGGAGGTCTGTAGACTACAGCAGTATGGATGGCAGTGCCATCTCCTCTTTCCAACACAATCCAGAGCACTTCTTCTTTTCCCCATGCCCCCTGCATTTCAGTAGCTTTAATATTGCTCGGGATAAAATTCCGTCAAATTTAGATAAGCAATTTTTCTATATTCCTCTTTAGATTTAAGCCTCAATGCTTTCTGAAAAGTGCAACCGATTTTGGGTCATTGATGCAAGTTGAGGCGCTACTCAAGTTTATGAGTTTCATATGTCGCCTGAGTTCAGTCTGAGACCCAGTTGCTACAACAACAACATAGTAATATAATTACTTTTGAAACAAGAATTAAGAACATAGTTTTGGTAAGAATAACAGTATTATCTCTAGGGTGAAGAGTGGAGCTTGTCTTTTTGGATTTTACTGTGAAGTTTGTCACGGTGTGGTTCTAGCAGAGCCTATGGAAATAGGTAGAAATGCAGAAAGTGGATCTGACACTGACAGCTCAGAGAAACACATGGCCCAGAGTTGCTATAGGCAACACACACAAACTAGGTTACAAGGTGTGAGAACACGCCCAAGCAGCAGGAAGGCTCAGGGTTCATTAAGTAATGAAGAGCAGCGGAGAGGGGGCGGAGTTGAGGCACACACACATAAACCTAACTCACCTGAAGTTAGGGGAGGTTCAGGTGGAAGTTCGGGAAGTTCAGGTGGAAGTTCGGGTTGGAGTGGAGGTTGGAGTTCAGCCAGCGTGAGAGCCCGAGAGGGAACTACCGAGAGAGCTGGAAAAGCTGAGAGGTGTAGTTCCAGAGCTGAAAGAGACCACCCAGGAGACTGCTTCAGAGAGCAGTGCACAGACACGTCTAAACTCAGTGACGTTTATCCAGAAGGTAACAGAGGATACAGTTTGGAAGCCAGGCTTAGAAAGGCTGAGAAAGCTAATTACCCAAGCAACAGGCACAGAAGGGAAAAGGAGTTCTGGCCTGAGGATATTTTTATATCTGGAGAAAAGCTAAAGGGAAAAGGCCGTGGGAAGCTTCTGTCCTGTTCCACTTCTGTGATCTCAGCTGTACCGAGAAACCCCAGTTTGAGGGAGCAAGAAGGTAAGCTGATTGGCTCTAATAGAGGGAAAGCTGAATGCAGTAACTTTCCATGTAATTGTCAAAGTTGGTGGGGCTCTCAAGAAAAAAACTCCAGTGAATGTGGTAATTTTCCCTCACACACTTTCACGGAGGAAGAAAGGAAGTCTCTGTGCAATGGGGAGAGACTGCTAAACTATAATACTTCTGGCTATCTGAAGGAAAGACAGTTTGAAGGAGAAAGTGAAGAAATGCAGTATGATATTCAAGGGGAACAGCCCTCAGTTGAATATATGGACTGTACACTGATTATTGCCGATGATATCTCCTCTTTATGTTAAAGAGGCTGTGGAAACTTTCTAGTCACTGAAGTGAAGGAGAAAGGTTTATCTGTTTGCTTGGAAAAGGACTGTTTAAGATACCTTATTATTTGAGTAAAGAAGCTGAAGATAAAAGCAATTTTGGTTCTAATTGTTTCCTTTATTTTGTACCAGAAGATGGTCTGTTTGCCTTTGTTTTCATTGCTATAAAAGAATCCACCCGGAAGGGGAATAAAAATCCTGTCTTAAAGCCTTACCACCCGACTGCAACTCATTTCTTGGCTAGCCTGTGAAAACTACAATACCCAGAGGGCATTGCAAGGCTCTCTGCACCACTTCCTGGCTGGTTAAAGATAAGGCCCCAGTGTAATACCCTGCTTTAACCTGTGGGGACCCTGGGTGACAAGTTATATTAAGCTCTGGAAAGTGACAAACATACAAATTTAATATTGCTTTTGACATACTCCTCCTCCATTTCCATTTTCTCTGTCTCTTCTGAATAGATTATAGCCAGCTATGGCTATATCCCAATCATGCGATTCATTAAACCATGTTTCTGTAATGGCCACAATGTCCAAGATTCTTTTCCCTGCGACAGAGAGATGTAGTCCATCAGCACAGTATAGTCTCTTGTTGGTCCATCTGTTTCCCCAGTCGCCTATAAATCTGAATCCTTCTTCTTTGCACCAGGTCTGAAGCCATGTGTTAAAGCTGTTTATGCGATGTAGCTTTTCTGCCCCCCTACCAAGAACAGGTAGAACCTCTGAGAATTCTGTTAACAATGGGTTTCAGTTTCTCTCCCAGAGTTTGGAAGTCTCTTTGAACTGTAGTGGACAGACTAGATAGGCCAGGTGGTCTTTTTCTGTCGTCATATTTCTATGTTTCTATGTGTGCTCACAGACCCAGTACTCAGCATGGGCAGCAGAAGTCAGCACAGAGCCCCTTCTGTCAGTGTGCAGTGTGTGCTCAGAGACCCCAGTACTCAGCATGGGCAGCAGAAGTCAGCACAGGGTCCCTTCCGTCAGTGTGCAGTGTGTGCTCACAGACCCCCGTACTCAGCATGGACAGCAGCAGTCAGCACAAGGTCCCTTGTGTCGGTGTGCAGTGTGTGCTTACAGACCCCAGTACTCAGCATGGGCAGCAGCAGTCAGCACAGGGTCCATTGCGTCAGTGTGCAGTGTGTGCTTACAGACCCCAGTACTCGGAATGGGCAGCAGCAGTCAGCACAGGGTACCTTGTGTCATTGTGTAGTGTGTGCTTACAGATCCCAGTACTCGGCATGGGCAGCAGCAGTCAGCACACGGTCCCTTGTGTCAGTGTGCAGTGTGTGCACACAGACCCCAGTACTCAGCATGGGCAGCAGTAGTCAGCACAGGGTCCCTTCTGTCAATGTGCAGTGTGTGCTCACAGCCCCCAGTACTCAGCATGGGCAGCATCAGTCAGCACAGGGTCCCTCGTGTCATTGTGTAGTGTGTGCTTACAGATCCCAGTACTCCGCATGGGCAGCAGCAGTCAGCACAGGGTCCCTTGTATCAGTGTGCAGTGTGTGCTTACAGACCCCAGAACTCAGCATGGACAGCAGCAGTCAGCACAGGGTCGCTTGTGTCAGTGTGCAGTATGTGCTTACAGCGCACAGTACTCAGCATGGACAGCAGCAGTCAGCACAAAGTCCTTTGTGTCAGTGTGCAGTGTGTGCTTACAGACCCCAGTACTCAGCATGGGCAGCAGCAGTCAGTACAGGGTCCCTTGTGTCAGTGTGTTGTGTGTACTCACAGACCCCAGTACTCAACATGTGCAGCAGCAGTCAGCACACGGTCCCTGGTGTCATTGTGCAGTATGTGCTTCCAGACCCCAGTACTCAGCATGGGCAGCAGCAGTCAGAACAGGGTCCCTCGTGTCATTGTGCAGTGTGTGCTCACAGACTCCAGTACTCAGCATGGGCAGCAGCAGTCAGCACAGGGTCCCTTGTGTTGGTGTGCAGTGTGCACATACAGACCTCAGTACTCCGCATGGGCAGCAGCAGTCAGCACAGGGTCCCTTGTGTCAGTGTGCAGTGTGTGCTTACAGACCCCAGTACTCAGCATGGGCAGCAGCAGTCAGCGCAGGGTCCCTTGTGTCAGTGTACAGTATGTGCTTACAGACCTCAGTACTCAGCATGGGCAGCAGTAGTCAGCACAGGGTCCCTTGTGTCAGTGTGCAGTGTGTGCTCATGGACCCCAGTACTCAGCATGGGCAGGAGCAGTCAGCACAGGGTCCCTTGTGTCTGTGTGCAGTATGTGCTTAGAGACCCCAGTACTCAGCATGGGCAGCAGCAGTCAGCAAAGGTCCGTTGTGTCAGTGTGCAGTGTGTGCTTAGAGACCCCAGTACTCGGAATGGGCAGCAGCAGTCAGCACAGGGTACCTTGTGTCATTGTGTAGTGTGTGCTTACAGACCCCAGTACTCAGCATGGGCAGCAGCAGTCAGCACAGGGTCCCTTCTGTCAGTGTGCAGTGTGTGCTCACAGCCCCCAGTACTCAGCATGGGCAGCAGCAGTCAGCACAGGGTCCCTCGTGTCATTGTGTAGTGCGTGCTTACAGATCCCAGTACTCCGCATGGGCAGCAGCAGTCAGCACAGGGTCTCTTGTATCAGTGTGCAGTGTGTGCTTACAGACCCCAGAACTCAGCATGGGCAGCAGCAGTCAGCACAGGGTCCCTTGTGTCAGTGTGCAGTATGTGCTTACAGCGCACAGTACTCAGCATGGACAGCAGCATGGACAGCAGCATGGACAGCACAGTACTCAGCATGGACTCAGTCTTTCTCAGGCTGTGCTCAGCTGCTACCGACGCCGGAGTAAAATCCAGTAAAAACTTCTCCTGGCTCCTGTCTTTGAATCTTCTTCTAGACACAGGTTTATGCTCAGGTATAATAGCTTTACTCTTTTTATGCCAATTGTTTGTATAAAAACTTTCTTCAGGCTTCCTCCAGCTACCTTCACAATTAAATGTTTGGTTACCTTTCTGATAGTTTCTGCTGGGCTTTGACGCTTTCAGAGCTCTGCCCTCAGCTCCCTTCCAATTAGAGTTTCTCCACTTATATCTTTGGCTTTCAGCCTCACGGCTGCTTGCTCCCATGCTCCAACCGGGTTCTATTCCGTTCCTGCTGTGTCCTGCGTGTGTCTTCCCTCTCTCACCTTCACTCTCACTCTCACTTTCACTCCTGCTCCCACGCTCACTCCATCTGTTGCTCGGATTCTCAAGCTGGCTCTGTCTCTCAAACAGGCTCTCTTGCACACGCTGGCTCTCCTCCTCATACTGGCTCTCCCTAACTCCACGTGCACTGAGCTTTTCTACGTGCATGTCAGCTCCACCCACTCCCAGCTGGCTTTCATTAGTCCCTAATTTCCTGGCCTTTCTGCTGCTTGGGCGTGTTTCCCTTGCACGTGAGCTGTTTTGTTTAGGTTGCCTATGGCAACATCCTAACCTGTGTTCCTCTGAACTGTCATAATCTATCCTACTTCCTGCATTTCTGCTGGTTTTCAAGGGCTCTATTAAACCTACTCCGTGACAGTGCTTACAGACCCCAGTACTCAGCATGGGCAGCAGCAGTCAGCACAGGGTCCCTTCTGCCAGTGTGCAGTGTGTGCTCACAGCCCCCAGTACTCCGCATGGGCAGCAGCAGTCAGCACAGGGTCCCTTGTATCAGTGTGCAGTGTGTGCTTACAGACCCCAGAACTCAGCATGGGCAGCAGCAGTCAGCACAGGGTCCCTTGTGTCAGTGTGCAGTATGTGTTTACAGCGCACAGTACTCAGCATGGACAGCAGCAGTCAGCACAAGGTCCCTTGTGTCAGTGTGCAGTGTGTGCTTACAGACCCCAGTACTCAGCATGGGCAGCAGCAGTCAGCACAGGGTCCCTTCTGTCAGTGTGCAGTGTGTGCTCACAGCCCCCAGTACTCAGCATGGGCAGCAGCAGTCAGCACAGGGTCCCTCGTGTCATTGTGTAGTGTGTGCTTACAGATCCCAGTACTCCGCATGGGCAGCAGCAGTCAGCACAGGGTCCCTTGTATCAGTGTGCAGTGTGTGCTTACAGACCCCAGAACTCAGCATGGACAGCAGCAGTCAGCACAGGGTCCCTTGTGTCAGTGTGCAGTGTGTGCTTACAGACCCCAGTACTCAGCATGGACAGAAGCAGTCAGCAGAAGTTCCCTTGTGTCAGCGTGCAGTGTGTGCTCACGGACCCCAGTGCTCAGCATGGGCAGCAGCAGTCAGCACAAGTTCCCTTGTGTCAGTGTGCAGTGTGTGCTCACGGACCCCAGTGCTCAGCATGGGCAACAGCAGTCAGCACAGAGTCCCTTCTGTCAGTGTGCAGTGTGTGCTCACAGACCCCAGTACTCAGCATGGGCAGCAGCAGTCAGCACAGGGTCCCTTCTGTCAGTGTGCAGTGTGTGCTCACAGACCCCAGTACTCAGCATGGGCAGCAGCAGTCAGCACAGGGTCCCTCGTGTCATTGTGTAGTGCGTGGTTACAGATCCCAGTACTCCGCATGGGCAGCAGCAGTCAGCACAGGGTCTCTTGTATCAGTGTGCAGTGTGTGCTTACAGACCCCAGTACTCAGCATGGGCAGCAGTAGTCAGCACAGGGGCCCTTGTGTCAGTGTGCAGTGTGTGCTCATGGACCCCAATACAAAGCATGGGTAGCAGAAGTCAGCACAGAGCCCCTTGTGTCAGTGTGCAGTGTGTGCTCAGAGACCCCAGTACTCAGCATGGGCAGCAGAAGTCAACACAGGGTCCCTTCTGTCAGTGTGCAGTGTGTGCTCACAGACCCCAGTACTCAGCATGGGCAGCAGCAGTCAGCACAGGGTCCCTTGTGTTGGTGTGCAGTGTGCACATACAGACCTCAGTACTCCGCATGGGCAGCAGCAGTCAGCACAGGGTCCCTTGTGTCAGTGTGCAGTGTGTACTTGCAGACCCCAGTACTCAGCATGGGCAGCAGCAGTCAGCACAGGGTCCCTCGTGTCATTGTGTAGTGCGTGCTTACAGATCCCAGTACTCCGCATGGGCAGCAGCAGTCAGCACAGGGTCTCTTGTATCAGTGTGCAGTGTGTGCTTACAGACCCCAGAACTCAGCATGGGCAGCAGCAGTCAGCACAGGGTCCCTTGTGTCAGTGTGCAGTATGTGCTTACAGCGCACAGTACTCAGCATGGACAGCAGCATGGACAGCAGCATGGACAGCACAGTACTCAGCATGGACTCAGTCTTTCTCAGGCTGTGCTCAGCTGCTACCGACGCCGGAGTAAAATCCAGTAAAAACTTCTCCTGGCTCCTGTCTTTGAATCTTCTTCTAGACACAGGTTTATGCTCAGGTATAATAGCTTTACTCTTTTTATGCCAATTGTTTGTATAAAAACTTTCTTCAGGCTTCCTCCAGCTACCTTCACAATTAAATGTTTGGTTACCTTTCTGATAGTTTCTGCTGGGCTTTGACGCTTTCAGAGCTCTGCCCTCAGCTCCCTTCCAATTAGAGTTTCTCCACTTATATCTGGTTCCTTGTAACATAGTTTTATGACTCCTTGTAACATAGTTTTATACTTCCTTTTATGTTAATAACCCTCACATTATTTTCCATTTAACCTAGTTATTATGTAACCTAGTTTATGTTCACCTAATATTTAATGTAATTCAATATTGCACTGTTCTGCTATATTGTTGTTTAAGTTCCTTGTTTTTGCTCAACTAATGTTTAATGTAATTCAATATTGCAATGTTCTGCTATATTGTTGTTTAAGTTCCTTGTAAACCGCCCCTGATCTCTGGAAGGGGCGGTATAAAAAAGCACTGAAATAAAATAAATAAAAATAAATAAATATCTTTGGCTTTCAGCCTCACGGCTGCTTGCTCCCATGCTCCAACCGGGTTCTATTCCGTTCCTGCTGTGTCCTGCGTGTGTCTTCCCTCTCTCACCTTCACTCTCACTCTCACTTTCACTCCTGCTCCCACGCTCACTCCATCTGTTGCTCGGATTCTCAAGCTGGCTCTGTCTCTCAAACAGGCTCTCTTGCACACGCTGGCTCTCCTCCTCATACTGGCTCTCCCTAACTCCACGTGCACTGAGCTTTTCTACGTGCGTGTCAGCTCCACCCACTCCCAGCTGGCTTTCATTAGTCCCTAATTTCCTGGCCTTTCTGCTGCTTGGGCGTGTTTCCCTTGCACGTGAGCTGTTTTGTTTAGGTTGCCTATGGCAACATCCTAACCTGTGTTCCTCTGAACTGTCATAATCTATCCTACTTCCTGCATTTCTGCTGGTTTTCAAGGGCTCTATTAAACCTACTCTGTGACAGTGCTTACAGACCCCAGTACTCAGCATGGGCAGCAGCAGTCAGCACAGGGTCCCTTCTGCCAGTGTGCAGTGTGTGCTCACAGCCCCCAGTACTCCGCATGGGCAGCAGCAGTCAGCACAGGGTCCCTTGTATCAGTGTGCAGTGTGTGCTTACAGACCCCAGAACTCAGCATGGGCAGCAGCAGTCAGCACAGGGTCCCTTCTGTCAGTGTGCAGTGTGTGCTCACAGACCCCAGTACTCAGCATGGGCAGCAGCAGTCAGCACAGGGTCCCTCGTGTCATTGTGTAGTGCGTGCTTACAGATCCCAGTACTCCGCATGGGCAGCAGCAGTCAGCACAGGGTCTCTTGTATCAGTGTGCAGTGTGTGCTTACAGACCCCAGTACTCAGCATGGGCAGCAGTAGTCAGCACAGGGGCCCTTGTGTCAGTGTGCAGTGTGTGCTCATGGACCCCAATACAAAGCATGGGTAGCAGAAGTCAGCACAGAGCCCCTTGTGTCAGTGTGCAGTGTGTGCTCAGAGACCCCAGTACTCAGCATGGGCAGCAGAAGTCAACACAGGGTCCCTTCTGTCAGTGTGCAGTGTGTGCTCACAGACCCCAGTACTCAGCATGGGCAGCAGCAGTCAGCACAGGGTCCCTTGTGTTGGTGTGCAGTGTGCACATACAGACCTCAGTACTCCGCATGGGCAGCAGCAGTCAGCACAGGGTCCCTTGTGTCAGTGTGCAGTGTGTACTTGCAGACCCCAGTACTCAGCATGGGCAGCAGCAGTCAGCGCAGGGTCCCTTGTGTCAGTGTACAGTATGTGCTTACAGACCCCAGTACTCAGCATGGGCAGCAGTAGCCAGCACAGGGTCCCTTGTGTCAGTGTGCAGTGTGTGCTCACGGACCACAATACAAAGCATGGGTAGCAGAAGTCAGCACAGAGCCCCTTGTGTCAGTGTGCAGTGTGTGCTCAGAGACCCCAGTACTCAGCATGGGCAGCAGAAGACAGCACAGTGTCCCTTCTGTCAGTGTGCAGTGTGTGCTCACAGACCCCCGTACTCAGCATGGACAGCAGCAGTCAGCACAAGTTCCCTTGTGTCAGCGTACAGTGTGTGCTCACAGACCCCCGTACTCAGCATGGACAGCAGCAGTCAGCACAAGTTCCCTTGTGTCAGCGTGCAGTGTGTGCTCACGGACCCCAGTACTCAGCATGGGCAGCATCAGTCAGCACAGGGTCCCTCGTGTCATTGTGTAGTGGATGCTTACAGATCCCAGTACTCCGCATGGGCAGCAGCAGTCAGCACAGGGTCCCTTGTATCAGTGTGCAGTGTGTGCTTACAGACCCCAGAACTCAGCATGGGCAGCAGCAGTCAGCACAGGGTCCCTTGTGTCAGTGTGCAGTATGTGTTTACAGCGCACAGTACTCAGCATGGACAGCAGCAGTCAGCACAAGGTCCCTTGTGTCAGTGTGCAGTGTGTGCTTACAGACCCCAGTACTCAGCATGGGCAGCAGCAATCAGCACAGGGTCCCTTCTGTCAGTGTGCAGTGTGTGCTCACAGCCCCCAGTACTCAGCATGGGCAGCAGCAGTCAGCACAGGGTCCCTCGTGTCATTGTGTAGTGTGTGCTTACAGATCCCAGTACTCCGCATGGGCAGCAGCAGTCAGCACATGGTCCCTTGTATCAGTGTGCAGTGTGTGCTTACAGACCCCAGAACTCAGCATGGACAGCAGCAGTCAGCACAGGGTCCCTTGTGTCAGTGTGCAGTGTGTGCTTACAGACCCCAGTACTCAGCATGGACAGAAGCAGTCAGCACAAGTTCCCTTGTGTCAGCGTGCAGTGTGTGCTCACGGACCCCAGTGCTCAGCATGGGCAGCAGCAGTCAGCACAAGTTCCCTTGTGTCAGTGTGCAGTGTGTGCTCACGGACCCCAGTGCTCAGCATGGGCAACAGCAGTCAGCACAGAGTCCCTTCTGTCAGTGTGCAGTGTGTGCTCACAGACCCCAGTACTCAGCATGGGCAGCAGCAGTCAGCACAGGGTCCCTCGTGTCATTGTGTAGTGCGTGCTTACAGATCCCAGTACTCCACATGGGCAGCAGCAGTCAGCACAGGGTCTCTTGTATCAGTGTGCAGTGTGTGCTTACAGACCCCAGAACTCAGCATGGGCAGCAGCAGTCAGCACAGGGTCCCTTGTGTCAGTGTGCAGTGTGTGCTTTCAGACCCCAGTACTCAGCATGGGCAGCAGTAGTCAGCACAGGGTCCCTTGTGTCAGTGTGCAGTGTGTGCTCATGGACCCCAATACAAAGCATGGGTAGCAGAAGTCAGCACAGAGCCCCTTGTGTCAGTGTGCAGTGTGTGCTCAGAGACCCCAGTACTCAGCATGGGCAGCAGAAGTCAGCACAGGGTCCCTTCTGTCAGTGTGCAGTGTGTGCTCACAGACCCCAGTACTCAGCATGGGCAGCAGCAGTCAGCACAAGTTCCCTTGTGTCAGTGTGCAGTGTGTGCTCACGGACCCCAGTGCTCAGCATGGGCAAAAGCAGTCAGCACAGAGTCCTTTCTGTCAGTGTGCAGTGTGTGCTCACAGACCCCAGTACTCAGCATGGACAGCAGCAGTCAGCACAGGGTCCCTCGTGTCATTGTGTAGTGCGTGCTTACAGATCCCAGTACTCCGCATGGGCAGCAGCAGTCAGCACAGGGTCCCTTGTATCAGTGTGCAGTGTGTGCTTACAGACCCCAGAACTCAGCATGGACAGCAGCAGTCAGCACAGGGTCCCTTGTGTCAGTGTGCAGTGTGTGCTTACAGACCCCAGTACTCAGCATGGACAGAAGCAGTCAGCACAAGTTCCCTTGTGTCAGCGTGCAGTGTGTGCTCACGGACCCCAGTGCTCAGCATGGGCAGCAGCAGTCAGCACAAGTTCCCTTGTGTCAGTGTGCAGTGTTTGCTCACGGACCCCAGTGCTCAGCATGGGCAACAGCAGTCAGCACAGAGTCCCTTCTGTCAGTGTGCAGTGTGTGATCACAGACCCCAGTACTCAGCATGGGCAGCAGCAGTCAGCACAGGGTCCCTTCTGTCAGTGTGCAGTGTGTGCTCACAGACTCCAGTACTCAGCATGGGCAGCAGCAGTCAGCACAGGGTCCCTCATGTCATTGTGTAGTGCGTGCTTACAGATCCCAGTACTCCGCATGGGCAGCAGCAGTCAGCACAGGGTCTCTTGTATCAGTGTGCAGTGTGTGCTTACAGACCTCAGTACTCAGCATGGGCAGCAGTAGTCAGCACAGGGTCCCTTGTGTCAGTGTGCAGTGTGTGCTCATGGACCCCAATACAAAGCATGGGTAGCAGAAGTCAGCACAGAGCCCCTTGTGTCAGTGTGCAGTGTGTGCTCAGAGACCCCAGTACTCAGCATGGGCAGCAGCAGTCAGCACAGGGTCCCTTGTGTCAGTGTGCAGTGTGTGCTTTCAGACCTCAGTACTCAGCATGGGCAGCAGTAGTCAGCACAGGGTCCCTTGTGTCAGTGTGCAGTGTGTGCTCATGGACCCCAATACAAAGCATGGGTAGCAGAAGTCAGCACAGAGCCCCTTGTGTCAGTGTGCAGTGTGTGCTCAGAGACCCCAGTACTCAGCATGGGCAGCAGCAGTCAGCACAGGGTCCCTTGTGTTGGTGTGCAGTGTGCACATACAGACCGCAGTACTCCGCATGGGCAGCAGCAGTCAGCACAGGGTCCCTTGTGTCAGTGTGCAGTGTGTGCTTGCAGACCCCAGTACTCAGCATGGGCAGCAGCAGTCAGCGCAGGGTCCCTTGTGTCAGTGTACAGTATGTGCTTACAGACCCCAGTACTCAGCATGGGCAGCAGCAGTCAGCGCAGGGTCCCTTGTGTCAGTGTACAGTATGTGCTTACAGACCCCAGTACTCAGCATGGGCAGCAGTAGTCAGCACAGGGTCCCTTGTGTCAGTGTGCAGTGTTTGCTCACGGACCCCAGTACAAAGCATGGGTAGCAGAAGTCAGCACAGAGCCCCTTGTGTCAGTGTGCAGTGTGTGCTCAGAGACCCCAGTACTCAGCATGGGCAGCAGAAGACAGCACAGGGTCCCTTCTGTCAGTGTGCAGTGTGTGCTCACAGACCCCCATACTCAGCATGGACAGCAGCAGTCAGCACAAGTTCCCTTGTGTCAGCGTGCAGTGTGTGCTCACAGACCCCTGTACTCAGCATGGACAGCAGCAGTCAGCACAAGTTCCCTTGTGTCAGCGTGCAGTGTGTGCTCACGGACCCCAGAACTCAGCATGGGCAGCAGCAGTCAGCACAGGGTCCCTTGTGTCAGTGTGCAGTATGTGTTTACAGCGCACAGTACTCAGCATGGACAGCAGCAGTCAGCACAAGGTCCCTTGTGTCAGTGTGCAGTGTGTGCTTACAGACCCCAGTACTCAGCATGGGCAGCAGCAGTCAGCACAGGGTCCCTTCTGTCAGTGTGCAGTGTGTGCTCACAGCCCCCAGTACTCAGCATGGGCAGCAGCAGTCAGCACAGGGTCCCTCGTGTCATTGTGTAGTGTGTGCTTACAGATCCCAGTACTCCGCATGGGCAGCAGCAGTCAGCACAGGGTCCCTTGTATCAGTGTGCAGTGTGTGCTTACAGACCCCAGAACTCAGCATGGACAGCAGCAGTCAGCACAGGGTCCCTTGTGTCAGTGTGCAGTGTGTGCTTACAGACCCCAGTACTCAGCATGGACAGAAGCAGTCAGCACAAGTTCCCTTGTGTCAGCGTGCAGTGTGTGCTCACGGACCCCAGTGCTCAGCATGGGCAGCAGCAGTCAGCACAAGTTCCCTTGTGTCAGTGTGCAGTGTGTGCTCACGGACCCCAGTGCTCAGCATGGGCAACAGCAGTCAGCACAGAGTCCCTTCTGTCAGTGTGCAGTGTGTGCTCCCAGACCCCAGTACTCAGCATGGGCAGCAGCAGTCAGCACAGGGTCCCTCGTGTCATTGTGTAGTGCGTGCTTACAGATCCCAGTACTCCGCATGGGCAGCAGCAGTCAGCACAGGGTTTCTTGTATCAGTGTGCAGTGTGTGCTTACAGACCCCAGAACTCAGCATGGGCAGCAGCAGTCAGCACAGGGTCCCTTGTGTCAGTGTGCAGTGTGTGCTTTCAGACCCCAGTACTCAGCATGGGCAGCAGTAGTCAGCACAGGGTCCCTTGTGTCAGTGTGCAGTGTGTGCTCATGGACCCCAATACAAAGCATGGGTAGCAGAAGTCAGCACAGAGCCCCTTGTGTCAGTGTGCAGTGTGTGCTCAGAGACCCCAGTACTCAGCATGGGCAGCAGAAGTCAGCACAGGGTCCCTTCTGTCAGTGTGCAGTGTGTGCTCACAGACCCCAGTACTCAGCATGGGCAGCAGCAGTCAGCACAGGGTCCCTTGTGTTGGTGTGCAGTGTGCACATACAGACCTCAGTACTCCGCATGGGCAGCAGCAGTCAGCACAGGGTCCCTTGTGTCAGTGTGCAGTGTGTGCTTGCAGACCCCAGTACTCAGCATGGGCAGCAGCAGTCAGCGCAGGATCCCTTGTGTCAGTGTACAGTATGTGCTTACAGACCCCAGTACTCAGCATGGGCAGCAGTAGTCAGCACAGGGTCCCTTGTGTCAGTGTGCAGTGTGTGCTCACGGACCCCAATACAAAGCATGGGTAGCAGAAGTCAGCACAGAGCCCCTTGTGTCAGTGTGCAGTGTGTGCTCAGAGACCCCAGTACTCAGCATGGGCAGCAGAAGACAGCACAGGGTCCCTTCTGTCAGTGTGCAGTGTGTGCTCACAGACCCCCGTACTCAGCACGGACAGCAGCAGTCAGCACAAGTTCCCTTGTGTCAGCGTGCAGTGTGTGCTCACAGACCCCCGTACTCAGCATGGACAGCAGCAGTCAGCACAAGTTCCCTTGTGTCAGCGTGCAGTGTGTGCTCACGGACCCCAGTCCTCAGCATGGGCAGCATCAGTCAGCACAGGGTCCCTCGTGTCATTGTGTAGTGGTTGCTTACAGATCCCAGTACTCCGCATGGGCAGCAGCAGTCAGCACAGGGTCCCTTGTATCAGTGTGCAGTGTGTGCTTACAGACCCCAGAACTCAGCATGGGCAGCAGCAGTCAGCACAGGGTCCCTTGTGTCAGTGTGCAGTATGTGTTTACAGCGCACAGTACTCAGCATGGACAGCAGCAGTCAGCACAAGGTCCCCTGTGACAGTGTGCAGTGTGTGCTTACAGACCCCAGTACTCAGCATGGGCAGCAGCAATCAGCACAGGGTCCCTTCTGTCAGTGTGCAGTGTGTGCTTACAGCCCCCAGTACTCAGCATGGGCAGCAGCAGTCAGCACAGGGTCCCTCGTGTCATTGTGTAGTGTGTGCTTACAGATCCCAGTACTCCGCATGGGCAGCAGCAGTCAGCACAGGGTCCCTTGTATCAGTGTGCAGTGTGTGCTTACAGACCCCAGAACTCAGCATGGACAGCAGCAGTCAGCACAGGGTCCCTTGTGTCAGTGTGCAGTGTGTGCTTACAGACCCCAGTACTCAGCATGGACAGAAGCAGTCAGCACAAGTTCCCTTGTGTCAGCGTGCAGTGTGTGCTCACGGACCCCAGTGCTCAGCATGGGCAGCAGCAGTCAGCACAAGTTCCCTTGTGTCAGTGTGCAGTGTGTGCTCATGGACCCCAGTGCTCAGCATGGGCAACAGCAGTCAGCACAGAGTCCCTTCTGTCAGTGTGCAGTGTGTGCTCACAGACACCAGTACTCAGCATGGGCAGCAGCAGTCAGCACAGGGTCCCTCGTGTCATTGTGTAGTGCGTGCTTACAGATCCCAGTACTCCACATGGACAGCAGCAGTCAGCACAGGGTCTCTTGTGTCAGTGTGCAGTGTGTGCTTACAGACCCCAGAACTCAGCATGGGCAGCAGCAGTCAGCACAGGGTCCCTTGTGTCAGTGTGCAGTGTGTGCTTTCAGACCCCAGTACTCAGCATGGGCAGCAGTAGTCAGCACAGGGTCCCTTGTGTCAGTGTGCAGTGTGTGCTCATGGACCCCAATACAAAGCATGGGTAGCAGAAGTCAGCACAGAGCCCCTTGTGTCAGTGTGCAGTGTGTGCTCAGAGACCCCAGTACTCAGCATGGGCAGCAGAAGTCAGCACAGGGTCCCTTCTGTCAGTGTGCAGTGTGTGCTCACAGACCCCAGTACTCAGCATGGGCAGCAGCAGTCAGCACAAGTTCCCTTGTGTCAGTGTGCAGTGTGTGCTCACGGACCCCAGTGCTCAGCATGGGCAAAAGCAGTCAGCACAGAGTCCTTTCTGTCAGTGTGCAGTATGTGCTCACAGACCCCAGTACTCAGCATGGACAGCAGCAGTCAGCACAGGGTCCCTTGTGTCAGCGTGCAGTGTGTGCTCACGGACCCCAGTGCTCAGCATGGGCAGCAGCAGTCAGCACAAGTTCCCTTGTGTTAGTGTGCAGTGTGTGCTCACGGACCCCAGTGCTCAGCATGGGCAACAGCAGTCAGCACAGAGTCCCTTCTGTCAGTGTGCAGTGTGTGCTCACAGACCCCAGTACTCAGCATGGGCAGCAGCAGTCAGCACAGGGTCCTTTCTGTCAGTGTGCAGTGTGTGCTCACAGACTCCAGTACTCAGCATGGGCAGCAGCAGTCAGCACAGGGTCCCTCGTGTCATTCTGTAGTGCGTGCTTACAGATCCCAGTACTCCGCATGGGCAGCAGCAGTCAGCACAGGGTCTCTTGTATCAGTGTGCAGTGTGTGCTTACAGACCCCAGAACTCAGCATGGGCAGCAGCAGTCAGCACAGGGTCCCTTGTGTCAGTGTGCAGTGTGTGCTTTCCGACCCCAGTACTCAGCATGGGCAGCAGTAGTCAGCACAGGGTGCCTTGTGTCAGTGTGAAGTGTGTGCTCATGGACCCCAATACAAAGCATGGGTAGCAGAAGTCAGCACAGAGCCCCTTGTGTCAGTGTGCAGTGTGTGCTCAGAGACCCCAGTACTCAGCATGGGCAGCAGAAGTCAGCACAGGGTCCCTTCTGTCAGTGTGCAGTGTGTGCTCACAGACCCCAGTACTCAGCATGGGCAGCAGCAGTGAGCACAGGGTCCCTTGTGTTGGTGTGCAGTGTGCACATACAGACCTCATTACTCCGCATGGGCAGCAGCAGTCAGCACAGGGTCCCTTGTGTCAGTGTGCAGTGTGTGCTTACAGACCCCAGTACTCAGCATGGGCAGCAGCAGTCAGCGCAGGGTCCCTTGTGTCAGTGTACAGTATGTGCTTACAGACCCCAGTACTCAGCATGGGCAGCAGCAGTCAGCGCAGGGTCCCTTGTGTCAGTGTACAGTATGTGCTTACAGACCCCAGTACTCAGCATGGGCAGCAGTAGTCAGCACAGGGTCCCTTGTGTCTGTGTGCACTGTTTGCTCACGGACCCCAGTACAAAGCATGGGTAGCAGAAGTCAGCACAGAGCCCCTTGTGTCAGTGTGCAGTGTGTGCTCAGAGACCCCAGTACTCAGCATGGGCAGCAGAAGACAGCACAGGGTCCCTTCTGTCAGTGTGCAGTGTGTGCTCACAGACCCCCGTACTCAGCATGGACAGCAGCAGTCAGCACAAGTTCCCTTGTGTCAGCATGCAGTGTGTGCTCACAGACCCCTGTACTCAGCATGGACAGCAGCAGTCAGCACAAGTTCCCTTGTGTCAGCGTGCAGTGTGTGCTCACGGACCCCAGAACTCAGCATGGGCAGCATCAGTCAGCACAGGGTCCCTCGTGTCATTGTGTAGTGGATGCTTACAGATCCCAGTACTCCGCATGGGCAGCAGCAGTCAGCACAGGGTCCCTTGTATCAGTGTGCAGTGTGTGCTTACAGACCCCAGAACTCAGCATGGGCAGCAGCAGTCAGCACAGGGTCCCTTGTGTCAGTGTACAGTATGTGTTTACAGCGCACAGTACTCAGCATGGACAGCAGCAGTCAGCACAAGGTCCCTTGTGTCAGTGTGCAGTGTGTGCTTACAGACCCCAGTACTCAGCATGGGCAGCAGCAGTCAGCACAGGGTCCCTTCTGTCAGTGTGCAGTGTGTGCTCACAGCCCCCAGTACTCAGCATGGGCAGCAGCAGTCAGCACAGGGTCCCTCGTGTCATTGTGTAGTGTGTGCTTACAGATCCCAGTACTCCGCATGGGCAGCAGCAGTCAGCACAGGGTCCCTTGTATCAGTGTGCAGTGTGTGCTTACAGACCCCAGAACTCAGCATGGACAGCAGCAGTCAGCACAGGGTCCCTTGTGTCAGTGTGCAGTGTGTGCTTACAGACCCCAGTACTCAGGATGGACAGCAGCAGTCAGCACAAGTTCCCTTGTGGCCGTGTGCAGTGTGTGCTCACGGACCCCAGTGCTCAGCATGGGCAGCAGCAGTCAGCATATAGTCCCTTCTGTCAGTGTGCAGTGTGTGCTCGCAGACCCCAGTACTCAGCATGGGCAGCAGCAGTCAGCACAGGGTCCCTTGTTTTGGTGTGCAGTGTGCACATACAGACCTCAGTACTCAGCATGGGCAGCAGCAGTCAGCACAGGGTCCCTTGTGTCAGTGTGCAGTGTGTGCTTACAGACCCCAGTACTCAGCATGGGCAGCAGCAGTCAGCACAGGGTCCCTTCTGTCAGTGTGCAGTGTGTGCTCACAGCCCCCAGTACTCAGCATGGGCAGCAGCAGTCAGCACAGGGTCCCTCGTGTCATTGTGTAGTGTGTGCTTACAGATCCCAGTACTCCTCATGGGCAGCAGCAGTCAGCACAGGGTCCCTTGTATCAGTGTGCAGTGTGTGCTTACAGACCCCAGAACTCAGCATGGACAGCAGCAGTCAGCACAGGGTCCCTTGTGTCAGTGTGCAGTGTGTGCTTACAGACCCCAGTACTCAGCATGGACAGCAGCAGTCAGCACAAGTTCCCTTGTGTCCGTGTGCAGTGTGTGCTCACGGACCCCAGTGCTCAGCATGGGCAGCAGCAGTCAGCATATAGTCCCTTCTGTCAGTGTGCAGTGTGTGCTCGCAGACCCCAGTACTCAGCATGGGCAGCAGCAGTCAGCACAGGGTCCCTTGTTTTGGTGTGCAGTGTGCACATACAGACCTCAGTACTTAGCATGGGCAGCAGCAGTCAGCACAGGGTCCCTTGTGTCAGTGTGCAGTGTGTGCTTACAGACCTCAGTACTCAGCATGGGCAGCAGTAGTCAGCACAGGGTCCCTTGTGTCAGCGTACAGTGTGTGCTCACAGACCCCAGTATTCAGCATGGGCAGCAGCAGTCAGTACAGGGTCACTTGTGTCAGTGTGCTGTGTGTACTCACAGACCCCAGTACTCAACATGTTTTTATATATTTATTTATTTAGTATACATTTGTATACCGCTACTTCCAGCGATCAGCAGCGGTTTGATTACAGATTGGAAATTGTCAAATCATGACAGGAAATTTTTTGAGGTATAAACACATTGATTAGACAGGAAAGCACAGCACACAGAGAACTATTTTACAGGGAACATGGGCTATGGAGGGTTAAGTGGCTGAGCAGCAGTCAGCACAGGGTCCCTTCTATCAGTGTGCAGTGTGTGCTCACAGACCCCAGTACTCAGCATGGGCAGCAGCAGTCAGCACAGGGTCCCTAGTGTCATTGTGCAGTATGTGCTTACAGACCCCAGTACTCAGCAGGGACAGCAGCAGTCAGAACAAGTTCCCTTGTGTCAGTGTGCAGTGTGTGCTCACGGACCCCAGTGCTCAGCATGGGCAGCAGCAGTCAGCACAAGTTCCCTTGTGTCAGTGTGCAGTATGTGCTTATAGGACACAGTACTCAGCATGCACAGCAGCAGTCAGCACAGGGTCCCTAGTGTCATTGTGCAGTATGTGCTTACAGACCCCAGTACTCAGCATGGACAGCAGCAGTCAGCACAAGTTCCCTTGTGTCAGCGTGCAGTGTGTGCTCACGGACCCCAGTGCTCAGCATGGGGAGCAGCAGTCAGCACAAGTTCCCTTGTGTCTGTGTGCAGTGTGTGCTTACAGACCCCAGTACGCAGCATGGGCAGCAGCAGTCAGCACAGGGTCCCTTTCGCGGGTGTGCATTGTGTGCTTACAGATCCCAGTACTCGGCATGGGCAGCAGCAGTCAGCACAGGGTCCCTTGTGTCATTGTGTAGTGTGTGCTTTCAGATCCCAGTACTCGGCCTGGGCAGTAGCAGTCAGCACAGGTTCCCTTGTGTTAGTGTGCAGTGTGTGCTCACAGACCCTAGTACTCAGTATGGGTTCCAGCCTAACAGGAGGGGGAAATGGCCTATGAATGTTCACTCGCTCACAGGCCTCATGCTGACTGGTGAGTGCCGCTACTTGGCATAGGTCACAGTGGAAGCCCAGAGTGAAGGGGAAATGGTTATGGTTTTTTTTTGACCCCATCCACTGATGATGTGACCCCATTTGGGGTCCCAACCCCAAGTATGGGAACCACTGCCCTAAGGTAAGGCGCAGACATATACGGCAGCCTAGAGTTGCAGTAAATACCCATTTCTAAGTCCTTCAAGAACATGCATGCATTATAATATTTTATGTACTTATGCGTTTCTCCTACATGCTGCCTAAACTTCACCTATCTGCCTTCCTCCCAGCAAAGCACATGCTATCATGCAATGCACATATTTTTAAACTGATCGTAATTTTAAAAGAGGTTATTAATGCACATACATGTGCTATTAGCTAAACTAACCCCAGTTAATTGTGTATATGGCATCTGCTTAAACAAGTGGCTGCCTTATTGGCATTTGGACATTCCCCAGTGGATTGCTCAGGTCGAGACAGTGTATCAGTATCTTCGAGGGGGCAGCAGAAACAGGAAGCACACTGACACGATAAAAGACACAGCTGGCATGAGCTGCGGCATATGTAATTTTATGGAAATCATAAGTTCCCCATATTGCTGTGAGTTGGAAACTGAGAAAGAAACTCAGTTCTTATAAAATTGAGAATGATGGGGCTTGCGCAGCTGCATCTGCTCTCATACTGGAGAGGGAAAATGTGGCAGTGTTTGGGGTGAAAGGAGAAGCAGAGAGGGAAAACTGTGCTCTCTTGAGGGGGAAGGAAGTATAGGGGAGAGGGGCTATGGTGCACTCTTTGGAGAGAGAGGGGGCAATGCTGTACTGTTTGGGGGTGAGAAGCAATGCTGCACAAGGGAGAAGTGGTAGGACAGAGGGGAAATGCTGAACTATTGGGAGGGGAGACTGGGCCACTATGTAAAAAAATCCTCTAGGTTACTATGTTCCTGCAATGTGCCCTTGCCTGCTGGTAAAATTACCCCTTAAGCATCACACTGCATACACTGGGTTGCCATCAGTAAAGTAAGAACATGAAAATATTTACAGGCTGCCAAGGCTTATAAACAAATAGAGACTATGTCACAATGGGGCCCTGTATTTGAAGCTAGTTAGTTTTGACAACAGGCGGTGAACACATAATTCACTTATCTATATATTTTCAGTTACTATATTAATAACATCTGTCCATTTAACTTCCAGAACAGTCAGAGTTTATCCATGTAGGGTCCAGCTTTAGGATGGAGTGAAGACGGAATTGGCAATTATCCATTAAGCAGCAAAGAGGACCATAGCAACAGGTGGGCCTATCTTGTCTAGTTGCCATCAGTGTGCTATAGTGATGGCAACTATAGCACACTGACTTGTGTATAGTGTTCTGATTTGTCCAAGTAACACAGGTGAAATGCACACTGCTACCTTTTGCCTTTGCCAGCTCTACCTGCAGCTGGTGACACAATTGATTATACAGGCTGCAGATCACTTGCCTAATAAAAGTTGTCCTGCAAGGCACTCAGCAATTGGGAACTAAGAGATGCAGCCCTTTTAAGCCCCTCATTCTCATCCATCTGCAGAGACTGATCAGTCAGGGCACCATTGCTCCATCTTTGATACTGACTGTTGATGGCTACCCTACAGTGCTGTTGAACACCACTCCAGCTCCTCCATGGTGACTTACTTTGGTAGATGTTGGGGCTGTTGGCATGCCAGCTCATGGGATGAAGAGGCTAAGAGGCTTCATTTAGGAAACAGATTCTACTGCTGCTCATAACAGTTCCACTGCCACATCAAGTCCACAGCCTAGGATCAGTACCATCCCTTGTACTGAGTTGGAAAGCTGTTTCTGCAAAAGATGCTGCATGCTACTGTTGGGTAAATGGCCCATCAGCTTCCCTCTATTGATGCGCTTCCTACATTAATTACATTCTGCATACTACAATCCTCGAGCACTTTAAAATGCCTTCACACCTTTGAGGTTTTACAAGATTTCTTTAATTCCTTGGGGGAGGGGGGACTGCTGCTATGCTGCTGCTGCTGGATCTGGGACTGACAATGGAGGAAAGGATTAAAGACCAGAAGTATCCTCCCCACTCTCTACTATATCCTCTACCTGTGGGGTGCTTTTGGCCCTGGCACTGCCAGTATCACTTCCTATCTCCTCACCACCTAGGATGTTAACCACAAGATCTTCAAGACCTTCTTCAGCCATTAAACTTTCATTATGTAATGATTCTGATGGAAATCCTGCCCATGAGGATTCCTCAAATTATGTCTCTGCCAAGACCAACTCCATATAATCAGGGAATAGGGTGCACCAGTTGCCTTTTCCTGCTGCTTATCTCTTGTCCCCCCCCATCACTATGCACCGTTTCAGCACTGTTTCAACCTTCCTTAGCACCTCTGTGCAGATGGGACCAGACACCTGCTCTTCTACAGTTGTATTGGAAGCTGCAGCTCTTCCTACTCTCCTCTGAAACAAACCTCTCTTTAGCTTTGTTGGTGGACTAGAAGAGGCTATAGACATACTCCAGCAATGATCTGTCTCTTTCTCCACACTTATGCCGCTGCTGCTCTCATCTGCCCTCCCCGCTTTCCACACCTACCTTTCCCAGATTGCCAGCACTATGGAATAGGGACTCCCTTTTAAGTATCTTCATTCCACCCAAGTATGATTTCTCAGATATCTCCCTGAAGAGCCTGGCATTGCCCCTTGAGTGCTTTGTGCCCTGCCAACCATGCTGTCGCTCCTCTACTCACTTTAATCAGACTGCTTATGCTAGTATCAGACAGGGACTTTCTTTCTTTTATGTGTCTTTCTTGCAGCGCTCCGCCATCTAGTAGCACTCTGTAATTTGGAAGTAATATAACCCTGCCTATGATTCAGTGGGGCAAATCAGGAAGGGCTCCAGCACAAGCAGAGGTATTAAGGAATGAACTGGAGAGTTCTGAGGAAGTTTTGACAAAAGTTGCAGCCTTTACTTTTGAAAACTGCTCACTAAGTTTTCCCTGTGTTTTGGGGAAATTCAGAAATGTCAGAAGGGGGTGGGGCCAGCGGAGCCTTCCAAGCATGCTGGAAATCCGATAGTCTGCTGCAGGTGTTGGGAAAGGGGTTGATACTGTCACAGGCCTCAGAGAAGTGGCAGCAGCAGCAGCAGCTGGTCCTTCTGATGCTTTTGTTTTTTTAACAGAAGCAGGATGAAGCAGCCACCAATGGGATGTTTTGAAGGAATTTTTTTGCTGCTCACAAAACTTTGCTGCCTGAGGTGGTTGCCTCAGTCTGCCTAATGGTAGAGCCGCCTCTGGGCTCAGGTCAATGTGCCTACATGGAGAGTGTGCACATCACAGAAAGCAGTTTGGACTGAGGAGAATGATGTCAGAATCATGCATTAAGATCCACCCAATCAGAGAACCACTGTGCACATTTTGGATGCTGTGAATTTAAGCCATCTCTGGAGTACCACTTCCATCAGAAGGAGTATCTGAACCATGCTGGGAAGAAAGTTTAAGAAAGAAGTGCGTGAGAGTAGGCCAAGCCAGCGCATCAGCCCAATAACTGAACTGGAGCATGCAGTCTATCTGGGAAAGCTTCAGTTACTGAAACCTGTGATCAGTGCTCCGTGCAACCTATGACTTATTGGGTGCAGTAGATACTTGCTCTCCTCTCCCCTGAAATCTCTGCGGTATTCTGGGAGGGAGTAGATCTATTGGGGGTCAGTGAGGCCTCTGCTTTGGGGTCAGAGCTTGAGTTCTCTGAAACCAGTGGGATCATTTCAACCACCCCAGCCAGCAGCAAGCCAATGCCTTAAGCTCTCCCAAACACTGCGAGGCGTGTCGAGATGCTACCTCACAATGAGTGCATGGGGAGGGCTTGGAATAGCCTATGCCATCTGGGCCCTCATGAGAGGCACCGGCTGTGTCGCAACCATCTCAGACTGAATACCTTGAGACCTGAGAGGTGGCCAGCACCATTTCCTCTATCTCAGTATCAGTCAGCTGCTTGTGGAGCTTCAGAAAGTCTTTCACAGTAGATCTTCTATTGTCATACTGCAATTTTAAGTGGTATAGCTTAGACTGGATGTGTATGTGTAACTCTTTTCCTTTCCACATTAATTCTGAGATTTATTTGTGGGTTTTCTGTCTTAGTTGTGAAGATTTTTTGAGCTCGGATGATATCACTAATAAGCTATCAATAGAGTTAACAGTAGTTAAAATTATTTATGATAATTTGGTGGGAATTAGTCTGCTTAATGTGAGATGGAAAATGGGCCTACTACACAGAAACTACTCAAACAGAATAGCACAGTTCTGTCAAACATGCAAAACAGACAGACCGTCACCAAATATAGAACAAGGGATCACAATTTAGAAATATGGAGACAATAATTGAACTAGGAACCCCAAAAGCCAAACTTTGAATGCACTCCAAAACTGGAAAAATTAAACTATGAAATTAATTTCCTCTTAAACTGAACAAAGCGCAAAGACATCAACGCACAGTTCCAAGAGCTGACATATTCCAGTTAATAAATTCAAAATAAAATACTTTTTTTTCTACCTTTCGTTGTTTGGGCATTTTATTTTTCTGTATCAAATGCCTCAGTCTCTCTCTTTTGAGTTCTTCCTGCTAACTCTCCATTGTCTGCTGTCCATTTGTCCTTTTTTCTCTCTTCTATTTTTTTGGACAACTATCCAGAGGGTCGCCATGAGTCGACACCGACTCGATGGCACTTAACAACAACAACATTTTTTGTTTATATCCGCTTCTGACATACTTATCTTTCACTTTTTGTTTTTTTCTCCATTTCTTTCTTTACTCATTCATCCACTCAATTTCAACCCTCCATCCTCAATCCCCTTTTGACTTTTCACCTAGCAATTTTACTCTACTCTTCTAACCTCCAGCCCAGTTCCCCCATTTCTCATCTCACACCTTCGCTAGCCTCGTATTCCCGTCTTTCACCCACTCCCCATTACTACATTTCAACCATCTGTAATCCTCCTCCTCCTCTCACTCATCTCCTTGCCAGCTTCCCATGGCCTTTCTCACATAGTTCCATGATGCCCACCATTCCCCCCCTCTCTCTCATCACTCAATTCTGCATCTCCCAGTCCCTTCACCCTTCTGCTTTACCCCCAAAGTCCAGCATCTCATGCTTTCTCTTCCACCTCTCCAACCCTTTCCCACCACCATAGACCACCACCCATACACCACCAGCTTTCTACCCCTTTCCCCTCTCCATCCTCTCCCCCTGCAGTGGTCTGGCATTTCTCCTCTCCCTTCCCTTCCCTTCCCAGCCCAGCATTTCTCTCCCCTGTCGTCGTCCCCCCCCCTTCCAGGCCAATATATCCCTTCTCTCTCATAACTTAAAAGTCACCTCTCTCTTTTTCATCCAGCATATCCCATATCTCTTTTTCTTACTCTCTATGTCTTCTCCCCTGGGAAAAATATTGTGCAACACCATCCCTGGGGTCTTCTCTCTTTTTCTGAATCAGCGGCAGAAAGATCTCACAGCACCATCCCTAGCTTTAACTTCTTTGAATCAGCACACAGCAGCCAGTGCTGCCTGTAGCATTCACTTCTGGTGAACGGCCATGTGCTCTGAATGTGAATGCTACAAGCAGCACTGGCTGCTGTTACTGACTCAGAGAAAGAAAGATGAAGCTGCATGATGCCAGAGCTGCATGCACAGTGAGTTGTGCCAGCTCCTGAGCCCACCATCTGAGTCCATACTTACTCTCCCAATACCCAGCCAATCTTACATTCTGTCTTCTTCTTTTCTCCCACCCAATTTTAAAGCCTCCACCTAAGTCCCAGCCCCTGCTCTCCCCTATCTCCCTGTCTTCAGAACTGCCTCCCACATCCCTTCCGCACAACTACCCAGTTACTTCCTTCTCCAATATTCATTAACTCTTCCTTTCCTCCTTCTTACACCAACATTCATTCTCATGCCCCTCTTTTTCAACTCTTAGCACTGTATAACTTTTTTTCCTCCCTCCCACACAAAATATCTGTTCCCCTTTCCATCCTCATTCTCCTAGCTTCTTTTTTTCTCCCCAGCCCCACCCCCTCCCCCTTTCCAGTCCTCCTCCAGTCCAATCCCTCCCAGCATCATCTCTCTTCCAATCCCAAGCTCCCCATCCCCTAGCATCAGCCCATTCCCAGTCCTAGTCCTCGCCCGAGTATCAGTATTCCTGTAGTTCCATTCCCTCCCAGCATCAGCTCCCTTCCAGTCCCTCCATCCCCCAGAATGAGCCCTTTTCCATTCCTGGTCCCCCTGTATCAGCCCCCCCCTCCAGTCCCAGTCCCTCCCAGCACTGTCTTTCTTTCAACCACAGTCTCCCCAGCCCCCATATTCAAAGCTAGTTAGTTTTGCTACATAAGAACATAAGATATGCCATACTGGGTCAGACCAAGGTCCATCAAGCCCAGTATTCTGTTTCCAACAGTGGCCAATCTAGGTCATATGTACCTAGCAGTTTCCCCAAGAGACACAAGTTCCACAATGCTTGTAGTGGGTCAAGCATTGATATCTTCGGTCACTTCTTAATAATGGTTTATGGATCTTTCCTCCAGGAACTTGTCCAAACCTTTTTTAAACCCAGCTACACTAACAGCCTTTACTACATCCTCCGGTAACAAATTCCAGAGTTTGATTACACGTTGAGTGAAAAAATATTTTCTTTTATTAGTCTTAAATAGTTTACCCTGTAGCTTCATTGCATGTCCCCTAGTCTTTCTATATTCTGATAACGTAAACAATCGATCTACGTTTACCCGTTCTACTCCGTTCATTAATTTATAGACTTCTATCATATCTCCCCTCAGCCGTCTCTTTTCCAGGTTAAAGAGCAGACAGTGAACACATAATTCGCTTATCTATATATTTTTAGTTACTATATTGATAACAGTAGGCCACTTAAGAGTTTCCAGAATAGTGGAAAGCACTCTGAACCAGTGAAGTAATGATAGAAGAGCTCACTTGGAGGGAAACTGGAACTGGTATATAACCCAAGCCCTGAAAGCAAACTGGGTCTCTGGCTATGACAGACATTTCACCACAAGGATGGAGTAAGGATCTTTGCCTAACTTGGTCATAGAACTAGAATAAGAATGATGAGCAGGGCAGCTTGAGCCACTGTACTACATCCTTGCTTAAGAAGCATTAAGAGAAAATGTCTGAATATTGAGAAGGAGAGGACCACCACTGTTCCTGAGAAGCTAAGAAGAGGACTGAATGCTTGGTCTTGAGAAAGCAGGGCCAGGTTCTATAGGAGGGCAGTGCCTGTGATCACATCAGAGTCCATCATCCATTTCCAAAAGGTATTCATGAGAGTGAAAGAGATGGGCTCCTCGATTCATAGAAAGTCCCCAAGAACGTCAAGTGATTATGCTATTACTAAAAATGATACTTTGCCATTTACGTTAATATTGTTTTGACCCTTAAAGACTTTTGGAAAATTTCTAGTTCAGAACAAAACCTGGCCTGGACTAAGTTATTGGACGTGGTACGGCATGAAGTGAGTGGATCTCTGGTGCCTAAGGCCTACCAATTAAACTGGTCCCAACCTAGAACCAAATATCCCAGAGAGTAAAGCCTATAATCGTAAGTGCTATTTCCCTGAAGTTGTACTCTCAGTCTGTCATAGAGCAGAAAATAGTTACAGGAGGGTCCCTAGTCTGTAAGGGCTACATGTAAAAATATCAGAATCCTGAAAAAAATCTAGGCAGTTGTCAATCTTAACAACCTGAGTCTTGAGCACATCTGTCAGGGATCCCCTATACTTTGAGTCCTAGGTATGGTCCTAGTTTACCAGTGCCTTAATTACCCCTGTCTTTGCAAAAGGAATTAATTGGAGCACACATAGCAACTAGTGGAAAAGCAGTACAATTTAGTCAGTAGGTTTTACAGTTGAAAAAACAAAGAAAATGACTATATAGCTGAATAACTTTAAATACAGTACATCATAGCTAGGGAATTATTTGTAATCCCTGTATGCTTGTGTGTATCTCTGTTGTGTGTTCTGTGTGTGCTCTGCCAGTGTTTTGTCTGGGGAGTGGGGGAGCTGAGGGGGGTTGGGTCAATTTGCAGAGGGGGCAGTTTGGGGGAAGTGACTGTGCTACAATTGCGAGGAGATAGATTTTGGGAGTGGGGCAGTTTGCTTAGTGGGGAGAGCAGTTGTGGGGCTTAGTTTTTGGGTGTGTGACCGTTTATGGGGTGGTAGGATAGTTTTGGGGGATATATTTTGGGTGTTGTGGCAGTTGCAAGGGGTATTTTTTTAGGGAAGGAGTATTTTGCAGGATGTCAGGGCAGTTGCTGGAGTTAGATTTTGGAGGTGGGGCAGGGTGATGGACCAGTTGGGGGTATTTTTTCAGGGTGAGGTAGTGTGTGGGGTGATGGGACAGTTGCAGCAGAGTAGTTTTTGGGGATGGGGGCAATTTATAAGGTAGTAGTACAATTGATGGGAAAATAATGTATGCCAATATGGAAGAATAAGACAAAATGATCAATGGGAAAGTTTATTTGAATTAACTCAAAAGGAAGAAAATATAGTTATACTGACGAGGGAGGAGCAATATATACAATCCCTTCAACAGTACAATCGAGATTTATCTGCAGTAGGACGATGTAAAATATTATAAAAAAAACTATAGGAGGATCCAACTCCAACTTTGAAAATAAAAATAATTGTTTAGTCACAATGGGACATCAGCGAGGATTTAACTAATAGAGAATGAGATTTTTTAATAACTAAGAATCCACTTCTTTCGATTTTGTACACAGTCCCAAAGATCTATAAGTCTGTTAGTGTTCCACCAGGACGCCCTATAGCATCAAGTAGAATTTCAGTTTTAGAACCAGTGTCTCAGTTTGTTGATGTAATTTTGAATCCTTTTGCATCACGGGCTTATTTGAGGGATACTACGCAGTTATTAAATATATTGGATGTAATAAGGATTTAACAACAGACTGCTGGCTGTTGACAATGGACAACAAGTCCTTGTACACCAGTGTGGATCAGCAATAGGCATTTATTTATTTTATCTATCTGTTTCTTCTACACCCCCCCTTCCAAAGATCCGGGACGGTTTACAACAAAACAAAAACATCTTACATGGAACAATTGAACAATTGAACTATTTACATAGTTACAAGTTACATTTTACAGTCAGCGAGGGCATATTACATTGTACAGTGGCTGAACTATTTACAAAGAATTACATGTTACAGGTCAACATGTAGATAAGCTGTTGCATATATGTGGGGTAGTTAGGGGTAACTAGGAACTGTATACAAGGTATCGATCAATAGAGGTTCTATATGGTAATGAGAGGAAAGTGTGTCGTAAAGGTGGGGTGGGTTACGGGAGTGAGGCAGGTAGTCATAGGGTGTGTGTAATGGTTGTTTGTATGGCAGGGTTTTCAGTAGCATTTCCATAGTGCTCTGTGAATAGGTGCATTTTTAGCTCCCTTCTAAATACCTGGATCATACGAATCAGTAGGGGTAGTGAGTTCCAGAGGGTTGGGGCGGTGAATGTGAATGCTCTGGATCTTGTGGTCTGTTTCATCCTACGGATGGAATGGGGTATTACAAGAGAGTGGTTTGCATTTTGCCTGCAGGATCTGGAATCTGATGAGGTTTGGATGAGGATAGATAGGTATGACAGAGAGATGTTGTTGATCAATTTGAAGATTGTCACCAGCATCTTGTATTCTATCCGGCTCAATACAAGGAGCCAGTGGAGGTCATGTAAGATAGGGGCTATGTGATTGGTTAAACGAGCTTTGCAGATTATTCTGGCAGTTATGTTTTGTGCTCTTTGTAGGATGTTTATGTTTTTGCTTGGTAAACCCTGTAACAGACTGTTACAGTAGTCAAAATGGGGAGTAATGATGGCATGGACTACCTACCTGAAGTCATGGATGTCGAGTAAGGGTCTGAAATGGTGCAATGTTTTAAGCTTGAAGAAGATGGTTTGTGCTGTTTGTTTTAGGTGAGGGATCATATTGAGAGTTTGATCCAGTATGATGCCGAGGTACTTCACTTTCTGTTTGACAGGAAGTGCCATGTTATCAATCAAGATGGTTTGAGGAGGGGTAAAGTTTTGATTCCTTATAATAAATAATGCTTCTGTTTTTTTGAAGTTGATATTAAGGTTGTTGGCATTCAACCAGGCTTCGGGTTCATTGATACATTCTGAGAGCTTGTGATAATTAACGTTAGTTATGTCTACGGGGAAGGACAACATAATGTCGTCAGCATAGATGTAATACTCAATTTTAAATTTTCTGAAGATTATGGTAATTGGTTGTAGGTACAAATTGAAAAGTAGGGCAAAAAATGCAGACCCTTGGGGAATTCTTTGGTCTTTGGGGAATGTGTCTGATGTTTCTTGGCCTGCTTGAACACTGACCTTGCGATTAGAGATGTATGACTTGAACCAGTGTAGTACCGAGCCACCTATACCTAATTGAGCTAATCTTGTAATTAGGATGGTATGGTTAAGGTTTTCAAAAGCCGAAGCAATGTCTATAGAGAGAAGAATGAATGCCTGCTTATGGTCATCTATGCCTTTAATGAGGTAATCCATTAAGGTTATAAGCAAAGTTTTGACTCCATGGAAAGGGCGAAAACCAAATTGGTGAGTATCTAGTGGGTCGTTGAGGTCAATATAGTCTTGAAGCTGTAATTAGATGACTTTTTCTATTATTTTGGCGACAAAAGGTATACTGGCTTTAGATATTATAGGGGCAATAGATTGGGAAGATGTACTAGTTTCAAGAATCCCTAAAGCTCTTATTATGGACACGCTGGAACTAGTTTAGTGCAATAATTACTTTTGTTATAATCAGGAGTTTTACCATCAAACTTTTGGATTGCTAGGGGGGGCGACCATAGCTACATTATATAGAGCAGATTTTGAGAAGAAATTCCTCTGTCCATCTGATTGGATGAGGTTTGTGTGGTTATGGGTCAGATACTGGAATGATGTATTATGCATTTGGATGGGTTCTCAACAATCATTGATGTATTTTATAAGCTGTATGCTGAGTTTAAAATTTCAGAGTGAGCAGAATCAAGAAAAGTTTTATTTTTTGGGTGTGTTAATTACAAAACAGGATAAAGGATTGGTGACTACCATGTATCAGAAGCCAGTAGAGCGAAATAATTTATTAATGTTCAAGAGTCCATATAAGTTGAAGATGGAGCTACCAAAAAGCCAATTTTTAAGACTTGTATAGGAATTATTATATGACAGAAAAGTATAAAATTCAAGTGTTGGATTTGATAACCAAGTATCTGGTACGGGGATATCCAGCATTGAGCAAACTTATCAAAGGGCTTTATATGCACAACGAGATCAGGTTTGGACAAGTTCCTGGAGGAAAGGTCCATAAACCATTATTAAGAAGGGACCCAGGATATCAATGCTTGACCCAGTACAAGCATTGTGGAACCTGTGTCTTTTGGGGAAACTGCTAGGTACGTATGACTTA
This sequence comes from Ichthyophis bannanicus, assembly GCA_033557465.1. Lineage (NCBI taxonomy): Eukaryota > Metazoa > Chordata > Amphibia > Gymnophiona > Ichthyophiidae > Ichthyophis > Ichthyophis bannanicus. The sequence continues at coordinate 223,960,128 of CM066041.1, read as the reverse complement.
GATTGGCCACTGTTGGAAACAGGATACTGGGCTTGATGGACCTTGGTCTGACCCAGTATGTTCTTATTGGCTTATAAGGCTAGACCCAGGGAGGATCGCATATGATATGTTTTGCCATTCTCTCACATAGCACAAAAAGTCACAGCGATATTGTAGAAACATTGGCAGATTTTGACAACACATGAATCTTTCAATCAATGTCCTATCATAGCTTACACAAGAGGTAAGAATACTGGGGACATGGTTCAATGACCTGCTATTTGGATGCATTCTCAACAATGAAATGAAGGTAGAATCGGACATTACAGCATAATTGTGAAATATGTCTACAGAGAATTCAAGGAGAGCAATGGGCATGTTCTGGTAACTAGAAGGTTATCAGAAGTAAGTTGACTTTGCATGTAGTACTACTTTTGTAGTGTATATAATCATGTGCACCTGTTAGAAAATATATGTGGGATGTACAAAGAGAGCAATAAAGGTTAGATTAAGGGAACATCATTTCCAATTTTATAATATTGCCTTGATAAAGGACACACATTTGAAGAGCTCCGGTGGAGAGCTATTGATGTGATTTCCCCATATTGGAGAGGAGGAGGCAAGGAGACTTATGGAACTATAAGGTACAATTCTGGATATATTTTTTGAACACGGTACAACAGCATGTGTTAAATATGGAAATAGAGTGGCATTTCTTACTGTAATGGATTGCAATCGATTAAGATCAATTAAAAGCAGTGGGTCTTTTTTTTAAAATGAGTGATTATTAGCCTGATATTCGAAAGGCATTTACATGGTTTACAACCAAGTAATATCCCCTACTAAGTCCCCTACATGCCTTGATGCTATCTGGTTAGCAACGGAGCGTGTTGGGGGCATTTCGGGGCATTTCGGAAGCGGTGACTGCTGCTAACTGTACAGCGGCAATATTGGACCACTACATGGTTAGTGATCTGTGGTTAAAACTAGGCCAGCTTTTGGCTCACTTAGTTCTAGCTACGGACTGCTAACCGTGTAGCAGTCCTATATTGCTGCTACACGGTTAGGCTCTACAGGGGATTCCATTTGATGCTGAACCTGGATATTCAGTGCCGTCACTGTGGCATTGATTATTCAGGACTAGGGATGATCAGGCAGGGCTATGCACCATAGCGGCGCATAGTCTGCCTATGTCAATATCGGGCCCTATGTCTTTAAAGAACATGAGGGTTATGAGGTCATTACCAATTTCAAGAGAGATGCCACAGTCATTTTTAACAGTGAGCAGAAGAAATCTGAGAGACGAATTGCCAGTGAATGTGACTGAGAGAAAAATTAAACTAAAAGAAACAATAGTGCCTCCACTCAGATAAGCAAAAGAGTTTTCACATGTGCCCTGATGCAGAAATTATGAAGTAAGAAGTTTGAAATATGAAGTTATGTTGGAAGAAAGAATGGACATCAGGGCTGGCTCCTCCAGCAGGCGGGCTAGGTGGCCACCTAGGACGGCAGACCTCTGTGGGCAGCACAGTGCCCATGGCAGGCCATATGCTTTGGAACACATGGCCTACTACTTTGACCCCCCTCCAACAGGAAATTGTGTTAGAGGGGAGTCAGAAGCAGCAGGCCTGCCACAGGCCGTCCTCACCCCACCCCATCTCGCAGACCAAATCAGTGGCAGCAGGAGCAATGGCTTGGCATGGGGGGTGGCATGATGTGGCTTGGTGGGGGAGTGGGTGGCACAGGCTTGGCTTCTGCCTGGGGTGGCAGAAACCCTTGGGCCAGCCCTGATGGACATATGAGTTAACATGGGGAGTGCTTACCAATAGGCTGACTGAAGGTTGCATATTAAATAATCTATAATTGAAGATTTGAAAAATAAAAATAAAGTTAAAGGACTGAAGGGATAGGAGTCTAGCATAGTTGCTGGATGCCTTTGTGACAAAAAGGTCAGACAAAAAAATTATTTTCTGCTAACACAAATTGGTGTGGTAGGAAAAAAACAGCACTGGCAGTGGTGCTGGGGCAGATGTGTCAGAGGGGAATGGCTGGAAGGGATATGCTGGGTACATTATAGTGGTTGGCGGGCATATGTTGAACACAAGGAGGGACCTCCCACCGTGATCACATTACACCTACCCTTGTCCGCCTTCATTGGCTCCCCATAAAATATCATATTGACTATAAGGTGCTCACCCTGGTGCACCAGACACTTCACTTAGGAGCCCCGCAATACTTAGCTGATCTCCATTCTTACACCCCTCATCGTCTTCTGCGATCTCTCCATACCCACCGTCTGGCTCTTCCCTCAGTTTCACGAGCACGGGAACAGACACGGCACTCCGCCTTCTTCTTTGTTGCCCCTGCACTATGGAACTCTCTACCCACCTCCCTATGTGCAGAGCCGTCATCTCTTCAGTTCAAATCCTTCCTCAAAACCCACCTCTTCCAACTCACTTATGACCTGCCTCCCTCTCTTCCCTAACTACTCCCTGCCTCCCTCTCTGTCTCCTTCTATATGGTGCCTTTCCTATCAATTAATGTCATTCCTTTTAAAAATGTTTTGTACACCGCTCTGATGCCTTTGCTGCCTAGGGCGGTATATCAAGAGACAATAAAGATAAAGAAAGATAAAGAAGTGTATATGGTGGTCGCAGGTGCTTTATTAACAGGAAAAATTCCTACGCGTTTCTGCAAATGCCTTCTTCAGGGGGTACACATCCTATAAAGTAAAAACAGAAGTGTTGTAAAAAAGTCACAAAATCTGAGACGTAAGGCGGGTATGAACAAAAGAAAACATGTCAAAAAACAAAACACAAGAAGAAGCATATAATGCCCCACCCTTGAGACAGTGGAGAGAGATGAGGAGGAGCTAGGTACATAAACAATCGTAAATGAGCTATAATTAGTACTTACTATAGCACACTGTGTGAAATCTTACTGGGATGTGAAGACACACCAGTGATGTACTAGTTTAAAAACATACATCCGTGAAAACAAAGAATCAGCATAAAGTTGGTTTAACTCAAGTCTCAACCTTATTGGTCTTAAATAAACAATTTCAAAGAAAAAAGGAAGGATTATCTTATTATTTTGAGTCTTACACTTCCACAAAAGACTCTTAAGCGTGGGTATCAGATACTATCCAAAGAACGGGAGGAGAGAGAATGCATACTAACAAAAGCCTAGTGGATAAATATATCCAACTAAAAGTAGTGAAAATGCAGTAACAATAAACTTTATATAAACTGCATTGTGCAGTACTCTGGAATCGCACCTTAAAAAATCAGGGCAAAGTTAAGCTGTATAAGAGGACGCTATAGTGGTAGCCAAATTCATAGATGAAATAAATAAAATGCCAAGCTTTAAGCAAAACAGGAACCTAATGTTTAGCGTGTACCATCGATGTGGCATAGAGGAGCGTAGTGAATAAAAGCTGTAGGAAAAGAAGTACATTCACCCAGCGAAAAGCGGTAACAACACTGTAGCGGTGCAACAATATTCCAATGGACTTTAAAACGACCGTAAGAGAGGGCACTCTTAAATCTACTGTGATTTCGCATCTCAAAGGTCAATTTGCATACACTGGTCAAATAGTACAAAAAACAGTGCATTGCTAGTCATCTGTGTAATTGAATCGTGTAGACTGAGTAAGGTAAAAGCATGCACTGAACAAAGTGTAAAAACAACATGAAAAAACGTCTATCTGTCATTGTGGGAGCTGGGGCAAGAATGGCAGAAATCTTTAAGACAGCAAATCTCAATCAAAAATAAAATAAAAATAAAAATGTAATGTCAATGCCCCTTGCTGCTCAGCCGTCGAATGATCATATATAAAATTACCGTATTAAATACAGACCTGATTCATTTGAGCACCAGCACAGTAAAATCATAATGGAGCAGATGGCTGCAAGAAGACATTGTGTATCCAACATTATAGGAGCCGAGACAAGCTGCGCGGGGGTCTTAAACACAATATCAATGCTTCCTACCGCTCCTCCAGGCGAAGCAACTTGTCCAAGGTGGTCCGCAATGTGGCAACTTTGCAGACCCATAAGGGGAGATGATGAAGGTATTGGGAATCAGCTCCTTGCATTCCAGGACATAGCCAAATTGAATAGTTTATAGCACCCAGTGATCCTTGGTAACCTGGGCCCATTCCTGAAAGAAAAGGCGAAGCCTGCTGCCCACCGGAGGTACCAAGGAATGGGCCTCTAAACCTGCATTGCATGGCCTGGGAGGGTCCTCTTCTGGACGAGGCTATGTCACTGGGTCCATGTGCTCCACAAAAGGACTGAAAACAAGCCTGAGGCCCTACAGCAGAAGGGAAAAAAGGCTTTCCAGGTCGGTAGTAACGATAGTCCTGAGACCTCGGGAATCCAGTCAGCATACCTTTGTCGGTCGGGCGGAGGCTGACAAGAAAGGGGCATGCGACCACTTCATGAGCTCCCAGACCTTTCTTCCGAGGGGTGGTAAGATGTTGTCTCACCTAGGTCCAAATCTGTTCCAAACAGGAGCATCCTCTTAAAGGCTAGCTGAACCAACTGCGCTTTGGAGAATGTAGCCACTGCCCAGTGATGGAGCCAAATCCAACACTGTGACACAATAGTGAGGGCATCATCCCTGGCTGCCAGGCACACCAGGTCATACATGGCATCAGAAAGGAAGGCTGTAGCCAATTCCAAGAAAGAAGTGGTATCATCAGGCAAAAGAGACTGAATCCATTGGAACAGGGCTCATGAAATTAAGCTGGTGCATGCCCCCAGCTGTAGGATAGCCGCTGATGTGGCAAATTGGCTCTCCAGCAAGGAATCAATTTTGCAGTCTAGCACATCTTTTAAGGACGATCTGCCTTCCATGGAATGGTGGTCCATCTGGTAAATGCCATGACTTGTGAATCCACTATGAGAATGTTAAACCATTCACTGTGCTCCTCCGGGACAGCGTAGAGTTTCTTATATACCCTTAATGCTTTAGACAGAGAGTTGGGCGAGTCCCTCTCGGACCGAATCATATCTTTGATCACCTCCGGGAATGGGAAGACAGTAGTAGATTTTCACACCCTTTGAAGAAGCAGGTATAGTTTCAGCTCCTGCTTAGTGCTGGAAGCATCTGCCAAGTTCAAGATGGATGAGATCCTAGAAATCAATACCCATCACCTCCTCCTTCCAGAACAAGCGGATCACGCCGACCTCTTCATAGGCTTCTGAAGGTGATAGGAGGTCCTCCTCCACATCAGAGCCCAATACTGATTCATCTGTGTCCGAGGCATAGTCAACATCTCAGACAGCTCCCAAGTGTTCCTCATCTTCAGGGAGTGTCCCGCGTCGGGGATGCTTAGCCAAAGGTAACACAGGTCTGTGACTAAAAAGCTGTTAGATTATTTTCATCTAATTTCCATGTATTTTGGTGTGCTGAAAACAAATAAAATATTGAAAAAACTCCTAGACGTCATGATTTGCCACAACATGCAAAATTGTCTTCAAATTTATCAAATTTTTTCAAATTGCTATTAATTAACTCAAATTACTATTAATTAATTCACATAAGTGCATTTAAGATATAAAATGCCAAAAAAAATCTTAAAGGGGTTGTCCGAGTTATGTAAAAATAAATATAGCACTGTAAATCTGATGGTCAGCAATATATACATAAGCTAAGCAAGTTTTAAGTCCGTGCTTCTAATGGTAGAAGGGGTTAATCTTTCCTGAAGAATCCAGTGGGAAGGAGACACAGGGCAGATAGCAGCAGCTCCGGTCAGTGCAGGGGGGCGTGGCCAGCACTGTGACGTCTCGTGTACAGACACAGAGCTGCTCTCTTCTGCATGCCACACTTGTGCACGAATCATCATCAGGTTCTTGGTTCTAGGCTGTTCACACTTTTTCATCGCAATTCGTGTTAGCTTGTCATTCTTCAACCATTATGCTATGGCTCCGCGAAAGTGTATTAATTCGCCAGACAGTTTCTGTTTCATCTGTGGTGAATATACAGTGTTGAAGCAACAGCAGAATATTACAGACTTTGTGAAAAAAGTATACTTTGCATACTTTGGACTAAAAATTGGAGATCAAGATAAAGTCTGGGCGCCTCATAAAGTGTACAAACGGTGTGTTGAGGACCTCCGAAACTGGTTCAAGGGTAAGAAACAATCTTTCCGTTATGTGGTTATGGGATTCCTATGGTATGGCGAGAGCAAAAGAACCATAGTGACGACTGTTACTTTTGTTCATGCGATGTGAAAGGGTTTAATTCCAAATGGAAGCATTCCATTTCATACCCCAATCTTCACTCGGCAATTCGTCCCATCCCCCATGGCACAGATATACCAGTACCCAAGCCCCCTGCTACCTTGGAAGAGATACCTAGCTCCGATGAAGGTGAAGTCATACCTGAACCAGATGACGAATCAAGTTCTGACTTTGAAGATGATACAAGACCAAAATTGTTTTCTCAGGAGGAGATGAATGATTTGGTAAGAGACTTGAATCTTCCCAAAGATGCCGCTGAGTTACTCGGATCAAGGCTGAAAACCAGGAATTTATTGTTGCCAGGAGTGTCATCTTCATGGTTCAGACATCGTGGAAAGGAGTTCGTTCCTTACTTCGCCCAGGAAGACAAGTTGGTTTATTGCATCGATGTCGAAGGTCTGATGGGTCAATTTAAAATCCAATATGATTCAGAGCAATGGCGTCTTTTTATAGATTCTTCAAAAAGAAGTCTCAAAACAGTTTTACTCCACAACGGTTTTTACGCTTCCATACCTGTAGGTCATTCCGTACACTTGAAGGAAACCTACCAGAACTTGGAATTGGTTCTTCGTAAACTTAAATATGAAGACCATGGTTGGCAAGTGTGTGGGGACTTGAAGGTCTTGTGCATGCTGCTCGGGCAACAAGCTGGGTATACCAAATATCCTTGTTTTCTGTGTCTATGGGACAGTCGAGACCGTTGGCAGCCGAGGGTGCTAACAGTCGGTGAAAAAAATGTCCTCCGAGAAACTTTGGTACCTTCCCATAAAGTTCTTCTACCACCTCTCCACATAAAATTGGGATTGATGAAGCAATTCGTAAAATCACTTCCAAGAGATGGAGAATGCTTCAAATACTTGGTCACCAAGTTTCCAGGCCTGTCGGAGGCAAAATTGAAGGATGGTGTGTTCGTCGGACCAGACATTAGAAGGCTTATAGTTGATCAAGAGTTTGTCAATACCATGATGGATCCTCAAAAAGAAGGGTGGATTGCATTTAAAGAAGTTGTACAGAAATTTTTAGGCAATAACAAAAATCCTCACTACAAAAAGATAGTCAGATGAATGCTGAAAGCATTTCAAGCTTTAGGTTGCCTGATGAGTTTGAAAGTGCATTTCCTCCAGTCCCACCTTGACTACTTTCCTGAAAATTTGGGAGCTGTGAGTGAGGAACAAGGTGAACGATTCCACCAAGACATTAAAGAGATGGAAAGGAGATACCAGGGAAAATGGAGCATTACAATGATGGCAGACTACTGTTGGATGCTTCAGAGAGACATTCCAGATTCTACTCACAAGCGTAAATGCACCAAGAGGAGCCTCACAAGGAAGAAGAATCGAGTTTAGTGTGTGTAGGTGAGCTCATTTCAGTTCAAAAAAGGATTTTCATGAAAATATTGTAATAAAACTTTAATTTTATAAGTCTATTTCCATTTATTTTGAGGTATTGCCTTATTTAACATTGTTACCTAAATTGTCAGGAAACATGATGTCTTATGACAAAATGGAGGTCATTTTCGGATTCAGCGCACCAAAAACCATAAAGATTATGTGGAATAACCAAAACAGCTCTCGAAAAAAATTTTTTTGCAGACCTGTGAAGCAGGGCTTCTGCTTCCAACCTGCCCAGTATGAGACTGCATTTGCGGGCACCCAGAGGCTGCAGGGTCTGAATTTCCATGCCAGAAGGACTAAGTCTGTTGCAAAAAGGAAAAGAATTTTGGGGAGGACAATCCGGATACCGGAAGCTCTTCTCTCATGAAAGGTTTCCCAACACCAGGGGGCATAGCTGCCACAGACCCCCTGGAGAATAAAGAGCGGCTCACAGCATAGTCGCTGGAGCCTCCGGCTGGCTGAGCAATCTTACCCTTAGCAAAATACTGCACCCCCCTGCCCTGAGGCAGGGTGTACTCACATTGTCCCCTGGCTGAGAGAGGGAAAGCATGCCCTCTTCCTATGCTACACTAACAGCTTTTACTACATCCTCCGGTCAGGGGCGGCCCAAGGTGGGTGTGGGGCCATGTGCGGAGACTCGGTGCGGGGCCTCATTTGCATAAGGTGCCTCATTTGCATAAATATTTGCATAATGTTACCATACACTAACTTTTAGTAAACATGCCTCTTAATGAGTATATGGATAAAGAAAGACTAAAAGATTTCTATATTACTATAATCCATTACCAACCACCAGGCACATTAGGAACTACTACAAACACTGCCCATTTAGAACCCATAGCAAACCCGCCGTATCCTAACAGCACTACCAGGACTCACAATGCACCATACCCTAACTATCAAAAGGCAATACTGCAAATATTAAACCAATACATTTCAGAGAATAACAATACATGACCTACTGGGGAAAAAAGAACAAGTGGCAATGTCAAATAGGAATTATATAAACAGAATACCTCAGCTCAGTTACACATGCAAAACATAGACCATCACCAAACAAGGAATCACAATTTAAAACAGGAAGACAATAATTAAACTGGGAACCCCAAAAGCCAAACTTGGAATGTACAACACTAGAAATAAAACTATAAATTAATTACCTCTTGTACTAAACAAAGTGCAGTCTTTAATGATGCACATTTCCCAGAGCTGACATATTCCAGTTAATAAATTCAAAATAAAGAGATATTTTTCTACTTTTTGTGCATTTTTTTCAGTTACAATTGTTCCAGACACTTTTTTCTAGTTTCTTCTTGTCTTCTGCTAACTCTCCATCTGCTGTCCATTTGTCCTTTCTTCTCTCTTCTAGTTTTTTTCCATTCTCTCTCTACATCAGCTTTAACATACTAATCTTTCTCCTTTTGCTCTTTCCTCATTCCTATTTCATCCACTCAAATTTTACCCCTCCATCCTCATTCCCCACTTACTCTCCCAGTATCTGGCCAATTGTACATTTGTCTTCCCTCCCACACAATATATTTTCCCTCTCCATTTCACTCTCCCAGCTCCATCCCATTCTAATCCTTCCCCAACATCAGCTCCCTTCTAGTTCCAGCCCCACCGAGCATCCGCTCCCTTCTAGTCCCCGCATCAGCCCATTTCCAGTCCTAGCCCCCCATAAGCCCATTTCCAATCCTATTCTAGCCTCACCATCAGCCCATTTCCAGTCCTAGCTCCCCATCCATTTCCAGTTCTATCCGAGTCCCTCCATCAGCTCATTTCCAATCCCAGCCCCCCCATCAGCTCATTTCTAGTCCTTTCCTAGCCCCACCATCAGCCCATGTCAAATTCTAGCTCCCCTCCACCCAGCCCATTTCCAATCCAAACCCCCCATGAGCCTACTTCCAGTTCTAGCCCCTCCATGAGTCTATTTCAATTCAAGCCCCCACCACAGCCCATTTCCAACCTTAGCACCCCCCAACAGCCCATTTCCAGTCCTATCCTAGCCCCTCCATCAGCCCATTTCCTGTCCTAGCCCCTCCCCCACTCAGCCCATTTCCAGTCCTAGCTCCCTCCCCTCACAGCCCATTTCCATTCCAAGACTCCCTCCCCATCAGCTATTTGCAGTTCAAGCCCCCCTCCACTCAGCCCATTTCCATTCCAAGCCCCTGTCCCCATCAGCTATTTGCAGTTCAAGCCCCCCTTCCACTCAGTCCATTTCCAGTCCTAGCAACCCCCCAATCCCATTATCAGTCCTGGCCACCTCATAGCCCATTACCAGTCTTAACCCCCCCATCACCCCATTTTCAGTTTTACCAGTCCTAACCCCCCATCACCCCATTTTCAGTCTTACCCCCCACAGTCGATTACCAGTCCTAACCCCCCATCAGCCCATTACCAGTCCTAACGCCCCCCATCAGCCCATTTCCATTCCGCCCCGCCCCCATAGCCCATTACCAGTCCTATCACCCCCACAGCCCAATTCCACTCCTATGCCCCCCATCAGCCCATTACCAGTCCTAGCTCCCCATAGCCCATTACCAGTCCTAAGGCCCCATCAGCCCACTTGTAGTCTTAGCACCCCCACAGCCCATTACCTGTCGTAGCCCCCCATCAGCCCACTTAAGAACATAAGAACATAAGATATGCCATACTGGGTCAGACCAAGGTCCATCAAGCCCAGTATTCTGTTTCCAACAGTGGCCAATCTAGGTCACATGTACCTAGCAGTTTCCCCAAGAGACACAAGTTCCACAATGCGTGTACTGGGTCAAGCATTGATATCTTCGGTCACTTCTTAATAATGGTTTATGGGCCTTTCCTCCAGGAACTTGTCCAAACCTTTTTTAAACCCAGCTACACTAACAGCCTTTACTACATCCTCCGGTAACAAATTCCAGAGTTTGATTACAGGTTGAGTGAAAAAATATTTTCTTTTATTAGTCTTAAATAGTTTACCCTGCAGCTTCATTGCATGTCCCCTAGTCTTTCTATATTCTGATAAGGTAAACAATCGATCTACGTTTACCCGTTCCACTCCGTTCATTAATTTATAGACTTCTATCATATCTCCCCTCAGCCGTCTCTTTTCCAGGTTAAAGAGCCCTAACCTTTTTAGCCTTTCTTCATAGGAGTATCCTTCCATTCCCTTTACCATTTTGGTGGCTCTTCTCTGAACCTTTTCTAAAATCGCTATATCCTTTTTAAGATAAGGCGACCAGAATTGCACACAATAGAGGCATTATAATATCCTTTGTTTTATTTTCCATTCCTTTCGTTATGATACCTAGCATTCTATTTGCTCTCTTGGCTGCCGCTGCACACTGGGCAGAGGGTTTTAACATGTTATCCACAATGATGCCTAAATCTTTTTCCTGGGTGGTAGTTCCTAATGTGGAACCTTGCATCATGTAACCATAATTTGGGTTGTTCTTCCCTAGGTGCATAACTTTGCACTTGTCCACATTAAATTTCATCTGCCATTTTGATGCACAGTCTTCCAATTTATCAAGATCCTCTTGGAAATTTCCACAATCCTCATGGGTAATAACAACTTTAAATAGTTTTGTGTCATCTGCAAATTTGATAACCTCACTCGTTATTCCCTTTTCCAGGTCATTTATGAATATGTAAAAAAGCAGCGGACCCAGCACAGATCCCTGGGGTACTCTACTATTCACCTTTCTCCATTGGGAAAATTGGCCATTTAGCCCTACCCTCTGCTTTCTATATTTTAACCAGTTCTTGATCCACAATAGTACACTGCCTCCTATCCCATGACTCTTTAGTTTTGCCAAAAGTCTCTGATGAGGGACTTTGTCAAAGGCTTTCTGAAAGTCCAAATACACTATATCAACTGACTCACCTTTGTCTACCTGTTTATGCACACCTTCAAAAAAACATAACAGATTAGTAAGACCAGATCTTCCTTGTCTAAAGCCATGTTGGCTGTCTCCCATTAGGCCATGACTATCTACATGCTGAGTAATTTTGTTCTTTATGATGGTTTCTACCATTTTTCTTGGTACTGACGTCAGGCTCACCGGTCTGTAGTTTCCAGGATCACCGCTGGAACCCTTTTTAAAAATTGGCATTACATTGACGATCCTCCAATCTTCAGATATTACAGATGATTTTAATGATAGTTCACAGATTACTAATAGCAGGTCTGAAATCTCATATTTCAGTTCTTTCAACATCCTTGGATGTATACCATCCGGCCCAGGTGATTTGCTACTCTTCAGTTTATCAAATAATTGTAATACATCTTCCCGATGTAGCGATATTTCTTTCAATTCTTCTACAGTATCACCTTTAAATACCACTTCAGTTATAGGTAACATCCCTACATCTTCCTCAGTAAAAGCAAAGAATTCATTCAGTCTCTCCGCAATAGCCTTGACCCCTCTTAGTGCCCCTTATACCCCTCTATCATCTAATGGACCAACTGACCCTCTCACAGATTTTTTGCTATGAATGTACTTGAAAAAGTCTTTATTGTGCATTTTTGCTTCCACAGCAAGTTTCTATTTTCTTCATTTTATCATAGTCTCCCTTCTGAAAGTTTAAAGATACTGGACATGTAGTGAGGGGTAATAGAGAGAGTGAAAGGGATGAGATGCCGGACATGGGGTGAGGGAAAGAGGTGAAATGCTGGATATGGGGGGCTAGGATGAGAAAAAGGGGAAGGGCACTAGATGGTGAGAGGAAGAGAGGGGAGATACAAGACAGGGCAGACAAGAAGGAGAGAGATGCTGGACACAGGGAAGGTGGAAGACAGAGAAAGGAGAGGCTTAGTTAAAGTCTTGGGAATAAGTGGCTGTAGAAGAATAGAGAGATGGTGGTGCAGGGCTGTGTTAAAGGTTGGAAAATGATAGGTAGACACAGTAAAAACAGAGAGATTGAGAAATGGATGGTAGAGGGAGAAAAATAAATGGAAAAGCTGAAAGGAAAAGATCAATGTTAGAGATGGAAAGAAGTGAAGACAGGAGGGGAGAAAAGTGGCTGATGGACTAGAACTCTAGAGGGCAAGTTAAAGGAAGTCGAGGAAAGGAGAAACCAGACTGAGATCTTCATTATTAGAGAATAAAGTGACCAGACAGCAAAAGATAGAAAAAATGAATTTTATTTTCATTTTAGTGATTGGAATATAACTGTCTTTGGACTTCATAAGCCTGATATTCAAGCTGTGGCCGTGATGTTTTTAAAGCACCTGACCGTTATGTGAAAAAATGAAACTAGACATGAAGTGCCAGAATCTGGATATCCTCCAGCATTGACCTGCAGCAATTTTTAGCCTCTCTACAGAAAGCCAAACAGCATTAGGTTAGGACAGCCATAAAATGAGCTGACTTTATATGGGCACTTAGCTGCTTAACAGACTGAAATCACCTCTGAGCAGCTAAGTGCAGGGACTCTGCTCATCCCACCCCGGGCAGTGCCACAGCATCCGGGATGTTCGGCTGCACTGGCCAGTGAGTCCCACTCATTATCCCTCTCAGCAGGTGCTGCTAACTGCATGAACCCCTTTGAATATTGGGCAGTATGTACATGCGTTATCTTTACATGCTGCACGCTACAGGGACATCTGCAGCTCTTTCAGTTGCTCTCGTGTTGTATTGCATGCAAACTCTGTTTTTTTGGGGTTTCATAGAGTGCTTGTAACTGCAGCTCTGTGCAAGTCACCCTCCCCATGCCTTTGTTTGTGGTCAATTAATTTTTTAATACATAATTTTATTTTTAGTTTGCGATAGTTTATTCAATAGTTGGTGAGATCTCTATATATTCAGAGGCCGAGTGTTCTATTAGCATGGAGTTTCTATGTAAGCATCTAGGCCTACTGCAGTATTTACAGTGCTGCTCTTTTCTGGGTAGACTCCTTGTGTGAGTTTTCAAAGTTAATGCTGTTATGGTATGGGTACCGGTCTGTCAACAATGAGCCGCTTGACAGAAGACCGAACACAATTTAAGACAACTATCCAGAGGGCCACCACGAATTGACACCGACTTGACGGCACTTAACAACAACAACAACAGATTTTCTTTATAGGTCCTAACCAATTTTTGTAAGGTTTTGTAATCAGAAATTATTTTTCATATGTTGGCCGTGTTCTCCCCAGGACCTTTTGAATGGGTGCACGGCAAATGCAATGTGTGCCTTTGAGTCAGTGCTAACTCCTGGGGACCCAGCAGCAAATGGGTTTTCTTGGCAGTGTGACTGGAAGTAGATTGCCAGGCCTTTCCTCTGAGAAAATGGAGGGTTAAGTGACTTGCCCAAGGCCACAAGAACTGCTAGTGGGAACTGAATCCTGGTTTCTTGGTTACAAAGCCAGTACTCTAACCACTAGGCTACTCCTCCACTCCATAGGTGATTTTACTGGCTATCCACACTAACTTAATCTGATGAATTGATATGGCAGAATGGAAAAATAGATACTATGATTGTACCCTCGTAGATAATATGTTGAAACCCTCTGCCCAGTGTGTGGCCATGGTTAAGAAAGCAAGGAATCATAAGGAAAGGACTGGAGACTACTGTAGAAGGAAAGATATTATAATGCCTCTGGAAAGCTTGATGGTGCAACCGTACTGTGAATATTGTGTGCAATTCTAGTCACCGCATCTAAAAAAAGATATAGCTGAATTAAAAAGGATACAGAGAAAGGTGACCAAAATTATTTTTCATTTATTTATGTGCATTTGATATACCGCAAATTTCAATAGAAAACTTGTTTCATTACAGTTGACAATTAGATTTAAGGTGGTACAGATAAATCTCATTACAATGAAAGAACGTAAGAAAACATTTTACAAATTAATACGGAATATCTATTAATAACCCAGAAAAAATAAGGGGGAAAGGATGGAGTAGAATAACAATGTAAAAACCAGAGACAATTGGATATTGTAAAGTGGATGGAAGGGTATCTCTGAGGAATGGCTTAAAAAATTAGGGCACTTCAGCTTAGAAAAGAGACGGCTGAGGGGAGATATGATAGAGGTCTATAAAATAATGAGTAGAGTGGAACGAGTAAATGTGAATTGGTTATTAACTCTTTGAAAAAGTACAAAGACTAGGGGACGCACAACGATGTTACTAAGTACTACATTAAGACAAATTGGAGTAAATCTTTTTTCACTCAATGTGTAATCAAACTCTGGTTACCAGAGGATGCAGTAAAAGCTGTTAGTATAGCCGGGTTTAAAAAAGGTTTGGACAAGTTCCTGGAGGAAAGGTCCATAAACCATTATTAAAGTGGACTGGGAGAAATACACTGCTTATCCCTGGGATAAGTAGCATGGAATCTATCTACTTTTTTGGGATCCTGACAGGTACTCGTGACCTGTATGGGCCAGCGTTGGAAACAGGATACCTTTGGTCTGACCCAGTATGGCATATCTTATGTTCTTCTGTGTCTACCCTTCCTCTACTGGTAGAAATCACTTACTGCATTCCCAATGGGAGCTGCAGGCATACATATACCACTCTTTGCATTAAAGAAGATGTTTAAGCTTTAGTGAGGCAAAAGAACTTTACTGTAAATAGATTAGAAGTACAACAGGTGGAATGGATAACAGCAAGGAACTTGCAAATTATCTGAAAGCTAAGCAAAAACGCATGCTTTAAGTTTGCCCTGAATTCACCACACAGTGCTTCAGGCAGAGAAACTACAAGCCACAAACCCTAACAATTTGTCAACAGATATCTAACAGAAAATTTGAACATGTTAATGTAACTGTGTTCATTTTAAACTTCTCACGGTATAGTGTGACTGGGTTAGTGTACTAATTCACTGTGTAATGTTTCTAGAAATATGCATTTATCAATAAACACTAAGAAATAATAGCATTGTTTCCAAAGAAATGAATGTTGGATTAATTTTACTGACAAACAGAAACGCATCGTGAGAACGTTGGCTGCTTATCTGAATAGTGCATATGCTATTCCACAAACGGATATATCTAGGCAGGGGTGACCTCATAATGAGCTCCACGCATCTTTCATCTGCCTGAGCCGTCCTGCATTTTAAAGAAGTAAATACTGTGGAAAGGTGCTTTCTTTTTAACCTATTCTTTGCTGAAATGGATACCTGCAATCCTCTGTCCAGGTGAGTCCTTTTTCCTTTCCTACTGGAGAACGGCAGTGTGGGAATGTCTGTCTCAGTTCATAATCCAAAACCAAGGCAGGTAATGTTGCTCATATGTGCTAAGTATGAAAACAGTGCAGGCTGCAAATCGCTTCTATCTGTGTCCTTCTCTTCTATTGCTAACTCCAGATTTCGCATCTTTGACCTTGCTGCTCCTTTTGCCTGAAACAAACTACCCGAATCTGTATCTCAGGCGCTTTCTCTGACCCTTTTCAAATTCAGGCTGAAAACTCACCTCTTCACTGCTGCTTTTGGATCTTGACTCACCTGGTCTTTATGCTTCCTTACTATTCCTCCTAGATGTATCTCATGACTACAGCTACTGTGTTGTCCGTCTTGACTAGATTGTAAGCTCTGATGAGCAGGGACTGTCTCTTACATGTCTGTGCAGCGCTGCGTACGTCTTGTAGCGCTATACAAATGTTCAGTAGCACTAGCAGTAGCAACCTGAATTATAAAAGCTATTAGGAGGGAGGGAGGGAAGGAGTTAAGTTGGTCATAAAACAGACAATTTTTAAAACTATTTGTGTGGGTAAAGAACAACTTATATGTATTAACTGGTTGTCTGAAAACTGAACTTCTGCAACACAGCTTAACTTCAAGCAGTGCTGCACAACATATATACTTTTAGCCATAGTTGGAGGAGGCTTTGCTGGAGTGTGTTTAGGTCAGGGGAGGAAATCCACTTGACTTGTCTTTCTAACTCTATGTGTTGTATGAACAAAGGGCCTGCACCAAAAGCAGATACTTTCAGGGCCGGTGTGACCATTAGGTGAATTAGGTCTCTCCGGTACCTGCAGAGGCAGCAATGGCTTCAAATAGTCTCACAGCACTTACCTCAACCTTTGGTGCTGTGAGGCTGTTTGCAATTCTGCCCCCTCCAACGTCTGATGCCGCTTCTGCCCCATGGAAAAAGAAGTCGGCATTGGGCATCAGAGGGGATGGAAGCACAAACAGCCCCAGAGTGCTGGAGGGTGAGGTAAGCCCTGTGGAGTTGTTTGAAGCCAGTGCCACCGCTGCAGGTCAATGGGGGCTGGGAGATGCAGGAGTAGGAACATGGAGGCACAAGGAATGAGGTTCACCTACGATGCTCATATCCAACTTTCTACTCATGGCAGGTTTCTAAGTGATAGCATGCACTTAATTATTCGCTTTGAAAACTGGTGCAAACCTTGCAGATGAAAGGCAGTGAGGCACCCATAGACTTTGTCCCAAACTGAAAGTTTGAGAATTGCCCCTCAAACATTTTTCAGCTAATCTAAGAATAGGCAAAAGCAGTACAATATCACTTCAGACTAGGTCTAACAGAGGAAAACTAATAACAAACATCAACTGGGTATTATTTTTGAAGCACAAGTAGTCATGCTGCTTTAAATGAACCATAACTGTTACCATTTTCTATTCAAAAAAAGAAACCAAGGAATAAGTATTACTGTGTAAGATTATGTCCACTGAAGCGACTTAACTGTTCTTAGACCAGGCACTGCTGACACTGAACTTGACATCACTCTGTCACAACAAACGTGAAAAGATCATTTATTCTTGATAATAAATGAGTACAAGAATTTGCTATTTCCATTTTTTCCACTGTGCTCCTTAATCCTTGCTGTTTGTATGTAGAGTAATTTCATCTTTCTGTGAAGAGCGCGATCATCTCCCACTATTGTCAAACAGACAGAATATACTGATTGAAGATGAAATTTTACAGGCGCTGCTCCAAATAACCATTAATAATATCATGCAGTACTATAATGAAATGTTCTTAACACTACTCTAATATCACTAAAGTTTTTTTTTTAAAATAAAGCAGCCTTGTAAAATCTCTCCCTTCATGTCCAGTCTCAATAGAGAGACATTTTTGACACCTCCTGCTTAAAATCCTAAAAGTCGAGGACTGGTTGATATGGTTGATATGGAAGGACAGACTAGATAGGCCATGTGGTCTTTTTCTGTTGTCATGTTTCTATGTTTCTTTTCTTTATTCATGGTCTGTATTAATACTGAAAATCAAGCTCGAGTGAGTTTTTGCCCTCTATAGGAAGTTTCACTTAGGACCCCCTGTCATCACCTCCTATGGCTGAAACAGCAAGTCTTTCGAGTGCGTTCCAGTCTGCCTTTTGTCTGTCCACTAGATGTCATTATAGAACACACCCACCGGCTGTATGTGATAAGCTTGGAAATCCGTAGATTTGGGATACATAAAATAGGGTGGGGGTTCCAGGTTTAAGCAACAAGGCATGGAGGAGGGAAGAGGAGTTATTACCTTGTTCACTCCCACCCCCCATCCATCCCATGACAGCAGCAACATCACTTCCAAGCAGACAAATTGACAGTACCTGGTAGTGCAGGGCACCAAGTGCAACGCAGGAAAAAGTACCATGCGCTGAAAATGCGGCAGCACTAAATGTCCCACGCTACTTGAGTAGAGCGGGTTGGGGCAGAGATTGGGCGGTTCTTGGGTGGAACATCCACGTCACGGGCAGCACAGGGGTTATTGGCACATACTCTCGGTTCAGACTACATTGTGCTACTCCATTATTTAAACAGGAAGGTGCAAAACCCTTTAAAATCTGTAAGATTATACACAGAATTTTAAGATGAATCTTGCTCTTCGGTGGCAAACATTAATGCTAGGATTAAGGAGGAAATCCTGTCTATCCTTCTGCACCAAACTATAATTTTGTTGCTGCATTTAGCCATAACAATAATGTATCAGAAATGCCTGAATAAACAATGATGCAATAATTCAGAGATGTCAGAACCAAAGCAGGGATAAGAACGCATGTCTGTCCGTGGTAGAAAAGGCTGCACTTGCCTCATGACATGGAATTACACAATGTCGTCTTTGTAGCAGCAGAAACCTCTTAATCCGTATCTAACACTGAATCAAGGACAACCCAAAGGCTATGAAGATTGACGCTAGGGAAAAACTAACCCCATTCGATTTTGGACATAACTCAAGTGAATCTAAGGAGACCCTAGCAACCCACAAATTTAGTTTTAAGTGACTGGCCATCGAGCTACTAATCACTCCAAAAATATCATTGACTGGTTCAACAGTATTCACTTTTGATGATTGTTCTGGAATTACAATCTGTATATTTACAGCAGCCCCAGTTCTCTGACCTAGTGGGATAGTCAGGGCTGGCCCAACCATTAGGCAAGACTAGGCAGTCACCTAGTTCAGCAGCTTCTGGGGGGCAGCAAAGAGCAGCAGCGGTCAAAGCAAAGCTCTAGATCCTGCCAAACCGAAAGAGCTCTCAGCACATTCTTTTAATTGCCGGAAGAGGAGGCACACAGAGATACCCAGAGCAAAGGCTAATATTTACAAATACAGTATGAGGGGGCATATGCAGTGGTGACAGCCGGTGCAAGGAAAGCTGTCACCGCTTTAAATTAAAACTGGATATTCAACGCCAGGGCCATATCTGACTAACGGCACTGAATACCCTGCTCAGCGGGATTAAAGAAGTTGGCAGGTCTGCTTAAATATGCCCTTGACGATGTCCAGTTATTCATTTTCATAGGATTGTTGTTGGAAGGGTGGTATGAAGATAAGCACAATTTCTGAGTATAATCTAAATCTCCAGCGGGAGGGGAGGGGGGGGACAGAAGGCTTGCCCAGGGCACCCAATACCTTGAACCGGCTCTGGGGACAGTAATGCTCCCCATGGTACCCCACACATCAATGACCACGGATTACATAACCCAGCCCACACTTCAACTTCTGCTTCTTCCTTAAAAGATATAAACAAGTTAAGCAGGATCCCTCTGATACTTAAGTTCCCCAATCTTCCAGTGATCAGCTAAGTAGAAATCAGCTGACAAATTTGGCTGCATTAAAAATATTCCTTGTCTTTCAACCATCAGCTACCTAAGATCAGTCTCTATATTAAAGCCTCACCCAAAGCCTTGATTGCACACATTTGCTCGTATAGATCCGTCTTAAATAAGTTGCTTGATTACATCCCCAGTAGTTACCAGGAAGTAAAGAGTCTGCATTAGACTGTGCTTGAATTCTGTTACGACACCAGATCGTATCACCTCTGTTGCTAGCTTATTCCAAGAATTTACCACCTCTTCAGTCTAGGTTGTAAGCTTACTCTCTTCATCTTCGTATTATGAACTCTTGCCCTTGACAACTCTTTTTATGAAACATTTCCCTTTCTTGTGATTTATTGAAGTAGCTCGAATATTTGAATGCTGCTGTGATATCCCCACTTTCCTGCAGCAAGGACATATTGAGGTTTTCAAGCCTTGCTTTGTTAGGTTTATGTTGTGGTCCATGTTCCTTCTCTGAACTGCTTCCATCCTATCAATGCCCATATGAATGTTAGGTCTTGTGAAGTGGACCCAGTTTTAGTATGGGGCCTATCAGTAGCCTATACTGGGGCAATTTACCTCTTTTCCCTACTGTCATCTGAGGCGAGGGAAGAGATGGCATGCCACCCCTCCGCCCCCCCCCCCTCCCCGTAATGGGGGGGGGGGGGAACCTTTCTCAAAACTCCAGTCAGGTTCTGAATCAAACCAAGAAGCCGATTAGATTATATGAAGGAAATGCAAGAGTTTGCACACCAAGGAACTAAAAGAAGAACCACAGCACAGTTTATAAAATTAAATTATGACTCATTTTTATTTTGCTGTTACAAACTGCGTTATGGTTCATGCTTTTTCTTTTTGAACATATATTTTGCATCCACAGAACCCCCTTCCTCAAAAGTGGGTGCAGGTGCAGAACCAGGACATTCACCCACAGAACTCAATATCTTAAAACAAACAAACAAACATTCTCCAGTTCCAGGCATATTGTGAATACAAAAGCCTACAACAAAGTCACTGAGTATCTACCATACCATACCAGCACCAACTTCCAAAACTCATATAAGGAGCCCATCGAAAAAAAGCATCACTGTAAATACTACAGTGGGCCCTGGACATCCAAACACCTATTTGGACAGCTGAACAATTCAGATTACTACAGTACAGATCCCTGTGTACAAACTCCATTTTAACAGAACACCTGGTTTTAGTCACACACTCAGAACACACACCCTTACCAAGTACAGAATAAATGACCATAACCTAAAAATAAACATATGTAGATAAAAACTAAACTGCAACCTCAAGAAGCCAGATTTTGCATACAGTGCACTACCAGAGAACTAGAAAGAGATGCATTTCCATGTACTGTATAATATAAAGATAACACCAAGTCTGGTCATTAAATTGAAAATAAAATTCATTTCTAACTTTGTTGTCTGACTATTTTATTCTCTGATCATGTAGGTCCCAATCTGAGGTTTCTGCTTTCCTCTGTCTCCCAGTGCACCCTCCTGTCTACTTTCCCCTAGAGTTGACACAAGCATGATGCAGGGCCATGTGTAGAGACTCACTGCAGCATCATTTGCATAAATTTAGTATACTGTACTTTATTTTAAAATGTATATGCCATCCATCTAAAAACCTAGGCAGTTTCTAAACATACACATGAAATTTAGTAAATCAATGTTACAATAAAACAAATATAATAATAAAATATGAAATTTGATTAATGAAAAGTCACTTACATAGGCCCCCCCCAATCAAACCATTATAAGTATCTGCACATCAGATTTATTTTGCTATGACCAGATTATTGATGAGGAGGGAAGATGTAAAATGAGAAACTAATCCTGGTAGGCATGAATTCAAACGTTGGACTGGATTGTGTTAGAGCTGGAAAAGTCCGGAACTCAAAAGCGATGAAGCTATCAGGCTACTAAACCAAATTAAACTAAGACATTCCCTGAAAATTTGAAACTTCCTTGAATTTGAACTGACAAAATATTTTAAATTTCAGTCTGGCAACATAAAGAATGCAAAACTGCAAATCTCAAACACTACATATTCCAGTACCTCCCCCCAACCAACACCCTACAGTTGACCTCACCAAGAACCCAGGGTACAGGATCCATAGAGCAAATCTACTATTCCATAACAGCACTAACTTCCAAAACTCACACAACATAGAGTGTATCCAGAAAAGGGCAACACCATAAATACTACAGTGGGCCCTGGAACATCCATACACTTGTTTGAAAAGCTGAATAAGCCAAATTACTACAGTACAATATAGATCCCTGTGTACAAACTCCATGTTAACAGAACACCGGGCCTCAGTCACACACTCAGAACGCAGACCCTCACCAAGTACAGAATAAGTGACTACAATCTAAAATAAAAATATGTAAACAAAAATTAACTTGCATTCCCATGACTGCCACTGGTGTCCATTCCCTTCCAGTCCCACTCCTTCCCCATTGTCCAGTTCCTTCTAGTCCAAATTACCATGGCAGCCCCTCTCAGTATCCACTCCCTTCCAGTCCCATTCTCCCATCCCCTCGCATCAGCCTAGCCCCCAGTTTTCTTCCAGGGCCAGCAGCTCTATCCTCTCCTCCCCACCATCAGCCCATTCTAGTCCTAGCCCCCCACATCAGCCCATTTCCAGTCGAAGCCCCTCCAATCAGCTCACTTCCAGGGCTAATCCCCCCTCAACCCCATTACCAGTGCTAGCCTCCCCTAATCAGCCCATTTCCAGTCCTAGCCCCCCCCGATCAGCCCATTTCCAATGCTAGCCTCCCATAAGTCCATTACTAGACCTAACCACCCCCATCAGCCCATTACCAGTCCTAGCCTCCCCTAATCAGCTCATTACCAGTCTTAGCCCCCCCCCCCCCGATTGGCCCATTTCCAGTGCTAGTCCCCCCTCAACCCATTTCCAGTGCTAGCCCCCCCAATCAGCCCATTACCAGTACCAGCCTCACCTCAATCAGCACATTCCCAATCCTAGCCTTCTGTAATCAATCCATTACCAGGACTAGCCTCCATTACCAGTACTAGCCTCCTGGCAGCCTGCACGTGATCAGGCTGGTTTGCCCGATGCCGGCGGCACTCCGGCTCTGTTTTAATTTTAGATTTTGCAGTCTCTGGCCTGCCTCTGCCTTCCCACGTGGGAAATCAGAGGCAGGCCAGAGGCTGCAAAATTTGAAATTAAAACAGAGTCAGAGTGCCGCCCCCATTGGAGTGCCACCTGAGGCCATCGCCTCAGGTGGCCTAATGGAAGAACTACCCCTGACTGTAATATCTATGTTCAAGCAACTAAGTATACAGTAAACATTCCCTGTTGCTGTAGTAGCTTGATAGTTACCTTTGGGAACGTTATAGTAACCTACAGGTTTTCCCACAGGCTAGCAGCCCATTTCAGTGAAAGTTTGCTATGGATGCAAAAGTGCCTCAGAGCAAACTTTTACAACAATATTTGTATGGGATTCAGCCAGAAAAGAGATTGTTTCCAAACACCAGCATACAGATGGTGCAGAGTTTTGCACATTAACTGGCAATTTTAGGAAAGTTTTTTGTATAGCAGACTATGCATGAAAGCTGTGAACGACTATTTTCCAAATTTGTCTGCAAGTGAGTTGTACCCAGAAAAAACAGACTGAAGCTTGAAATGCTGGTATTTTCAATGGATTTCAGGGCCTTTTGCATTTTTTATGTGCATAGACCTCCTTCTTTTAAGAGATTCCCCGTTAGCACATCAGGTCATTTGAAATGAATGTTCCCAGATGTCTTTGTTTCACCATTTCCATTCTTATCCTTCTAAATGATATGCCGCCAATGGGCCTGGCTTAACCATTAGGCCAGACCTCCACAAATTTTCTTGAAATCCAGGACCCAGCTTAAAAATTTAGGAGCCGACTGCTGATTTACTGTTTTCATATTTTCTATGTAAAAAGAAAACTTAATTAATCAGGCCCTTAATGTCTCATTGCGCAATGCCAAAAGAAGGTAGTGATCTTTTTCCTGCCCCTGTACCTCCTCCTATGACCACATGTCAGGAGGAAGTCTGAGTTGGAGGGGGCTGGAAGCAACAGATAAAAAAGAAAAGGAATGGCAACTCAGCACCAGAGAATTCAGATAAGCGCAATGTTGCCATCCAACATAAGAACATAAGAACATAACATAAGAAATGCCATACTAGAGTAGGTCAGACCACGGTCCATCAAGTCCAGTATCCTGTTTTCAACAGTATCCAATCCAGGTCACAAGTACCTGTCAGGTTCTCAAAATGCTACACAGGTTCCACAATGCTTGTCCAAGGGTAAGCAGTGGATTTCCCTGGTCCTCCTATTTTTTTTTTAAGTGTGGTCAAGTTAGTGTTGACTCCTGCCAACCCAGCAGTCCCTGGGTTTTCCTGGCAAGGTATTACTGGAAGTAGATAGCCAGGCCTTTTCTTCCAAGGCAATGGAGGGTAAAGTGACTTGCCCAAGGTCACAAGGAGTGCCAGTGAATATCAAACCCTGATCTTTTGGGTACAAGGCTGTTGCTCTAACCACTACTCCGCCACTCCCTGGTCCTCTTTAATAATGGTTTGTGGACCTTTCCTCCAGGAACTTGTCTAAACCTTTTTTAAACCCAGCTACACTAACAGCTTTTACTACATCCTCCAGTAACAAATTCCAGTTTGATTATATGTTTTGAGTGAAAAAATATTTTATCTTATTAGTCTTCAATGGGTTACATTGTAGCTTCATTGCATGTCCCCTAGACTTTCAACTTTTTAATGGAGAAAACAACCAATCTACATTTACCTGTTCCACTCAATTCATTAATTTACAGCTCTTTATCACATTTCCCTTCAGCCATCTCTTGTCTAAGTTGAAGAGCCCTAATCTTTTAAGCCTTTTCTCATAGGAGTATCCTTCCATCTCCTTTACCATTGGTGGTATTCTCCATTCCTTTCCTTATGATTCCTAGCATTCTATTTGCTTTCTTGGCTGCCGCTGCACACTGGGCAGAAGGATTCAACATATTATCCATAATGATGCCTAAATCTTTTTCCTAGGTGGTGGTTCCTAATGTGCATCCTTGCATCGTGTAACCATAATTTGGGTTGTTCTTTCCTAGGTGCATAACTTTACCCTTGTCCACATTAAATTTCATCTGCCATTTGGACATTAAGTCTTCCAATTCATCAAGGTCATAGTAACTTAATATATGACGGACGATAAAGACCGGTATGGCCCATCTAGTCTTGCCAGCAAGATGGTAAGAGTAGATGCACCTGCTGTTCCATGGAGGTCACCCCTCCCGATGTCTTTGTTTAGGGGTGTACCCACCGCTCCGTGCAGGTCACCCCTATTGGAAAATAAGAGGACCTCTTGCAGTTTTTCACAATCTTCTTGTGTTTTAACAACTTTGAATAATTTTGTGTCATTTGCAAATTTGATCACCTCACTTCTTATTCCCATTTCCAGGTCATTTATGAAGATGTTAAAAAGCAGCGGGCCCAGCACAGATCCCCGGAGTACTCCACTATTCACCTTTCTCCACTGAGTAATTTGGCCATTTAGCCATACTCTCTGCTTTCTATTTTTTAAACAGTTTATGATTCACAATAATACACCACCTCCTATGCCATGACATTTTAATTTTGCTAAGAGTCTCTTATGAGGGACCTTGTCAGAGGCTTTTAGAAAATCCAGATACATTATATCAACCGGCTCACCTTTGTCTACCTGGTTTATTTATACATTCAAAAAATTAAGCAAATTAGAAAGAGAAGACCTTTCTTGGCTTAATCCAAATTTGATTCTTTATAATTTTTTCTACTATTTTGGCTGGTACTAATGTCAGGCTCACCAGTCTGTAGTTTCCCAGATCACCCCTGGAACCCTTTTTAAAAACTGGTATTACGGGGGGCGCTAGTGAGCCCAAGAGATATAGCAGCATGAGCCCTTTGCTCTTCCACTCCCCAGACCCCTGAGTGGGATTGTGCTGGCTTGAGCTCATTCACCTCCACGTCGGTGATGGGGCTGGAGCGCTGAAAACTCCTGTTGGCAGATGAGCAGTGCCAGGCTGGTTTGGCGATGGCCATAGTAGTGTCGGAGGGGTCTGTGGCTGTAGTGATGGCTGCAGTTCAGTTGTGCAGTGATCACACAGTTGCATTCTTGTCACTGAGCTTGTTCCACTTCCCCCCTTCCCACTCATATGGGGCGAGAGCTGTGGCAAGGCCAAGGCTGCAGCCCGATTTGGGACTTTTTGGGCATCTGGAAGGGCTATTTTGAAGTGTGCTTCCGGTGTCCCTGTGCATGCTCTGAGCCTGCTGGTTGGAGGCATTCTGGGATCATTCGTCTGTGGCCTTGCCAACTTCCTTTTGGATGTTCCTCAGGCTGCTCCCTTGGAATGTGGAAAATGCCCCTATGCCCACCCCGTGGAATTTGGTGAGCTGGAATAAAGTGAGTATTGTTTCTCCTTCTCTCCCAGTCTGATCCCTGCAGCTGGATGTCTGGACGTTTCCCAAAGCACAATGGCTGGAAGATAAGTTGCTTCCCCTCTCTTTCCTGCCTGGATTCTTTCTTTCTTTCTTTATTTAATTTATTTAGCAGGTCTTCTATACCGCCTTATCATATACATTCAAAGCGGTTTACAATGAACAATTATAGCAACAAGCTTTACATTGAACAGGGTTATTCAACTTGGAGATTACATGGGGTAAAACAAGCAATTGTCAGTTGCTAACTATATACAAGAACACTAGCTGTGTTTCATGGTCCAGTTGCGGTTACTGTTAATCATCATCTTCCGGGGTTGTTCCAAAGTATTCCAGGAACAGATGGTTTTTTATCACCTTTCTAAAGTCTGTTAGGTCTTTGATCTCATGTGTTGATGCGGGGAGATCATTCCACAGCTTGGGTGCAAATAGGGAGAAGGCTCTGTTGCAGGTGGATTGGTTTGTTTTCCTGAAGTTTAGCGGGGTCTCTAGGATGTTGTTATCTGTTCCTCTCCTTGTTCTGGTAGGTAATGTTTTCTTGATCAGTGGTAGCAGTGTTGTAGGTGCGAGGTTGTTTAGTGTTTTAAAGATTATTATAATGTTTTTGTACTTGGTGTGTACAGTAATAGGGAGCCAGTGCAGCTGATGGAGCATGGGTGTTATGTGTTTGTTGTTTTCTGTTCCGGTGATGATTCTGGCCGCAGTGTTTTGTACCAGTTGCAAGGGGAGGGTCGTTTTCTTCGGAAGTCCATGGTAAATTGCATTGCAGAAATATAATATAGGCATTATTATGGCTTGGCAGACAGTTCGTAAGTCGTTGTCGGAGAGCAGTGGTTTATTTAAATTGTTTTATTTATTTATTTTTTTATTTACATTCTCTTATATACCGCGCTATTCTGTATCAGTGCGGTTTGAGGTTGCATAACATTCTGTGGTATGCTGATCTGTGGTATGCTGAGTTTGTGGTATGCTGATCTGGTGTATATCTGATGCCTGTGGTGTGAGGTCTGGATTTCAGTGTGCAGGACCTTGGTGGTTGTCTTATACAGTTGCTGAGGCCCTTTTCAGGTGTGAAGGGTACTATGTAGTGGATATTGCTATTTTGTGACTGTTTGTTGAACTGGTGGTGTTTATTATGTCAGAGGTCTTCATAGTCCTCCTGTGCTACAGTATTAGCTCACTTTGCCAGAGACTCTGGGGCTGCATCCTCCAACATGTTCTCCGCAAGCCCTGGGCTGAACATGGAGAGGGGTAAGGACACTGCTTCTGCCCCTGCTACCAAAGTTGATCTGGTGGTAATATTGCAAGAGCTCCTGCTTTTTCATGCGGACTTTGGGAAAGCTGTAAGTGATATTAAAGCTAAGATTAAAGTTTTGGGTGACAGCGTTTCCCAGAATGAGATTAACATTGGTGAGCAGCAGGAGTTTGGGGGAAGTAACAAGATGGCGGACGGCGGTATGATTTCACCGGCTGTGAGACGCGCTTCCTGAAAGTCTGTTGGTGCTCGAGGAGTACCCCTTTGCTGTGCGTTATGGGGAGGAGAAAACGGAAGCAGGCTCCCTTACCTCCTTCGGACCTGCTGAGTGCCTCGGGACAATGTGTGCTTAGTGAGTGCAGTTTCGTGGTTCGGCGGTGGAGCGGCGTCTTCGGCGAGGGCGGCAGGAGGAGCGTCGCCTCTGAGCACGTCGGGTGTTTGGCTCTCTCCGGAGCGGCGCACCCCCCCCCACCCCCGTGTCTCCTGTCACTTGTGGCAGATGCACGAGAATTGTTGGAGCACCCAGTTTCCCTATTCGAGGCATTGCAGGCAGTGCAGGAACTTAAATCAGCAAAGGTGGCTGTGCCAGATGGCCTGCCAGGTGAATTTTACAAGTGCCTGAAGAGCCAGTTTGTGCCTATCCTTGTTAGGGCTTTTAACAAGGAGCTTTGCTACCCTCCTTCTCGCAGGTGTTCATTACTGCTGTTCCCAATGGAGGGGGAGGGGGGACATTTGGTGTGAAGTAACTATAGGCCAATTTCTCTCCTCAGTACATGAGTTGGGAGCTGTAGTTGCTGTGACTGTGGCATGCGATCTCCCTGTATGCGGCTGATACCCTGATATATCTCTGGAAGCCGGCAGTGTCCCTCCCCAAGGTTGCAAATATTATCAATTGATTTGGTCGAGCGTCAGGTTTCTTTGTGAATTGGCAGAAGTTAACACTGATGTTCTGTTGTACCCGAGCGGTGGGCAGGCTGGCCAGGGTACTGATGTTGGGGTTCTTGGTGGTAGAACAGTTTAAATATTTTGGGGTTATCATTTATAGCGACTTGTCTCAGTTGTACTCTGCTAATTACAATAAATTGTTGGCAGGTGTAAGAGGAGATTATCATATGTGGATGGATCACGCAGTCTCAAGATTAGATAGGGCTAATGTGCTCAGGATGTTAGTTTCGCCCAGAATTGTTTTTTTGATGATGCAGCTTCCGATTCATATCCCCAGAAGTTTTTTCAAGAGCATGTGGGGGGAGTTCACTAGGTTCATCTGGCATGGGTGGAAACCCAGGATAGGCTAGGTCACACTTACCACTCCAAAGGAGCATGGTGGATTGGGGATTCCCAATAACCAGGTGTACTATGACATATGCTACACTAAAATGAGCTCTAAAACTATATTGTAAATAGTTGTTATTGAAATGTTACACAGTTTAAATTGCGATATATACAATAGGATTGTTAGTAGTTCGATATAAAAAAGTTGTTATGTTTAGCTGTTCCATGTAAAATTGCTGTTGTGTTTAATGTAAACCACCTTGATAAAACTGAATGGTGGTATATAATAAATAAATAAATAAATATTATTGGTGTGCCGATTTATGAGTGATCTGGTGCTGGTATGAAGGGGAGGGGTGCAGACTGGTACACTGTTCCACATGATTCTTGGTGGCAAATTTCCCATCCACATAGAACGAGGCCAACCATAGGGCTTTTGGGGAAGTTAATGCCTTGCCCTATGTCCCTAACAAAACATGGAAAAATTCACGGGCTCATAAAGGGGTGGGAGAAGGCCCTCTGTGTATCAGCAGTCTTCCCAAGAAAGAACAAGGCTTTCAGGGGAACAGGAAACATCCATCCTGCCTCCAGCTGTACCCAGTCTACACGGCTCCCAACTATTTACAATATAAGGGGTGGCAGTTAGCGCTATCAGCAGAGGTATGGCAGCACAGGCCCCCCAAAATTAATGTGAGTCTCAATGCTAGTTTTGTGTCACAAACATGTGTTACTGGCGAGACCTTTAGTAAAGATGCCCCTAGGCATCTCTATAAAATACTAGCACAAATCTGGCAGAAATAGCAGCTAGACTGAAGTCATAGACATTTATACCTGCTTGGGAGCAAGCACATAAATTGTGATTCTGCCCCTCGATCTGCCCAAACTCCTCCCCCAAACATGCCCTCTCTAGAGTTGCTGACAAGTATTCGCCTAATGCACTGAGCATACTTTTATCCATGAGATAGTTTCATAAGAGATCTTTTATGTGAGTATACTTGCATATACTTGTGAAAAATTCTTTATAGAATTACCTCCATTATGTTTATTTATTTATTTGAAGGTTTTATATACCACTAATGGCATGTGCATTGTAGTGGTTTGCAAAGAAAACCAGTAATTTGAGTACTTGAACATAGAACTCACGCGTATTAAAACACAACAAAATGCAGAGAAAACATCAAGGAGGGGAAATGGGGAACCAGAAGGATACTGAGTTTGAGCAGAAGTGGGAGAAGAAACAGAGCTATTTATCAAAGGCTTTGGTGAAAAAATACGTTTTCAGACCTACCTTAAATTTTACATAAGAAGATTTGAGCTGGAGCTCAGTGAACAAGGAATTCCATAAGTGGAACTCTTGAAATACGAAGGCAATCGATTTGTACATAACTAGATGTAGTATGTTTTTTACTGGAATAACCTAATAGTTCTTAGTTGTGAGTGAAGATAAGTGGGTAAGCCTGAATAGAATGCATGGAGTATGTGTGGGTGTGTAACAAAGTTTAATATTTTAAAAAGTATGATGTCCAGTTATACATTCTGTATATTTAAAATTTACTGATAAAGACATAGCCCCTTTCAGAGGATTTTGTCTTTAAGGACAAAAATCCTGGCATGGCTGCTTGTTATAAACTTTGGGAATTACAAACCTGAACATATAGACTGCTAACAGCAAACCTCAAAGTAGATTACAATGAGCAAACTTTTTTTAACTTGCAGAAAGTGCTGGAGTGACTTTTTAGTCAGCAACAGGGGGTCAGCACTTGCATCAGACTGCAGCCCTCTGTGATTTGTTGAAACCTCTTGATATGTTTTGAATCAAGAGAGTCAGTTGCTGGCCAGCTTCTGGCTAAAAAGCATCAAGGGACTGTGCCTGGCTTTAGGAAAATAAAACCTGGGAGTTGGGCTTCAACTCTCCTGCATAATTCAAGCCTTGGACCCAGACCTAAACAACAAGGATTTATTCTGCTCCAGTTCTGGGTCAGAGTTCAGAAGGAAAAGATTATGCTTTTCCTGACAATACCGCCATGTCAAGGTTCCCTTGGGAACAGGTTGAGTTTTGTAATTGTCAGAGACCAAATTGAACTGCCATCCAAACAGTTAGTTCTAATCATAAATAAACTAAAGAAAGCAGGATTTTCCCTTGCTGAAAAAACACCAAAGATTTGGATGGGACTGGGCTTGTATCCAAATCTAAACAGACTTTATAGTGCTTGTGCAACATTCTCAAAAATCATTCGGTTACAATTTCCAAATAGACTACTTTAACTGGGTTAATAGTAACATAGTAAGTGACGGCAGATAAAGACCAGCATGGACCATCTAGTCTGCCCAGCAAGATGGCAAGAGTAGGTGCACCTGTCGCTCTGTGCAGGCCACCCCTCCCCATGTCTTTGTTTAGGGTTGAACCCACCACTCCATGTAGGACACCGCTATTTGTTGAGACGTTAGATGGTTCAGAAGTTAGATGGTACCGTTTATTTTGTTTTTATCCTGTTGCTGTAAAGGGATCCACTGTGTTTGTCCCATGCCATTTTGAATTCTGTCACCGTGTTTGCCCCCACCACTTCCATCCACACCCTTTCAGTGAAGAAATATTTCCTGACATTGCCTTTCAATTTACCACCTTGCAGCTTCATGTTATGCCCTTTAGTTTTACAGCTTCCCCATCTTTGGAAGAGGTTTGTTTGTTCATCATTTCTCTTTAAGTATTTAAAGGTCTGAATCATATCTCCCCTGTCCCTCCTCTCCTCCAAAGCGTACATATTTAGGTCTTTAAGTATCTTCTCATAAGGCTTCTGATGCAGGCTCCAATCATTTTGGTCGCCTTTCTCTGAACAGTTTCCAGTCTTTTTACATCTTTTGCAAGATATGGTCTCCAAAACTGAACACAGTATTCCAAGTGAGGCCTAACCAGTGACTTGTACAGTGGCATAAGTACCTCTTCCTTTCTGCTGGTAATCCCTCTTTGTATGCAGCTCAACATCCTCCTGGCTTTTGCCACCGCCTTGTCGCACTGTTTTGCCACCTTGAGATCATCAGAGATAATCACACCAAGGTCTTTCTCCTGAACCGTGCATACCAACCTCTCGCCCCCTATCGTGTACATTTCCCTTGGATTTCTGCTACCCAAGTGCATGACACTGCACTTTTTCACATTAAATCATAGTTTGCCAAACATTAGGCCAGTCTTCCAGCTTTTGTAGATCTTTCCTCATGTTAACCATTCCCTCGGGGGAGTCCACTCTGTTGCAAATTTTTGTGTCATCTGCAAAAAGACAGACCTTTCCATTCAGTCCTTCAGCAATATCACTCACAAATATATTGAACAGTGCCGGGCCCAGGACCGAACCCTGGGGCACCCCGCTAATCACCTTCCTCTCATCCGAGTGAGCTCCATGTACCATGTACCATGTAAGGTTAAAGACTTACATCAAGCTTAGGTGTTGTTTAAAAATACTATCCTGGAAGCCCAAACCAGCTGTATTCCATGCATTAAGAAAAGTGGAAGAAAGTCCAAAAAACTGCCAGCATGGTTTAAAGGTGAGGTCAGAGAGGCTGTTGCTACCAAAAAAGCATCTTTCAGGAAATGGAAAAAAGAGCCAAACGACGAAAACTGGAAACAGCACAAGCACTGGCAAGTTAAATGCAAAGCGTTGATAAGGCGAGAATTTGAGAAGGAACTTGCTACGGAAGCAAAAACACAAAATAAAGGCTTTTTCAAGTACATTCGTAGCAAAAGGCTGTGAGAGAGTCAATTGGAATATTAGATGATAGAGGGGTAAAAGGGGCAGTAAGAGGAGACAAGGCTATAGCGGAGACTGAATGAATTCTTTGCTTCGGTCTTTACTGAGGAAGATGTAGGGATGTTACCCAAGACTGAAGTGGTATTTAAAGGTGGTACTGCAGAGGAATTGAGAGAAATATCGCTACACCGGGAAGATGTATTACAACTATTTGATAAACTGAATAGTAGCAAATCACCTGGACCGGATGGTATACATCCAAGAGTGTTGAAAGAACTGAAATATGAGATTGCAGACCTGCTATTAGTAATCTGTGAACTTTCATTAAAATCATCTGTAATACCTGAAGATTGGAGGATCGCCAATGTAACACCAATTTTTAAAAAGGGTTCCAGGGGTGATCCGGGAAATTACAGAGCGGTGAGCCTGACGTCAGTACCGGGGAAAATGTTAGAAACCATCATAAAGAACAAAATTACACAGCATGTAGATAGTCATGGCCTAATGGGAGACAGCCAACATGGCTTTAGACAAGGAAGATCTTGTCTTACTAATCTGATATGTTTTTTTGAAGGTCTGCATAAAACAGGTAGACAAAGGTGAGTCGGTTGATATAGTGTATCTGGACTTTCAGAAAGCCTTTGACAAGGTCCCTCATCTGAGACTTTTGGCAAAACTAAAAAGTCATGGGATAGGAGGCAGTGTACTATTGTGGATCGGGAACTGGTTAAAAGATAGAAAGCAGAGGGTAGGGCTAAATGGCCAATTTTCCCAATGGAAAAAGGTGAATAGTAGAGTACCCCAGGGATCTGTATTGGGTCCGCTATATTTTGACATATTCATAAATGACCTGGAAAAGGGAATAACGAGTGAGGTTATCAAATTTGCAGATGACACAAAACTGTTTAAAGTTGTTAAAACCCAAGAGGACTGTGGAAAACTGCAGGAAGATCTGGATAAATTGGAAGACTGGGCATCCAAATGGCAGATGAAATTTAATGTGGACAAGTGCAGTTATGCACCTAGGAAAGAACAACCCACACTATGGTTACACGATGCAAGGTTCCACATTGGGAACCACGACCCAGGAAAAAGATTTAGGAGTCATTGTGGATAACATGTTAAAATCCTCTGCCTAGTGTGCAAATAGAATGCTAGGTATCATAAGGAAAGGAATGGAAAATAAAAAAAAGGATATTATAATGCCTCTGTATCGTTCCATGGAACGACCGCACCTTGAATATTGTGTGCATTTCTGGTCGCCGTATCTTAAAATGGATATGGCGTTATTAGAAAAGGTACAGAGAAGAGCCACCAAAATGGTAAAGGGGATGGAAGGCTACTCCTATGAAGAGAGGCTACAAAGGTTAGGGCTCTTCAACCTGGAAAAGAGACGGCTGAGGGGAGATATGATAGAGGTCTATAAATTAATGAATGGAGTGGAACGGGTAAACATAGATCGATTGTTTACGCTATCAGAATATAGAAAGACTAGGGTACATGTAATGAAGCTACAGGGTAAACTATTTAAGACAAATAAGAGAAAATATTTTTTCACTCAACGTGTAATCAAACTCTGGAATTTGTAGTAAGAGCTGTTAGTGTAGCTGGGTTTAAAAAAGGTTTGGACAAATTCCTGGAGGAAAGGTCCATAAACCATTATTAAAAAGGGACCCAGGATATCAATGCTTGACCCAATACAAGCATTGTGGAACCTGTGTCTTTTGGGGATACTGCTAGGTACGTATGACCTAGATTGGCCACTGTTGGAAACAGGATACTGGGCTTGATGGACCTTGGTTTGACCCAGTATGGCATATCTTATGTTCTTATGTTCTTACCATCACCTTCTGTTGTCTGTCAGTCAACCAATTTCTAATCCAATTTACCATCTTGGGACCCATCCCCAAGCTACTGAGTTTATCCAAGACTTTGCTGAAATCCAGGTAGATGACATCCATTGCATGCCCCTGAGCTAGTTCCTTGGTCACCCAGTCAAAGATTTGTTTGGCAAGACTGTCCTTCGGTAAAACTATGTTGCCTCGGATCTTGCAACCTATTGGTTTTGAGAAAGTTCACTATTTGCTCTTTCAGGAGCGCCTCCATTACTTTTTCCGCCACTGAGGTAAGGCTCACTGGCCTGTGGTTTGACACTTCTTCCCTGTCACCACTTTTGTGTAGAGGTACAACATCAGCCATTCTCCAGTCCTGAGGAACCTCTCCTGTTTCCAAGGATCTGTTGAAGACATCCTTTAATGGCCCTGCAAGAACCTCTCTGAGCTCTTTCAGTATCCTGGGATGTAGCCCATCCGGTCCCATGGCTTTGTCCACTTTCAGTTTAGCAAGTTTTATTTATTTATTTATTTGCAGTCTCTTTTATACCGCGCTATTCGACATCAGTGCGGTTTACAATGAACATAAGAGTTGCACATCTCAATTTCGTGATTTGTGCTTACAGTGAAACAGGTATAATAACTTGGGTATACATTAAACAGGAAAATTAAACTTGGGTATGCATTAAGCAGGTATAACAGGTAAAATAGGGTATAAATAACCAGTCCCTTAACAAGGAGACATGATGAATAAATACAGTCTACTTTATGCAACAATATAATGAGTTATGCGGCACTGCATAAGTTTCTCATGGTGGTTGGAGGGGAAGGTGTGATTGCGAGTGATCAGTCTGGGAATGTGACGTGCATGAGTTTGAGGTGCTGCATTGAGATATGAGAGTAGGTGAGTGTGGGGAGAAGACTGCATCATCGTAGTGATGAAGAAAGAGGTGCCGTTTCAGTGCCTTCCTAAATTGGGAGAGTTCACTGATGGTTCTGATAGTTGCTGGTAGTGGGTTCCAGCAGGATGGAGCAAAGAAGGAGAAGGCTCTGGATCTAGTGAATTGAGAACACTTCGTGCTTGCCTTAGGTAATATGAGAGTATTTGCGGCATTCAATCTCCTTGCTCGATTGGGAGGTGTGATTGAAATTAGATCAGTAATGGCAGTAGCAGGGTATTTATTGATGGCTTTATGGGTAGCCAGTGCAATTGTTTTAGTATTGGGGTAATATGAGAACTTCTTGAGGCTCCATGAAGGATTCTTGCAGCTGAATTCATTGCAAGTTGTAAGGGGTTAGTCGTGCACTTAGGTAGACCATACAAGATCGCATTGGCATAGTCAAAGTGAGGCATTATTAGGGCCTGAAAGACAGTTCGGAAGTCATCAGGTTCTAACAGTTGACGCAAATTGCGGAGGGTCCGGATTTTATGGTACACCGACTTTGTTATGTTTTTGATATGAGCCTTCATATTAAGTTGCTGATCAAGCGTTACACCTAGGTATCTTACTGTAGTCTTGCATATGATCTCTGCGTCGCGAACCTTGATAGACAGGGGTGGAGTAAAAGCCGGATTCCTGGTTACGAAGAGGGCTTCTGTCTTTTTGAAATTTAACTTAAGCATTTGTGCATTTAGCCAGTCTGTGACAGCGTCAAAGCACCTGATAAGTGGGGATAGTTCAAGATGTTCTGTCGAAATTGGCATGTACATCAAGACGTCATCAGCATAGACCAGGCAGTTGATATTAAATGATTGGATGAGATCACAAATGGGTTGCAGAGATGAACCCTGTGGAACACCTTTAGTTTGGGGGAAGGAATCGGAGTTGGAGGGGCCAGAACGGACATGTTGCCAGCGATCAGTGAGGTATGAAGCGCACCATGACAAAGCTGAAGCTTGAACTCCCTTCTCTCTGAGGCGTAGCAGGAGAACTTCGTGGTCTACGGTGTCGAATGCGGCAGCAATGTCCATGAAGATCAGTGCAAAGCCTTGTCTGATGTTATCGAGACCTAAGGTTATGGTGTTGAATAAGGTTGTGAGTAATGTTTCAACACCATGTGCTTAAAGTTGTTCTAACACCTCATCTTCTGTGAATGGTGTGGTATTTACTTCATTCCCATTTTTATATTTGGGAGTCACAGCTGGTCCATCTCCAGGATCTTCTTTAGTAAAAACAGAGCAGAAGTATTTGTTTAGCAAGTTTGCTTTTTTAGTGTCACTTTCCAGGAGTCCTTTCCCAGCACTTCTGAGTCCTGCAATTCCAACTCTGATCTTCTTCCTTTCCCGAATATACCTGAAGAAAGTTTTGTCACTACCCTTAACACCTTTAGCCATCTTTTCCTCTGCCTTTGATTTTGCTATCCTTATTGCCTTGGGTTCTGCTGTCAACCAGCACTCCAAGCTTTTATGGAGTTATTTTAGAAGCCCTAGTCATGGTTTGGAAGTCTGAAAATGGGCACGGAGAGCTATTAAGAAACCAGCTCTGTGAATGTCCCTGGGGCAAGGATGTCCAAGTATGAATGAGAGTATGTAGTAGGTGTGTCTGGAATGATCCCAGAATTTGGACATCCCTGCCTGATTTCAGAAACCCCCTGGTAGCTCCGAGCCACGTTCAAGCTTATACTTGCCCAAGGCATGAATAGGTATTGGAAAGGTGCTCATTTTGCCAGACCAACAACTAGAGGGTTGTGGAGAAGAAGGGCCACTTATGTCCCTTATATTTTTCATGCCGATAATGAACAATGACAGGGAATGAGGGCTCAGGATTTCATTTTGCTATACTGCTGGATGTCCCCTTATGCTAACTTGGATGAGAAGGACATCCCAGCCCCATGCTTTCCTAAGGAGGACCTGTATGTGTCTGTCAATGTGGACATCCATGTGGAGGATGTCTGTTACTAAAATTGGGTAGAGTCATAGACATTCCTGGTGTTTCTTAGCATGTTCTTCCCTAGATATTCCCAATTTGACTTGGATGCCCTTTCTAAAATGCCATTTTAAATTTACATAGTTAACAGTTTATCTTAATTACTGATTCATATTTGAATATATTGTTATTTAATGATTCTATTTCTGTTTTTGGTTTGCTTTGGTAAATATCTGTAATGTTCTTCTTGGGGCAGTTTCTCTAAATGGATTAGTTTTGTATATTCCATGGCAGTCATGATCCTCACTCCTAAGGCATGGTGTGTGGAATATATTTTTTCTTTGTGAGCTGTTTCTAGTTCATGAGACTCAAAGAAAAGTTTGGTTCAAGGATTTTTTTTGTCAGTTTTTATTCTGAAGACAGTGCATTACACCACAGGGCTCAGTACCCACTATTTCATTTAGAGCTAATCAGTCTCACTACATCTTTGACAAGTCCTTTGAACCCTGTAAATTTTCCAGGGGCTGAAGCACATATTTAAGCACCAAAAATCTCCAGCCTCCAGAAGTGTTTTGGGGATTGTCTCCTGTACATTTTGAGCAATTGCAGGGCAGAAAAGGCAATCTTGGGTTAAATACATTTTCACAGAATTATTGTGGGAGAAGGGATGCTGGGGTGATGTTGATGGTGACTGTTGAGTTGAATTATCAAAATCTTGAGGTGGCGGAAACTAGGGGCTTAATTACTA
This sequence comes from Ichthyophis bannanicus, assembly GCA_033557465.1. Lineage (NCBI taxonomy): Eukaryota > Metazoa > Chordata > Amphibia > Gymnophiona > Ichthyophiidae > Ichthyophis > Ichthyophis bannanicus. Next base: position 223,922,331 of record CM066041.1, on the reverse strand, counting down.
TAGGGGCAAAATGTGCAAAGCTGAATGATTTTTTTATGACACCTAATGTCTTTGTACTGTCTGTGATAGCTGGTAGAAATTTTCATGCTTAATGCATGTTTTTACAGCTTTTAGCATGAAGTTCATTTTCCAGTCCCATAACCACTTCTCCAGTTCGTTTTCTAATCCCGACACAATGTCCAATCCCCTTTCTTTTTTTAACCCCTTCTGGCATATCTGTAACAGATTTCAGCTCATCTGCAAACAAGCATATGTTCCTCTCAGTTCCCTTTTCGCAGACAGAGAGAGATTAAAATTAATGCTGCAATATATGAGCATATGGTGGTTCACTCTTTCAGTGACTATAATCCAGCAAGTATGCTCTAGCAGACCTTTGGTGAGAAATCTCATTATCTCTGTATGGGAAAATGCAGAGGTTTATATGTAGCAGACATATGTGGCAGAACATGGAAAAATGCTTGATAAACTTGATTTCTACACAACTTTCCTCTAGGATATTTGAATCTTTCCTTGAAGTTTCAGGAGTGTGGTACCAGGGATGCCTGAGCATTTTAGGATGAGGTGTACAGGCAAATTTCTCTATAAGCAAGAACTCATCTGTTAAGGCAAAAAGTTAAGAGAGTGAATCTGGGAAGTATTTTGCTAATAGAGGCTGACATGGCAAGAGCACTAAAAGATTCAGCAGAAAACAGAAAGAAACAGATATTGGTGGTTATGAAGATGTAGTTACTGCCTAGAGAAACGTGTTTAGGATGATTAACTGGTTCCATGTTTTCAGAGCAGCCTGGTCCAGTTCTGGTTTTACCCCATGGCATGCATGGGCTTGCAGATCTAATTTCTGTGAGGACAGAGGGACTGCAAGTTCATGCATACCAGCGGCGGATCAGCCTGTCCTCAAAATATGGAGCTAGTTGGCTATTTTGGTGCTGATCCAGGAGCTTAATCTGATAGCCATATTTGGACTAACATGAATACTAAAGTCCATTGTTGAAGAAAAATGAGCAAATCATTTAGAAACTGATAGAGTTATGGCAGAAGTGTAGCTTGGATTTAAGATAAATATGTCAAACTAATCGTATTAATTTCTTCAAGAACTTTAGCTGAGACCAAGAAACAAGAACAGGTGTCATTTTCCTGGACTCTACAAAGCTCTTTGTTATCGTGCCACATTCAATAAACTAGAAAAGTCATTTCCAGGACTGGCAATCAGAGAAAAGAAATGCAAATGCATCAGAAACTGGTTGGTGGCAGGACACAGATGGAAGTGATAAACAGCACAGGTTATGACTGACGTAGTGTGGAGCGTGGACTAGACCCCTTGGTTTTCTTGAGGCATGTTCCCAGTTTACATGGAGAGATGAAAGATAAGATAACACAGTTTTGCATGAGATACTAAAATCTGTGCTGTAGGAAATCATCAAACATATCCTGCAGAATGAATGGTCAGGAATGAAGTGTAAATGGGAAGTTTGTACATTTGCCCAAACATTGCTTGGGTCTAGCCAAAGTAAGGACAAGCCTTAATGTAAATACTATTCTATTAGAACCATAGTAATAAAAAAAGTACAACATACCATCCTTTCAAGCTTAGACAGGTTAGAATGTGCTATAATATAAAAGTGAGATTAGCATCTATGTTTAAAAAGAGAGTGAAGTCATTACACAGTGGAGGCCTGAATATGATCTTTGTAAATCTCTTACATCTCCATTGTTTCAGGTAAAAACATAGATTACAAGCCCTCTGAGAATAAGGAAATACTGTATCTGAATATAACTTGCCTTCAGCTACAAATGAAAATGCTTGTGTTAAATCTGAATGATAAAACTAACCATACCACTTTCTGAAAGAGGCAGTTTGCTGAAAAATTCTCTCTCTCTCAGAGTCCAGATGCTCATGGTGAAGAATATTGCATCTGTCTCTGTGCCTGGGAAACGTCTCATGTCTTCAGTGGGCTTGTTGAGCATAACCAATAGGAAATGACACAGCATTAATATGTTTACATTGTGCTGATTCGTTGTAAGAAAATATTACTCAAAAACCGACATGCAAAAGGAAATAGATAAATAGAAATATGTCAGCAGAAAAAGACCATATGGCCTCTCTAGTCTGCCCTTCTATATAATCTACTATAGTCCCTTTTTTTCCTTTAGAGATTTTCTGTGTATGAACCATGCTTTCTTGAATTTAGATACTGACCTCATCTCTACCACCTCCACTGGGAGACTATTCCATGCATCTACCACTCTTTCCATAAAGAAATATTTCTGCATATTACTCCTGACTCTATCCCCTTTCACCCTCATCCTATGTCCCCTCATTGCAGAGATTACTTTCAATCGAAAGAAGCTCTCCTCTTGTGCATTTATGTCATGGAGGTATTTAGATGTTTCTATCATATTTCCTCTATCCCACCTTTCCTCTAATATATACATATTAAGATCTTTAAATCTGTCCCCATATGGTTTATAATGAAGACCACTAACCATTTTAGTAGCCACTATCTGCACCAACTATATCCTGTTTATATCCTTTTGAAGGTGCGGTCTCCAGAACTGCACACAATACTGCAAATGAGGTTGCACCAGAGACTTAAACAGAGGCACTATCACCTTCTTTTATCTGCTGGCCTTTCCTCTCCCTGTGCACCCAAGCATCCTTCTGGCTTTTGCTGTTGCCTTTTCTACCTGTTTAGCCACTTTAAGTTCATCAGAAATAATCACGCTTAGGTTCTGCTCTTCTTCCGTGGACAGCAGTACTTTACCTCCTACAATGTACTGCTGCCTTGGATTTTGTAGCCCAAATGCATGATCCTGCATTTTTTAGCATTAAAACTCAGTTGCCAAATTCTCGACAATTCTTCAAGGTAACTAGATTCCTCTTTATCTACTCCTTCCTTGGTGTCTACTCTATTGCAGATTTTAGTATCATCTACAAAGAGGCAAAACTTACCCGACAGCCCTTCCACAATATCACTAACAAGGATATTAAAAAGTTCTCCAGGACCAAGCAGGAAGTCAGTCCTCACATATGGGTGTCATCGGCGCCGATGAAGCCCCAGCGGAGCATTTTTCCAGCTTTCTATGAAAGCCTTTGGGAATGCAGGCACTCATGCGCGGTTCCCTTCCCGCCTAAAGGTGCCATCTTGCCTCAGTCTCTTTTTTTCTGTGAAGCCCACCGGACGTGTGTCCTGTTCTCCCGGTTAAAATTAGATTTTTTTGGCGATTTTCGCAATTTTTTCTCCGGTTCGATGCCGGTTCCCCTCCCGCCGGGTTTGGTACACCGGTATCGAACCCGATTCTTCTTTTTCGGTTTTTGCCCTTCGTGGCTGGCGTTCGCGCCCTTTTTCCATTTTTCCCTGGAAGGCCGGTCCTTTGACCTCGCGGGGACTCTTTTTTCCCCGATGGCTTCCAGCAGTTTTAAAAAGTGTGATCGGTGTAAGAAATTGATGTCTCTCACCGACACACACGACTGCTGCCTTCGGTGCCTCGGCCCCGACCATGACCCTAAGTCGTGCAGGCCATGTGGAAAGATGTCTTCCAAGGCACTCAGAAGTCGACAACAGCAAAAAGAAAGGCTTTTCTCGGACTCAGCCTCCGGCCGGGCCCGGACCTCGTCTGAGGCCTCGACATCTCGGGATTCCGATCCCGAGCGCCGTCGAAGCTCCTTGGACAGGGGGTCCCCCGACCGGGAACGCAAGAGGAAGAAGCGGCTCACGAGGGCGTCATCGGAGGAGGTCCCTGGCTTCTCGAGGGCCAGGTCTAAGACCCCCGACCATTGCCCCAGGCCCGTGGAACACGAGAAGCCTGCAAAAGTTCCTCACGTGGAGCCGGAGTCTGCTGGACACGTAAGCCCCGTAGTCCTCGAGGACTCTCCTCCCAGGGAGCCGACATTGGGCCCGGCGCCACCGGGGCCTGAGTCGGTGGCTGCTGCGTCTCCCGAGCTGAGTCTCAGGATGACAGCCCTGGAAAGCAGATTGTTTGCCTTCATGGAGCAGCAGCGGGCGCTGATGGCCAGCCTGTCTGGCGCATCTGCCCCGACCACCGGGACATCGACTTCGAAGTCGACCCCGGAGACCGAGCCGATACTCAAGTCCATCGTGGCTCGGAGTCGACCTCGGTCGCGGTCTCCCTCGACCTCCTGTTCGGGACCAAGGGCGTCGACGCCGGTGCCTCCGGCGTCGGGGCGGGTGCTCCAGGGCCCCGCGGGGTCGGACCCTGACTCCTCCTTGGACGAGTCAGCTTGGGAGACGGAGGACGAGGAGTCTCCTGATACCTTCAAGACTCGGTGCGTCCCGTCGGACTCACTGCAGTCTGAGCCCCGGAGTAGGTCCCCCCCGGAGGATACTCGGTTCTCGGAGTTCGTCCGGGATATGGCCGCTGCCTTGGCTATTCCGGCCGACCCCGAGGAGGAGCCTCGAGCTGAAGAGCTCGAGGCCCTACAGTATGACTCTCCTCCGAAGGAGGCCTTTACTGTTCCAGTTCCTCCGATGCTGGAACGGCTCCTCTTCCGTATGTGGGAGGCACCAGCCTTGGCGCCAGTTCTCAGCAAGCGAGTCGATTTGATCTGTCGACTCCGAAAGAGCCCTGGTTTTCAGAAGGCACAGCTACCACACCATTCTATGGTTGTGGAATCAGCCATTCATCGTCTGAAGAGCCAGAAGATGCACTCCGCGGTGCCCCTCGATGGCGTCGGTAGAAAGTGCTTCCAGGGCTCGATGCTTGCTTGTCGTGTCCAGTCCTACCAGCTGTACATGGGCATGTACTTGCGGGATCTGGCCAAGGAGTTGGCCGGGTTCTCTGCTGGTCTCTCTGGGGAACCCTTGCAGAGATTTAAGTCCTTGTCCTCGGGGATTCGGGACTGCTCGAAGTTCATGTCCTGCGCTGCCTATGATGGCTTCGAGGCTTCGGCCCGAGTTGCGGCAGCCGGCATCGCGGCTCGATGCTAGGCATGGCTGCAGTCATCGGACCTCGAGCCATGGGTTCAGGACAAGTTGGTCGATGTCCCTTGCCGAGGTGAAAACCTTTTTGGCAAGCCCATGACCGAGAAGGCCGCTCAGCTCGAAACTGAGCACCTCACACGGACAAGGCTGTCGAGGAAGACCTCTGCCCCTTCTCATAAAAAGAAGGGCTTGGGTAAAAAGCCCTTTTACCCGAGAAAGGGCACTGCCTACAAACAGTACCCGCAATATCAGGCTGCCCAAGCTGCCCCCCAGAGTCATCAAGCCAAGGGCCAGGGTAATGGGCCCCATAGGCAGAGGACCCCCAAGCCTTAGGCCCCTGCTACCACTCAGCAGGGTGGGGGGTTTTGACTCCTTGAGCGTAGCCTCTCCTCCACTGCTCTCCCAACCCTGCACAGGAGGTCGCCTCGCCCTCTTTGCCCACCAGTGGCCCCTTATCACCGGGGGCAGTTGGGTGCTGGAGATAGTCCACAAGGACTATGCCCTCCATTTTCACCAACTGCCTCCACCATATTTTCCAGGGGAGCCTCCAAGGCCTCCCCTGCACACAGACCTTCTTCTACAAGAGCTTCATGGTCTGTTGGTGGACAGAGCGGTGGAGCCTGTGCCTCCCCACTTACATGGTCAAGGTTTCTATTCTAGGTATTTCCTGGTGCCCAAAAGAACCGGTGGCCTTCGACGCATTCTGGACCTCAGGAACCTCAACAAGTTCCTAGTGAAGGAGAAGTTCAAGATGCTTACTCTTGGGACACTTCTGCCCTACCTCCAGCAGGGAGATTGGCTATGCTCTTTAGATCTAAAGGATGCATACACTCACATCCTCATTCATCCAGACCACAGAAAGTACCTCAGGTTCATTATGGGAGGAAACCATTATCAGTACAGGGTGCTGCCTTTCGGCCTCACCTCCGCCCCCAGAGTCTTCACAAAGTGCCTAGCAGTGGTGGCGGCCTACCTGAGAAACCAGGGCATCTTTGTCTTCCCCTATCTGGACGACTGGCTCATCAGGGGTCAGACGTGCCAGGAGGCCAAAGGTTGGGGTTTGTCATAAACTTCGCAAAGTCCAGTTTGCTCCCCTCCCAGAACTAGGAGTTCATAGGAGCAAGGCTGGACTCTCTGCTGGCAAAGGCTTTCTTGCCAGCAGACAGGGCCCAAAGGTTGATGGCCTTGGCAAATCAGTTTCTCAGCAGGTCCCTGGTCTCCGCCAGACTCTGCCTGAGGCTTCTAGGCCACATGGCTTCGACAGTACATGTGACCCCCAATGCCAGGCTCCATATGAGGCCTGCACAGTGGTGCCTTCGGGCTCAGTGGTCACAGGCCACAGGCAGCCTCAGAGACAGGATAAGGGTGTCCAGACCATTTCTGCACTCCCTCCACTGGTGGCTGCACCCATCCAATCTACTGAAGGGGGTGCCTTTTCAGATTCCAGGGTACACAGTAGTGATGACCACAGACGCCTCCCTGCAAGGCTGGGGAGCTCATTGTCTGGGCAAGTGCACCCAGGGCCTCTGGTCTCCCTGGGAAGCTGCACAGCAGATCAATCTCCTCGAACTCAGAGCTATTCGATTAGCACTCAAAGCTTTCACTCCTACCCTGGCTCACCGATCTGTCCTGATTCAGACAGACAACCAAGTTGCCATGTTTTATGTGAACAAACAGGGCGGAACTGGGTCCAGGATCCTTTGTTGGGAGGCTCAGGACCTTTGTTCTTTTGCACTCAAGCACAACATGCTCCTCAAGGCTGTGTACCTTCCATGCCAGGACAACTACCTGGCAGACAGATTAAGCAGAATACTGCAGTCCCACGAGTGGCAGCTGCATCCTTCAGTGCTTCAGAAGATCTTCCTGAAATGGGGTCTCCCTTTGATAGATCTCTTTGCCAGCCCAACGAACAAGCAACTGCCAAAGTTCTGCTCCAGGCAACCGCATCCTCTGCGGATAGCAGCGGATGCTTTTCTGATATCCTGGTCTCAGGGCCTCCTCTATGCGTTTCCTCTCACGCCCTTGGTGGCCCGAACTCTCTTCAAGATTCTTCAGGACAAGGCCTCGGTCCTGCTGGTGGCTCCCAGGTGGCCGAGACAGCCTTGGTTTCCTCTTCTGCTTCAACTGACGGTGGATCCTCCACTACCTCTGGGGTTGCAACCCGACCTTCTCTCACAAGAGCAGGGTTCCCTTCTGCACCCCAATCTCAAAGCTCTTAATTTGATGGCCTGGAGGCTGCAAGGGTAGTTTTGGCTCCCTGGGGCCTGCCTCAGGATGTTGAGGAGGTTGTCCTAGCCTCTAGGAAACAGTCCACTAGGAAAACCTATGCTCTCAAATGGAAAAGGTTTTCTGTGTGGTGTCAGCTATGTACAGAAGATCCTTTCTCCTGTACTGTGCCAGTAGTCCTTCAGTACTTATTGCACTTGTCAAATCAAGGTCTTAAATCCAATTCTGTTCGGGTCCACCTCTCAGCTCTAGCAGCTCACCACTCTCTGGTGGAGGGACATTCTCTGTCTGGTCACCCCTTGGTGTCCCGCTTTCTTAGGGGCTTGCTTTTGCTCAAGCCTCCCATCCGTCCTCCTGCCCCTGAGTGGGAGCTGAATGTGGTCTTGCAGCAACTGACTCGCCCACCTTTTGAGCCGATGGCTACTTGTTCACTACGCTTCCTCTCCTGGAAGACACTCTTCCTGATAGCCCTTACCTCGGCTAGGCGAGTAAGTGAGCTTCAGGCCCTGGTCTGTGATAGGCCTTACACCAGGATTTATAGGAACAGGGTAGTCCTTAGGACTCATCCAAAGTTCCTCCCTAAGGTTGTCTCCTCTTTCCACCTCAACCAGGAGGTGGTTCTTCCAACATTCTTCCCTAGGCTTCAGGCAAGCCAGGCTGAAGCAGTCCTGCATACCCTGGACTGTAGGAGGGCCTTATCCTTCTACCTTGACCGTACGCAGGGGCATAGAAGGGCTACCCAGCTCTTCGTCTCCTTTGACTCCAATAAGTTGGGGTTGGCTGTGTCCAAGCGTACCTTGTCCATCTGGGTAGTTGACTGTATCACCTGGGCTTATAAGGCGGCTGACCTTCCTTTGCAGGGTCGGGTTACGGCCCACCGTGTCAGGGCAATGGCTGCCTCAGTGGCTCATCTCCGCTCTGTGCCCTTGGTAGACATCTGCAGGGCTGCAACTTGGTCTTCAAGCCAGACTTTTGCGGCCCATTACTGCCTGGAGAGGGAGTCCCGTAGGGACAGTGCTTTTGGCCAAGCAGTACTCCGGAATCTCTTTGAGGTTTAAGCAACTCCTGCCCTCCTGCCCTCTGTTGGGCTACCGGTGGAGGTTGTGTCCTTGAAAAGCCTTTCTTTGCTGCTGGGACTAGAGAGAGTTCTCTTGTTCAGCCTGGGTTCCTCGGTAGCCTAGAGCTTGGGAGTCACCCACATGTGAGGACTGACTTCCTGCTTGGTCCTGGAGAAAGAGTAGTTACTCACCTGTAACAGGTGTTCTCCAGGAGCAGCAGGAATCAGTTCTCACAACCCTCCCTCCTCCCCTTGGAGTTGCAGTTGTACATAGTTTATTTTTCATTTTTGTGTGCTGTTCTTAGCTATGTCATTTGACTGAGGCAAGATGGCACCTTTAGGCGGGAAGGGAACCGCGCATTCGTGCCTGCATTCCCAAAGGCTTTCATAGAAAGCTGGGGAAATGCTCTGCTGGGGCTTCATCGGCGCCGATGACACCCATATGTGAGGACTGATTCCTTCTGCTCCTGGAGAACACCTGTTACAGGCGAGTAACTACTCTAATCGGACCAAGGACAGATCCCTGCAGCGCACCACTGGTAGCTTCAGCTTTTATGTAAAGGGATCACATGTGCCTTTCTCCAGTCCTCTGGGACCACTCCTGACTCTAAAGAAGCATTGAAAAGGTCAGTGGAGCCAGTTAAATGTCCCCAAGTTCCTTCAGTATTCTCAGATGTATCCCATCCGGCCACATTGCTTTGCCTACTTTTAGTTTAGCTAGTTCCTCATGAACACAGTCTTCTAAAAATCATTCAAGATCCCTCTCAGTTCTGCTGTATCTGAGGTCCTGCTCCTGCTGTTTATCAGTGAACACAGGACAGGCATTTTAGAGGTTGTATTTTATTCATATTAATCAGATTAACATGAATAAAATACTACTTGAAGGACTACAAAAGGGGACTGCTACTTCTGGAGAGAGATCTGCAATTGTAAGTATTACTTCTGAGATTTTTTTCTAAATGTTGTTGAAAAAGGAATTCTTTAGATTAAAGCTGATTAATCTGTGAACCCAGTGTATTTGTTAAATCAGTCAGGGCCTAGCAGCATTAAAGAGTTTTCAGTTTAGATTTAAAACACAGAAGAGAGCTTTCTGGTTAGATTTAGAACCCAGCAGAGAGCTTCTACTTTAAATTTCATACTCAGTCAGGGCCTAGTAGCAGCAAAGAGCTTTAATTTAAATCAAATCAGAATATAACTTAGCATAAAAGGCAAAACAGGGTCAGTATTCCTTGAGCAATAAATTATTTCTAGAGACCTTTACAAAGAGGCCTTCTACATAGGGGGCAAGAGACTGGTGAATTTTTTTAAATAGGTGTTAAAGCCTGGCAACAGATCAAAAGGCCAGTTTGAAAGACTCCCAATTTTAAGCAAGGACTGTGTTAATCACTCAGGAAATTGGTCACAGCTTATCTCAGAAGCACAGGCATAAATAGTTCAACCAGAGTTCTGGGCTTCTCAGTCTTGAAGGACTACAAAAGGGGACTGCTATTTCTGGAGAGATATCTGCAATTGTATTACTTCTGGAAATTTTTTCTTAATCTTGGGGAAAAAGGAATTCTTTAGATTAAAGCTGATTAATCTGTGAACCCAGTGTATTTGTTAAATCAGTCAGGGCCTAGTAGCAGCAAAGAGTTTTCAGTTTAGATTTAAAACACAGAAGAGAGCTTTCTGGTTTCTGATTTAGAACCGAAGACTACCTCTATCCAAGCAAGGGTTCTGGGACTCCCCCTGGTGATTGGTCACAGATTACCTTAGAAGCACAGGACAGGGTACTGTATAGCAGCCAGGTTTTAATAAGTCTTTTTTCCCTCCCTTCCCGTCGCCCACCCACCCACCCCTGGGATAATCGTAGCTTTATAGGTGCTTAAACCTCTTAAAGGAAAGGAGGTGCCATATTCACTCTCAGGTGTAGCTGTTTATTCTCATCAGCATACATTAAGGACCTGAGATTAATTAAATTTCAGGTGAACAAAGTACATTAAACGTATTAGGTATAGTTTTATTAGTATAAGTATCCCCAGCAACCCTTAGTAAGTAAAGAACTTAAATATCTAAACACAGACTTAAAACTAAGATGCAGACAGTAGTCGAGCAGCGAGATGGGGGCTTTCCAGTCTTTTGCATTGAGTGTCACATGTATGATTTTCTCCCAGTTGGTGAGGGGTCTTACGTGTGCACAAGACGAGTCCGATCTCTGGAGGCAAGAGTAACAGACTTGGAAGACAGAGAGACCTACAGGGATATTGTCCTGAAGTCCCACCTCCAGTCTGGTAGCATCCCTGTTGCCATGGAGGAGAGAGGTCACGTGACAGGAGAGCATCACCCTGGTTTGGCAGGAAGTGATCCTATAGCTAGGACCTTTCCTCCAGGTGATGTAAAACCCTCTCGCACTGAGGAAGTTGCTCCATCGGCCATGTGCCCATGAGGGAAAGGTTAGGACAGCCATTATAGTTGGTGATTTGATCATTAGGCATGTAGATAGCTGGGTGGCTGGTGGACATGAGGATCGCTTGGTAACATGCCTGCCTGGTGCGAAGGTAGCAGACCTCACGCGCCACCTAGACGTCTTAGATAGTGCTGGGGAGGAGCCTGCTGTCTTGGTACATGTCGGTACCAGTGACATAGGAAAATGTGGTAGGGAGGTTCTGGAGGCTAAATTTAGGCTTTTAGGTAGGAAGTTGAAATCCAGAACTTCCAGGGTAGCATTCTCCAAAATGCTTCCCGTTCCACGCGCAGGACCCAAAAGGCAGGCAGAGCTCCGGAGTCTCAATGCGTGGATGAGACAATGGTGCAAGGATGAAGGTTTTGTATTTGTTAGGAACTGGGGAACATTCTGGGGAAAGGAGAGGCTCTTCCGAAGGGATGGGCTTCACCTTAACCTTAACCGGGATGGAACCAAGCTGCTGGCATTAACCTTTAAAAATAACACCACAGCAGGGATGTGCCAATCAACATCTGACAGATTGAAATCACCTATCAGTAACACTTCCCCTTTCCTGGCAATGCTGCGTGTGTCTTTTATTAAATCTCTGTCCACTTCTTCTCCCTGTGAGGGAGTTCCATATATTAGAGGGAGGAGTGGCCTAGTGGTTAGGACACAGTACCGAAGGCCAAGGGTTTAAGTCCCACCTGGAAACAGCACTCTCAGTCTGGAGGGACTGGGGTTTCTAGTCCTATAGGCACTCCTTGTGGCCTTGCACAAGCCATTACCTCAGGTACACATAGATTGTGAGCCCTTTGGGGACAAGGGAATGTATCCAGTACCTGTTTTTAGTGATTACATAATGTAAACCACTTTGATTGAAGGCAGTATAGAAAACTGGTTAAATAAATAAATGCAAATGGATTCCTCTTTCTAGTGTAACTCACAGGGCCTCCTCTCTCCCTTTTAAGTCCTGTAATTCTATAGTGTTAATATTATTTTTTACATTATAATGCCACTCCTTCTTCCCTTCTTCCTACTCTATCCTTCCTGAGTAAAGTATAGCCTGGTATAATTATATCCCAGTCATGTTTGTCCGTGAACCATGTCTCCATAACTGCCACTAAATCCAAGTCAGCCTCTTCCATTAAAGCCTCAACATCTGGAATAAAAAACAATGAACTCTAACTTTGCCCAATACTACAATAAATCCCCTCTTTGTAGAATAGAAAAAATAGAATTAGCTTTTAGAAAAGAAAATCAAAACCCCTTCAAGAGCTTTCAGGCCGAGAGATTGTAGTTAGAAGCCACACAGTATTACCTTGCTTGCAACCGAATCCTTATTAGGTATGTCAGTGCTTACAAGACTCTGTAGACCGTTATATAACACTCAGCTTTGCAGTTGCCTTTGCAAGCTAATTAAGGACCACTAACACCTGATGAGGTCAGTGGCTTCAAAGAGCTGGCAAGCTGGAACAAAACCACATAGTATTATATTGCTTGCAACTGAATCTCCTGCCTTTGAATAGCTGTACAGTAATCCTGGTGATAATGGATTGATTTTCTCATATGGCATATTTTCCTCCTATTGCCAAGTTGCCCTCTGTTCCCCAATGTCTTCTTTTCTTCTTCTTTAATCCCTAGCTGGCATTTCGAGAGAAGGCTGTCTTCTCAGTCAATATGCTGCAGTAGGTGCTGCTGGATTCTGTGTGTTGCTTACAATACACTTCCAACCTTGGTGATCAGTGGCAACATTTCTGGCCTCATTGATGGTCAGTCATTGATTCCTTAGGTCTTCCTTGATATGTTTAAGCCACGTTTTCTTTGGTACTGCTCGTCAAACCCTCCAGTGAACAGGTCACTTTTGCCAGAGGAGTTTGTATGGCAGCCAACTGGTGTTCATTCTGCAAACGTGGCCAAACCAGTGCAGTTTGCGTTTTTGGATTTGTTCTTCCACTGAGGAATGATGGTCGCATCTTGTCCAAATTGTCTTGTTTCTATGGCAATCATGAAAAGAGACACCCATAATCTGTCTCAGGCATTGCATTTGAAAGGCTTTGAGTTTGTTCAAGTCAGGTATGAGCAGAGTCCATGTTTCCGATCCATACAGGAGAATTGGCAGGATCAGGATTCAGAAGAGGCAAATTTTGGTCTTGGTGGAGATATTGGCCTTCTTCCATAGGCAGGGCCGGCCCGTCCATTGAGCAAGAATGTTTTTTGCACAGGGCCCCGCGTTTCAGGGGGCCCCGCGCAAAAAAACATTCTGCATTTGCCCAAGTAAATTAAAAAAAAAAAAACGGCTGCTGCTGCTGCCGCTGCTGCCATGGCAGCAGCAAAATCAAGCATTCCGCGGGGCCCCCCCCTGCCTGGCAGAGCCTCCCTGTAGCATCAACTCCCGAGTCCCAATTAGCACAGGCTTTCAGAGCCACGAGAGCTTCTCTCACTTCTCACGGCTCTGTTAATCCCGCCCGGGGAAATCCCATCTGCCCCGGCGGGATTAACAGGGCCACGAGAAAGGGAAACTCTCGCGGCTCTGAAAGCCCGCGCTTTGGGACTCGGGAGCTGATGCTGCAGGGAGGCTCTGCCGGGCAGGGGGGGCCCCGCGGGACGCTTGATTCTGCTGTTGCCTCTGCGGCAGCGGCAGCAGTAGCCACAGCTGTTTTTTTTTTAATCTACCTGAGCTGATGGGGGGAGGGGGGTTAGGACTGGTAATGGGCTAAGACTGGAAGTGGTCTGACGGGGGGCTTAGGACTAGTAATGGGTTATGGGGGGGCTAGGACTGAAAATGGTCTGATGGGGGGTTAGGACTGGTAATGGGCTGATGGGGGGGCTAAGACTGGAAATGGGCTGATGGGGGGGTTAGGACGTAATAAGCTATATGGGAAGGCTATGACTGGAAATGGGCTGATGGGGGGGCTAGGACTAGTAATGGGCTATGGGGGGGCTAGGACTGGAAATGGGCTGATGGGGGGGTTAGGACTGGAAGTGGGCTGATGGGGGCTTAGGACTGGTAATGGGCTACGGGGGGGCTAGGACTGGTAATGGGCTGAGTGGAAGGAGGGCTTGAACTGCAAATAGCTGATGGGGACAGGGGCTTGGAATGGAAATGGGCTGAGTGGAAGGGGGGCTTGATCTGCAAATAGCTGATGGGGAGGGGGGCTTGGAATGGAAATTGGCTGTGAGGACCGAAGCTAGGACTGGAAATGGGCTGAGTAGGGGGGGGGGGCTAGGACAGGAAATGGGCTGATGGAGGGGCTAGGATAGGACTGGAAATGGGCTGTTGGGGGGTGCTAAGAGTGGAAATGGGCTGTGGTGGAGGCTTGGATTGAAATGGACTCATTGAGGGGCTAGAACTGGAAGTAGGCTCATGGGGGGCTTGGATTGGAAATGGGCTGAGTGGAGGGGAGCTAGGATTTAACATGGGCTGATGGTGGGGCTAGGAAATGACTAGAAGTGGGCTAGTGGGGGCTGGGATTGGAAATGAGCTGATGGAGGGACTTGGATAGGACTGGAAATGAATGGGGGAGCTAGGACTGGAAATTGGCTGATGGTGGGGCTAGGATAGGATTGGAAATTGGCTTATGGGGGCTAGGACTGGAAATGGGCTGATGCGGGGACTAGAAGGAAGCGGATGCTGGGTGGGGCTGGAACTAGAAGGGAGCTGATGTTGGGGGAGGATTAGAATGGGATGGAGCTGGGAGATTGAAATGGAGAGGGAAAAAATATTTTGTGTGGGAGGGAAGACAAATCTACAATTGGCCGGGTATTGGGAGAGTAAGTGGGGATTGAGGATGGAGGAGTAAAATTTGAGTGGATGAAATAAGAATGACGAAAGAGCAAAAGGAGAAAGATTAGTATGTTAAAGCAGAAGTAGAGAGAGAATAGAAAAAAACTAGAAGAGAGAAGAAAGGACAAATGGACAGCAGAGGATGGAGAGTTAGCAGAAGACACAAAGAAACCAGAAGAAAGTGGCTGGAGCAATTGCAACTGAAAAAGAAATGCACAAAAGGTAGAAAAATATCTCTTTATTTTGAATTTATTAACTGGAATATGTCAGCTCTGGGAAATGTGCATCATTAACATCTGTGCTTTGTTTTGTACAAGAGGAAATTAATTTATAGTTTTATTTCTACAGTGTTGTTGTACATTCCAAGTTTGGCTGTCTTGTCTCACTGTTTTTTGTGAACTGCGCTGATGCCTAATAGTGCGGTATATAAGAGTCTATAAATAAAATAAATAAATAAATTGTGAATCCTTGTTTGGTGATGGTCTATGTTCTGCATGTATAACTGAGCTGAGGTATTCTGTTTATGTAATTCCTATTTGACATTGCCATTTGTTCTCTTTCCCCAGTAGGTCATGTATTGTTATTCTCTGAAATGTATTGGTTTAATATTTGCAGTGTTGCCTTTTGATAGGTAGAGTATGGTGCTTTGTGAGTCCTGGTAGTGCTGTTATGATATGGCGGGTTTGCTATGGGTTTAAATGGGCAGTGTTTGTAGTAGTTTCTAATGTGCCTGGCTGTTGGCACTGGATTATAGTAATGTAGAAATCTTTTAGTCTTTCTTTATCCATACACTCATTAAGAGGCATGTTTACTAAAAGTTAGTGCATGGTAACATTATGCAAATATTTATGCAAATGAGGCCCCTTATGCAAAAGAGGCCCCGCACCGAGTCTCCACACATGGCCCCGCAGTCCCTTGGGCCGCGCCTGTCCATAGGCACCATTTGAGTGAGGTGAATGCTACTGTTGCCTGGCCAATCCTGCTGAGGACTTGTGGTGGATGCCACCTTCATCTCCTGTACCAGTGATGCCAGGTATTTGAATTCTTGGACTTGCTCAATTTAAATTCCATCGAGGTGAACAATGGCCTGTGATCCATCCATGGTCATAACTTTGGTCTTGTCCACATTGATTCTTAGGCGGTAAGATTGGGTGATGTGGGTGATATGGAGAAGGATGTCGTTGGCCTCTGCATCCATGTCAGCAAATATAGCATTGTCGTCTGCAAACATAAAGTTGGTCAGGAAGTTGTTCACACCGTACTGGACCCCACATCTGTCCTTAAATATTTTCCTCATTATTGCATTGATCACGATATTGAAAAGCAGGGGTGAGACGACATCTCCCTGGCAGACTCCAGTTTGGATAAGAAATTCCTTGGATGCTCATTTTGGATCCGCACGCTGCTGGTTGAGGGTGGGCCAGTGAACACAGTCAAATGCAGATTTGAAGTCAATGAAGATGATAATGGTTCGTTTTCCACATCTGATCCTTTCCTCCACCAGTTGACAAATGGTGAATATTTGATCGGTGGAGTCACAATATGGCCTAAATCCTGCTTGCTCTTCTTGGCTGGTCTGTTCACGATGTTCCTGCAGCCTTGATTGTATGATCTTCATGAAAACCTTGCCAACGATTGAAAGGAGGCTGATGCTGTGGTACCTCTTACATTCACGGCTATCGCCTTTCTTTAGGATTGGCATGCTGATGGCTTTCTTCCATGCTGATGGAACTCGTTCCATGCACTAGATGAATGTTAGAAGGACGTGAAGCCATTGCAGCAGGATGCCTCCCCAGCTTTTATCATTTCGGTAGTGACTTGGTCCACTCTGAGTGTCTTTCTGTTCTTCAATGATGTTATTGTACACTTCACTTTATTGACTGCTGGCTCACCTTTGAGGAATGAATTCTCTGGCAGGTCGATGAGTGTTGGCTCTGGTGGTGGTCCCTGGGGCGGATCATGGATGTATAACTGTTGGAAGAATTCTTTCCAGCATTGCAGGTGTTCATCAGGGGAGCTCACGAAGGTGCCATCTGCTTTCTTTATGTTGTCATTGTTTGACTTGGTTTTGCAACTCAGTCTCCTAAGGGTCTGATACAGAGTCCGGTAATCATGCCTGGATGCTGCTTCTTCCAATTCAGCTCCGACACCATTCTAGTAGGCTTTTCTTTCCACCTTCATCTTGTCTGGTCTGCTTGAAGTCAACATATTTGATTCATTTCTGTTTAAACAGAAGATACAGGCACTCGTCCAAAAACCATGGCTGTGTCTGATAACAGATGGGTGGGCACATAGGGGTGGCACATTCCAGGATAGATTCCAATATCTGCTTTTCTTCTGCATCAACATCATCCAATGGTTTGAGTGCTAAAAATTTGTTGGATAGGGCAATTTGGAATTCTTGTCTGAGTGGAGGATCCCTCAGAGAAGCCCAGTTCAGTTTGGCTGGTGGAGGTGACTTGCGCTTTGTCCGTTGTAATTGCAGCTGTACCTTGGTACAGACAAGGTAGTAGTCAGATCCACAGTCATGCCCCCTCATTGCATGTATATCTTTAAGCGATGATTGGAATCGAGAGCTGATCAAGATGTAGTCCAGGATGGCCGAGTCTTCACCAGATGGGTTTGCGCTATGTAAACTGGTGCTTGTGAGGGTGTTGAAAGTGACTATTTCCCACTACCAGGTTGTTTGACACAGCGAAGGACAGCAGGTGCAGTCCATTGTCACTGATCACACCATGACCAAAACTACCCAGCATTTCTTATTTTATTTATTTATTTATTTAACTGTATTTATATCCCGCTTTTCACCAGGTCAAAGCGGTTTAACAAAGAAAGGGGGGGAGGACAGTAATCAGTTCACAGAGAGGGGGGGCCGTCACCAGGGGGGTCAACATTGATGATCTGAACAGAAAGTAATGACTAGTTACTGAACAGAAAGTCCCATCTAGTCCTGTCCACATCGGTATGAGCATTGAAATTTCCCGCCAGAATGATCAACTCTGTCTGCAGGACTGAATCCAGCGTGTGTTGAAGTTGGTTGTCGAAGTTGTTCTTGGCCGAATCTGTGCTGATTTCTGTTGGAGCATAGGTGGACAGAATATGGGTCTTAACTGTGCCGTCGATGGTAAGATCTGCCAAATGATTTAATTTAATTTAATTTAATTAACAGTCGCTTATATACCGCACCTTCCAGAGATCAGATGCAGTTTACATTTAACAACAATATAACAGGCTGTTGTCTGTTTTACAATGAACTTCTGAAACAGTGTAACTATTATACAACAAAACAGTCAGTAATCGTTTACAAGGAACGTCTTAAAACAAAGGAAAGTTGTGAAATAACAAACATTTTGAGAACTATATACAAAATTGGGATATGTGTGCCTTACATAAGACGTATAAAAACTTTATAAATTTCTAAACTAGTGAAAATCTTAGCAGTGAGCAGTCCTAGGTCATGTCAATTTTTTGTCACTCTGTCAAACAGTGTTGTTATCCGTTTTCTTGTTGGGAGGGGGAGTTTGTTGATAGCCCGTAGTGTGCCTTAAACAGATGTGTTTTTAGATTCTTACGGCTCTCTTTGATCTCAATTATTGATCTGATTTCCTCTGGGAGGTCATTCCAGATAATGGGGGCCACATGGGAAAATGCTTTTTTGTTTGTTGTCTTTTTAGCTTTTATGTATTCTTTTGGGGTCCTTAATTTGTTTGTTTGGTCTCTTCTGTGTTGATTATTGGTTGATTCTTTAGATATGAGATTTTTTAGGGTCGGTGGGACCATATTGTTTAGAGCCTTGAAGGTTGTTGTTAGTGTTTTGTATAGGATTCTGCTTTGTATTGGTAGCCAATGAAGATTTGCCAGTATAGGTGTTATGTGATGAAATGGTGGGATCCGATATTGGTTGGAAGGCAATTACACTTCTGGCAGCCCATCTGTCCACCATAAAGCCGATGCCAGCTTCTTTTTTTCTGCCACCAAAGTAGAATAGCATCATTGTTTCATCAATAGTTGGCTCCCCAACTGATGGTCATATTTGTCAAGAAGATTGTATGCCGACAGTATTACAGTCTTTATTGTGTCTGATTGAGGTCCTCATTTTGTTGCCAGATTCTGGAAGGCCTTTTGCCAGAATTTGGATATCATGCTCCAGGTTTTCTCTGAGCACCATCTAAAATCTAATAGCCTGTTTACTGTTTGAACAATTGATTTGCATGTTGTTTCTTGCAGTAGCTTCTGATCAAGAGCTATTAAAACTTATTTGAGACTTTATATGACCCTTGTGTTATGTTTTGTCAAAACATGGCCATGTTTGGTCTTTGGTCATAAATAAATTGTCTGCTGTCACCCCTTATATGTTGGTGTTAGCTTGTGTGAATCATGTGACAACTACATTTTCTGTGGAGGCTGGTTCCTTCTTTGTGTTGATGAGAGTGCTGGTGTAACAAAAGAAATTCATGGACAGGCCAGGACCTCAATTCAATGAGGGTGATAAAGTTTAGTTGTCCATAAGGAATATACACTTGAAACTCCCATGTAGTAAACTAGGTCCTAGATTTACTGGACCTTATGCTATCACAGAAATAATGAATCCAATGTGCATCTGCAGCTTCCTAGTTCCTGAAGATACCCTCCACTTCCATGTGGTCCATTTGCTCAGCAAGGGGGTTCCCTGAATCCAATTCTGGTGAGTGGACAGCTAGAATTTTAGATGAAGGAGATTCTGGATTTTAGAATATTCTACTAGAAAAGGCAACACGTAATGCACAGGAAAGTGTTTAGTGTAGAGGAGAGGTGCTGGGTAGATTTGACTGACATTCATGCCCCTGCCCTCCTGAAGACATTTTTGGCCAGTGTTGTGTGGGTCATCTCTAGGCTGCCCCTGAGAGGAAAGGTAATGTGAGGTTTTGTCAGCAACCTGCAGATGCCTCAGTTCCCAAAACAACCTTGCCCAAATGAACCTCTGATCTCCAGCCGTCAAGTGTCAGTAGATTCCACTTGGCTGGCTAATTTAACTTGCGTTGTGCCTGCTGCTTCTTTTCAGAGGCCATCTTATTCCTGTGTGGAATCTGTATCTAAATCCAGCCTTGGCTAGACCTCTTTGCCAGAGCTTGGTTTATAGTCTGCTAGAGAGGAAGCAGTGACCCAGTCTCCTTCCCCTCTTGGTAGCTTTTGTTTCTGGTTTTTCTAGGCAGTGCATTAGGCACCTAGCTTTCAGTTAAGTTCCTTGCTGTCATGCCCTGAAGAACATGTAGGCGGGCTTGAAATGCTGAGGTCACCTGATGGATGGAAAATCAAGTGCCCTGTATGTGTGATCCCCAATCTTCTCCCTTCAAACAAACAGCTGCAAGCCCCCCCCCTTATCATCCCCTCTTTACTTTCCTCACCTTTCCTGCCATCTTGTCATCTACCCTATCATCCACTCTTTGCTTCAACATTTTCTTCCTCTTATTCAGCTATCTCCTCTCTCTCTGAAAGAACCTCATCCTCATTACTGCTGTGCTGCCTCCTCTCTGCCCTGCCTTCTTCTTCTTTCATCTGGGGATATGAATTCCAACCCTGGCCCCCCTAGATTATTTTCACTTTCCCACGGCAGATCACATGCAACTCTTCAAATCTTATTCATATTTCTTTCCTTTCTCCTGCCTCTCTCCCTTTCTCATGAGCCTTGTGAAATGCACACTCCATCTCAAATAAACTTGCCTTTATTCAAGACCTCTTTATCTCTAATACTCTCCATCTTCTTCCTCTGGCTTCTCCCTGATGACTCAGCTTCATTCGCTGCCCTCTGTCATGGTGGCTACCAATTCTCCCATTAGCCATGGTGATGTTGTTGGGTTTCTACTCTCTCCTTCTTGCCAGTTTCAATCCCTGCTTCTGCCTCAGTCTCACTCCTTTTCCTCCTTTTGAAGACCACTCCATCTGCCTTTTTTCTCCACTACCTCTCCAGACAGCAGTCATTTATCGACCCCCTGACAAGTCCACTTCTAACTTTCACATTGACTTTGACTCATGGCTTGCTTTCTTTCTGGATTCATCTTCTCCCTCCCTTATACTCAGGGATTTTAACATTCATGTTGATTACCCCTCTGACCCTAATGCTTTAAATCTCCTTTTGCTTGCCTCCTCATCCAACCTCCAGCTGTGCTCTATCACGCCTATTCACCAGCATGGCCACTGCCTTGACCTTGTCTTCTTCTCTAACTGCTTACTCTCAAACCTCTGTACCTCAGCTCTTCCTTTATCTGACCATCATCTACTCAACTTTAGACTATGGTAACATAACACTTGCTGTATCACTAGATCTTTCAGCAGCAGTTGATATAGTTGATCATTTCATCCTCCTCAGTTGTTTGACAGACGTTGATATCTCTGGTTCAGTGTTCAACTGGTTTGCTTGATTTCTTTCAGAGCATTCTTTTCAGGTACTCGCTAATCTGTCTATTCTACTACTACTACTACTACTGAGCATTTGTGTAGCGCTACAAGACTTATGCAGCGCTGCACAGACATATGTAGAAGACAGTCCCTGCTCATCAGAGTTTAAAATCTAGTCAATAAAGTAGCTGTAAACATGGAATACATCTAGGGGGAATGGTAAGGAAACACAAAGGAGACCAGGTGAGTCAAGATTTGAAAGCGACAGCAAAGAGGTGAGTTTTCAGCTTGGATTTAAAAAGGGTCAGAGAAGGTGCCTGACGTACAGACTCAGTTTGTTCCAGGCATAAGAAGCAGCAAGGTGGAAGGAGCAAAGTCTGGAGTTAGCAATAGAGGAAAAGGACACAGATAGAAGCGATTTGCCAGAAGAGCGGAGTTCCCGAGGAGGGGTATAGGGAGAGATAAGAGAGGAAAGGTAGTGAGAAGCTGCAGAGTGAATGCACTTATAGGTCAGCAGGAGAAGTTTGAACTGGATGCAGAAACAGATAGAGAGCCAATGAAGTGACTTGAGAAGAGGGGTAATATGAGTGAAGGATTAGCTTCGCAGCAGTTTTGAACAGGTTGAAGGGGAGACAGATGATTCAGAGGGAGACCAGCAAGGAGTAGGGTACAATAATCAAGACACTCTATCTCTCCCCTGTGGAGTTCCATAGGGTTCTATTCTAGCCCCAATGCTTTTCAATATCTTTCTTAGTCCACTTGCCACCTCGGTTCAAGATTTTAATGTCAGTGCCTATTATTATGCTGATGATATCTTGCTTCTCTATCATCTGAACTCTCTTAGGCCTGACTTCTCTTTGGCCAGTCAAACACTAAACCATATCCTGCTCTCCACTAACTGACTCAAACTAAACCCCATAAAAAATCCACTATTTGGTTCACTGGAGGCTCTTCACCCCCATCCTTCATGCCTTCCATTGACAGCTCACCTGTTTAAACCACCTCTACCCTGAAATATCTTGCTAATGTATTGGATTATGACTTGTCATTTTTGGCAGCACATAAACTCCATAATCAAAAAGTCATTCTCTGTGTTGCGTCAGTATCAATCTGTGTACCCTTTTCTTGACTCATCCACTCTAGCTTCCCTTCTACTCACCTGCATCATAAGCTGTCTGGACTACTGTAATTCTGTCTATGCAGGTATACCTCGGTCTTCCCTAAAACGTCTCCAAGCAGTCCAGAATACAGCCATCTGTGTACTTTCCTTTGCAGGAAAATTTGACCATGGTACCCCACTTTTGAAACACCATCATTGGCTATCAGTATCAGTCTGGTTTCAATATAAGTTACTGACCATCGTGCACAAAGGTCTCTCAACCGGCTTTCCTGCTTATTTGTCCTCTTCTCCAGGGCCGGATTTACCTATACGCCCATTACGCCGTGGCGTAGGGCCCACAGCTGGCAAGGGCCCACAAAAATCGAACAAATTAGCTTTTTTAAAAAATAAAATTAAAAAAAAAACTGCTGGCTGCCGCCGCGGGGCCCCCTCTGCTGCCGCGGCAGCATGGACTGACCCGCGGGGCCCCCTCTGCAAGCTGAATCAATCGGTCCATCCGTCCCTCCCTCTGTGCAAGCTTTGAGAGGCACGAAGGGAGAGTGTCTCCCTCGCGTCTCTGTTAAGCCCGCAGGGGCTGATGGGAAATTTCCCATCAGCCCCTGCGGGCTTAACAGAGACACGAGGGAGACACTCTCCCTTCGCGCCTCTCAAAGCCTGCACGGAGGGAGGGAGGGACAGACGGACCGATTGATTCAGCTTGCAGAGGGGGCCCCGCGGGTCAGTCCATGCTGCCGCGGCAGCAGAGGGGGCCCCGCGGCGGCAGCCAGCAGTTTTTTTTAAAAATTAAATTTTACTTTAGGCCGATGGGGGGGGGGGGGGGTAGGACTGGTAATGGGCTATTGGGGGGGCTGGGGCTGGGACTGGAAATGGGCTGATGGGGGCTGTCTGGTAATGGGCTATGGGGGGGCTAGGACTGGAAATGGGCTGGGGGGGTTAAGACTGGAGGTGGGCTGATGGGGTTAGGACTGGTAATGGGCTGTGGGCTGTTGGGGGGGTTAGAACTGGTAATGGGCTTTGGGGGGGTTAAGACTGGTAATGGGCTGTGGGCTGATGGGGGCTGTCTGGTAATGGGCTATGGGGGGGCTAGGACTGGAAATGGGCTGGGGGGTTAAGACTGGAGGTGGGCTGATGGGGTTAGGACTGGTAATGGCCTGTGGGCTGTTGGGGGGGTTTAGAACTGGTAATGGGCTTTGGGGGGGTTAAGACTGGTAATGGGCTGTGGGCTGATGGGGGGCTAGGACTGGTATTGGGTTGGGGGGTTGCTAGGACTGGAAATGGGCTGATAGGTGGCTAGGACTGGAAATGGGCTGATGCAGGGACTAGAAGGGAATGGATGCTGGGTGAGGCTGGAACTTGAAGGGAGCTGATGTTGGGGGAGGATTAGAATGGGATGGGGCTGGAAGAGTAAAATGGAGAAGGGAAAAATATTTTGTGTGGGAGGGATAAAAAATCTACAATTGGCCGGGTATTGGGAGAGTAAGTGGGGATTGAGGATGGAGGGGTAAAATTTGAGTGGATGAAATAGGAATGAGGAAAGAGCAAAAGGAGAAAGATTAGTATGTTAAAGCAGATGTAGAGAGAGAATGGAAAAAAACTAGAAGAGAGAAGAAAGGACAAATGGACAGCAGACGATGGAGAGTTAGCAGAAGACACGAAGAAACCAGAAGAAAGTGGCTGGAGCAATTGCAGCTGAAAAAAATGCACAAAAGGTAGATAAATATCTCTTTATTTTGAATTGACATCATTAACTCTGCGCTTTGTTTAGTACAAGAGCAAATTAATGTATAGTTTTATTTCTACAGTGTTGTACATTCCAAATTTGGCTTTTGGGATTCCCAGTTTAATTATTGTCTTCCTGTTTCTAAATTGTGATTACTTGTTTGGTGATGGTCTATGTTCTGCATGTGTAACTGAGCTGAGGTGTTCTGTTTATATAATTCCTATTTGACATTGCCACTTGTTCTCTTTCCCCAGTAGGTCATGTATTGTTGTTCTCTGAAATGTATTGGTTTAATATTTGCAGTGTTGCCTTTTGATTGGTAGAGTATGGTGCTTTGTGAGTCCTGGTAGTGCTGTTAGGATACGGCGGGTTTGCTATGGGTTCTAAATGGGCAGTGTTTGTAGTAGTTCCTAATGTGTCTGGCAGTTGGCACTGGATTATAGTAATGTAGAAATCTTTTAGTCTTTCTTTATCCATACACTCATTAAGAGGCACGTTTACTAAAAGTTAGTATATGGTAAGATTATGCAAATATTTATGCAAATGAGGCCCCACACCCCCCCTTGGGCACCCCTGCTGGG
This sequence comes from Ichthyophis bannanicus, assembly GCA_033557465.1. Classification (NCBI taxonomy): domain Eukaryota; kingdom Metazoa; phylum Chordata; class Amphibia; order Gymnophiona; family Ichthyophiidae; genus Ichthyophis; species Ichthyophis bannanicus. The sequence goes on along the minus strand of CM066041.1, from coordinate 223,898,103 downwards.
GGCCCACAATTTTTGTTGGCGTAGGGCCTCACTCAAGGTAAATCCGGCCCTGCTCTTCTCTTATATTTTATTGCCTGGTCTGTGTCCTTCACTTGCTTCACGATAATAAGTTACACATTCACCCTCCAAATTAGCATGCTTAGAGTCTACATGCCGTTCAGCATTCTAATTTTATGTACCCATACTATGAAATTCCCTGCCTCGGTCCCTTTGTCTTGAACTCTCCTTTGCCTTTTTTCAGGCTCAGCTTAAAACTTACCTCTTTTCCCGGGCTTTTGGAGCCTAGGTTGTCTGGAACACAAACTAATTCTTCTCTGCCCCCCTTCTTCTGATGAAACCTTTCATGCTATTGATTTCTTGTTTCTACTTTCCTGTTAATTTATGGCGTTCCTTTCTTTCTTCTGTTATTTTAAAGTTGTATTTGTAAACCACTTTGCCTTTTCACAGAAAAGTCCAGAAGATTACACTTAAATTCCCCATTAGGTCATCGCCATCCCTTCTTCACTCCCAGCTCCTCCCCTCAACCTCTCCCACCCTTTCTTCCTTTTCTAAAATTTCTGAGGAGGAAACCACATATCTTCTCTTTTCCTCCAACTTCACTACCTGCTCCTCTGACCCTATTCTCACCTGTCTCCTAAGCTGCATCTCCTCTGCTGTCATCTCTTCCATTTGTCATATCCTCAACCTATTGCTTTCCACTGCAGCTGTTCCTGCAGCCTTCAAGCATACTGTGGTTACACCTCTACTCAAGAAACCCCACTAGACCCTACCTGTCCTTCTAATTATCCACTCATCTCCCTCCTTTCCTTTATTTCTAAACTACTTGAACATGCAGTTCACTAACAGTGTCTTGACTTTCTTTCTTCTCAAAGATGTCTGGATCTATTGCAAACTGGCTTTCATCCTTTACATTCTACTGAAATGGCTCTTGCCAAAGTCTCCAGTGACTTGTTCCTGGCCAAATCCAGGGGTCATTACTTTATCCTCATCCTTCTTGACCTTTCTGCTGCTTTTTGACACTGTCCACCACTACCTTTTCCTCAATACCTTGTCCTCATTTGGTTTTAAGGGCTCTGTTCTATCCTGATTCTCTTCCTATCTCTCCCACCACACTTTTACTGTTCATTTTGGTGGATCCTCCTATTTTGCTATCCTGCTCTAACTTGGTGTACCCAAGGGTCTGTCTTGGATATGCTTTTGGTGGTATGCGGGAAGCCAACTTCCTTTGAATCAAGGATACAGTGGTCTGAAGTCCTGTAAGATAAGCAGAAAACAGGACCACTCCTTTTCTCTCTCAATACCCATTCCCTTGGTTCGCTCATCTCCTCCCATGGTTTTCAGTATCATCTTTATGCTGATGACTCTCAGTTCTACCCCTCTACACTTGAAATCTCTCTGGGAATCCAGGCCCATATCTCTGCCTGCCTATCTGACAATACTGTCTGGATGTCTCACCATTTTAAATTGAACATGGCCAAAACTGGACTTCTTATCTTTCTCCCTAAACCCATCTCCCCCTTCCTCCTTTCTCTATTTCTGTTGATGATGCTCTATTCCTCCCTGCAAATTTAGGGTCATCTTTGACTTCTCCCTCTCTTTCTCCATACACATCCAACTGATAGCTAAAACCTGTCATTTCTTTCTCTATAACATCAGCAAAATTTGTCCGTTCCTTTCTGAACACACTACTAAGACACTTATCCACAGTCCTCTTTTTTCCTTTAGTCACATCCCATCTAAACTATTGCAACTTCCTCCTTGCTTGTCTCCCTCTGAATCATCTCTATCCCCTTCAATTGACTCAAAACTCAGCTGCACTGCTAATCTTCCACCAGTCTCACTATGCTCACATAACCCCTCTTATCAAGTCACATCATTGGCTCCACATCCATTTCCATATCCAGTTCATACTTCTCCTACTGACCTATAATGCATTCATTCTGCTGCTCCTCACTACCTTTCCTCTTTTTTCTCTCCCTACACTGCTGCCCAGGAATTCCACTCTTCTGGCAGATCACTTTTGTCTTTGCCCTTCTCTTCCACTACCAACTCCAGACTTCAATTCTTCCACTTTGCTGCCCCTTATACCTGGAATAAGCTACCTGAGTCTGTATGTCAAGCTTCATCCTTGTCCCTTTGCAAATACAGGCTAAAAACATTTGGATCTTGATCTGTGTAGTCTCCTGCTCTCCAATTATGTGTTTTCGTACCATTCCCCTTGACATATCCTAGTCCCCAGCTGTTCTGTTGTCTGTCTTGACTAGACTGTAAGCTCTGATGAGCAGGAACCATCTCTTAAATGTCTCTGTACAGTGCTGCGTCTGCCTTGTGGTGCTATACAAATGATCAGTAGTAGTAGTAGTAGGTGGGTAGGTGTGTGGCTGCAGTCTGTTCTTGACTGCTAAGAAGTAGTCTGCATACCTAGGCTTATGAGATGCTACATGGATTCAGCAGCATTGAACAGAGAGAGGCACTGGATTTATTGTCTGAGCTCTGATCATTAAGAGGAAATAAATACCTTTGGAATGCTTCAGTGAGCCCCTGTACCTTGCTGAGTAGCAAGCTGGCCTGTCATAAATTGCAAGGGTCTGAGACCTTTTGCCAATAGGTCTTTCATGCCAATACCTAAAGGATATATTTGGATTCTCTAATTTGGATCCTTGAATTCTGATAAGGACCAATCACCTATGGAAACATAAACCATATTTGTTTAATGATGGGCAAGAACAATAAAACAAAACTGAAACCAAAGGACTGCTTTTTGCCTGTCATAAGACCTTCTACTCTCTCTCTCTCTCTTTTCTATCTGTAAAGTTCCTCTCTCTCTCTCTCTCACTCTCTTAGGCCGGCTTGCTGGGAATTTTGTTAGCTAAAGCTTCCATTACTATTCTCTGCATGCATTCTTAAAAGATGGTGGCAATCACAAAAGAAGCAGCGAGGACATCATACCTCTAGAAATTATCCACAGACCTTAGTGAGACTGCCTGTATTTCATTTTTAAAAGGGAATAATTAGATAATGGAGATATTTTTCTATAGCAAGTGGGAATTGTGTAGAAAGAATGATTTCATTTAATGCTGGGACTGTGAATTTGTAAATAGACAATAAACTACCAGAACTGTACTAACTCTATTGGTATACCCTCCTAAACCTGTCTGAATGAAAACAAAGGTCAGAACTCTGAAATCTTTCACAAAAATCCTTATTAGAAACATTGATTTGTGCAATTCGATGCTGGTAATCCAAAGTGAGAATCCATAAAGTTAGACCCTAAATTATTGCCCTCTACAAGTGAGTTTTCTCTTTCAAGGCAGCACAGGAGCTGCCAGAATGGAGGTGGGTCTGCTCTAGCATGTCTCTGAGAGCTTCCTCTATACCTCTCTGTCTGTCTCAGCTCCTTCAGGTCTACCACTCTAGTCTTCGGAGATCAGACTCATTCTCTGAGAGACCTGAATTCTTTACAAGCAGTCAGTGGTATAAAATTAACTCAAGAAACATAGAAACATGTCTGCCTTTCCATATCAACAACTATAACATAAGAACCTAAGATATGCCATACTGGGTCAGACCAAGGTCCATCAAGCCCAGTATCCTGTTTCCAACAGTGGCCAATCTAGGTCATACGTACCTAGCAGTTTCCCCAAAAGACACAGGTTCCATAATGCTTGTACTGGGTCAAGCATTGATATCCTGGGTCCCTTCTTAATAATGGTTTATGGACCTTTCCTCCAGGAACTTGTCCAAACCTTTTTTAAACCCAGCTACACTAACAGCCTTTACTACATCCTCCGGTAACAAATTCCAGAGTTTGATTACACGTTGAGTGAAAAAATATTTTCATTTATTAGTCTTAAATAGTTTACCCTGTAGCTTCATTGCATGTCCCCTAGTCTTTCTATATTCTGATAACGTAAACAATCGATCTACGTTTACCCGTTCCACTCCGTTCATTAATTTATAGACTTCTATCATATCTCCCCTCAGCCGTCTCTTTTCCAGGTTAAAGAGCCCTAACCTTTTTAGCCTTTCTTCATAGGAGTATCCTTCCATCCCCTTTACCATTTTGGTGGCTCTTCTCTGAACCTTTTCTAATAACGCTATATCCTTTTTAAGATACGGTGACCAGAATTGTACACAATATTCAAGGTGCGTTCTCACCATGGAACGATATAGAGGCATTATAGTATCTTTTGTTTTATTTTCCATACCTTTCCTTATGATACCTAGCATTCTATTTGCTCTCTTGGCCGCCACTGCACACTGGGCCGAGGGTTTTAACATGGTATCCACAATGACGCCTAAATCTTTTTCCTAGGTGGTAGTTCCTAATGTGGAACCTTGCATCGTGTAACCATAGTTTGGGTTGTTCTTCCCTAGGTGCATAACTTTACACTTGTCCACATTAAATTTCATCTGCCATTTTGATGCCCAGTCTTCCAATTTATAAGATCCTCTTGCAATTTTTCACAATCCTCTTGGGTTTTAACAACTTTTAAAAGTTTTGTGTCATCCGCAAATTTGATAACCTAACTCGTTATTCCACTTTCCAGGTCATTTTTGAATATGTCAAAAAGCAGTGGACCCAGCACAGATCCCTGGGGATCACCACTATTTACCTTTCTCCATTGGGAAAATTGGCCATTTAACCCTACCCTCTGCTTTCTATCTTTTAACCAGTTCCTGATCCACAGTAGTACACTGCCTCCTATCCCATGACTCTTTAGTTTTTTTTTTTTAATTTTAATTTTTATTCAAATTTTCAAATACATTCAGTCAACAAACTTGAATGATGGAAAAATGGTAACAGGAAAGAAAATAGAATAATCCCATAAAAGGGATAACAAACAAAATAATTACATTAGTATACCAAAATTAGCCCACAATTATATGGTTGAGAGAGAGGCCACAGGAAAATATATTATGTCAAACATAGGAAATAAAGAAAAAACAGGCGGTGTAAGACTTATGCGTCAACCATACGAGACGATAAATCCCCAACTGATCCCTCCCTAACCATCAGAAATTCCAGGAGCTGACGAGGTTCAAAAAACATATATAATTTATCTTTGTATGTAACACAGCATCTAGAAGGAAATTTCAACAAAAATGTCCCACCGAGGGAAAGTACTCTGGGCTTAAGTCCCAGAAATTCTTTCCTCCTCAGCTGGATACCTCTAGCTAAGTCAGGAAAAATACGCACATATGAACCCAGAAACTGCTCACTGAAATTCCGAAAATACAAACGAAGAATCAACACTTTATCTGTCTCAAGAGCCAATGTAATAAGGAGGGTAGTAAGGGCAGTGACCACCTCCAGAGAGCTTTCCAGAAACCCCGTAAGATCCCCAGGAGCCCCTTGTTGAACATTATTACCTCCCTGAGAGCCCCCACCCATGGATAAATACTGAACTCTAGTCAATGGAGGTAGATCATCTCTGGAGATTTTTAAAACCTCCATAAACACATTCCGATCTTTCACATGGGCAAGGTTTAACTCACGAAGCTGCTCAAGGTCACTACTCAGCTTTTCCATTTTCCCCTCCTGTTCCTTTTGAGCATTCGAGATTACTAATAAATCATGCTTTAATGTCTTAAATTCAATATTCATACAGGAAACAACTGTTTATAAGGAGGCGTTCATTGCGGAGATAGCATCCCATAGCACATCAAGTGTAACTTTTTCAGGTCTCACCAAAACGCCGGCACCAGCATTGATTGTCAGGGCCAATTTCTCCTGGGTAGGACCAGCAACCCTCCTCCACTCTGTTTCAGATCTTCCCCCAACTTCCAGGGACCCATTTGGAGCAAATTCATCAGCTGTAGGTCCCTCCTCCGCACCTAGCTTCGACGTGCTAGTCTTCACGCCGACTGGCGCTTAACCGCAACCGGCAAAATCGCTTCTGGGGCACGGCGGGGGGGGGGGCCCGTTGCTCCGGGGACAAAAAAACCCCGGATGTGCTCAGGTCCACAGATCCCTGCGGGCCTGCCGAAGACACTGCTCGATCCCCCGAAGCGGAGAACCCACACATCTGAAGAGATTTTTGCACCGTAATAGAAGAGCAAGCATCTCCGGAGGGCAGGTAAGCCTGCTTCCGTTTCCTCCTGCCCATGTCGGCTTCTGGGGGAAACGCCAACGGATCCAAAACTCCTCAGAAATCAGACCTCCGACCGGGAGATAGACGCCGCCGCCATCTTGTCTCTCTCCCCATGACTCTTTAGTTTTGCCAAAAGTCTCTGATGAGGGACCTTGTCAAAGGCTTTCTGAAAGTACAGATACACTATATCAACCAACTCACCTTTGTCCACCTGTTTATTCACAGCTTCAAAAAAACATAACAGATTAGTAAGACAAGATCTTCCTTGTCTAAAGCCATGCTGGCTGTCTCCAATTAGGCCATGACTATCTACATGCTGAGTAATTTTATTCTTTATGATGGTTTCTACCATTTTTCCCAGTACTGACGTCAGGCTCACCGTTCTGAAGTTTCCCAGATCACCTCTGGAACCCTTTTTAAACCCTTTTTTCCTTTAGAGATTCTCTGTGTTTGTCACATGCTTTTTTTGAATTCAGATATTGTCCTTGTCTCTATTGCCTCCATTGGAAGACTATTCTACACATCTACCACTCTTTCCGTAAAGAAATATTTCTGCATATTACTCCTGAGTCTATCCCCTTTCATCCTCATCCTATGTCCCCTCATAGCACAGCTTGCCTCAATCGAAAAGGCTCTCCTCCTATGCATTTATGCCACAGAGGTATTTAAATGTCTCAATCATATCATCTCTATCCTGCCTTTCCTCTAAAATGGTTAGTGGTCTTCATTATAAAGCATATGAGGACAGACTTAAGGATCTTAAAGTATACATATTAAGATCCTTAAGTCTGTCTTAATATGCTTTATAATGAAGACCACTAACCATTTTAGTAGCCATCCTCTACACCGACTCCAATCTGTTTGTATCCTTTTGAAGGTACAGTCTCCAGAACTGCACACAATACTGCAAATGAGGTTGCATCAAAGACTTATATAGAGGCCACTATCACCTTCTTTCTTCTGCTGGCCATTCCTCTCCCTGTGCACCCAAGTGTCCTTCTAGCTTTCGCCTTCACCTTTTCTACCTGTTTAGCTACTTTAAGATCATCAAACACAATCATGCCCAGGTTCCGCTCTTTTTTTGTGGATGAAATACTTCACCCCCTTGGATTGCTGCAGCCCAAATGCATGACCTTGCATTTTTTAACATTAAATCTCAGCTGCCAAATTTGAGGCCATTATGGGAGGAGTAGCCTAGTGGTTAGAACACTGGCTTGGTAACCAAGCAACCAGGGTTCAATTCCCACTAGCACTCCTTGTGGCCTTGGGCAAGTCACTTAACCCTCCATTGCCTCGGAAGAAAGGCCTGGCAATCTACTTCCGGTGACACTGCCAAGAAAACCCAGGAGAGCTTCTGGGTCGCCAGGAGTCAGGACTGACTCGAAGGCACCCATTTTTTTTTTTTTTTTTTAAGTTATCTACACCTTCCTAGGTGTCTACTCTATTGCAGATTTTGGTATCATCCACATAGAGGCAAACCTTACCCGGCAGCTCTTTTGCAATATCTCTATCTACACATTGTCACCACCTCCTGGCCGGGCGTATAGCCGGGCAGCAGGAGAGTGTCGCCTGGTTGCCCTTAGAATAAGTTTCCCCAAGATGGCTACCAGCTAAGGCTGCTGGGAGCTGTAGTTTGCTTATCCTGGCAGGCAAAGTAGTGTGACCACAAGTGGTTAGGCGAAACAGAGAATATTTATTTGTTCTTGGGTTTTACACCTCGCATCAAAAGTAACAGGGCTGAACAGAAAAACTGGATACTTCTCCAAAACAAAGGAATAAAGTTCACAACAACGTATTCATAGGTTGGTCAGCTTCAGCAATGGCTAACTTGGACACCGGAACTAGCTTACCAAGCTCAGGCTGCTAACTTCCTTACAGGCAAGTTACTTTCAACAGAAGACTGTTTCCTCACAGTTTCCTTCCATACACAATTATCTTCAAAATGTCCATTGAGTTTTCTTTCAGTTGTAAGCATTGAGGAGAAATAGCTTGGGTTAAAACTACCAACTATTTTCTCTGCTGTACCTTTCACTCAAATCAGCTTCCTTATTTTAAACATTCACTCATTCAGCTGTGCCTGGGGTTCAGCACACTTGCAGCTCATTTGTCCTACAATAAGTACATTGTATTTCTTCAGGACTATTCTCATAACCTTCACAGCAGCTTTCTATTTCCATTTCTTCCACAGAATCATTACAACACTCTTCAGAGGGTACCTGGCTGTAGAGCTTACTATGCTGCTTCTGCAGCAATTCGTTTAACTTTTCTAGTAATATTTTTTTCTGCTCTATTTCCTCATAGAGCCTTTGGTCAGGGAATGCAGACAAGCTATTCTCCCTATTTCTACCAGTTAGCTGGCTAGCTGAATTGGTCCCTCCAGTAGGAACTAACTCCTTCCATTTTCTCCTGTGCAGGGATTCTGGAACAATCACTTGCCTGAATTCTGGGCCTCTTAGTTGCTCCCCTCCTTCCTGCTCACAGCCATGCTGCCTTCTCTCTGGAGAGCTTGTTTCCCTTGTAGCACTTTTCCTCTTGGCTGTGTTTGCCTTGGACCTGCTCTTCCCAGATCCCACAGCTCGTCTCTGCTCTTGGGGCCAGCACTCCTCGTGCTTCCTTGAGCTCCTTGCTTATTCCCTTGAGCTCCTCTCGTTCTCCTTCCTGCTGTGTTCCTCTCTGCTGTGCTTGTGCCTTGGCCCGTGCTTGTCCTCGAGCCCCTCTCTGCTGTGCCAGTCCTCGTGCCCCCTGCTGTGCTAACTGACTGTTCAAACTCAGCAGTTTTAAACTTATCTTTGCTAGGGACCACACCCTTCTCCCAGCACACGTGGGAGCTGCTAGGCTTCACTCTAGCCCTGATGTGCTGAAGTGGGCGGGGCTTGATGCTGGCTGTGCTCTGACTCAGAGGTTCTTGGTTGCCTGGGAAACCCTGAATGCTAGCACTTTTAAAGGAACAGGGTTCACTTTTCTGCCATTCCATTTCCTCTGAACTGCCTTCGTCATCACAACATTTATGTAAATAACTATCTACCCTTCCTCGCACCCAGACTATTTATACTCCTTTGCCTACCCTTGTCTATGTAATGAGTTTTCTTTCATTGCATTACCTCCCCTGCTTTTTTACCTTAGTAAATTATAACCCATGCCTATTATACCCTTGTTCATTGTACCTTAATTAATTGTAATTCATGCCTATTATACCCTTGTTCATTGTCAGGGGCGGCCCAAGGGGGGTGCGGGGCCATGTGCGGAGACTCAGTGTGGGCCTTATTTGCATAAATATTTGCATAATGTTACCATACACTAACTTTTAGTAAACATGCCTCTTAATGAGTGTATGGATAAAGAAAGACTAAAAGATTTCTACATTACTATAATCCAGTGCCAACCGCCAGGCACATTAGGAACTACTACAAACACTGCCCATTTAGAACCCATAGCAAACCCACCGTATCCTAACAGCACTACCAGGACTCACAAAGCTCCATACCCTACCTATCAAAAGGCAACACTGCAAATATTAAACCAATACATTTCAGAGAATAACAATTTATTTAACAGGACGTATATCCTGCCAATACATGACCTACTGGGGAAAGAGAACAAGTGGCAATGTCAAATAGGAATTACATAAACAGAATACCTCAGCTCAGTTATACATGCAGAACATAGACCATCACCAAACAAGGAATCACAATTTAGAAACAGGAAGACAATAATTAAACTGGGAACCCAAAAAACCAAACTTGGAATGTACAACAACACTGTAGAAATAAAACTAAGTTAATTTTCTCTTCTAGTAAACAAAGCGCAGACATTAATGATGCACATTTCCCAGAACTGACATATTCCAGTTAATAAATTCAAAATAAAGAGATATTTTTCTACCTTTTGTGCATTTTTTTCAGTTGCAATTGCTCCAGCCACTTTCTTCTGGTTTCTTCGTGTCTTCTGCTAACTCTCCATCGTCTGCTGTCCATTTGTCTTCTCTCTTCTATTTTTTTCCATTCTCTCTCTACATCTGCTTTAACATACTAATCTTTCTCCTTTTGCTCTTTCCTCATTCCTATTTCATCCACTCAAATTTTACCCCTCCATCCTTAATCCGCACTTACTCTCCCAATACCCGGCCAATTGTAGATTTGTCTTCCCTCCCACACAAAATATTTTTCCCCTCTCCATTTCACTCTCCCAGCTCCATCCCATTCTAATCCTCCCCCAACATCAGCTCCCTTCCAGTTCCAATCCTATAGTAGCCACACCATCAGCCCATTTCCAGTCCTAGCTCCCCCATCCATTTCCAGTCCTATCCGAGTCCCTTCATCAGCTCATTTCCAATCCCAGCCCCCCATCAGCCCATTTCTAGTCCTTTCCTAGCCCCACCATCAGCCCATGTCAAATCCTAGCTCCCCTCCACTCAGCCCATTTGCAATCCAAGCCCCCCCATGAGCCTACTTCCAGTTCTAGTCCCTCCATGAGTCCATTTCAATCCAAGCCACCGCCACAGCCCATTTCAAATCTTAGCAGCCCCCAACAGCCCATTTCCAGTCCTAGTCTAGCCCCTCTATCAGCCCATTTCCGGTCCTATCTCCCCCCCACTCAGCCTATTTCCAGTCCCAGCTCCCTCCCCTCAAAGCTCATTTCCATTCCAAGCCCTCCTCCCCATCAGCTATTTGCAGTTCAAGCCCCCCTTCCACTCAGCCCATTTCCAGTCCTAGGAACCTCCCCAGCCCATTACCAGTCCTAGCCCCCCCATAGCCCATTACCCGTCCTAAGCCCCCCATCAGCCCACTTCCAGTCCTAAGCCCCATCACCCCATTTTCAGTCTTAGCCCCCCATAGCCCATTACCAGTCCTACCCTCCCATCAGCCCACTTCCAGTCCTAAGCCCCCCATAGCCCATTACCAGTCCTAACCCCCCATCAGCCCACCTCCAGTCCTAACCCCCCCATCAGCCCATTTCCAGTCCTAGCCCCCCATAGCCCATTCCGCATATCACTCCTGAATCTATCCCCCTTCACCCTCATCCCATGTCCCCTCGTAGCAGAACTTGCTTTCAATTGCCTGTTTCCCATCAGCCCCAGCGGGCTTAACAGAGACATGAGAGAGAAACTCTCCCTTCGTGGCTCTGAAAGCCGATGCTGAGGGAGCTGATGCTGCAGGGAGGGGTCTGCCGGGCAGGGGATGCCCCGCGGGACGCTTGACGCTTGATTCTGCTGCTGCCACAGCGGCAGCGGCAGCAGCATCAGCCAGTTTTCTTTTTTTAAATCTACCTGGGCTAATACAGAATGTTGTTTGCGCGGGGCCCTGTGCAAACAACATTCTTGCTCAATGGACATAGTAACATAGTAAGTGACGGCAGATAAAGACCAGCATGGTCCATCTAGTCTGCCCAGCAAGATGGCAAGAGTAGGTGCACCTGTCGCTCTGTGCAGGCCAACCCTCCCCATGTTTTTGTTTCTGTTTAGGGGTGAACCCACCACTCCATGTAGGACACCCTTATTTGTTCAGATGCTATATAGTTCAGAAGTTAGATGGTACTGTTTATTTTGCTTTTATCCTGTTGCTGTAAAGGGATCCACTGTGTTTGTCCCATGCCGTTTTGAATTCCATCACCGTGTTTGCCCTCACCACTTCCATCGGGAGGGCATTCCAAGCATCCACCACCCTTTCAGTGAAGAAATATTTCCTGACATTGCCTTTCAATTTACCACCTTGCAGCTTCATGTTATGCCCTCTAGTTTTACAGCTTCCCCGTCTTTGGAAGAGGTTTGTTTGTTCATCATTTCTCTTTAAGTATTTAAAGGTCTGAATCATATCTCCCCTGTCCCTCCTCTCCTCCAAAGTGTACATATTTAAGTCTTCAAGTCTCTTCTCATAAGGCTTCTGACGCAGGCTCCAAATCATTTTGGTCGCCTTTCTCTGAACAGTTTCCAGTCTTTTTACATCTTTTGCAAGATATGGCCTCCAAAACTGAACACAGTATTCCAAGTGAGGCCTCACCAGTGACTTGTACAGTGGCATAAGTACCTCTTCCTTTCTGCTGGTAATCCCTCTTTGAATGCAGCCCAACATCCTCCTGGCTTTTGCCACCGCCTTGTCGCACTGTTTTGCCACCTTGAGATCATCAGAGATAATCACACCAAGGTCTTTCTCCTGAACCGTGCATACCAACCTCTCACCCCCTATTGTGTACTTTTCCCTTGGATTTCTGCTACCCAAGTGCATGACACTGCACTTTTTCACATTAAATCGTAGTTGCCAAGCATTAGACCAGTCTTCCAGCTTTTGTAGATCTTTCCTCATGTTATCCACTCCCTCTGGGGAGTCCACTCTGTTCCAAATTTTTGTGTCATCTGCAAAAAGACAGACTTTTCCATTCAGTCCTTCAGCAATATCACTCACAAATATATTGAACAGTGCCGGGCCCAGGACCGAACCCTGAGGCACCCCGCTAATCACCTTCCTCTCATCCGAGTGAGCTCCATGTACCATCACCCTCTGTTGTCTGTCAGTCAACCAATTTCTAATCCAGTTTTACTATCTTGGGACCCATCCCCAAGCTACTGAGTTTATTGACAAGCCTCCTATGAGGAACAGTATCAAAGGCTTTGCTGAAATCCAGATAGATGACATCCATTGCATGCCCCAGATCTAGTTCCTTGGTCACCCAATCAAAGAACTCAATCAGATTTGTTTGGCAAGACCGTCCTTCGGTAAAACCATGTTGCCTGGGATCTTGCAACCTGTTGGTTTTGAGAAAGTTCACTATTCGCTCTTTCAGGAGCGCCTCCATTACTTTTCCTGCCACCGAGGTAAGGCTCACGGGCCTGTAATTTGACACTTCTTCCCTGTCACCACTTTTGTGTAGAGGTACAACATTAGCCATTCTCCAGTCCTGAGGAACCACTCCTGTTTCCAAGGATCTGTTGAAGACATCCTTTAACGGTCCTGCAAGAACCTCTCTGAGCTCTTTCAGTATCCTGGGATGTATCCCATCTGGTCCCATGGCTTTGTCCACTTTCAGTTTAGCAAGTTGTTCTAACACCTCATCTTCTGTGAATGGTGTAGTATCTACTTCAGTCCTATTTTTATATTTGGGAGTCACAGCTGGTCCATCTCCAGAATCTTCTTTAGTAAAAACAGAGCAGAAGTATTTGTTTAGCAATTTCGCTTTTTCAGTGTCACTTTCCACGAGTCCTTTCCCAGCACTTCTGAGTCCTGCAATTCCAACTCTGATCTTCTTCCTTTCCTGAATATACCTGAAGAAAGTTTTGTTGCCACCCTTAACATCTTTAGCCATTTTTTCTTCTGCCTTTGATTTTGCTATCCTTATTACTCTTTTAGACTCTTTGAGTTGGATCCTGTATTCATTTCTGTGTTCTTCTGTTTGCAAGCTTTTGAATTTTGAAAAAGCTGTGTTTTTTGCCTATATTTGCGCAGCCACCTCTTTGGAAAACCAAATAGGTTTCCTTCTCCTCTTGTTTTTATTTATTTTTCTTACATATTAATCTGTTGCCCCTTTTATTGCCGCCTTTAGTTTAGTCCATTGCAATTCCACTTCCCTTATCTTCTTCCACCCCGTCATCTCCTCCTTTAAGTACTCGGCCATTTTATTGAAGTCAGTGTTTTTGAAGTTTAGGACTTTGAGCTTGCTATGATTGGCCTGTACCATGGCTTTTATCTCAAACCACACCGTGTGATGGTCGCTGTTGCTCACAAGGGCACTCACGCAGACATTCGACACGTTATCACTGTTGGTAAGCACTATATCCAGCGTTGAGCTTTCCCTGGTTGGTTCCATCACCATTTGTCTAAGTAATGCATCTTGGAGAGCATCCACAATTTTTTTGCTTCTTTCCAGATGTGCAGAAGGAGTAATCCAATCCACATCAGGTAGATTAAAGTCACCTAATATGATCGCTTCCCCCTTTGCTGCTATCTTGGCAATATCTATAATCAATTCGTTATCTCTCTCTTCAATTTGAGTCGGAGGTCTGTAGACTACAGCAATATGGATGACAGTGCCATCTCCTCTTTCCAACGCAATCCAGAGCGCTTCTTCTTTTCCCCATGTTCCCTGCATTTCAGTAGCTTTAATACTGCTTTTGACATACAAGGCTACTCCTCCTCCTTTTCCATTTTCTCTGTCTCTTCTGAATAGATTATAGCCAGCTATGGCTATATCCCAATCATGCGATTCATTAAACCATGTTTCCGTAACGGCCACGATGTCCAAATCCGTTTCCACCATTAGGGCTTCCAGGTCTGGAATTTTTTTGGCTAAGCTTCGAGCATTTGTGCTCATTGCTTTCCAGCATTTACCTGGCTTGTGTGTATTTTGCATTGATTTTATTCTGCCCATTTCTTCCCACTTCTTGTTGATGTGTGGTTTAAGAGTATGGCTGTTTCTGATGTTGTTCTGCTTTTGCAGGGGGTGGCATGCAGATGTTGACCTTCCACATCCGTCACCCCCTTTTCCTAGTTTAAATGCATATCCACATACTGCCTGAATTTTTCACTTAGGTTTCTTTTCCCTGCGACAGAGAGATGTAGTCCATCAGCACAGTATAGTCTCTTGTTGGTCCATCTATTGTCCCAGTTGCCAATAAATCTGAATCCTTCTTGTTTGCACCAGGTCTGGAGCCATGTATTAAAGTTGTTAATGCGATGCAGCCTTTTTGTCCCCTTACCAAGAACAGGTAGAACTTCTGAGAATGCAACAGTGTTAACAATGGGCTTGAGTTTCTCTCCCAGAGATTGGAAGTCCTTTTGGGCTGTAGAGGCACTGTTTCTAGCCAGGTCATTTGTGCCCAAGTGGATAATAACATCTGGTTTGGAGTGCTCACTTTTTGCACTAAGTATTTCAACAACTTGGTTTGTATTCCTGCTGGCTGAAGAGCCTGGTAGGCACATGACTATCTTCTCTCCTTTGAACTGTGTTCCCAAGTTGGTGCCTCTGATGATGGAATCTCCAAGTAGTAATAGTTTTCTGTTTGGTGAGGTTTTCTTCATATTTGGTGCTTTAGCAGGAGATTGGGCATTGTCTGACTCATTTAAGGGCCCTTCAGTTTCCTTGGGTTGGGCATCCTCATTAGCCAAGGCAGAGAAGGCATTTTGCAGGGATATCTCTTGATGTGTAGGATGTCTCTGCATTACAGGTCGCAATCTTCCGGAACCCACTGTGATCCATTTGTTCCTGGGGTGTTTGATTCTTTGTGGGAGCGGTGGTGGACTTTGTTCAGTTTGTATCCTAGAAGAGGTGCGCTTCATTGCAGCCAGTTCCTCCCTCAGTAGAGAAACTTCTTTATGCATGGCTGCTAGGTCTTTCCTTAGTATAGTCAGTTCTTCATGCATGGCAGCTGACTTTAGGCATATAGGACAAGCTATTAGGCTCCAAATGATTCTTCTTTGAATGAAAGTACCACAGTTATTGCACTGAATACACGACATGTTGCTTAAGCAGTCCCAGAAGAGGAAGAATAATAAGAAAAGTTGAAGATGTGGGCGTTACCCAAGTTAGGAACGACAGATGGCACGTATGTGACCACTATATAGGCAATGTAGCCCCTGGGGTAGGTGGGGTGAGGGGTAGAGTGGGCGGGAACCTAAGTGTCTCTGGCCAGTAGGCTGTTCCTGAACAGTGGGCACACAGCAAGGGAGTAGGTAAGGGAACCCACCAAGAAGGGCAAATAGATAGATAACTATGTGGAGACAAACAGACAAAAAACTCACAATTTAGCAGCAAATTCAGCAAAAATCACCTTTTGGGTGAGCTCTGGAAAGCACTGCTCTTCTCAAGAAACACAAGGGCAGTCTGAGCAAGCCCACATGCACAACAGGAATGGAGGTTTACAACAATGCCTCAGCAGGGGGGGAGGGGCAGTAACTCAGGTAGACTAAGAGAAAGATAGTTTAAAACTCTACAGCAATGGAGGCTGGTCCTGAACAGTGGGCACACAGCAAGGGAGTAGGTAAGGGAACCCACCAAGAAGGGCAAATAGATAGATAAATATGTGGAGACAAACAGACAAAAAACTCACAATTTAGCAGCAAATTCAGCAAAAATCACCTTTTGGATGAGCTCTGGAAAGCACTGCTCTTCTCAAGAAACACAAGGGCAGTCTGAGCAAGCCCACATTCACAACAGGAATGGAGGTTTACAACAATGCCTCAGCAGGGGGGGAGGGGCAGTAACTCAGGTAGACTAAGAGAAAGATAGTTTAAAACTCTACAGCAATGGAGGATGGTCCTGAACAGTGGGCACACAGCAAGGGAGTAGGTAAGGGAACCCACCACCCGTCCCTGTTCATTGTGACTCTTGTTAGTTGTGCACCGTTTTGCTGGTAGAAAAATGTTATACTAAAAACATGTTAAATAAATAAGTAAATAAATTTTTAACACAAGCAATAACTTTAAGGTCCATCCTTAGGGTGCTCAGTTTATTTATAACTCACCTTGTGCAGAATGGTGTCAAAGGCTTTACTGAAATCTAAAGAATCTTTGAGGGCCCATTCTGATACTTTGCCTGGACCGCTAATTTGAATTTTTGCTACTGCAGCAAGTGCATAGTACAACCTCTTACCAACTCGTAGATAATCATACATATGGCACTCATTGCAAAAGACCAAATAGCCCCCCTCCTCACACCCTTATAGATTTGTCGCATTTTACTTTCTAAAACATAGAATTCTAAATGCATTAAATAAATGTTTTTTTTCATTCATCTACAGAACATACTCTACATTTTCAGCATAAAAGAACAATTATAGAAATATTTAAAAATTAGGAATAAGAAACCAAAAAGTCTTGATTGCATAAGTCTTCACATCTCTTAACTCAATACTTGGTGGAAGCCCCTTTTGCTGCAGTAACAGCCATGAGTCATTTAGGATAAATCATTTGGATATAGAGACACACTTGAGTAGAATGGACTGCCAATGGAGATTTGAAATTTGTTAAATTCTATGCGTTTATTCAAATTTGGAAAACATTTTTATTTAGAAAACTTTAGGGAATAAATAATATTTTAGATGAGATACATTACTAATTGATTTGTTGTTAAATGCCGTTGAGTTGGTGGCAACTCATGGCGATCCTCTGGATAGCTGTCCTAAACTGTATCTGGTCTTTAGTTAGGGGCTCATTGTTGATAGAATGGCACAAATAGCTACTGTTATTGTATCTATCCATCTCATTGCTGGCCTTACTCTTTTGCATTGACTTCAAACTTGCCAAGAATGATGTCTTTCTCTAATGATCTCTCTCTTTGCATGGTGTGTCCAAAGTATGAAAGTTGAAGTCTTGTCATCTGAGCTTCTAAGGAAAGCTTAGGTATGATGTCCTCTAGTACTGACTGGTTTGTTCTTCGGGCAGTCCATAGTATACACAGTATTTGTTGCTAGCACCATAATTCAAAGGCATCAATTTTCTTCCTGTCTTTCTTTTTCACTCTCCAACTTTAGCATCCATATGATGTTATTGAAAATACCATGGCTTGGACAAGTCAAATCTTTGTATCGAGAGAGACATCTCTGCTCTTGAGAATGTTGTCCAGGTCCTTCATAGCCATTCTGCCAAGAGCAATGCATCATCGGATTTCTTGACTGCTTGTCTTTTTGATTATTGATCTAAGCAGGTTAAAGTTGTCCACTATTTCAATTTCTTCTCCATCAATGATGAACTTATTGATTTTGCCAGTTGTCAGGATCTTTGTTTTTTATGTTAAGGTGCAGGCTCATTTTAAGACTATGTTCCTTGAACTTGAGAAGCAAATGCTTCAGATCAGTCTTCACTTTCAGATGATATTGTGGTATCTTCAGCTGGAATAACAGGTCTTTTTTTTGTAACCAGGGCCGACCCGTCCATCGAGCGAGAATGTTTTTTGCACATGGCCCCACGTTTCAGGGGGCCCCACGCAAAGAACATTCTGCTTTAAAAATAAATTAAATTTTAAAAAAAAAGATGGCTGCTGCCGCCACGGCAGCAGCAGAATTGAGTGTCCCGCGGGGCCCCCCCCTGCCCGGCTAAACCCTCCCTGCCCGGCTGAGCCTCTCCGCGATGGCTTTCAGATCCGCGAAGGGAGAGTATCTCCCTCACGGCTCTGTTAAGCCCGCAGGGGCTGATGGGAAATTCAGCTCTGTTAAGCCTGCAGAGGCAGATGGGAAATTTCCCATCAGCCCCTGTGGGCTTAACAGAGCCACGAGGGAGATGCTCTCCCTTCACGGATCTGAAAGCCGTTGCGGAGAGGCTCAGCCAGGCAGGGGGGGCCCCGCGGGACACTAGATTCTGCCGCGGTGGCAGCAGCCAGCTTTTTTTTTTTTTTAATTTTCCCTGGGCTGAGGGGGGGGGGGGGTTAGGACTAGTAATGGGCTGTGGGCTGATGGGGGGGGGTTAGGACTGGTAATGCGCTATGGAGGGGGTTAGGACTTGAGGTGGGCTGATGGGGTTAGGACTGGTAATGGGCTGTGGGCTGATGGGGGGTTTGGATTGGTAATGGGCTATGGGGGTGCTAGGACTGGAAATGGGCTGATGGAGGGGTTAGGACGAGGTGTGCTAATGGGGTTAGGACTGGTAATGGGCTGTGGGCTGATGGGGGGGTTAGGACTGATAATGGGTTATGGGGAGGGCTAGGACTGGAAATGGGCTGATGGGGGGGTTAGGACTGGAGGTGGGCTGATGGGGTTAGGACTGGTAATGGGCTGTGGGCTGATGGGGAGGATTAGTACTGGTAATGGGCTATGGGAGGACTAGGACAGGAAATGGGCTGATGGGGAGGGGTTAGAACTTGAGGTGGGCTGTTGGGGTTAGGACTGGTAATGGGCTGTGGGCTGATGGGGGGTTAGGACTGGTAATGGGCTATGGGGGGCTAAGACTGGAAATGGGCTGATGGGGTTAGGACTGGAAATGGGCTGAGTGAAAGGGGAGGCTTGAACTGCAAATAGCTGATGGGGATGAGGACTTGGAATGGAAATGGGTTGAGTGGAAGGGGAGGCTTGAACTGAAAATAGCTGATGGGGAGGGGGGCTTGGAATGGAAATGGGCTGAGTGGGGGGAGCTAGGACAGGAAACGGGCTGAAGGAGGGGCTAGGCTAGGACTAGAAATGGGCTGTTGGGGGAGCTAAGATTGGAAATGGGTT
This sequence comes from Ichthyophis bannanicus, assembly GCA_033557465.1. Taxonomy (NCBI): domain Eukaryota; kingdom Metazoa; phylum Chordata; class Amphibia; order Gymnophiona; family Ichthyophiidae; genus Ichthyophis; species Ichthyophis bannanicus. The sequence goes on along the minus strand of CM066041.1, from coordinate 223,878,876 downwards.
GTGGTGGGGGCTTGGATTGAAATGGACTCATGGAGGGGCTGAGTGGAGGGGAGCTAGGATTTGACATGGGCTGATGGTGGGGCTAGGAAATAACTAGAAATGGGCTGATGGGGAGCTGGGATTGGAAATGAGCTGATGGAGGGACTCGGATAGGACTGGAAATGGATGGGGGAGCTAGGACTGGAAATGGGCTGATGGGGTTAGGACTGGAAGTGGGCTGATGGGTGGCTAGGACTGGTAATGGGTTGGGGGGTTGCTAGAACTGGAAATGGGCTGAGTGGAAGGGGAGGCTTGAACTGCAAATAGCTGATGGGGATGAGGACTTGGAATGGAAATGGGTTGAGTGGAAGGGGAGGCTTGAACTGAAAATAGCTGATGGGGAGGGGGGCTTTGAATGGAAATGGGCTGAGTGGGGGGGGAGCTAGGACAGGAAACGGGCTGAAGGAGGGGCTAGGCTAGGACTAGAAATGGGCTGTTGGGGGAGCTAAGATTGGAAATGGGTTGTGGTGGGGGCTTGGATTGAAACGGACTCATGGAGGGGCTGAGTGGAGGGGAGATAGGATTTGACATGGGCTGATGGTGGGGCTAGGAAATAACTAGAAATGGGCTGATGGGGAGCTGGGATTGGAAATGAGCTGATGGAGGGACTTGGATAGGACTGGAAATGGATGGGGGAGCTAGGACTGGAAATGGGCTGATGCAGGGACTAGAAGGGAGCGGATGCTGGGTGAGGCTAGAACTAGAAGGGAGCTGATGTTGGGGGGGGGGGGATTAGAATGGAATGGGGCTGGGAGAGTGAAATGGAGAGGGGAAAAATATTTTCTGTGGGAGGGATGAAAATTGGCCGGGTATTGTGAGAGTAAGTGGGGATTGAGGATGGAGGGGTAAAATTTGAGTGGATGAAATAGGAATGAGGAAAGAGCAAAAGGAGAACAATTAGTATGTTAAAGCAGATATAGAGAGAGATAATGGAAAAAAACTAGAAGAGAGAAGAAAGGACAAATGGACAGCAGACGATGGAGAGTTAGCAGAAGACACGAAGAAACCAGAAGAAAGTGGCTGGAGCAATTGCAACTGAAAAGAAATGCACAAAAGATAGAAAGATATCTCTTTATTTTGAATTTATTAACGTGAATATGCCAGCTCTGGGAAATGTGCATCATTAACGTCTGCGCTTTGTTTAGTACAAGAGGAATTAATTTATAGTTTTATTTCTACAGTGTTGTTGTACATTCCAAGTTTGGCTTTTGGGGTTCCCAGTTTAATTATTGCCTTCCTGTTTCTAAATTGTGAATCCTTGTTTGGTGATGGTCTATATTCTGCATGTATAACTGAGCTGAGGTATTCTGTTTATGTATTTCCTATTTGACATTGCCACTTGTTCTCTTTCCCCAGTAGGTCATGTATTGTTATTCTCTGAAATGTATTGGTTTAATATTTGCAGTGTTGCCTTTTGATAGGTAGGGTTTGGTGCTTTATGAGTCCTGGTAGTGCTGTTATGATATGGTGGGTTTGCTATGGGTTCTAAATGGGCAGCATTTGTAGTAGTTCCTAATGTGCCTAGTGGTTGGCACTGGATTATAGTAATGTAGAAATCTTTTAGTCTTTCTTTATCCATACATTCATTAAGAGACATGTTTACTAAAAGTTAGTGCATGGTAACATTATGCAAATATTTATGTAAATGAAACTAGTTATGCAAATGAGGCCCCGCACCAAGTCTCCGCACATGGCCCCGCACCCCCCTTGGGCCTCCCCTGTTTGTAACCCACTTAGAACTTCTTTGTAAGATAGAAAAAAAAGAAAGATAAGCGCCTACTGAGTTTGCACAGAGCGATGATGCAGTTCTGCCATTTCTTCCTGGCAGAATGCTTCAAGCTTTTTCATGTTGGCTGGAGATCTTTTGTGGACTACAGTCTTAAAGTACTGGCACAGTTATTCCACTGGATTCGAGTCTGGTATTTGAATGGGCCACATGAGGACAGTCACTTTCTTCTTACTAACTACAGCACTGTTGCTTTTGCTTATTCTTCGGATCATCACCATGCTGAAAAGTGAATCATCTCTCCAGTCTGTGACAGACTAAAAAATGGCTTTCCTCCAGATCTGCCTGTGCTTTGCACCATCCATCTTTGCCTGAAACTTCACAAGCCTCTTTATACTTGCTGCTGCAAAGCTTTTCCAGAGATAATGTCTTATGCTATGGATGCTGTTAGCAGGGTGAGCTACTGTGTTTGTTTTATACCACACAGTTACTTAGTATTGAAACTGAAAAGGTTCCACTTGGATCTCATCGGACCACATAACCTTTGCCAATATTCACTTAGAGGGTCATTCTGAACCGCATTTAGGGGGTCTGGTTGTCCAAACCTGCTAAACACCCAGGACCGTATTTCCACTCCAAAGCTCTCCGCACGTATAGGGGAGATGTGCGGGAAGCTCTTGATGTGGGCGGGAGGGGGTAGGCTGAGGGAGGAGTGAGGGCGGGCAGTGGGTAGCGCCATGTCCCCAGACATACAGGACTGATTCTGAGGTTGGCCCTGTATGTCCGGGGTTAGCCATTTAAATGGGGGCTTATTCCACCTCGGAAGTGGAATAAGTCCCCCTGGACATGGGGGAATGCTGGAGCTGGGATCTGCAATACAGGTGAGGGGGTGCAGGGGATTCCTCACAGCCTGACCCTGTCCATGGAAGGCCTGATCGGGGATCAGACTGCTGGGAACGAAGGATTCGCTGTTGCTGCTGGGGATCGTGGCTCCTGCATGGAGCTGTGGTGCCATGCAACATGATGCCATGGCACCGCAGCTCCATGCAGGAGCCAGGCTGAGTGAGCCAGGCAATGGATTGGACGTCCAAGCTGCCTGAATCAGGGCATGTCCCAGACATTTAATTCCTATGCTGCGATTCTGCTCCTGCAGGCACATCTAGGCCCCGCGGGAGCAGAATCGGGTACCCCCTCTGGGCCGTCTAGATATCAGGACATCCGGACGGCCCGGACATGCACCTTCTGAATGGATTTCTTTATGTCACTTAAGTGTTTCTTTGCAAATGCTGTGCTGCACACCATATGACTTTTCTTCGGCAATGGTTTCCTACTTGCCACCCTCCCATACATCATGTTTGTGGAGTAATCTTGAACTTGTTGAACAGTTCTCCCAGTTTCAACCAGTGATGACTGTAATTCTTTTAAAGTAACATTAGGTCTCACTGTGACTTTGGAAGAATGGCTTGATCAAGACAGTATCTTACACACAGAATATGACAGCAGGAAAATACCATACAGCCTATCCAATCTACCCATCCAAACCAATAGCCCAACCTCTACTATGTAAACCCTTCTTCCTCAGAGATCCTTGAAGTTTATTCCATGCTTTCTTGAGTTCTGATAATATCCTTGTCTCTGCCACCTCCACTGAGAGGCGGTTCAACATATCCATTACCCTTTCTGGAAATAAATATTTTCTTAGGTTATTTCCAAGTCTGCTTCTTTTACCCCCATTTTATGACTCATCATTCCAGAGCATCCTTTTAAGTGAAAAAGGCCTGACTTCAATGTATTGATACCTCAGAGATATTTAAGAGTCTCCCCATTCCTTCCTCTCCTCTTACTGAAGTCTTTACCAATATATATGCTTTATGATGAAGACTCATTCCTTTCTATTCCATTTTCCTCCTCTGCAGGCTCTTAGCTCTTCTTCCTGAACTGCTAACTGTGAGAAAGGAAGGACTGACCAAGGCCCCAGAACAAGGTTAGAGACTATAGTAGAGACTGATGAGCTTTTGTGTGATAAGGCAACTTACACTAATATAAATCATCCTGTCTATGGCAACCTTGATTTGGCTATGGATAGTGATGACCCTATTTATGGTACTCTTGATGTAGATACGGACAGTGATGTAAACACAGATAATGACGGAACATAACATAAGAACATAAGATATGCCATTCTGGGTCAGACCAAGGTCCATCAAGCCCAGTATCCTGTTTCCAACAGTGGCCAATCTAGGTCATACGTACCTAGCAGTTTTCCCAAAAGAAACAAGTTCCGCAATGCTTGTACTGGGTCAAGCATTGATATCCTGGGTCCCTTCTTAATAATGGTTTATGGACCTTTCCTCCAGGAATTTGTCCAAACCTTTTTTAAACCCAGCTATACTAACAGCCTTTACTATATCCTCCGGTAACAAATTCCAGAGTTTGATTACACGTTGAGTGAAAAAATATTTTCTTTTATAAGTCTTAAATAGTTTACCCTGTAGCTTCATTGCATGTCCCCTAGTCTTTCTATATTCTGATAACGTAAACAATCGATCTACGTTTACCCGTTCCACTCCGTTCATTAATTTATAGACTTCTATCATATCTCCCCTCAGCCATCTCTTTTTCAGGTTAAAGAGTGTCACCCACCTATAGGTTCCCAGAGGCTTAAAGCATGGGAGCTATAGTGGGGCCTCTTCTTAAACAGCGGGGGATGGTACCAAGAAGGTGTTGAAATGCCCCCTGGGAACTGTAGTCCCACAAGCTAATATAAGAATGTAGTTGTAGACGAGTAGCAAGGCTTTAAAGAGAGGACTTTTTATTTTCCCTTCCCGGGTGAATTTTCAGCACATTGGAACAAAAGACAAAAGACCATACTTCTGGCATGAAATAAAGGTAAACTACTGGAACAAAATAAATGCTTGTATCTTCAGCTTGGCAATAAACAAAAGGTAATGCAAACAGTCCTTTTTCCTGAACAAGCAAGTTTCTTCACTGCTGTTTTCCTTAAACAGATTTTCTGTAGAAACTTCAGCACAATGAAAAAATCTCATCAGAAATTATTAATGTACAATCCATGCAAGACTCAGAAGATGTTTCCTCACAGAAATCACACGGCATTTCCTCACATGCTTCTTCGGAGCTAAATTCCCTAGGATTGTAACTTAGGCTATTTTTAAACAGTCCCTCTTCTCGGTTAAGAGAGCTCCCCTCCCCCTCTCTGTTAGAGTAAAATGGGAGGTTACCACACACAGTAGAGTTTCCTTCCTGAGAGCCACACACTCTTGGATAAGTGTAGGTAAAACTCTTACTTTCAGCTTCTCTTATACTAGAAGGAATAAGCCTACCTTCTGGCTTAGTTCTCACGGAGCTTCTGGGTACAGGGAACTTAACGTAGCTTTGCCAAGATGAAAGCCTCTCACTGCCTTTCTCTTTATGCTTTCCTTTGGGCACAAAAGTATCCTCAAGATAAAAACTCTTGCCCTCCTTGTACCTGTTACTAGGAAGATTCTTTCCCACAGCCTTTCTCAGCCTGGTTCCAGAAATACCTTCGTGGCAAAGTCCACTGGGCTTTTGTTCAGTTGTGCACTGCTCTCTGAAGCAAATCCCTGGTATTCTCTCCTGGGTTTCTTCCTCTAGAACTTTGTGTGAAGCTCTGGCCCCCTTTCCAGCTCTCTGATCAGCTCTCCAATCAGTTCCCCAATCGGCTCTCCAATCGGCTCTGACTCTAACCTCCGGTGAGTGAATTTTAACTGCGTCACTCTTGGTGTTTCCTTGAGCCCCGCCTCCTCCCAGCTGTCCCTCATTACCTAATGGGCTGTGAGGTAACCTACTGCTTGGGCGTGCTGTCACACATGGTAATTCAGTTTGTGTACGTTGCCTATAGCAACTCTGCTCCATGTGCTGCTCTAGCCTGTCATTATTAGAACTGTTCTGCTCAGTTTTTCCTATTTCCATAGGCTCTGGTTGATCCAGCTCATGACAAGAGCCCTAACCTTTTTAGCCTTTCTTCATAGGAGTATCCTTCCATCCTCTTTACCATTTTGGTTGCTCTTCTCTGAACCTTTTCTAATAATTCTATATCCTTTTTAAGATACGGCGACCAGAATTGCACACAATATTCAAGGTGCAGTCTCACCATGGAACGATATAGAGGCATTATTATATTTTTTGTTTTATTTTCCATTCCTTTCCTTATGATACCTAGCATTCTATTTGCTCTCTTGGCTGCCGCTGAACACTGGGCCGAGGGTTTTAACATGTTATCCACAATGATGCCTAAATCTTTTTCCTCGGTGGTGGTTCCTGATGTGGAACCTTGCATTGTATAACCATAGTTTGGGTTATTCTTCCCTAGGTGCATAACTTTGCACCTGTCCACATTAAATTTCATCTGCCATTTTGATGCCCAGTCTTCTAATTTATCAAGATCCTCTTGCAATTTTCCACAATCCTCTTGGGTTTTAACAACTTTAAATAGTTTTGTGTCATCTGCAAATTTGATAACCTCACTCGTTATTCCACTTTCCAGGTCATTTATGAATATGTCAAAAAGTAGCGGACCCAGCACAGATCCCTGGGGTACACCACTATTCACCTTTCTCCATTGGGAAAATTGTCCATTTAGTCCAGCCCTCTGCTTTCTATCTCTTAACCAGTTCTTGATCCACAGTAGTACACTGCCTCCTATCCCATGACTCTTTAGTTTTGCCAAACGTCTCTGATGAGGGACCTTGTCAAAGGCTTTCTGAAAGTCCAGATACACTATATCAACCGACTCACCTTTGTCCACCTGTTTATTCACACTTTCAAAAAAACATAACAGATTAGTAAGACAAGATCTTCCTTGTCTAAAGCCATTTGGCTGTCTCCCATTAGGCCATGACTATCTACATGCTGAGTAATTTTATTCTTTATGATGGTTTCTACCATTTTTCCCAGTACTGACGTCAGGCTCACCGGTCTGTAGTTTCCCAGATCACCCCTGGAACCCTTTTTAAAAATTGGTGTTACATTGGCGATCCTCCAATCTTCAGGTATTACAGATGATTTTAATGAAAGTTCACAGATTATTAATAGCAGGTCTGCAATCTCATATTTCAGTTCTTTCAACACCCTTGGATGTATACCATCCGGCCCAGGTGATTTGCTACTCTTCAGTTTATCTAATAGTTGTAATACATCTTCCCGATGTATCGATATTTCCTTCAATTCTTCCGCACCTTTAAATACCACTTCAGTCATGGGTAACATCCCTACATCTTCCTCAGTAAAGACTGAAGCAAAGAATTCATTCAGTCTCTCCGCTATCGCCTTGTCGCCTCTTAGTGCCCCTTTAACTCCTATATCTTCTAATGGATCAACTGACTCTCTCACAGGTTTTTTGCTGCGAATGTACTTGAAAAAAATCTTTATTTTGCGTTTTTGCTTCCAGAGCAAGCTTCTTCTCAAATTCTCTCTTTGCCTGCTTTATCAATGCCTTGCATTTGATTTGCCAGTGCTTGTGCTGTTTCCAGGTTTCGTCGTTTGGCTCTTTTTTCCATTTCCTGAAAGATGCTTTTTTGGCAACAACAGCCTCTCTCACCTCACCTTTAAACCATGCTGGCAGTTTTTTGGACTTCCTTCCACTTTTCTTAAAGTGTGGAAAACAGCTGGTCTGGGCTGCCAAGATAGTATTTTTCAACAACACCCAAGCTTGATGTAAGTCTTTAACCTTTGCAACTGCTCCTTTTAGTTTTTTCTTAACTATTTTCCTCATTTTATCATAGTCTCCCTTTCGAAAGTTAAAAGGTAGTACTGTGGATTTCCGTACTATCCCTCCTCCACTAATTAAATCAAAGGCGATCATGCTATGATCACTATTGCCAAGTGGCCCCAACACCCTTATATCTTGCACTAGATCTGGTGTTCCACTAAGGACCAGGTCTAATATGGCTTCCCCTCTGGTCGGTTCATGAACCAGCTGCTCCAAGAAGCAGTCATTTATGTCATCTAGGAACTTTATCTCCTTAGCATGTCCTGCCGTGACACTGACCCAGTCGATACCGGGGTAATTGAAATCACCCATTATTATTACTGCGCTGTAACCTTTGTTAGCTTCCTTGATATCTTTGAGCATTTCATCATCCATTTGTTCATTCTGGCCCGGTGGTCGATAGTACACTCCCACTGCTATCGCCTTCCCCTTTTTTACATGGAATTTCAATCCATAGAGATTCTACAGCAAATTTTGTTTCCTGCAAAACTTTAATCCTTTCTGACTCAATGCCCTCTCTAACATAGAGCGCAACCCTTCCACCAATTTGATCAGCTCTATCATTACGATATAGTTTGTACCCAGGTATCACAGTGTCCCACTGGTTGTCCTCCTTCCACCATGTCTCTGATATTCCAATCATATCTAACCTCTCATTTAGTGCTATATAGTCTAACTCTCCCATCTTATTTTTTAGACTTCTAGCATTTGCATACAAGCATTTTAGAGACTGTATTTTATTCATATTAATTTGGCTATTGGTAGACATGGGTAATTTGGGATCTTTAAGCTCTGTCTGCTCCATACTTGAGGGCATTTGGGCTACTTTGCTCTTTTTTGGAACCTCTCTGCTTTTGGTAGTATCCTTCAAGGATACATTCTTCCGAACCATCTGCTCTTGGGCGACTGTCGGCTTTCCCCTATTATCTAGTTTAAAAGCTGCTCTATCTCCTTTTTAAAGGTTAATGCCAGCAGCCTGGTTCCATCCCGGTTAAGGTGAAGCCCATCCCTTCGGAAGAGCCCCTCCTTTCCCCAGAATGTTCCCCAGTTCCTAACAAATCCAAAACCCTAATCTCTGCACCATTGTCTCATCCACGCATTGAGACTCCGGAGCTCTGCCTGCCTTTTGGGTCCTGCACGTGGAACGGGAAGCATTTCGGAGAACGCTACCCTGGAAGTCCTGGATTTCAACTTCCTACCTAAAAGCCTATATTTAGCCTCCAGAACCTCCCTACCACATTTTCCTATGTCATTGGTACCGACATGTACCAAGACAGCAGACTCCTCCCCAGCACTATCTAAGACCTTATGTTACCAGACGATCCTCACGTCCACCAGCCACCCAGCTATCTACATGCCTAATGATCGAATCACCAACTATAACGGCTGTCCTAACCCTTCCCTCTTGGGCACATGGCCCTGGAGAAACTTCCTCAGTGCGAGAGGGTTTTACATCACCTGGACGACAGGTCCTAGTTACAGGATCACTTCGTGCCACACCAGGGTGATGCTCTCCTGTCACGTGACCTCGCTCCTCCATGGCAACAGGGATGCTGCCAGACTGGAGGTGGGACTTCAGGACTATATCCCTGTAGGTCTCGTCTATGTAACTCTCTGTCTGTCTTATGTTTTCCAAGTCTGCTACTCTAGCCTCTAGAGAACGGACTCGTTCCCTGAGAGCAAAGAGCTCCTTGCACCTATTGCACACACAAGACCTCTCACCAACTGGGAGAAAATCATACATGTGACACTCAATGCAAAAGACTGGAAAGCCCCCATCTCGCTGCTGGACTGCTGTCTGCATCTTAGTTTTAAGTTTTTGTTTAGATCTTTAAGTTCTTTACTTACTAAGGGTTGCCAATAAAACTGTACCTAATACGTTTAATATACCTTGTTCACCTGAAGCTTAATTAATCTCAGGTCCTTAGTGTATGACTGATTTGGGTAACGAGCTTCACCTGAGAGCACCTCCTGTCTGTTAAAATGTGTAAGTACCTATAAAGCTACAATTATCCCAAGGGAGGGAGTGAAATAACACTTATTAAAAGAGGGCTGCTACACAGTACCCTGTCCTGTGCTGCTGAGGTAAGCTATATTCTTATTTGATTTAAATTATAGCTCTTTGCTGCTGCTAGGCTCTAACTTATTATGAAATTTAAACTACAAGCTCTCTGCTGGGTTCTAAATTTAACCAGAAAGCTCTCTTCTGTGATTTAAAATGTAAACTAAAAGTACTTTGCTGATGCTAAGCCCTGAGTGACTATTAAATTTAAACTACAAGCTCTCTGCTGGGTATGAAATTTAACCAGAAAGCTCTCTTCTGTGTTTTAAATGTAAACTAAAAGTACTTTGCTGATGCTAAGCCCTGAACGACTATTAAATTTAAACTACAAGCTCTCTGCTGGGTATGAAATTTAAACAGAAAGCTCTCTTCTGTGTTTTAAATGTAAACTTAAACTGCTGCTACTAGGCCCTGACTGATTTAACAAAAAATAGTGGGTTCACAGATTAATTAGCTTTAATAAAAAGAATTCCTTTCAGAAAAGTCCCAGAAGTATATACTCACAATTGCAGATATCTCTCCAGAAGTAACAGGCCCCTTTTCTAGTCTTTCAGAAACAGGGCTGTGAAAGTGGCTATAGCCATATAGGGCTGTGAAAGTGGCTATAGCCATATACCTTTACTCAGGTAAAAATATATGCTTATTAAAATGCTGGGCTGAACTGCAAAATATACATTTTTAGATAGAAGCTTCTGTCTCTGTGAAAAAAACTGCTGACAGCTATTGCAAAAGAGATTAACTAACAAATTGTGTACCCAGCTACTGTAACCAAAGGTTAGCTTCTGCAAATTTTGGGGACTTTCTGTAAACCCTCCGCCCTTCTTGTGGTAAATGATGGGTCAAATTGATAACAACTAATGTCAGCACTATTGCATGAACGTTCCGAGAATCAGAGACCTTAGGTCAGCATATAACTGGAAATCAAATAAAAGCTTGGGAAATGAGCAGAATTTAGAAAGAAATTATAAATGTAATAAATAATCAACTCTTGTTTGATGACAGAATTGTAGCGACACCTACTGTCGTTTTGTGATTATGGGCATGGCCTTGTAACTTCCGCTTTTATATGAATTTTTGCAAAGCATCAGCAGAAAAATGATCCTGTAAGCAGATTTTATTCCAGGCCTGTAATTTTGTAACATGAATATCATCCGATGTTAATCAAAAATTAACTATGTCAGCTGATACTTCTTAATAAAAGGCAGATCTCTGGTGGAAGATTTTCGAAGGTGGTTAGAGGAGGAGCCATGATTTGCACCCCCTGACGATCTTCCTTCTAGAGCTCTGGAATTAATATAATTGATTTCTGTGTATGTGTCTTGTTTTTTTCCTTCCTGTTAGAAGGGCCAGGTAAGAATCCAGGTTAAGGAGGGCCTGCCCCGAGACGGGCACAACAGTTGGTGCTGTAGACTCCGATTACCTGTACCTCTACAGTGAAGCCGGCTGCCCTTCAAACAGGTACGAAAAAGCGTGGACGTGGGCAGTGTTCTGTCGTGAGTATTAAAAAGTATTAAAAGGCAGTTTTCTGTCGTGTGTGTTAGGCAGGTTTCTGTTGTGAGTTTTAAAATGGGCAATAAGGCCAGTAAAATTAAACAGAAAACTCAGTTAGATGAGTGGGGCGAAAAAGCTCGTAGTATAGGGCTGAAAAAGGGAAGCCCAAATTATGAAATGAGGCGCAGGTTTGGTGATAGAGCCCTTGATTATGTTGGCCGTTGGCATTCGATGACTGCCTCTAACCCCAGTTTGCAGTTTCCACTTGGTGGAACCTTCCAGGAGGGCAAACTGTGTTGGTTACAGTATGAGATGGCCCTTGATGACTTGGGGCGACCTCATACCAGTCACGAATGGGTCGTGTATGGGTGGTGGCAGCCTAAGGCTGCTGAAAAAGCTCAAAAAGCCACGGACTCTGTGTTTGAAAAATTTAAAGATCAAGTGTTTAGAATGGAGGAACAAATATGTGTTTTGACTAAACAGACAGAAGCTGAAATTAAGTCTAGTAATTTCTAGCGGTAGTCTTCCTCTGAAAAATTGTGAACCCAGTACTATTTCTTCTGCTCCTCCAGCCTATGAGGAGGAGTTCACTGCACTGGTTGTATCACTAACTATGAATAGTGCTACAGCACCGGCATCCCACCAAGATCTGGAGTCGGTGCTCATCCATTTGGATGATATGCCTGGTGCTTCTACCCCTATTAAATCCATGGCCGCTACTCACCCCGTAAGCTCTATTCCGGGTGTAATGCTGCCTTCCCCTGGTTCCCCAATCCTATATCTGTGGCCTACGCCACCTCTTTAATTACGCCAGGTGGTCCCTTTTCCGCTATCCCTGAAGAACCTGTAGTTATCCCCCGCACTACCCGGGCTCAACAGTTTAAAAAGGAAATTTTGGATCTTGAACAATTAATAGGGGTAGAAGCAAGTCAACTTGAATTAATAACCATTAAAGAGCACTCACTCTGTGGATCTTCCTTCCCTCAATAGGTTTGGATTTCATCCTTACCTTCCCAGAACCTAGTCACATCTCTATTCTCGGAGATTTCTCCTGTCTCTCCATCCCCTGCAGTACTTCTACTGGATTAAGATTCCAGGCCAGCAGCAGTTCCATGCCTAAAGTTCATGCAAATTGCTCTATTATCTGCATGCCAATTCTAGCAACTCAGCATTTAGTTCACCAGTCCCAGGATAATAGTGCCTTGTGCTCTCAGTCTGCAAATCCCAAAGATTACATGTTGTATGGTAGAGCTGGATACACACAAACAGCCCCAAACATAGAATATACTTATGGTGTTCCACTGCATGTCATCTGGACTGCCTGTATGATACAGCTCCAAAGATCAAGGAATAAATGGAAAGCCTGGGCAAATTAATTGGGAGCCAGAAGTGAAAACAAGAAAAGCAACAGCAACAATGCATTTAAAATGGCACCAATGCACTGGAGTTACCTTCAACTCTGGTGCTGTGGTGCTGTTGTGCTTCTGACTCCCCCCTTTGATTCCATGTCCTGCATAGGTGGCATTAGGTGCAGCCACACTAATACAGCGCACACTATGGGACACGGCTCTGCGTTAACAGCCACGGAAATGCTTTCCATGCCCCCAGCAGTTGTTAACCTGGGAGTATTGCACATAATATGTCATGGTTTTGGCACTATCGATGTCCAGAGAGATATGCTGTCTGCCAGGTGCCAAAATCTGAGATGTTATGGAGAGTTTGCTGAGACTCATCAAGCCCACTGACTATTACCCAATGTTGCTAATCCATGTTGGCACAAATGATACTGCCAGGCAACCCTCTGAGCATATCGACTTCATGGCTCTGGGACAGAGGGTGAAGCAGATAGAGGTGCAGGTGGTGTTCTCTTCAATTCTTCCTGTTGAGGGTAAAGGCATAGACAGAGAAGCTTGCTTCCTGGAGATGAATGCTTGGCTGCGTGGATGGTGTCATTGAGAGAATTTTGATTCCATGTCCTGCATAGGTGGCATTAGGTGCAGCCACACTAATACAGCGCACACTATGGGACACGGCTCTGCGTTAACAGCCATGGAAATGCTTTCCATGCCCCCAGCAGTTGTTAACCTGGGAGTATTGCACATAATATGTCATGGTTTTGGCACTATCGATGTCCAGAGAGATATGCTGTCTGCCAGGTGCCAAAATCTGAGATGTTATGGAGAGTTTGCTGAGACTCATCAAGCCCACTGACTATTACCCAATGTTGCTAATCCATGTTGGCACAAATGATACTGCCAGGCAACCCTCTGAGCATATCGACTTCATGGCTCTGGGACAGAGGGTGAAGCAGATAGAGGTGCAGGTGGTGTTCTCTTCAATTCTTCCTGTTGAGGGTAAAGGCATAGACAGAGAAGCTTGCTTCCTGGAGATGAATGCTTGGCTGCGTGGATGGTGTCATTGAGAGAATTTTGGTTTCCTGGACCATGGGATGCTTTTCCAAGGGTTGCAGAGCAGAGATGGCATCTATTTGTCCAAGAAAGGTCGATGTGTCTTCAGTAGCAGACTCGCTAATCTACTAAAGAGAGTTTTAAACTAGATTCATTGGAGATGGGTGAAGAAAGCCCCAGGTAAGTGAACATTAAATATCTTTATGGAAATAGGTAAAAAGAACAACATATGGTAAGTGGTGTGTATAAATGCCCATTGCATGGGAAATAAGATCCCAGATGTTGATGTTTTAATGGGAGAGGCTGACTTGGATTTAGTGGCAGTTACAGAAACATGGTTCACAGAAAACATGACTGGGATGTAACTATACCTGGCTATACTTTATTCAGAAAGGACAGAAGAAGGGGTTGGAGGAGTGGCACTATATGTAAAAAATAATATTAAAGCTTTGGAACTGCAGAGCTTAAAAGGGAGAAAAGAGGCACTGTGGTTAAACTAGAAAGAGAAATCTATTTGCATTGATGTGATATACAGACCTCCCTCACAGGAAGAAGAGATGGATGGAGAGTTAATTGAAGACATACGCAGCATTACTAGGAAAGGGGAAGTGATACCGATAGGGGATTTAAACATGCTGGATATTGACTGGCACATTCCTGCTGCACTATCATCTAGAAGTAAGGAGATCCTGGACTCTCTATAGGGAGAACTATTCAGGCAACTGGTAACAGAACCCACACACGAAGGGGCCATACTGGACTTGGTGCTTACCAATGATGAAAGTGTTTCTGATGTTATAGTGGGAGATCATTTTGCATCCAGTGATTACCAGATGGTGTGGTTCAGTACTGGGACTAGGGCTGTTAAAATCCATTCAAAAGTGAGGTTCAGACTTTAGGAAAACTAACTTTGCCAAGATGGGCCAATACAAATATCCTCCCCAGCTCTCCATTATTCTGAGGCATTTCTTCTTCGTCTCAGGTTTTCTCCGCCCAGCCATTATCTCCTCTTATATGTCCCCCCCTCAATTCAATCTGACCTCTGGGACTCCCTCTTCCTTACCCTGTCTGAAATCTCCTCCACTTATTCGCACCTTACAATTCTGGGTGACCTGAACATCCATGTTGACTCTCCCTCCCGACCCAGAGACAAGTCCTTCATTTCACGTCTCTCTGATCTTTCCCTTCATCAGCATGTCTCCCTCCCCACGCATGCCGCCGGTCACACTCTCGATCCCCTTCTTACTGCTCCCTTGTCATCTGTGATCCCCTCTATGATCTTGACTTTGTCCCTCCCGTGGATGGACCACCTCTGTGTGTTCTTCTCCTTGTTCCTCCCAATTGCCCCTCTTCCCCCTCAGACTATCTTTGCATCAACACACTTGAAGTGGTGCATCATTCCTAGCATCCTTCTTCACTTCCCCTCTGGATACTCCATCTCTCCTTCTAATTTCTGCTCCTCATCTACCGACTTCCAGGTTCAGTCCTGGCATTCTACTCTCTCTGCTCACCTCGATAGGCTGGACTCGTCGAATCATGCACTATTCGCCCTACCCTTCGTCAGCATCCCTGGTTCACACATGATCTCTCCCTTCTCCAAGCTCAGCTCCGCAGAGCTGAGCGTCTCTGGCAGTGTTAGCCTACCCCACTAGCCTTCTTCGCTTCTGTCTTTCCCGCCGCCACTACAAAGCCCAAATCTTCTCAGCTAAAAAGACCTATTACACCACCATTATTTCATCTGCCTCAAATTCCTCCAGGCAACATTTTTCAGTGTTTCGCTCTCTTTCAGAGGTCACCGACAGCTCAGCACCCTCAGCTCACCCCCCTCTGCCAGACCCCTCTCGTTTTGCCAGCTATTTCTCTGTGAAGATTGCTGTGCACCATTCCAAGTTTCCCCCTCTCCATCCCCCAACAACTGAAGTTTCATCTTCCCTCCCTACCCTTGGCTTGGTGCCTTCACCACCATCCTCCCCCTCCCTACCCACCCTACCTTCCCTCATCTTTGGTCTTCCTTTCAGCCCATCACTGCCACCACCCTACTCAAGGATATCAATTCATCCCGTAAGACTACATGCCCCTATGACTCTATCTCTTCCCCTTGGATCACGGAACCTTCCCTTGCCTTCCTTCCTTTTGTACTCTCCATCTTTAATTCCAGTCTTGCTTCGGGTATCTTTCCCTCTCTATGGAAGCATGCTCTTGTCAGTCCCATCCTTAAAAAGCCTTCTCCTACCCCAGACACTCTGGCTAACTGGCGTCCAATTTCTAATCTTCCCTTCCTTTCCAAGGTCCTAGAGAAACTAGTCTTCTATCAACTCTCTTCACACTTGGATTCCACTCACTTCTTGCATCCATGCCATTCTTGTTTCCACACTGGCCATAGCACAGACGCTATCTTTCTTTCCCTGCTCAGCGAAACACACACTGCTCATGAACAAGGCAACATCTCTTTCGTAATTTCCTTGGATCTCTCCACAGCCTTTGATTTGGTAGATCACCCTCTTCTACTTTCTCGTCTCTCTGATTGTGGATTCCAGGACACAACCCTTCCTGTCCTCACATTCTTTCTCAGTGCTTTGCGGTTTTGCCTTGTCCCCCCCTACCCCTTAACCTGTAGTGTCCCCCAAGGCTCAGTTCTGGCCCCCCTCCTCTTCAACATTTTCTTAGCCCCCCTTGCATTACTAATCCAGCAACTTGGTATCTCTGCCTACTTTTATGCAGATGATATCCTCCTTCTCTTTCACACAAATGCTCGGTCCCCGGATATAATCCCCTTAAAAGCTTGTTTATCCTCTGTCTCTGAGTGGCTTTATTCCAATCGTCTCTCTCTCTCTCAATCCCTCCAGATGTTCCACAATATGGCTCATCTTTAATATCCCACGATCCACAATACACTGTCCCACTCCCCAGTCCCCCTTGTTCTCCCCTCCACTATCTTGGGGTTGTTCTAGATTCCTCTCTGTCATTTCACGGCCACATTTCCTCCCTTGTCCAACGGTCTTTCTTCTTCCTCCGTCAGATCTGTGCGTTCTTCTCTCGACTATCCTCCTTCTATCACTAGTAATTTCTAGAATAGATTATTGCAACAGTGCCCTTGCCGGTCTTCCCAACTACCAACTTTGTCGATTGCAACTTCTCCAAAATACAGCAGCCCGGATTTTCACTTACGCCTCACACCATGAACACATCACTCCAACCTTGATCCGACTTCATTGGCTTCCCATAAAATTTTGCATAAATTACAACATTCTCCTATCCGCTCACGAGGCAAGCCACATAGGCATACTGCAATATTTGGCTAACCTTCTTCATTTTCACTCCCCCACCATCTCCTCAGATCCTTCCACATTCACCACTAGGCCCTCCCCTTAGTTTCCCATGCGCATCTGGAGCAAATGCATCATTCCGTTTTCTTTTTCCTTGCTCCTGCCCTTTGGAGTTACCTACCTGCTTCATTACATGCAGAGACCTCCTTTCTACGGTTCAAATCTCAGTTCAAAACACACCTGTTTCAGTTGGCTTATGACCTCCTCTCCCCTGAGCAGTCTCCCCCTTAGCTTGCTCCCTTCTTAGTCTAAGTTCTTCTCCTCTCCTCTCAGTCTGCACATTGTTCTCTTCTCCATTCTCTTTCTTTTCTGTCCTGCCCTATATATATGATTGGTGTTCTTTTCCTTTTCCTTATTTTTAATTTAGATTTTTGTAAAACGCTCTGATGCCTTGCTGCCTAGGGCAGTATATTAAATGACAATAAAGATAAAGCTCCAGAAGAGTTATGGGATGACATCAAGAAGGTTGTGTTGGAAGAAAGTGAGAAGGTCTCTACGAAAGGTGAAAAAGCAAAAAACTGCCAAAATGGATGACTGAAGAAACTCTGAAAATTGTCCAGAAACGCAGAGAAGTTAGTCAGAGAAGAAAGAGAGGCAATCACAGAACTCAACAGAGATTTCCAACATGCAGCAAGACAAGACAAAGAGAAGTACTATAATGATGCATACAAGGAAATAGAATCAGAAACTAATAGAGGAAGAACAAGATTGGCTTTCCTAAAGCTGCAAGTGCTAAAGAAAAAATTCCAGCCTCAAATTGGAATGTTACATGATGCTCAAGGATCCAAGATGGATACTGCTGAGAAGATCAAGAAAAGGTGGAAAGAATATACAGAGTCATTACAGCATAAAGATCTAGTGGACCAACAGCCATTTAAACCTGTACCTTATGATTAGGAAACATTGGTGATGAAAGAAAAAGTCAAAGCAGCATTGAAAGCATTATCAAAGAACAAAGCATCGAACATTGATGGCATTCCCAGAAAGCAGATGCAGCTGTTACCATGCTTACAAGGCTCTGCCAGGAAATTTGGAAGACAATATCATGGCCAAATGACTGGAAAAGATCTGTGTTTATACCAATACTAAAGAAAGGTGATCCAACTGACTGTGTAAATTTTTGCACAATCACTCTGATCCCACATGCCAGCAAAATTCTACTGAAGATTATTCAGCAGAGACTACAACCATACCTGGAACAAGAACTGCGGCGGTCAGCATTTTTAAAACACCTGGCTGCTGTGGTAAAACTGAAACTGGATATTCACTGCTGGAATCCAGATATCCTCTGGCACTGAATAACTGGCTTCAATGCTGACAGGTGTGGCTATCTGGACACAATGTTATTCAGCTGTTCTCCGAGTATCCAAACCACATAAACTTAGGAGAGCTACTGAAATGACCTGACTTTATGTAGGCACTTCAATGAACATAAGAACATTAGATATGCCATACTGGGTCAGACCAAGGTCCATTAAGCCCAGTATCCTGTTTCTAACGGTGGCCAATCAAGGTCACAAGTACCTAGCAGTTTCTCCAAAAGACACAGACTCCACAATACTTATATTGGGGCAAGCAGTGGATATTCTGGGTCCACTTTAATAATGGTTTCTGGACCTTTCCTCCAGGAACTTTCCAAACCTTTTTTAAACATGGCCACACTAACAGCTTTTATTACATCCTCTGGTAGCAAATTCCAGAGTTTGATTACACGTTGAGTGAAAATTTTTTTTCTCTTATTAGTCTTAAATAGGTTACCCTGTAGCTTCATTGCATGCCCCCTAGTCTTTCTATATTTTGATGGTGTAAACAATCTATCTACATTTACCTGTTCTACTCCATTCATTAATTTATAGACCTCTATCATATTTCCCCTCAACCATCTCTTTTCAAGGTTGACGAGCCCTAACCTTTATGAATTGGCTCAGCTTTGTCTACCTGTTTATTCACACCTTCAAAAAACATAAAAGATTAGTAAGACAAAACTTTAATTGGTTAAAGCCATGTTGGCTGTCTCCCATTAAGCCATGACTATCTACATGTTCAGTAATTTTGTTCTTTATGATGGTTTCCAACATTTTTCCCAGTACTGATGTCAGGCTCAACAGTCTGTAGTTTCCCTGATCACCCCTGGAAACCTTTTTAAAAATTGGCATTACATTGGCCATCCTCCAATCTTCAGGTATTACAAATGATTTTAATGATAGTTCACAGATTACTAATAGTTGGGCTGCAATCTCATATTTCAGTTCTTTCAACACCCTTGGATGTATACCATCCGGTCCAGGTGATTTGCTACGCTTCATTTATCAAATAGTTGTAATACATCTTCCTGGTGTATCAATATTTCTTTCAATTCTTCTGCAGCATCTCCTTTAAATACCATTTCAGTCATGGGTAACATTCCTACATCTTCCTCAGTAAAGACCGAAGCAAAGAATTCATTTAGTCTCTCCACTGTGGCCTTGTCCCCTCTTAGTACCCCTTTTACCCCTCAATCATCTAATGGTCCAATTGATTCTCTCACAGGCTTTTTGTTAAAAATGTACTTGAAAAAGTCTTTATTGTTCGTTTTTGCTTCCGCAGCAATTTTCGTCTCAAATTCTCTCTTTGCCTGCCTTATCAATGCCTTGCATTTAACTTGGCAGTGCTTGTGTGGTTTCCAGTTTTCGTCATTTGGCTCCTTTTTCCATTTCCTGAAGGTGCTTTTTTGTCAACAACAGCCTCTCTGACCTCCCCTTTAAACCATGCTGGCAGTTTTTTGGACTTCCTTCCACTTTTCTTAAAGAGTGGAATACAACTGGTCGGGGCTTCCAAGATAGTATTTTTAAACAACACCCCAACCTTCACAACTTCTCCTTTTAGTTTTTTCTTAACTATTTTCCTCATTTTATCATTGTCTCCCTTTTGAAAATTGAAAGGTAGTACTTTGGATTTCCTTACCGTCCTTCCTTCATTTATTAAATCAAACGCGATCATGCTATGATCACTATTGCCAAGTGGCTCCAACACCATTATCTCTTGCATCAGATCTTGTGTTCCACTAAGTGCTAGGTCCATATTGGCTTCCCCTCTGGTCAGTTCATGAACCAGCTGCTCCAAGAAGCAGTCATTTATTTCATCTAGAAAAATTTAGCTCCCTAGTATGTCCTGCCATGACACTGACCCAGTCGATATCTAGGTAACTGAAATCACCCATTATTATTACTGTGTTGTAAGTTTTGTTAGCTTCCCTGATTTCTTTGAGGATTTCATCATTCATTTGTTCACTCTGGCCAGGCGGTCGATAGTACACCTCCACTGCCATCACCTTCCCCTTCCCCTCTTTACATGGAATTTTAATCCATAGAGATTCTACAGCAAATTTTGTTTCCTGCAAATCTTTAACCCTTTGTGACTCGATGCCCTCTCTAACATAAAGCGCAACCCCTCCACCAATTTGATCTCTATCATTACGATATAGTTTGTATCCAGGTATCATAGTGTCCCACTGGTTGTCCTCCTTCCACCATGTCTGTGAGATGCCAATCATACCAAAGCTATACCTCCAACCTATCTGCTCAATTTTCAAGAAGCACAACATCAAATATCATGTCTATGCAGACGATATAATGGTCTATGTTCCAATCGATGTAAAAAATCCTCAATACCATAGCATTATTAACTGCATAACCAAAGCAGAATCATGGCTCAACTCAAACAACATGCAAATAAATTTCAATAAAACCGAAATTTTATTTACAACTAGGAATCCGAACTTTGTGCCTCCCTCATACCTTTAAACTTCATAACATTGACCTCCCAGTCAAACAGGAGGTTAAATACCTAGGAGTCATCATTGACAGAACTCTCAGTATGGCTGCCCAATTCAAACAAACGGCCAGGACAAAATTCTTTAAAACTGCAACACCTCTGACCAATCCTGGAAGCACACGACTTTCAAACTGTGGTCCAAGCTCTGATTACCCCTCACTGCAACAGTCTACTACAAGGCATCCCAAAAATGTCTCTCCACACACTTCAACTTGCACAAAATGTAACTGCTAAGATCATTGTGAAAGCAAACCTAACTGAGCACATCACCCCAATAATCTATAGCCTCCATTGGCTCCCCAGTGCCACCAGAGTGAGATACAAAATGTTAGTTACAACTTTTAAATTACATAATAGCATCGCCCCTTTCCACCTAACCACCCTTATACATACACAAGCTGATAGTAGACTCAAACGAAAATGTACAAAGGACCTCCTAGCCATTCCCCCGGAGTGGAGGAGTGGCCTAGTGGTTGGGGCAAGGTACTTCAGGCCGGAAGGTCGGGGGTTCAAATCCCACTAGAGGACAGCAACCTTGGGCCGGAAGGACTGGGGTTTCTAGTCCCACAGGTGCTCCTTGTAGTCTTGGGCAAGCCACTTAACCCTCCATAGCCCATGTTCCCTGTAAAATAGTTATCTCCAAGTTATAATGCCCTGTTCAATGTAATTTCAGTTTGTTCAATGTAAACCGCACTGATGCAGAATAGTGCGGTATATAAGAGAATGTAAATAAATAAAATAAAATATAAATAAATAAATACGGAAAAATAACCAATCTACCAGCAATAGAGCCTTCTGGCACTCTGCTCCCACACTTTGAAACTCTCTCCCTGACTATATTAGATCAATCAAGGATCTTCAAACCTTTCGCAAACAGCTAAAAACTCTACTGTTTGTGGAATATTACAGTGCCTCTTCATATTTTATCCCTTCTTCCCCCTACATTAACCATGACTCCCCTCCCTCCAGTGGCACCAATACACCTTTGTAACCTGCTATGCCACTATTATTTACTGTAAATAGTTGAGACTCAGCTGTCATGTTACCCACTGTATAGGTAACAAACTATCATGTATATCATAGTTATTGATTTTGTTCTCTGTAATCAATTTTTTGGGGGGAATTTTTGTTCATTGTAAACCGCCCTTGATCGATGGAAGGAGCGGTATATAAGAAAGATTTAAATAAATAAATAAATAAATAAATAAATAAAATATCTAACCTCTCATTTAGTGCTATACGAGCTGTGACAAAAAAGAAACGAGACTGTGGCAGCCACACACATGATTCAATGCCAGTTGGCTAACCGCTTATGTCACTGTGTTGTGCACATCTTGCCACTATTCTGCTATAATATTTTTCATCTCTCTCACTCTGTTTTTCTTTTTCAGTTTTTTTTGTAGCACACTGCTCCATCGCTTTGTCATGCAACTGGAGGTGGCAGAAATATAGAGCAAAGAATCAACTTGAAATTTCTGGTTAAGTTGGAGAAGGGCCCAACTGAGTGTCTCCAACTTCTCCAAAAGGCTTATGGAGAAGATGCAATGTCAAGGCCGTGAGTCTTTGAGTGGCAGAAACGCTTCAAGACTGACCGTGAGGAGGTAGAGGATGACCCCAAATCAGCACGGCCTTCCACGACAAAGACGGCTGAGAACATTGACAGAGTGAACCAGCTAGTGCGGAGTGATCGCAGATTGATGGTGCAGATGATAGCTGAGGAGCTCAGCCTGAATAGGGAGTCAGTGCGGTCCATCTTGATGCAGGAGCTAGGGATGCGGAAGGCTTGTGCCAAGATGGTGCCCAAGCTTTTGTCATATGACCAGAAGGAGCACCAGGTCAATGTTTGTTGAGACTTGCTAGAGATGTTCGGAGAAGATCCAGAGTTCGTTGGCCGAGTCAGACAGTCAACCAACACTTCTACCAGTAGGTCCTCAATCGCCTCCATGACCAGTATCAACGGAGCAGGCGGGCTCTGTGGAGAGACAAGTCGTGGCTGCTCCACCACGACAATGCACCTGCACACACTGCGCTTCTGTAGAAGATATCAAGGCTACTGTGACGAGGCAGCTGAGGGACCTCAAGGAGGAGGACTTTACCGAGTGCCTCCGTATGTGGCAGAAGTGAATGCAGAAGTGCATTAACTCTTGGGGGGAATTACTTTGAAGGGGACAATGCGTAATTTCTCTGTAGATTTTGTAATAAGACATTTATGGGACAGTCTTGTTTCTTTTTTGTCACACCTCCTATATTCTAACTTTCCCATCTTATTTTTTAGACTTCTAGCATTTGCATACAAGTTTAGAGGTTGTATTTTATTCATATTAATCTGGCTATTGGTAGGCAGCGGTAATTTGGAATCTTTACGCTCTGTCTGCTTTGTACTCAAGGTCATTTAAGCTACTTTTGTCTTTATTGGAACCTCTCTACTGATATGCCCTAACATCAATCTTTTGCTAGTATCCTTCAAGGATACATTGTTCCGAACCATGCACTCTTGGGCAACTGTCAGCTTTCCCCAATTATCTAGTTTAAAAGCTGCTCTATCTCCTTGCAAACGTTAATGCCAGCAGCCTGGTTCTGTTCTGGTTAAAGTGGAGCCCATCCCTTCGGAAGAGTCCATCCTTTCCCCAGAATGTTCCCCAGTTCCTAACAAATCCAAAAGCCTCATCCTTGCACCATTGTCTCATCCATGCATTGAGACTCTGGAGCTCTGCCTGCCTTTTGAGTCCTGCGCGTGGAATGGGAAGCATTTTGGAGAATGCTACCCTGGAAGTTCTGGATTTCAACTTCCTTCCTAAAAGCCTAAATTTATTCTCCAGAGCCTCCCTACCACACTTTCCTATATCATTGGTTTCGACATGTACCAAGACAGCAGACTCCTCCCCAGCACTATCTAAGACCTTGTCTAGGTGGTGCGTGAGGTCTGCTACCTTCTCACCAGGCAGTTATGTTACCAGGCGATCCTCACGTCCACCGGCCACCCAGCTAACTACATGCCGAATGATCAAATCACCAACTATAACGGCTGTCCTAACCCTTCCCTCATTTGCACATGGCCCTGGAGAAACCTCCTCTGTGCGAGAGGGTTTTACATCACCTGGAGGACAGGTCCTAGCTACAGGATCACTTCCTGCCACACCAGGGTGATGCTCTCCTGTCACGTGACCTCTCTCCTCCACAGCAACAGGGATGCTGCCAGATTGGAGGTGGGACTTCAGTACTATATCCCTGTAGGTCTTGTCTATGTACCTCTCTGTCTTCCTTATGTCCTCCAAGTCTGCTACTCTAGCATCCAGAGATTGGACTCGTTCCCTGATAGCAAAGAAAACCTTGCTCCTAGTGCACATGTAAGATCTCTCACCAACTGGGAGAAAATCATACATGTGACACTCGATGCAAAAGATTGGAAAACCCCCATCTTGCTGCTGGACTGCTGTCTACATCTTAGTTTAGTGTTTAGGTATTTAAGCTCTTTACTTACTAAGGGTTGCTAGGGTTACTTATACTAATAAAACTATACCTAATACGTTTAATGTACTTTGTTCACCTGAAACTTAATTAATCTCAGGATACCTGATGATGATAAACAGGATAATCTTAAGGATACCTGATGAGGATAAACAGCCGCACCTGAGAGAGAATATGGCACCTCCTTTCCTTTAAGAGATTCAAGCACCTATTAAGCTATGATTATCCCAGGGGTGGGTGGGTGTTGGTGAGGGAGGGAGCGAGGGAGGGAAAAAAGAGTTATTAAAAACTGGCTGCTACACAGTACCCTGTCCTGTGCTTCTAAGGTAATCTGTGAACAATTTCCTGGGTGATTCATACAACCCTTGCTTGGATTGAGGGAGTCTTGGGTTCTAAATGTTACCAGAATGTCTCTGCTGTGTTTTAAATTTAAACTGAAAGTTCTTTGCTGCTTCTAGGCTCTGACTGAGTATTAAATTTAAACTAAAAGCTCCCTGCTGGGTTTTAAACTTAAACTGAAAGCTACCTGTTGAGTTTTTCATTTAACTAAAAGCTATTTGCTGATAGTAGGCCCTGACTAATTTAACAAATGCACTGGATTCACAGATTAATCAGCCTTAATCTAAAGAATTCCTTTTTCACCAAGATTTAGAAAAATTCCCAGAAGTAAATTCTTACAATTGCAGATCTCTCTCTAGAAGTAGCTGTCCCTTTTTGTTTAGTGGATTGAAAATTGCCACTAACCGGATAAGTGCTAGGACCACCCTTGCCTTGCCAACAGACTCCCCTGGCACCGTCCAATGTTGTGGCAGTTAGAGGAGTTACTTAGTGGTACTATCAGTTAATACTGCTGAATACCCCCCTTATATCCTACTAACCAAATAACCCCCCTTTGAATCAGACCCATAGGTACCCATGTGTCTTTATAAATAGGCACCTTCTTGGCCATCATACATAGATGATCTATTATAATACTGTACTACCCTTATACTGTACCAACCCATCACTCCCACATGTCATAATTTGACATCTAAGGTGCCTCCCGACGTTCGAAGGTCTTGTCTTCACCGGCAGCCCTGATCAGCATCGAGGAAGGGAGTAGGAAGGAGCGTCCCTCCCTGCTTCCCACCACAAGGCCAATCAGCAGCAACACCGGACTTTAAAAACGAATGCGCCTCCTGGTGTGCCCACACCTGGAGGGCCTGCGCTGGCAAGGACCAGAGATCCTCGAGAGCAGCAAATATACAAACCGGCATGGCAGGATCACAACCAGACTCTAAATACGTCGGAGTGCTGCACCCCACTTGGACAACCAACCATCAAAGAACCAGAGAGGAATCAAGGGACATCAAGAGCTTACTCCAAACAGCACTGACATCAGCAACCTCCAACAACACCATCAGACCACTCTCAACAGCTTACAAGGAACCCTAGCACAGCCCACAACAAACATACCCAACTACAGTAGCTGACCTACCAAAGCCGGATCCACGATATCAGAGCCCACCAGCACCAGCGACCTCAAGCAGACATGGATTAGCGCAAGTTTAAGGCAAGCCTTCTTCTGAAAATCTAGCCAAATACAACCCCTCACCACCACATCACCATGAGAAACTACCCACACCACAAGCTAAATTTCTCAGAGTCTGGAGCTCCAACAGAGCTTCCTCCATTCCATACACCACAGCTAAGACCCTCAACCAACTTGTCTCACCACTTCTCATTCATCCTCATCCTACTTCTCATCACACACACAATCACACACACCTCAGAATTTATGTCCTCAGCATTCTCCCTATCATTTACCAACCACACTATAGACCACAACCATTCATAATCAAGCCATGCTCCAGAAACCCCTCCAACTTCCTCAGGATCTGCCTTTACTCGCTCCTTCCCAGGCAGACTCACCCTCTTGCCCCCCTCTTAAGTGCATGCTCATCAATGCTAGATCTATACACAACAAAATCCCTATCCTCATGGATCACATCAAGGACAACCAAATTGATATTGCATGCATCACAGAAACCTGGTTTGAGGAAACAGATACTGTTCTTCTAAACCAAATGACCAGCTCTTCATCCGCCCCAGACTCAATAAGCAAGGGGAAGGAGTAATCATCATAGCTAAGGAATCACTACAATTCAAAACTATGCAACACAGCACTACTCAAGACATGGATGTCATATCCATCACCAACACCCATCTCTCAATTTGCCTAGTGTACAGACCCCCCAATCAGGAGCCAGTGAGCTCTCCCCGCTCCTTGAAGAAGCATGTGCAAAATATCACAAGAATAAATGGTTCATTCTGCTAGGTGGCCTGAACATACCAACTCTATCAAACAAGCATGCATCCTGCTTCCTGCAGGCCATGGAGGCACTGCAACCTAACCAAATAATAACAGAAGCAACACACAGGAAGGGTGCAACACTGGACCTCATATTCACTCTAACAAACTGGCCTCACCAGAACCTTTCTTCTATGACTCAAAACTCTTCAGTGCCCTGGTCTGACCACAGACTCCTCACCTTCTTCCTCCCAAACAGCAACATTTACAATGATAATGCTCCCCTGTTGATGCACACCCAGAGATTTTGGACTTTTGACAAAGAGTCTTTTATAACCACATTCCAATCACTAATGCACACAAAACTCAGAGCAGAGTGACCAAAGCAACTAAGATGGCACTATCGATCAATGGAATGACTTCATTCCTTCCTATGCCATTAAACCTAACAGCACTCCCTAAAAGAAAAGACCACACCTGGCATCATGGTTCACACCAGAGATCAAGCTGAAGAAGAATAAGCTCAGATGTCTCCAGCGCAAGTGGAGACGCCATGAAAGCCCAGACATCCATACAGCATATTCCAGGGCCCTGAAACAATACTGTGCCCTCGCTTTGCTAAAGAAGAAGGAACATCACACAAGCTTACTTAGCTCCTCCCTTAACAGACCCAGAAATTATTTGAAATCGCTCAACACCTCATCAAAGTCCCCATTACCACGAAAACCACCACATCAATTTCACCGAATGAAATGGCCCAACACCTACAAACCAAACAGGCAAGCGCCTCTACAACAGTCACTCCACACAGATACACAAACATCTCTACTGATGCCCCAGATACAGAGACATAGTCAACTTTTAGCCCCATCTCTTCTAGGCAACTCGAGAACATCATATCTAACCTGAACAGCACCACTTCCCCATTGGACCCGTGCCCATTCTCATAGATCAAAATCGCCAGGCAGAGCTGTTGCCACTCACATTACATATTGTCCAGTCATCACTTGATCTCAAAAATATGCCCACCACTCTGAAGCAGGCATCTGTCAGACCATTACTGAAATCCCACACACTCAACCCAGCTGCTCCCTCCTCATACAGACCCATCTCAAGCATCCCATCACTTGCCAAGATCATTGAAAAGGCGGTCCAGCTACAAATGCAAGATTTCGTGGGATCCTACTCTCCCCTTGATGAACACCAACATGGCTTTAAACCTTTCCACAGCACCGAAACTCTACTTGCATCCCTCCTCAACACACTAATCATAGGCACTGAGAAAACCACAGAAGGCTTCATCTTAGTATTTCTGGATATATCCGCAGCCTTCAACTCAGTCATACACACCCAGCTCACATCATGCCTACATGAAATTGGCATAAGAGGAAAGACACTATAGTGGTTCCAGTCTTATCTCTCTGACTGCTCACAACAAGTCAGAGTAGGATCACAGATCTCAAGACCTTCAAACTCCTTCAAGTCCTACCACATGGTTCTGCACTATCTTCTTTACTTTTCAACATCTTTATCCAACCCCTCTGCAAGGGCATCCAAAGCCACAAAATCCTTTACTATCTTTATGCAGACAATATCCTCATCTATACCTCTTTCTCTACTAGCAACCCCAATTACTCCACAATCAGCAGATGCCTAGAGGCAGTAACACAATGGCTCAGCCTCCACAACCTACTCATCAACCCTAAGAAGACAGAAGTCCTGCACATCACCAAGCACCCCACCTTCTCTTTGCCAGATACAATAATCCTTGCAAAACCAACACTGCAGGTAAAAGAGCAAGTGAAATACCTGGGCTTAATTCTTGACTGGAATCTAAACTTCAATGCCCACATTAAACACATCACCAGAGCAGTATACCGCTGTATCAAAACTCTGAGGAACCTCAGACCCCTACTGGACCAGAAGGATTTCAGAAATGTCTGCCAAGCGCTCATCACCCCCATCTTCGAATATGCTAACATTATCTATCAAGGCCTACCAAATTTCCCATTACAGCCTCTACAGCTTGCCCAGAGCATAGCAGCCAGACTCATCATGGGCAACACTTGTCATGATCAGATAGCACCTATTTTGAAGCAACTATACTGGCTTCCCATCCACAGCAGAGTGAAATACAAAGTGTCACTAACAACGTTTAGGACAATCCAACAGATATCAGCTCATATCCTTCAGTCACTATTTGACAAACCCCAATGCCTGAAATCTCACAGAAATGCTAACTGCACGCTCCTCGCAGTGCTCATGACAATCGCCTGCACCAGCGCCTCCACATCCAACAGAGCATTCTGCTTTTATGCACCAATCACCTGGAACGCACTTCCCCCAGACCTCCGCTCCCTCTCAGACATTGGAGACTTTTGCCAAAAGTTAAAGACACTGCTGTTCCTGGAATTCTTTGGCTCAGCCACATAACCCCCCCTCAATGGTCCCCGGCCCCCATCAACCATCTGCTATACCAATCTCACAAACATAGGAACAAAACATATGCATACAGCAACCTACAACTCTGTTCCCTGATGCTTTTTCCTTTGCACAAATCATCCTGTACAGTTCCCTTGTTTCAAAGCATCCTATATTATGTTGTACAGTTCACTATGTTCAAAGTATTCCAGAGTTTTACTGTATTGTTTAATTTATTATCAACAAAGTGCTCCATGTAAAGTTCAAGCCCTTCATTCCATTGTTCTATGTAAACTGCTGTGACTAGTAGATACGGCGGTATAAAAAAGTTGTTAAATAAACAAAAAAAAATTGATACATTTCTTGTGACACTTTAAAAATAAATTGTAGTGTTGATAAGAAGGTCTCATTCCTACAATGGTAGCTATGAAAGAAGTGAGAAGACCTCTAGCTGGTGATGGGGAAGAGTACTTGGGATCCTTATCTGGTCTTTATCTGCCGTCATTTACTATGTTACACTGAATCCACAGATGCAGTTGGATGGGGATCCAGTGTTGATAACTTCACAGATGTTTCCAATTGGGCATTTTAGGGAAGGCCTTATGTTCAATTAAGTCATTCCTTACAGACTGAACATTTAAGGTTCACTTAGGAGGCACCTGGTCTGAGAACTAAACTCTGTCTTGGAGTGTTCTCCAAGGTTCTCTGCTTTCTCCTCTATTATCTAATATCTCTTTACAACTTTTGGTGAGGATTGTATGCTCCTTTGGCATTATTTTTTTTCCTGTATGATGATTACAAATATGAGCCTCCAGTGAGTTCTGATCAAGATCAGGCTATGGAAAATTTGAACAGTTGCTTGAGACAAATTGTGAACTGACTATCTGCAAGTATAATGGTGATCATTACACAAAATAAATGCCTCTCTTTTGAGAGAGAAGATGGATTGTCTAAATTGTAAAAAAATGATTAATGACTGGATTATTCCTATAAAGATTCTATCAAGTCACTGGGCATTTGGCTGAGACAAGATGAGACATGAGCCGAACCGTTATCTCAGATTACAAAACTGGCTTTTAGCAGATTGTATTTGGTTAGGAACCTTAAACCTTTTATTGATACACAGGCTTTCTGTAGCGCATTGTAAAGTATGGTACTTACTGTAGCTCATTGGACTACTGCAATGTTTTGCATATGGGTTTGCCAGTTAAATGAGGGCATCATATGCAAGGAGTGCAAAATACAGCTGCTCATATTATTACAAGCACTAGGAGGCGAGAGGTTTAAGTGGCTGGTTTTAACTTTTAAGGCCTTGAATTTTCAGCAACTGAGACTTTTGTCAGGATGTAGCATTATGCTCCAAACAGACAGCTGCATTCTGTGCAAGACTGTCTTTAAACTATTCCTTATTATGGCAGCATGTGCCCAGTGAAATGGAGGAGTAAGGCTTTCTCTGTCACAGCTCCAAATTTTGGAATTGGTTGCCTTGCAATTTGCACTTGGAGGACAATTTGCTTATGCTTTAAGCAGCTCATGCCCATGCTTTTACCAAAATTTTAAAAGGCATTATACATTATTTTGCTCAGCATAATTTAATACAGTTTAAGTATATGTTTGGTCAGTTAAAAGGGAGTAGCTGGGTGAGCGATGAGCAAAACTACCCCCTCCCCTGGTCCTTTCAACAGTGTTTATGTTTATGTTTATTTAAAACTTTATACACTGCCCATAAACAATAGCATCTGGGCGGTTTACAAACAAAAGTGAAAAAAATAGGTCTGCGAAGAAAGAAAGGAACGCCATAAAATCATTTAAAAAAGGGACAGAAATAGCGTAAGATTAGTAAAGAAAAAGGCAGAAAGTACAAACAATAATAGAGAGGGTTAGTAAACAAATGGACAAGCAATATACGCTGACGAGGGAAGGTAAGCAAGGGGGGTAATGAGGAGGGGGGGGGCAGGAGGGTAGGGGGGCTGTGTCTTAGTGAGGGGGAGGGGGGAGGGGTAAGGAAAGGGGAGGGAGATCAAAAGCTGAACAGAAGAGATGAGTTTTCAGTTTTGCTTTAAAAGAATTAAAGGAGGGTTCTAAGCGGAGTGCAGGGGGAAGTGAATTCCAGAGTCTAGGGCCTAGAAAATAGAAAGCTGAGGACCGGGTGGATTCCAGGTGGGCTTGGGAAGGTGAGGGAAGGGACATGCGTTTAATGTGAATAGATCGGAGAGAACGGTGAGGGGTGTGAAGGTGGACCTTTTCAGCGAGATAAAGAGGGGTACCTGAATGAATTGCCCTGTGAACAAAAATAGAAATTTGAACTATATCCGAAAGACAATAGGAAGCCAGTGTAGTGTATTATGTCGTGAAGTGCACGGTTCAGAACCGATGGAGACAGAGGATTCACTACAAAGTGAAACCAGAACTGTCAGTGCTGAAACAAGCATGGAGGGTTGGCATGGAAACCCTAAACAAAGAACGTCACAGAGTGTTAGGGAACGCCCATCCCCTGAGCTAGCTCCTGCCTCATCAGGGAAGTGGGAACACCTGGTGGGAGGTGTGGCTCAGCACAACGGAGAAAGAAACTTAGATAAAAAGCCTTTAGTTAAATATAGGACAGAAAAAAAGAAGGAGAAGGAGAAAGAGACGGACATAGTCTCAGATACGGAGACAGAAGAAAAAGGCAGCACAGCAAGCGTGGAGAAAGCTGAAAGAAGGAGAAAACCAGAGAAAGATAGATACTCCGAGGGCAGCCAAGGTCTGTGGCTGAGAGAAGGGAAAAGGGAAAGAAATCCCAATTCCACTCGGAGGAACTTCTCAGAGGAAGAGAGCTGGGGAAGATATTCAAGTCCAGTTCCTAGGGAGCAGTGCTCAACTACAAAAAGCACTGGGGATTTTTACTATCCAAAAAGCAGAGACGTTTACTCTGGGAACCAGAAAAGACAACCACGCTGTGCTCACAACAGACAGCCTGCAGGTAAAGCTTATTTTCCTGATACCAAGCTTTTATCAAAGGGGAAAGAAAAGTTTTACCAACCTTTTTGTAGCCAAGGGAGATTCCTGGGAGAAAGCAATTCTAAAGGCAGACACAGAATTCCCTGTAGCCAAACAGAAGAGGGAAACGTATATCCTTTTAATTACAGAGGGCTGTGTGCACAGGAAGCCAAACACCCAGACTCACAGAGCAGGTTGGGGGAAGGGAACCCTGTACTTGGAACGGAGAGGTTTGCATGGCAGGCAGAAGAACCCTCTCTAAGGGACCTTAAGGAAGAAGGTGATCTTATGCAGTGGGACCCTTATCAACCCCCTGAGTCCGAAGTGTTTATGGACTGCTCTTATATGGTGGCAGACAATGTGCAGTCCCTTTGTTAATAATACTGGATTTTGCTGAAGGAAGAAAAACAGCCAAAAGAAGTATTTTGGAGGGAAACTGTTTTATTCTTTTTGATTCCATAACAGCTGAAGATAAGCATTATTTAAGTTGCCTATTTTTGTTCACATCAGGAGTATGGTTTCTTTGTAAATATATTCTTTGTTCATGGTCATCAACATCCAACCCCGGGAGGGGCAATAAATCCTAATTTAACCTGAACCACTCGTGCACAACTTGGACTCATTCTTATTACTGTAGGACTACATTACCCAGGAGGCCTTTCCAAAACCTCCATTTAAAGTTCACAGTATAAGAAACACAACTACCCACTTGCCTTGCCCACGCTAAATGCCTCTGGGAGGGTGAGTGGTGACAATTAGGAGGGGGGTGATGTGATCAAAGCGTGAAGCGTGGGTTAGGATACGAACAGCATTATTTTGAACACGTTGTAGACAATGAATTTGTGACTGGGGGAGACCGGCTAGGCAGACATTACAATAATCGAGGCGGGTCATAACGAGAGAAAGGAGCAGGGTGGTCATAGATGAAGGGGTGAGAAAGGGACGGACAGCACGCAGTTGTTTCAGAGTGAAAAAAGAGCATTTAACAACTGAGGAAATGTGGTCTTTGAAGGAAAGAGAATAATCGAGAGTTACACCTAAGTACCGTAAGGAGGAGACAACGGGGATAGGTGACGAGGAAAGCAGAGGGACGAGGGGAGGGAGGGGACTACCAAGGTTGAACCAAATAGCCGAAGTTTTGGAGAGGTTAATATGGAGGAAGTTGGAGGAGAGCCAGGAAACGATGGAAGGAAGACAGGTATTAAAGGGAGTGATATCCGGAACAGAAGAATCAGTGTGGTAAAGAAGGAAAATGTCATCTGCGTAGTAGTAAGCGGAAACACCGTGTTGCTGAACTAGAAGAGCAAGAGGAGCTAGAAATACATTGAAAAGAAGGGGGGCAAGAACAGAACCCTGGGGGACACCGCAGGAAAGGGGAGTGGAGGGGGAGGAAGCAGATGCAGTCAAAACCGAGAAGAAGCGACAGGAAAGGAAAGAACGAAACCATTGAAGAACCAGACCGGAGAGGCCGGCATCCTGAAGACTTCTGAGAAGAGTGCGATGGTCAACCAGGTTGAAAGCCGCAGAAAGGTCAAGGGAAACAGCAAGAGAAAGCAAATTGTGATCGTGAGCAGCATGCAGGTAATTGAGAAGAGAGAGAAGGACAGATTCCATGCTGTGACCGGGACGGAAACCGGATTGCCGGGGGTGAAGGATAAGGGAAGCCTCAAGGTGGGATGAAAGCTGGGAGAAGACCAGTTTTTCCAGAAGTTTAGAAAGGAAAGGAAGATTGGAGATGGGACGCCAGATAGAAGGGGAGGAGGGATCCAGGGAACATTTCTTGAGAATGGGGCGGACCAAGGCGTGCTTCCAGGGAGTGGGAAAGATACCAGATGATAAGCTAGAGTTAAAGATAGAAAGGATGAAGGGGGAAAGAGCAAGAGAAGGTTCCAACAACCAATGGGAGGGGATAGGATCAGCAGGGCAGGTAATTTTTCAGGTGGAGGCAAAGACTCTAGGGCACTATAGGACTGAGCTGAAGGATATCGGAATACTTGGGAAGGGTACATCTGTAAAATTAAATGGACATAGAAAAAAAGAAGGAAGGAAGGGTGAGATTAGTACTGTTACGAGTGCGCAGAAGGAGACAGGGCATTCCCAGGACATAGGTGTCGGAAAGGGATGGGCCAAACGGGCCCCGGCCCCACCAAACATTTGCTGCTGCTATGTGCAGCAAAGACCCTTCCTGTCTGCTTGCAGGAGATCAGATCCTCGCGGGCAGAACAAGAGGGGAAGGCAGCAGGCTGCCCGTGGGGATCCCATCTCCCGCGAGCAGAAGAGCACCGTGATCATGGCAAGCACCCCTCCTGACTGCTAGAAGGAGATTGGAGGATCGCTGTGGGCAGGAAGGGAAGACCAGCGATCGCAGTCACATGCAGGCTGCCTGGCCTAGGGGTAGAGTTAGTGCAGAGCTTGGAATGGAGTCAGAGCAAGCTTGGGGCAGAGTTAAGGCAAAGCTTGGGACAGAACCTAGGCCCCCTCCAAAGAAAAAGGTGTTCCGCTGCCATGTCAGGGCCCTGAAAGGCTATGAGCAGACAGATAAGATGAGATATGGCTCTCTGATTATGTCTAGGGATGTTTGTTTAGCTTCCCTCCCTTTTGGTTTGGTAAGCCTTATTTTCAATGAGTGACAATAGGAGACAGGATCAGTGATTATATATTAGGATTTTATATATTATATATTTATATATTATATGACTTATATTCATGACTGAAGTAATGATATTATGCAGTAAAACTAACAACAGCTCCTATGCAAACACTAATACACATAGATACATAGAAACATAGAAACATGATGACAGAAAAAGACCACATGGCCTATCTAGTCTGTCTTTCCATAACAACAACTACAACAGTCCACTTTTTACCTTTAGAGCTAAGGGTTCTCAACCCAATTCTTGGGACACACCTAGCCAGTCAAATTTTTAAAATAACCACAATGAATATGCATATGAGAGAGATTTGCATAGAATGGAGTCAGTGCAGGCGAATCTCTCTCTCATACATATTCATTGTGGTTATTCTGAAAACCTGACTGGCTAGGTGTGTCTTGAGGACTGGATTGAGAACCTCTGAACTAAGCTCATAACCAAAGTCACAAGTCTTGTTCTGCACTTGGGCAGCACAGAATGTAGCTAACTAGCTAGACGCATCCCCCCCCCCCCCCCCATCACTGGTGGAAAAAACAGAAAGGAAAAAGGGGAAAGGGATCTGGATTTAGCTCATGCCTTTTCTCTAAAATTTAAGGCTGGTTACATTGAAGTACAGGCCAATATCTTCAGCTCTGCCTAGAAGGAGGAATGCTACCAGAATCCTACAACTGCTACTACTGAGCATTTGTATAGCGCTACAAGACATACGCAGCACTGCACAGACATGTAAGAGACAGTCCCTGGTCTCAGAGCTTACAATCTAGTCAAGACATACAACAGTAAGTGTAGACAGGGCTACATCTAGAGGGAATGGTAAGGAAACACAAAGGAGATCAGGTGAGTCAAGATGCAAAAGCAGCAACGAAGAGATGAGTTTTCAACCTGGATTTGAAAAGGGCCAAATCAGGTGGTTTGTTCCAGGCATAAGGTGCAGCAAGGTGAAAGGAGTGAAGTCTGGAGTTAGCATTAGAAGAGAAGGGCACAGATAGAAGCAATTTGCCAGAAGAGCGGAGTTCCCGAGGAGGGGTGTAGGGAGAAATAAGAGAGGAAAGCTAGTGAGGAGCTGCAGAGTGAATGCATTTATAGGTCAGCAGGAGAAGTTTGAACTGGATGCAGAAACAGATAGGGAGCCAATAATGTGACTTGAGAAGAGGGGTACTATGAGCATGTCGAGGCTGGTGAAAGATTATCTTTATCTTTATCTTTATTAAAATACTTGATATACCACCCAGGCCGAAGCATCAGGGCGGTGCACAATCACAAAAACAACGACTGCTAATTAAAAGGAAAGGAACGCCATAAAACAACAGGACAGAGAGCAAGATAATAAAATCATCAGATATTAAGATAAGTAATAGTAAAACAAATACAGATAGCAGATAGCCGAGGTGCATAAGGGATTAGAGGGAAAGAGGAGGGGGAAGGAGGGAGCGGAGGGAGCGGAGGGGAAAGGGGAATGGGAGGCGTAGCTAGGGAGAGGAAACACCATCGACAGGGGGGGGGGTAGATCAAAGGCTTTACAAAAGAGGTGTGTTTTAAGAAGGACTTTAAAACGGGTATAAGATGATTCAATACGAAGTGAGGAGGGGAGGGAGTTCCAAAGGGCGGGGGCCAGGAAGAAGAAAGCAGAGTGACAAGTAGATTCAAGGTGAGCCTGATTAGGTGACGGAAGAAAAAGACGATTACTGTGAGAGGAGCGAAGGAGACGAGAAAAGGGCTGAAGGCGAATAGTGTCAGCTAGATATTAGCCGCGCAGCAGAGTGCTGAACAGATTGAAAGGGAGAGAGATGATTTAGCGGGAGACCAGCAAGGAGTAGGTTACAATAGTCAAGGCGGGAGGTGATTAAGGAGTGGGTAAGTAGTGTGCTCAGAAAGGAATGGGTGGATTTTGAGAAAGAAATGGCAGGTGTTAGCTATCAGGTAGATGTGTGTGGAGAAGGAGAGAGAGGAGTCCAAGTTGAATTTCAAGGCAGCACAGGTCTGAGTAGGCAGATAACCTGGCAATGCAACTGCAGCCACTTGGGATGCTGAGGAAAAACAGGACACCTATGGTTAGTGTGACCAACAGGCAAACTAGGTGGTTGCCTATTGCACCAATGGTCAGAGGGTACCTATGCCACCCCTCTCTGGACATGCAACAGCAGCAGTACATTAAAAAGGCACCGTTGTGCTGGAATTACTTTTGCTTCAGTGCCGCATTGCCATTTGTGTTTTCACCCCCCTCCAATTCTATTTTCTGTTGAAAAGGAAGTCGAATTGGAGTGGGGGGGGGGGGTGAAAGAGAGAACTGCACTGAGATCTAGAAGAGAAGTTAATTCTGGTACCACGGTGCCTTTTTAAAATGTATTGCTGCTGCTGCATGTCCCAGAGAGGGATTAGCAATGGGCGCAGGGGCTGGAACAGGGGTGGTGGTGCTGGGAGTGAGGTTTGCCTAGGGCACCTTGTATCCTTGCAGTGGTTCAGAGTACACCTTAGGTGCCTGTAGGGAGTCTTAGCTTGTCTCACAGTGCTAGCAATACAGCCTTAGATAGCACACTGTTTTTCTATCCTAGAGCAAGTAGTGAAGTACGTTAGGTGACAAAGAAAAGCCCCAAATTTTTTCCATACAAACATTTTTATTGTTTTCGCAGAGTTGTTATCTTGACCCATGACATGTTGGGTAAGACCAAGAACTCCACCAAGTTGCTGGGCGAATTAGGACACAACTTTCAGGAGGTAGACACACACACAGGTGAGAGAGGGAATGCAAAGGCGGATGACCAGATTCTCAATGCATTGTTGCAGCTTGCAAGGTCTAAAGAAACTCTCAGGCTAGGCTTGAAAGTCCCACTGTCAGTGAATAGGCAGAATAGAGAACAATGGTCTTCTGTTTCAATGCACACAGTTCTTGGCATCAGCCATTCTGATACCTCAGAACAGGTCAGTGGTCTCTGTAACAGAAGTCAATGTTCTTTGGTTCAAGTAGGCTACTGACAGACTAGGCAGGTCGTGGGTATTAGCCCCACAGTTCTTCGAGTCCACTGCCCAAGCTAAAGAGAAATATCTTTACAAGGAGAGTAGAAAGAGCTGCAGTTTCCAGTAGAACCATGGAATAGCAAATGTCTATGTCCAGTGTCCTCTCCATGGAGGGGCAAAGGGAGATTGACATGGTGCAGGATAGAAGACACGAAAGGAGAAGAAGGTGAAGACAAATCAGCCTTGCAGCAGGCACAATGTATTCCCTGCTGAAAAGCATGTAGAGATGGTTTTGGTAGATACAGAAACTGAGGGACCCACATGGGTGGGATATACATCTCGATCATCAGATGTTGAAGATATACTGGCTGAAGAGGCCGTTGAAGATGTTGTTGCTAACAAGCTAAATAATGAGGAGATAGAGAGTGATCCTGGCAGTGCCAAGGCCAAGAGCACCCCACAGGTAGAGGGGACAATAGGGAATGGGATCAATGTCACTGTCTTTTGTCCTCTCCTCTGCTCCCAGCTACAGATCGAGCAGCAGCAACAAGAGCAGCATTCCGCCCCTCCCCCTCCACCCCCGAAGGAAATAGAGGGGAAGTTTCATTAAATGTATATGTGCGGAAACATTTTAAAGTGCTTGATGATCCACGGTTTGCAGAATGCAATTACTGTAGGCAGCACATTAGCAGAGGGAAGCCGATGGATCATCTTGCAAACACTGGCATGCTGCATCATTTGGGAAAACAGTATTCTTTCTAATTCGGTACAAAGGAAGGTGATGATCCTAGGCTGGGAACTCCGTCCAGAAGTAGAAATTGATGGGAAAGATACAGGAAACAGGAAATGCCTTTCCCAAGTGGAGCCCCTATCCTTTTCTGCCAGTGAGATGGCATGGCAGCAGGAGCAATGCACATCAAAGCAAGCCATCATAGAATACATGAGGGTGGTGAGTCAGTGCATCAGGGAAATGATAACGCTCCCTGAACGGTTGAGAAAGGGTTTAAGAGACTGCTGCATCTCTTAGCTCTTGCTTACCGAGTACCCTGCAGGACAGCTAACAGGTGATTGTCAGCCTGTATAATCAGTTGTGTCAGAGTTGCTGGCAAAAGCAGAAGCCAGTACTATCGTGCATTTCACCACTGACATCTGGACTAGTCAGAACGCTACAAACTCCTACCTTTCCCTGTCAGCACACTGGTGGCAGTTGGCCAAGGTAGGAAAAGGGGAGCAACAGCAGGAGGCTCTTGATGGGCTGTGCTGCACAGTCAGGTAATAGATGACAGCCATACTTGGATTCATATCTTAGCAGAACTAAGGGCAATGCTGCAGGGCTGACATCCAGGTTTCTTTGTAAAAGATGGTGGGACGAGCATGGTCAAGGCAGTAAAAACACGGGGGCTTTTGTGGGATCGGAGGCTTTGCACACACTTGCTGCACCTGGTTGTCAGAGATTTCGTAGGCCTAGGCAGCAAGGCAAGTGGCAGCCCTGTCCTGAGACAAGTGATGGGTGTGAGCTGCATGAGAAGCAGAAAGCATCAGGGCACTTGTGCACCAGCTCAAGCAGGATTTTAGCATCAGGTTGTTTCCACATGATATGATGGAGAGGTGAGTGGAGCAACTGGTGGCCCTACATCAGATGCCATTGGAGCTCAAGATTGGCACTGACAGGCCCCTGGGCCACCAGGGCTGGGCAAATATCACACAGGTGATGGAAACCCTAAAACCTTTTAAAGATGCCACTGAAGAACTACCCAGAAGCTTCTCATCCGGGTAGTAAATATTTTGCAAGTGAAATTTGAAAGTTTTCAGCAGTAACAGGGATTCACAGTAGAGGTTTTGGTGATTCTTGCATGATCAAGTGGGAGAAAGATTGGAACTCCTTACGAAGGAGGATGCTTATATGCTACTGGAACAAAAAGCTGGTGACTGAGGTAGAGGAGGGAGTGATGGCAGTGGTGATGCAGCAAGGGAAATATCAGGCACACTGGAAAACAGTATTGCTAGCATGAGTACCACCTTGTTACCTACTACGCTACAATCGGCTTTATGTACCTGTTGCCCATGAGCACCAGCCAAACACAATCTTTGGTGAACAAAACCATAGCTACAATGCTACCATGCAGAGCCCATTGAAGCCATGCACACAGATCCCTTGGCATACTGGGCACAAAAGTCAGCAGTCTGGTTAAGGTTGCACAGCATTTCCTGTCTTACCCGCCAACCAATATGCCAGTGAATGTATATTCTCCATGACATGGGCTATTGTGGTTAGGATCAGACTCGGTGGAAAAGCTAGTGTTTCTGAAGACAAACCAAAGCCTGGAACAAGATATGCTGTCACCCCAAACATTTTAAGGTTGAACATCTGGATGAAGCCTTCCCACAGTGCTGCCACATCTTGCTTCTGCTGAATGCCCATCTAGGGAGCAGCTCTGTCACTGGCTCAGACTTCTTTGGAGGGGCAGAGACTCTCCTCAGAGTGGCAGTCATCTTCCTCCTTGATCTGCCGTTATTT
Source organism: Ichthyophis bannanicus (assembly GCA_033557465.1). Lineage (NCBI taxonomy): Eukaryota > Metazoa > Chordata > Amphibia > Gymnophiona > Ichthyophiidae > Ichthyophis > Ichthyophis bannanicus. The sequence goes on along the minus strand of CM066041.1, from coordinate 223,838,977 downwards.
CTTTGTTCAATGTGCAGGAACAGAGGCTCGGTGCAGATGGGAGAGCTGGGGCCCAGCAAAAGACTCCCATGTTGAACCATACTAGCTCTCTTTGGGTCAGGGGCATAGTGTCTCTCTGCCTCTATTCCCTCATTACTTTGACTTTTCAGGGGCCACCTTTCCTCGTGGCTCCTGCTTTGCACCTTTGTGAGTTCCTTTGGTTTGTCATTCTATGACTTTCATCCTCCTTAAATGCAATGCTAGTTTGTGGCTTTGTGCCCAGTGTGTTTTGGATTTTCCTGGGCCATTCTTCCTCATCCTCCTGCTGTGCATCTTTGTGGGTTCCTTTGACATTCAGTTCATAACAACCTGAGTCCAGGAGAAACTGAACCCAGTGTAGTGGGGACCTACTACTGTTGGTGAATCTTGAGCTGTCTTCAGAATTCTTATCAAATTACTATTACTGCACTTGTTCAGCAGAGGTTCTAGCAGGGGAGCTCAAGTACTGTTATACCCTTGATCAAAGAATGGATGGCCCCATATTCAAAGGCATTTACATGGTTTACAGACCTGCAAACTGTGTAAATGCCGCTGAATGCTGAATATCTCCTACTAATGCTGCTACATGCTCCGAGGCTAACCGCTTAACATCAGAGCGTGTCATGGGAATTCTGGGGCTTGTTGTGGGTGGTGGCAGTCACTAACCGGGTAGTGGTAATGCTGCACCACTACCTGATTAGTAACACACGGGTAAAGATAGGCACAGCTAAAGCTGGCTTAGCTTTACCTGTACGAGCTAACTGGGCAGTGGCTCAATATCACGGCTACCCAGTTAGCTTCTACGGCTGTGGAGACTGTGCAGTGACGCCAGATTTTCAATGCCAGGACTGCTTATGACCCCAGCATTGAATACTTGGGTTTAGTGTTCAGTACCAACGGCTAGGCGCTGTACTTGCGCCTAGCCGCTGGCGCTGAATATCGGGCCCTGAATTTCTATTAAGAAGGATAAGCATGGAGTGCTGATGGAGGAAGGGGACACCCACCTAGCCAGCCTGATAGCTGAATGAACCCCAGCTATCATGGGGTAACAGACTGCCCTCACATTGTAGCAGCTGATAAGCATGCAATAAATAATACCAGGAGTCAGTTCAAAGATCCAAGCCACTTTATTGTGCACATGGCTCAGTTAGTCAAAGCTTCAAAAAGGTCTGAGCAAAGTTCTTACAGAAACATATTCATTTATACATTTTTCTTCAGCTTGATACATGCAAACATTCTATTGGTTCCAACGCCCCCTGCACTTGTCTAATCAGAGATCCTTTCTGGGCCTAGCTCCCTGCTCCCCCTTCCCAGTCTGTTCTAACAAAGGTGCAGTTTCTAGGCATTGATACTATCCTGCTCCGAGGTCGTTTCTAGCTCTAGGAATGCATGTATTGAAACATTTCTGTCATCAGAACACAAAAGAATCATGGAAGATTTATGCACTCATGAAAACTTCTTATTAAGCAATTTAAAACAGCTTTCTCAGACTTTTACAGATTTTTAGTTCTTACTAAGATGGGGGTTGGAATCAGGGCCTAACTTACAGGCCTTTCATATTTGCAGACTATTATAGGCCATAGCCTGCCACATTCCCCCCTTTGATTATTCTCACCCGCAAGTGAGAAAGGGTGAGAATTAAATCACATATTATACTTGCGTAAAAGCATCATTTTGGGGTATAGGGTAATATTGCCACATAGCTAATACTTTTCATAGCTGCCTTCTGTTCTACAGTGCTATCAATGGCTGCTGACTTTACTCGACTGTGATGAATCCAGGGTTCGAGTTCTGCAACTTTAACTGCTGTTAGGGTTGATAAGATGACAACATAAGGTCCCTTCCAATGCGGTGCCAACGGTGTCTTTCTCCACTCTTTGATCCACATCGAGACTCCAGGCTTGAGAGGATGCAGGGATTCTGTTAGATGGATGGGCAGCTGATCTTGTACCCACGTATGAAGACTCTGCAAAACAGAACTTAAAACCAATAGTTCTTGTCTAGTAATTTCAGATCCAATCTGTTTCATATCTCCCTTTATTCCTTGTACAATAGGCGGGGGTCGCCCATACAGAATCTCAAAAGGGGAAACTCCTAAAGACTTAGTAGGGGCTAAGTATATCCTAAGAAGGGCTATAGGAAGAATCTTGGGCCACTTCAGGTGAACTTCTTGGCAAAGTTTGGACAACTGAGATTTCAGGGTTCTATTCATACATTCTACTTTTCCTAAATTCTGAGATCTGTAGGCAATATGCATCTGATAATGTCAATATCTCGGGATCATACTTAATGGACTTGCTTCCTGAGGTTATCAACCCTCATTCTTTGTACAGGGTCCCATGTGCATGCAAGGTTGTAAGAGCATACTTGGAATCTGTGTACACATTTAGACAGAGCCCTTTTCCTATTGTTAGTGCTCTAGTGAGAGCTATCAGTTCAGCTTTCTGCTGAAGTTTCTGGGGCCAGAGCTGTGGACTCAGCTACCAGATCAAGGGTCACCACTGCATACCATGCACAACAATGTCCATTAATGATGACAAGACTGCTTCCATCTACAAAGAAATTCCGTTCAGGGTTCTCCAAAGGAACATCAGTCAAATCCAGGCGACTTGAGAATATAGTGTCCATAATTTCTAAACAGTCATGATCAGGGGGGTCAAGACCAACTGGTAACAACGTAGCAGGAATCAGAGCTTGACTGACCTTCAATTGTATCTGGGGGTTTTCACACAACATACTCTGATACTTCAACATTCGTGAATTTGTGAGCCAGAAACTTCCTTTGTGTTTCATAATGGTCAGAACAGAGTGTGGTACAGTAACTTGAAGATTCTGTCTCAAAGTGAGCTTGTCTGCTTTGCTCACTAGGAGGGCTGTAGCTGCAACAGCTCTCACACAAGGGGGCCAGCCTTTTGCAACTACATCCAATTGTTTTGACAGATAGGCTACTGGCCGTTGCCAAGATCCAAGAGATTGAGTCAACACTCCTAGAACATTTCCTTGTGACTCATGGACATAGAGACTGAAAGGTTTTCGGGACATCTGGTAAACCCAGAGCTGGTGATGACATCAGAGCGGTTTTCAAAGATCGAAAGGCTGCATCCTGTTCAAGTCCCCATTCCAATGGAGACTTTTCCATTCCTTTGGTAGCTTGATACAATGGTTTTGTTAGCAGCGCAAAATTGGGGATCCATATACGACAGTACCCTGCGGCACCCAAGAAGGCTCTCACTTGCCTCCTGGTGATTGGAGTAGGAATACTGCATACAGCTTCTTTGCGTTCTGGTCCCAGGCGTCGAATTCCGCTGGACAACTGGAATCCCAGATATTTAACTTGTTTGACATAATTGCACCTTGGCTCTTGAGACTTTGTATCCAGCCTTATTTAAAAAGGTGCAAGAGTTCACTGGTGGCTTGTAGACATTCACTTTCTGAATTTGTGGCTATGAGCAGGTCGTCCACTTACTGGAGAAGAACCCTTTCTCCTGGGTTCACATAGTAGCTTGAAAGATCCTGATTTAAAGCAGCACTGAAGAGAGTAGGTGAATTCTTGAATCCTTGAGGTAATCGAGTCCAGGTAAGTTGACCCCGCCTTCCTGTTGTGGGGTCTTGCCATTCAAAAGCAAACAAAAGTTGACTGGTGGGGGCTAAGCGTATGCAGAAAAAGGCATCTTTCAGGTCCAGGACAGTGAAATGAGTAGCCTCAGCGGGGATCAGTTCCAAGAGAATAGAAGGATTTGGTACCACTGGTTATATAGTTTCAGCTGCATCATTCACTTGCCTCAGATCTTGTACTGGGCGGTAATCCCCTGTCCCAGGTTTCTTGACTGGGAGAAGGGGGGTGTTCCAAGGTGACTGGCACTCTTTGAGAAGTCCATACTTCAATAGTTTCATTAGCTGGTCGGGGAAGAGGATACTGCTTCACATGCACTGGTTCCGCTCCTGGCTTGAGGGTGACAATGACAGGGGCTATGTTCTTTGCTAGGCCAGGTGGATTATCTTCTGCCCAAACTTCAGGCGGGGCTATAAGGTTGGTGGGTATACAGGAACTAGCTAACTTGGTTAGAGATGTACTATAGAACCGCTACTCTTCTTCTCGGGGAACAGTCAGCACCATCAATCCAGCAGGCTTTGGGTTCACAGTCATTTGCATTTCTCCCCCTTCAGCAAAGGATATCTGTGCCTGGAGCTTTGCAAGCAGATCTCGGCACAAAAGTGGAATAGGGCATTCAGGCATATAGAAGAACTGGTGCGTTATCTTCTGTCCCCCTAGTTCACACATGCTGTTCTGCAGGAAAGGCTTTGTGGCCTTAGCTCCAGTAGCTCTGACAATGGTGATGCATCGAGAAGACAAAGGGGCTACTGGCTTTAGTATTCTGCTCCTGCATCCCCCATAAAGTCCATATATTGGTCCCCTATTTTCAGACTGACCATAGGCTCCTGGGGACCCAGGGAAAACTTGGAGCCCGGTCTGGCCTAGTCTTCATCCATGCTGTAGCCCTCTTCGGCTGCCACTCCTCTATAGCTGCTTCCCTCTCTTGCTGGAACACTGTGCTCGGTTTATTCTTCCATGACTCTGAAATCAACCTCCTGTTCTCCAAGTGCTCCCTCCTCCCTTCCTGGGGGTGGAGTCAAGATGCGGGCATTCACTTCTCTAATGTCCTTCTTCTCTGCAATGGGTGCACTGATTCGCACCCAGTGGGGGCCGATCATTTTCACGACCCCTTCCGCTTCCTCTGCTCCTTCGATTAGGAAAACCTCCTCCACGTCGTTCAACTAAAGCAGCAGCAAGATGATCTGCTTTCTTTTTCATGTTACATTCACTTTCTCTGTCACATTCATTTTCACGATTCACAAAACACTTCCTGAGCAACTTCCATTAACTGTCATGCCCGCAAATCCATCCAGTTTCTGCAATTTCCGTTTTATATCTCTCTGGGACTGACTGACAAAAACTGCATTTACCATACGCAAATTCTCCTGGGCTGCTGGATCGCATGGGGTATATAGTGAGGGCTGCCTGCACTATTTGGATCCCACTTGGGGTTATCAAGGCTGATGGGTCTGCATAATACTGTTCATTAGTTCAATCAAATCCTAAGACTTCTCAGTGTAGGAGGCATAATTTAAGTTTAAGTCCTACATTTCTAATCGTTTCCAATATGTCCATTTAGACCATTCCCCCTCACTACCATTCCCCCAAGAATGTGGTATCCCACAAGGATCCTCACTCTCTGCATTACTTTTTAACCTTTATATACAACCTATTTGTGCAATCTTTCAACGCCACAATCTAAAATATTTTATCTATGCAGACGACATCATGCTGTTCGCCCCTTTGGACATAGCTATCCTTAATTTCAACAAAATCGCCACCTGCCTCTTTGAAGCTAAACAATGGCTCCACTCAATCCATATGGATATCAATTTCAAAAAGACTGAAGCACTCTTCATAACCAGAAATACCACCTTCACCCCTCCAACTACCATCAACCTTATGAACATTACTCTTCCAGTCAAATCTGAAATTAAATACCTTGGAGTTACACTAGACAAAACCCTAAGCATGACTAACCACATAAAACAGACTGCCAAAACTATATTTTTCAAACTGAGAACCATACAGCAACTCAGACCCCTCATTGACATCAACGATTTCAGAACAGTTGTCCAGGCTCTCATTATGCCACATTTAGACTTCTGCAATGGCATACTCCAAGGAACATCCAAAAAGAATCTACACATCCTTCAAAGAGCTCAGAATGTCACTGCTCGAATCATTGTGAAAGCCAAAATATTCGATCACATCTCTCCCATCCTATACGCTTTCCACTGGCTTCCTATCTATAGTAGGATTCAATATAAAACACTTGTCACCACTTTTAAACTCATTAATGACTTAGCCCATCACAGTTGGCAACTCTACTCCAGACTCCACCAGAAAACAGAATTAGAAGAAAACTAACCTCAACATGCTACTAATTCCCATTGCCGTGAGAAAATCAAAACAAATAACCACCAACACTGCTTTTTCATATTATGCTCCCAGCCAATGGAATAAACTGCCACTAAACCTAAGAGAGATTAAGGATCTTACCTCTTTCAGGAAGGAACTTAAAACCTACCTATTTAGTCAACACTACAGCAACCTACAACCTGAAATCAAATTTACTACACAAGAATATACAACTAACCAAAAACACAAGTCTATCCCACCTAATTCTAGACTTCATTTTAATATCCATTCAAAATAGTCCTCCTCCCAACACTGTACTTATGACCACAAATAACTATTATAAATAGATTTTGTCAACCATGTAAATAATCTACACTTTGGTTCCTTTGTAACATAGTTTAATGTTCCTTTAAGTTCTTATGTTAATAACCTACACATTGTTTTCCTTGTAACCTAGATCTTATGTAATCTAGTTCTTATGTTCACTTAATGTTTAATGTAATGCAATATTGCACTGTTTGCTATATTGTTGTTTAAGTTCCTTGTAAACCGCCCCTGATCTCTGGAAGGGGCGGTATAGAAAAGCACACAAATAAATAAATAAATAAAATAAATAATGCATCTTTCAGTTCATTAAATCAGTGGCAGAAACAAGGCTGGTCGGCTGGCTTTCGGTATTAAGGGTGGGTAGGCCCTGGACCTGGCGCAATGGTATAACGTGACCATCCCTTTTACTGGTAGTTGTACTTCTGAAGGCATACGGCAATTGGAACTGTCTGGGTTCCACTTCATGTTCTCGGGTGCTGGCTGTGAGTGACCCTGAACTGGCAAATGAATCCCTGCTTGTAGTGTCATCGGTGGACTGTGGCCCACTCGGAGTACTTTAAACTGAGCCGGGGCTTCCGGTCAAGAGGGAGTGCACGTCCTCCTGCTGCGGAGGTTGCTGGTGAACTACTTGGGGTACATCTGCAGGGAGGTGCCCCCCCCTACCCCAGGCTCTGCCCGGGGTGGTGGCAGAGCTGAGGGGACTGGCCTATAAAGATACTGGGACGGACAGAGTGGAATGTCTGAAGATTCTGGGGCAGAATAAACAGGCAGCTTTTTTTCTCAGACTTCCGGGCCCCCCCCTTGTGGCTGCTACTAATCTCCTACACTGTTTCTCATAGCAACGCTGTATCCAGGAGGACTTCTTTTTTTTTTTTTTTCTCACAAACATTTAACCAGGAGTCTATGTAGGGGAACTGATCAGGGAACATTTTTTGCACAATCTGATGAACACGGGAAACTATATTAACATCAAAGGTGCCCTCACGGGGCCATGAAGTAGCTAACACTGGCCACTCCCTTTCACAGAGCATTTCTAATAGGGACGGAGACATTCTAATTCCATAGTCTCCAGCAAATCCCTTGCTAAAATTCCTAGTCATACATTTCAACAAAATCTGCGTGGACTCCGACCCCCCCCCCCATGATGACGTACTTGACAACAGACAGAGGGGGCGGGCAGTCAGGCTGCATTTTCCTGTGGACTAAACATAATGGATGTGTGTGCTCATTCTAAATAGGAACAATTTAGATAAAGTCCTTAAAATATAAAACTATTATTTCGCAACATGTTATAACAACAATCCCAACAGAAAAAACTATGGCTCCTAACATGATGGCCACATATCTGTTACGTATGACTGGAATAAAAATACTTGGCATGGAAACTAACTGCCAGCCGTAATCAGCATTTAAGCTGAACAATGTCTCTCCAAAAGAAATTACTTTAAATCTGACAGGTCAGAAAGCAGACATTCAAAGGACATGTACATTCCCTCAGGATTTAAATCATTTTCAAGTCGCGATCTGGTACTACGGGCTCGGGATGCTTCATAGTCCTGTCAGGGTTCTTAACTTCTACTTCAAAGGTCAAAGGAAAAACAAAAGCAGTTTCCTTAATTTCTCTATAATTTCTATTTGGACCATTACAGTGCTTGCTAACGATTGGAACATAAAAAAACACAAGACAAGGCTAAGCCCACAAATGCATTATACCTATAGCTCTACAGAAATCCTCCTCACTTGTTCCGTACAAGAACAGTTGAGGAACTCGAATGGGGTTAATAAGAACTTAACCCTTTCCAGGCTGAGCCCAAAACTGTCGGGATCCAAAATTCTGACTAAACATTCTTATTAAATGATATATAATACATGACAATAGCAGAAGGAACATCACTGTTAAAACATATTGAATAAAACAGGTACAATTTTCCTGAAATAAGCACAAATTAACCCAGCTGCAGAATGTTGAAAATAAGCCTTCACAGGGTTAAAAGATACTAAACATTCCTTTGTACAGACACGCCCCTTCTCTCTGCTTGCCAGTCTCACACTGTGCTGAAGAAAAATAAAATCACAGACAGCTTGTCTTCGCTGTGCTGTGCTTAGACTCGATTCCTTAAAGTGACTCCGGAGTGGTTTTTTTCCCTTTTCTCAGTACTGTTCCTTAATTAATAACCTTACATTATACCAGAAGTGAAACCTGCAGTTTTAACAGATAACAAAAATCAGATACAAACAACAAACTGTAAGGACGGACAAACACCAAACGCTTCCTCCTTTTCGTGACCTGGGTGCAGTCGCCTGGCCAGGAACTGCGCTACTCAGGAGTCTGCTCTCGCTCGGTCTGTGTCTCAAGACCTCTCAATCACACAAAGAATCATACCAGCACAAGAAATCATTTTTCAAAATGCCCAAGGTTTTCTGACTATTCCCAACCAAAGGGTCGGTGGCTTCGGCTTCCGCTAACCCTTATGCGGAGCGTACTAGGACCGCCCTTATGAGAGGTGATCAATCTCTCTTGTCTCGCGCATACCCATGCGAGAATTTCCCAGTTAGTCTATACCAAATCAGTCTCGCGCATTCTCATGCAAGACTTTTTCCCTAGGCTTCACTGACTTTTAAACAAGAAAATGCCTACTCACCGGATCCGGATACCTCACCAGTTCTTGGGTTGGATCCTGGACTCCCCTCGGGTTCGGAGGTGTTGGCCAGCTGGACCCAGTGGCCCGCCGAGGCAAGGCGGAACCCTCTCCGATACAATAAGACTGGTGGCACCAGAGAATTCCCCTGCGGTCGGATGGACATGGTTCCAAACGGACCAAACCTTTGAGGCGAGAAGTCGTGGTATATTCACTTTCATACCATCCACTACTCGCACATTCCGACCCAACACACCAAGAATATGTAGCAGCTGATAAGCATGCAATAAATAATACCAGGAGTCAGTTCAAAGATCCAAGCCACTTTATTGTGCACATGGCTCAGTTAGTCAAAGCTTCAAAAAGGACTGAGCAAAGTTCTTACAGAAACATATTCATTTATACATTTTTCTTCAGCTTGATACATGCAGACTTTCTATTGGTTCCAACGCCCCCTGCACTTGTCCAATCAGAGATCCTTTCTGGGCCTAGCTCCCTGCTCCCCCTTCCCGGACTGTTCTAACAAAGGTGCAGTTTCTAGGCATTGATACTATCCTGTTCCGAGGTCATTTCTAGCTCTAGGAATGCATGTATTGAAACATTTCTATCATCAGAACACAAAAGAATAATGGAAGATTTATGCACTCATGAAAACTTCTTATTAAGCAATTTAAACAGCTTTCTCAGACTTTTACAGATTTTTAGTTCTTACTAAGATGGGGGTTGGAATCAGGGCCTAACTTACAGGCCTTTCATATTTGCAGACTATTATAGGCCATAGCCTGCCACAACATCATAATCCTCCATTATTGTACTTGTCGTCTAAGAAACTGTACTTGTTGAGTCGTCGACTAATAAATCATTAGATTGTTATGAATGACTGGACTGCATGCCAGGAATACTTCTTCCATTCTGGAGGATCTTCCTCTTTACTCAGTGTTCCAATGCTGAGACCAAAGTATTCAGTGCCAGGACCCTACCTTGAAAGCGCACAACTTAGCTGGACTCATCCTATGCCTGTGGCCTGGGCTTGTGCTGCCTCTTCTGCTCTTGTTTGACTCTCCTCTGCTGTTTTAGGGACCTCCAACAGATGTAGGTACTATTTTGGCCCTCATGGCATACTTTAGGACTTTCCAGTGAATCTGGATGCTGTGCAGTGTTGGTCCTATTGAAACAATGCAGGGCCTTGTAGCTGATCTAGATGCTGTATGGCTCCTGCTAGCAAAGTTTCAGGCCTTCCGGATAACCTGGATGCTGTGCTTTGCTGTGCTGCTCCTCTTGGCATAAGTGAGGACCTTGAAGCTGATCTGGGTACTGTGTTGGTCCTCCAGTTCTCCTTGCATAATGTAGGGCCTTCTAGACAATCTGATGCTGTGCTGGACCTCCTGGCATAATTTAGTACTTTCTAGTCAGTCTGGGTGCTGTGTTGTTCCTCTTGGCATAATTTAGGACCTTGCAGCTAATCTGAGTGCTTTGTTTGTCTCCTTGCCATTTTACTCTTCTCCAAGTGCCTTGGTGTGCTTGCACCAATTGTAGTGCTGCTTTACTCTCTTCCCTTATCTGTGGTGTTCACTGTGATTTTTGTATCACTCTGCCCTTCTGATGGTGGTTTCTGGTACTCATCCTGTTACACTGTCTCTACTCCACCCCTCTTCTGGTGGCCCTTGGGGTTTGTGACACTTGATTGAAAAGAGATGGCAAACCTGACTGTTTTATTGCAAATTCGCTTCTCCCATAGACTTTAATGGGATGAACTGAACGAATACACAAACAAATTAGTGTATTCTGACTAAAAACAACAAGCCCGAAAATCTTTGCCATGCATATTGTTAGTTGCCTACATCCTGTAATAAATTAAAAAGCCTAACCTGGCTTTTCTATCAGTCCTTTCTCTCAGAATAAATTTGAAAACTTACGTTATTTTTTTAACAAACCTGTGGTATCTGAGGGCCTACAAAACATTTTTAAGGGGAAGCCTCGGGTGAAGTGTCCCTTTGAAAATGTGGATGGCAAGAGACAGTGGTAGGCAAGGGACTTTGAAGCGGGTGAAAATGTGCTTGCAGAAATTCCCCACGGGGCTTTCAAACTAAAATCCCTGTGTGGACTTTCCCTCCACGACCTAACCTCACCTTTTCCTGCTTTTGAGATGTACGTAAAGTATCCGCATTGTTCATTGCAAAGGTACTTTAAATATGGGATTGGTACCTCTATTAGTTCTGTTTCTTGCTTTCCATAATTGTTCTGATAGAGGGACATCATTTTTTTCATTTCTGTAAATATTTACCGAGAATGTAATTATTTATTTCACAGTGCATGACAGTTACTACTACAATAATTATTACCTCTTCTGTCTCTCAGCTGCTATGTACTACAGCCTCTCATCTATCTTGTTTCTCCCCATTCGTCTGCATCTCTCTATAATGTTCCATGACTTGCCAGCATTCGTTTTTGATAATGTTTGATGATCTTCTGGACAGGTTATGGATATGAACCATAGTTCCAGTTCCCCAGGGGCAGTATCTACTTGAACAAGAAAGTCTATCTATCTTCCAGCATAACCTCAGCAGTGAACACACAACGTGCAGTTACAGCTTACACCATGTCACGCTGCTGGCCAAAGAGGTACTTTATTTTGCCATTATCCAAATATGTTAATAAAGTGTTTAAACTAGAGAGTTCTGTATAATATGAGTTAAATGCTGTAACGGAGTGGAAAAAAAATTAAGAGTAAAATGTCAAAGGCTTGTGTATAAAAGTGCCTCAATACTGCATTTCCTAAATATTTGCCTGATTTTCTGTGCCAGAAGATTTGTTCATGAGTCAAAAATGCATGGTTCAGAGAACAAAAAATAGAACATTTCTTTTTTTCTTTTATTTTCTTGCTGTTTAGATGTTTTGGGACCCAGACAAAACTCTGCCATTTTTCAAGCATGAGGTCAGCAAATGTACAACTTCAGACTATGAGTCAGAGAGTGTTGCTGTAGAATGTTCTGACTCTTGGCTGGCCACTATCCTATGATACCTGCAAGCCGCACTACAAGAGGAAAGGAAATAGTCTCTGTGTATGCACCATCATAGGTTGGGAACCAGCCAAGCCAGAGCTTCATTGGAACCACATGCTGGCAACAAGCTTTGAGAAAGGCAGGAAAGTTTGGAGCCTTTGTTAAGTAAACATTGGCCATCTTTATTGTGCTTGCAGTACTCCAAGTGCCCCTAGGATTCTTGGTGGGTTAAATAAAAGTACTAAAGTCCATCAGCACTTTACTTAATCCACCAAGAATACTAGGGGCACTTGGAGTACTGCAAGCCCAAGTTCAAGTGTGTCGGTGTCCTCAGTACAGAGCAGACAGAACTTAAAGATTCCAAATTACCCCTGCCTACCAGTAACCAAATTAATATGAATAAAATACAGCCTCTAGAATGCTTGGAGTCTGGCTGGGGGGAAAGGACATTCTTGGCGGTGGCCAGCGTTCCCGGCTCCTGAATGGAGCCGCAGTGCCATGGTTCTTCAACTCCATTCAGGAGCCTGGCTGAGTTAGCCAGATATGTGGCTGATCAGAATCGGGGCCAGCATGCATGTTCAGGCCGGTAGACCTGATTCTGATCCTATGGGCACGTCTAGCCCCTGCGGGATCAGAATCGGGTCTACCGCTGTATGCCCCGATTCTGCCCGGCTGCACAAGGGGCTGGATGCCCAGAAAAGAATAGCCCGCTATGAGGGTAATCTTGTAAGAAGGTGCATATGTACCTGGTAGACTAAATGCCTACTTCAGTGGTATTTTAGTCATTTACATGTATATGTGGCCACCTATACACATGAGCGGCTTCTTACATAATACCTACCACTTGTGCTCCCATGATGGCAAGTACTGTGCCGGTTGTCGAGTGCAGGAGCGGGGATTGGGTAATGTGTGGGTGGAGCTGAAGTGCAGGAGTAGGGATTGGTGGTGTGGGTGGAGCTGAAGTACAGGAGCAGGGATTGAGTAGTATGTGGGTGGAGCTGATGTGCAGGAGCAGGGACGGGGTAGAGTGTGGGTGGAACTGGCGTGCAGGAGTGGGGATTGAGTAGTGTGTGGGTGGAGCTCATGTGCAGCAGCGGGGATTGGGTAGTGTGTGGGTAGAGTTCACATGCATGCATATGGATTATAAAATACTATAATTTATGAGTGCAGGTCTGGCACTACCATTAGGCAAACTAGGCAGTTGTCTAGAGTACTGGCCCTCCACGGGCAGCATTGCTACCCCTGATGCCCCTCTTGGGACCTGCAGTGGTGGTAATGACCACAAACAGCTACACGGCATTTACCTTGAAAATTTGCACTGCAGGGCTGTTTGCTTCTATCTCATCTGACGCCCGATGCTGACTTCCTAGGGTGCTCAATTTATTTATGTTGCCTGTGCGGAACAGTGTCAAATGCTTTACTGAAATTCAAGTACAACGCATCTAGGGCTCTCCCTCAGTCCAACTCTCTGGTCACCCAGTCAAAGAAATCCATTAGATTTGTCTGACAAGACCTGTCTCTGGTAAACCTGTTCTGCCTTGGATCCTGCAATCCATTGGACTCCAGAAAACTCACTATCCTCTGTTTTAGCAACATTTCCATTAATTTATTCACCACAGCGGTTCAGACTAACCAGCCTGTAGTTCTCAACCTTATCCTTACTTCCGCTTTTGTGTAAAGGGACCATTCTCGACTCTAAAGGAGCACTGAGAAGGTCAGTCAATGGAGCCACTAAAACGTCCCCACGTTCCTTTAATATTCTCTAATGTCTCCCATTGGGCCCCATTGCTTTGTCTACTTTTAGTTCTGAAAATCATTCAAGATCCCCTTCAATTATGCTCCTATTTGTGGGTGTTTTCTGAGTCCTGCTCTTGGTCCTTCATCTGTGAATACAGAACAAAAATATTTGTTAAGTAATTTTGCTTTATCCTCATCAGCTTCAACATATTCCTCTCCTTCCCCCTGGAGTTTGACAATACCACTTTTGCAATTCCTTCTCTCGCTAACATATCTGAAAAATGTCTTGTACCCCCATTTTATTGAATTGGCTATTTCTTTTTCTTTTTGTATCTTTGCTTTCCTGACAACTTTCCTAGTTTCTCTAAGTTTTTCCAAATATTGATGCTTGTCTTCCTCTCTCTGATCTCTTTTATTTTATGAAGGCCGCCCTCTTTTTCTTCATCTTTTCAGCTACTTCTTTTGAGAACCATAGTGGCTTCCTTTTCCTTTTGCATTTTATTTATCTTTCTAACAAAAATGTTTGTTGCCCTTAAAATATTCCCTTTTAGTTTTGCCCATTGTTATTCTACATGCCCCAGCTGTTCCCATCCTGTGAACAACTCCTTGAGGTATTGTCCCATCTTGGCAAAGTTAGTTTTCCTAAAGTCTAAGACCCTCACTTTTGAATGCACTTGAAGATTGGTGAATGGCCAATATAACGCCAATTTTCAAAAAGGGTCCAGGGGTAATCTGGGAAACTACAGACCAGTGAGCATGACATCAGTACCCGGCAAAATGATTGAAACCATTATAAAGAACAAAAATTACTGAAAATGTAGATGATCATGGTATAATGGGAGAAAGCCAACATGCTTTTAGCCAAGGAAGGTCTTGTCTTAGTAATCTGCAATATTTTTTGGAAGGTGTGAAAAAACAGGTAGACAAAGGTGAGCCGATCGATTATAGTGTACCTGGATTTTCAGAAAGCCTTTGACAAGGCTCATGAAAGACTCTTTGCAAAGTTAAAAAGTCATGGGATAGGAAGCAGTGTACTATTGTGGATCAGGAACTGGTTAAAAGATAGAAAGCAGCGGGTAGGGCTGAATAGTCAATTTTCCCAATAGAGAAAGGTGAATAGTGGAGTATCCCAGGGATCTGTGCTGAGTCCGTTGTTTTTTAACATATTCATAAATGACCTGGAAATGGAAATACTGAGTGAGGTAGTCAAATTTGCAGGTGACACAAAATTATTCAACGTTGTTAAAACCCAAGAGGATTGTGAAAAATTACAAGAGGACCTAGATAAATTGGAAGACTGGATGTCAAAATGGCAGATAAAATTTAATGTGGACACGTGCAAAGTTATGCACCTAGGAAAGAACAATCCAAACTATGGTTACACAATGCAAGTTTCCACATTAGGAATCACCACCTGGGAAACAGATATAGGCATCATCATGGATAACGCATTGAAACCCTTCATCTAATGTGCAGCGGCAGCCAAGAAGGCAAATAGAATGCTAGGTATCATAAGGAAGGGAATGGAGAATAAAACAAAGGATATTGTAATGTCTCTGTATCACTCTATAGTGCGACCACACCTTGGAATATAGTGTGCAGTTCTGGTTACCGTATCTTAAATAGTATATAGCAGAATTAGAAAAGGTACAGAGAAGAGCCACCACAATGGTAAAGGAGATGGAAGGATACACCTATGAGGAGAGGCTTAAAAAATGTTAAATAAATAAATAAAAAAGTCAGGGCTCTTCAATCTGGAAAAGAGACAGCTGAGGGGAGATATGATAGAGGTCGATAAATTAATGAATGGAGTGGAATGGGTATTCATTATGCCGTCAAAATGTAGAAAGCCTATGGGACATGTAATGAAAACTACAGTGTAACCTATTTAAGACTAATAAGAGAAATATTTTTTCACTCAACGCGGAATCAAATTCTGGAATTCGTTACCGCGGATGTAGTAAAAGCTGTTAGCGTAGCTGGGTTTAAAAAAAGTTTGGACAAGTTCCTGGAGGAAAGGTCCATAAACCATTATTAAAGAGGGCCCGGGAAATCCACTGCTTGCCCCAATACTCGCATTGTGGAACCTGTGTTTTCTGGGGAAAGTGCTAGGTACTTGTGACATAGATTGACCACGGTTGGAAACAGGATACTGAGCTATATGTTCCTATATTTATCATCCCTAGTCCTAATACTAAAACTACTGTAAAGGGCTATATTTATCATCCCTAGTCCTAATACTGAACCACAGCATCTGGTGATAATTGAATGTGAGATGATCTCCAGCCATAATATCAGAAAAACTTTCCCCATTGGTAAGCACCAAGTCCAATATGGCCCCTTCATGTGTGGGTTCTGTTACCAGTTGCCAGAATAATTCTCCCTGTAGAGAATCCAGGATCTCCTTACTTCTAGATGACACTGCAGCAGGGATGTACCAATCAACATTTGGCATATTGAAATCAGTAGCACTTCCTCTATCATGGCAGTGCTGCATATGTCTTCTATTAAATCTTCATCCACTTCTCCCTGTGAAGGAGATCTGTATATCACACCAGTGCAAATGGATTTCCCATTCCCTCTTTCTAGTTTAACCCACAGTGCCCCCTCGCTCCCTTTTAAGCCCTGTAATTCTATAGCGTTAATATTATTTTTTACATATAGGGCCACTCCTCCTCCCCTTCTTCCTACCTTGTCCTTCCAAATAAAGTATAGCCCGGTATAATTACATCCCAGTCATGGTTGCCCATGAACGATGTCTCCGAAACAGCCACTAAATACAAGTCTGTCTCAACATCTGGGAGCTTATTTCCCATACTACGGATATTTATGCACACTGCTTTCTAGATGTTGCCCCTTTTACCCATTTCAGCAGAGGTATTTACCCATTTTCACTTACCTGAGGGCTTTCACTTACCTGGGGGCTTCCTTCACCCATCCCCAATAAATCTAGTTTAAAGCCCTTTACAGTAGTTTAGTCAATCTGCTGCGGAAGACACTTTGACCTTTCTCGGTTAGGTTGACACCATCACTGCTTTGCAGCCCTTGGAAAATGAATCCATGGTCCAGGAAGCCAAAACTTTCTTGATGACATCATCTATACAGCCACACATTCATCTGCAGGATGCAAGCTTCTCTGCCTCAGCCTTTACCCTCAACAGAGAGGATTGAAGAGAATACCACCTGTGCAACTATCTGCTTCACTCTCTATCCCAGAGCCATGAAGTCACTTTTGATATGCTCGGAGAGATACCTAGCAGTATCATTTGTGCCGATATGGATGAGCAATATCAGATAATAATCGGTAAGTTTCATGAGTCTCGGCAAACTCTTCACAACATCTAGGATTTTGACACTTGGCAGACAGCACACCTCTCTGAACATCAACTCTGGTTGGCAGATGGACACATCAGTACCCCTCAGAAGAGAGCCACCAACCATCACTACCCTTCACTTCCTTGTGATCACCGACTCCGCTACTTTGGGTGCATGAGCTAGGGTTCTTCCCTTTCCTTGGATACTTTTGCCTCCTCCACTTCCAGGGCTACATACTGGTTCTTCAGTTTGACGGCTGGAGGAGTTGGATTGTTGATTCTGCAGGCTCTGGTGACTCATGTCCAATTCTCTTCATTCTGTAGCATCCCATCTTCACCTTTGTTTGAGAGCTTAGATGCTTGAAGAAGCATCTCATCAATGTACTTCTCACTGTCTCGAATGCTTCTCAGCCTCGCCACCTCTGAGCTCTTCCACTTGTTTCATGAGGGCATCAGTTGCAAGCATCCTGCACATGGAACAGGTCATTCAACTGGCAATGGGCTGTCTGTCTGGACAGAGGCAGAGCTGTAATGGAGGCAACAGCTTAGGAAATTTGATTTTTCCCAGACATTGTTCAGTTGGTAGAGCTTTGGTACCTGTTGAAGTAAATAAGAGAGACCTACCAAAGTCCCTAACTTTTCCTCAGCTTTCCTTTAAGAGAGAAAGCAGCTAACCTCTTTTATGTGTGTTCTAACAGCGCTGTTCTATGTCCCTATGTGTAGCCCTGCTTCCTTGCTAGACAGTTATTACTTTACATTAGTAAATTTTGATATTATGTGTCTGAAGTATATAGATTAATGTGTCCCTTTGTACAATTACCTAATTACCAAAGCTTCTTGAAGAATAGCAAATTGTTTGTCAACAAGCTAATTGAAAAGTTGCCCTGTATAGCAAGAATTCTCACATGGGGTGGGTGGGAGCTGTGGTGGGAAGGGAGGAATCTAACACCTGATGAGGTCAGTGACTTCAAGGAGCTTGCTTACCCCTTTGAACCTGAATGCTAAAAAAAAAACTTCCCTTGCCCAACAAAACATGCCAGATCCACAGGAATATGTGGTCTACCTACAATCAAAAACAATCCAGACTGTTAAGACACCACCACTCACCCCTGTTAACAGGCCACAGCACCATACACCACTTACTGCCTTCTCACTGTCCTCAGCGAAACAAGTTGAAGACACAATCAAAGTGATCAACACCACCACAACGCCAAACGATCCCTGTCTAGCGTTCTAGATAAGGACACTGTGTAAGGAATTCAGCCCCTTCCTAACCAAAATCATTAACCTCTCCTTCAACACGGGAACATTCCCACAGACCTTGAAACAAACTTCCATTAAACCTCTACTAAAAAACTCCAAATTGGACACCCAGAAAGTTGACTCATACAGGCCGATCTCAAGTATCCCTCTATTGACCAAGATAATTGAAAAAATCGCACAACAACAAATCCAGACTCACATCGAGACCAACGCACCCCTAGACCCATGTCAACATGGATTCAGAGAAGCACATGGGGTCGAGACATTACTGACCATCCTCTTCAACACCCTAACCACTGGCCTGAACAAAACCAAAGGAGGATATGCACTTATCTTCCTCGACATCGCTGCAGCGTTCCATTCCATGGACCACGCACTACTCATGGAGCGGCTGGCGGAGAAAGGGATCCAGGACACAGCCTTGAGATGTTGCGAATCCTACCTCTCAGGCAGATGACAGCATGTGAGGACAGGATCCACAACGTCCAAAGCTTTCCAGCAACAACAAGGTGTTCCACAGGGATCATCCCTCTCAGCGCTGTTCTTTAATATCTACATGCAGCCCATCTGCTCTCTCGCTCAAGCCATCGGCATATCATGCCTTGCATATGCCAACGACGTATTACTCTATACACCATTCACCACTGACCAGCCAGATTTCTCGACACTAACCTCCTGTTTCAACGCCATAGCAGACTGGCTCCACACCCAAAACCTAAGGATAAATTTAAAGAAAACTGAGGCCCTATTCATTACTAGGGATCAATCCTTCACACCACCATCGGTACTAAAAGTAAGAGACGCCAAACTTCAAAGCAAACCAACCATCCGCTACCTAGCGATAACACTTGATCAACACCTGAACATGAAAGCCCACATAAATAACACCGTCAAGGCAGTATACATTAAGATTCGCACAATCCGCCACCTACGACCACTGTTGGACCCTGATGACTTTAGGACAGTCTACCAGGCACTAATCATGCCCCATTTCGATTATGCCAATATCATCCTACAAGGGCTACCAAAAACGCGCGATCCCACTACAACTAGCCATGAACGCCGCAGCCAGAATTCTACACGGTGCATCCAGGAGGGACCACATAAAACCAATCCTGAAGCAACTTCATTGGCTACCAGTTCACTGTAGAGTCACCTTCAAGACCTTGCTGATGACATTCAAAGCCATCAATAGAATCACCTCCGCCTCCATCACAGATCTCATCGTCCCCACTCCCTCAAATAGAGCCAGAAGATCATTCACAGTAAACACCCTGAACATCCCCAGCAAGATCACAAAATGCTCACAGTCCACAAAAAAGAGAGCTTTTGAGTACTACGCTCCCTCGTGCTGGAATACACTCCCACCTAATATCCGGTCCATAACAGACCTCACCACCTTCAGAAAGGCTCTGAAACATCACCTCTTCATTCAGCACTATGGCACCACACAACGACCAGGCATCTCCAATCAACTAAACAGCCACCCCACGCCATCCACTATACATGACACTAGCACAACATGTTAGCTCTACCAGAACCCGAGCAGAACCATGTACATAGTATCTAAAAATGTTTATAATGCTTATAATAACCTAGAATGTAAATAGCTAGCCAAAAACCTGTATATAGTTTTACCCAGTTCAACCCAAGTTTACCAACCCTGTTCTCTGTAAGCCCAGCACGGTCCTCCAAGACCGGACAAAGTTAATGTTACTTGTAAACTGAGCTGAATTGGAAAAGCGCGGTATAGAAAAATAAATAAAATAAATAAATAAATAAAAAGAACCCGAACAGCAGAAAAATAACTTTACCCAAGAACACAAAAAATTCCTCTTTTGCAATAAGCACCAGAAAAAGAATTAGCTATTAAAAATGAAAAACAACCCCTGTTAAGGGCTTGTATTCAAGAACCACACAGGGCAATCAAGAGTTAAGTGACTAGTCTATGATTGCAAAGATCCACATTGGGATTTGAACCCTGGCCACCCTGCTCCCAACCTACTACTTTAACCTTTATGCTATTTGACAAGCTGCCAGCACTTACAAGGGTAATTTGCTAACTTTCCTCCATTGATTTATCCCACATCTAGATTTGCAAAATGGCTCCCCTGGCTCTACTTATTGGCAAATATGCATTCAGCTCCTGCACTATTTTGGAAAAGGGTCCATGTTTTGCAAAGCCTTTCTTTGAAAATTGCCAAAATTGTATGCATCCTAACTTCAACTTCTCACTTCTGATCTCTACATACTATCTAAAATCTGCCTTCATGTGTGGTCCATAGACCCTACATATTACCTTACAGGCTCATTTCATCCCGGACATACACCCCCTCTGTATGTCCAGTTTGACTGGACATACAGAGGGGGTCACGATTCTGATCCCGTGGGGCATGTCTGGCCCCATGGGATCAGAATCGTAATCAGGCCCACACTACATGAGCCCACACTGTGACTTATTACTATTATTAATGGTACCTCATTTGGTTTGCAGCTTGTCATGCTGCAAGGGCTTGTGTGATTCAGTGATGCTGAGAGCTATGCTTTTGGTAGCTTAACTACTGGCAGGGTCTCCGAAGATGGACAGGTCTCAGCTGAGGTGCTAGAAGAAGACAAACCACTCATCTGGGCCGCAGCAATATGGGACAGTGTTGGTAGCGGAGGATCACGTTTCTGTGACAATGGTAACAACACTGAGATTGACTGCTCATAAGAGAGGCCTGGCAATCTACTTCCAGATTTTGCTACAAAATCCCAGTGGATAGTCACAACAAAACAAATTGTGATATAGTGCACCTATAGTGCTCTAATTAAAGGATAGAGTGGTATATAAAACCTGTTAAATAAATAAATAAATAAATAGTGCATATGTTCTAGACCCCTTAGTAAACTGCAGTTAGTGCCTCAGACAGAGTATTGTTCTACAGAGGTTGGGCTAGCAAGGATGAGGGATGAAAAGTGAGGGGAATCCTTTGGTCACTGGAAATGAAGGCTTAGATGATTTTAGTTCCAATTGGTTCTAGAGAAGCTAGAAAGCCAAAGGAGAAGGGAAAGGTGGGCACATACCCAGGAAATAATCTGTGAAGCAACAGCCTCTAGTAACGTGTGAGGTTATTTGAACTCTACAGAGCCTAAATACCTTAGTGATAATATTAGATCAACAGCCAACAGAGCCTTCCAATTCTGCGCCCCATCTCTATGGAACACCTTACCAGCACAAATCAGAGCAATACCTAATCTAAGTCAGTTCAGAAAGGCTTTAAAGCATTTCCTCTTCCTTAAATATCTCAATGGCAGCTCCGAACATAACCCCCAGGTGAATAGCAGAAGTGGTTAAACAGATAGACCCCGCAACAGACCAACTTCACAATGTAAATAGCAAGTTGTTCCATATACTATTGTACCACTGTTGTATATAGTTAACCAGGATATCCTTTATCAGATAACCCTGCATTGTATTTAGTTTCCCCTATTTCGCCAAGTTATACTTCCTGTTAAATGTAACGACCAGACACGTGTAAACTGTCGGATGTTTTCTGTTCAATGTAAACCGCGCTGATGTCTAATAGTGCGGTATATAAGAATTGTTAATAAATAAATAAAATAAACCAAGACTCTGCCATACAGGGAGTTATTTTAGAATAGGGCACCATATTAAGCGCCTACATAAGCTCCTGTGTAAGTGCTACTTTATAAAGAGAAGCAGATGTCTACTTGTCTTTATAAAATATTTGCATAATTTGCAGAGATTGCGTCTTAACCCTGGAATTACCAAAAGTTTTTGCACACACTGAATACCGTTGGGGTCATAAATGACCCCACGACAAATTTTTAATTGTTAACCATGAAAAATTTAAACAGACAAAATATTATTCTGAATTAATTATTTATTATATGAAGGTTAAATGTTTCGAAATTTAATGCTTTATCATAAAATTACATGAAGAAGAGTTGCCATGAAAGCAGTTTTTGCATGTACTTGATGAACACATTAAAGTACTACAGTCATTTGCATGAGACAGACAATTTCTGAATGTTCTTTGCAAACATTGCGCTTGCAGGAGGTGCAAACTATGTTGCTTTTCTTGTCTTTTTCTCTGGAACAGCAGTGACACCTTGCCCTTTTCTTTGGGATCCCGACATTGCCAACAGCATCAGTGGCTTCTTCAATGCTGGAAGACGTCTCGCTGCAATTACTCTGAAGCAGCTGCTTTCCTAATTCCAAGAGGAATAGATGACGTCTGTGCTTTGACTTGGACTGCCATTCTGGATTTAGTGACATCCAAACAATGAAGGTGTTCAAAGCACTGATGTCCAACATGTTGTAGAAGATAGTGACTGGCCAGCGTCTTTTCGTTCGTTTTGTGGTATACGTGCGCAACATTTGATTTGCGGTATCTACTCCACCTTTACTAGAATTATAGTCCAAGATCATGCGTGGTTTTTTTGTCTGGACGTGTGTTATTTACTTCTTCTTGATCATGCAAACTGCTCAGAAGAACAACCACTTTTCCTTTCTTCGGGCAATAGGAAACCAGAGTGGCGTCATCGCGAAAGGCAAACAGTGAAGTGAATACCTCTCGGCCCTTTGCTATTACAAATTCTGGAGGTAATTCTTTTCTGTTCTTTCGAATTGTCCCCAAAAGTGTCATTTGTTTTTCTAGCAATTTCCATGACAGGGATAAACTGCAGAAGAAACTGTCAACAGTAACATTTCTGCCAGATCGCGTCAATCCTTCAGTGAGTTGCAGCACAACCCTTTCACCCTGATTCTGTTCCCTGTTTTGTCCGAATTCCCTTCCTGTATATACTTGAAGACGCAGAACATATGACGTTGCACTGTCACACAACATCCATAGATTTATGCCATATTTCCCAGGTTTGCTGGGAATATATTGTCTGAATGGAACACAGCCACGAAATGTAAGCAGTTGCTCATCCACGGTAACATTTTTACTAGGAACAAAGGCGTCACTTAGAGTTGCTTCCCAGGTATCAAACATAAGAACATAAGAACATAAGATATGCCATAATGGGTCAGACCAAGGTCCATCAAGCCCAGTATTCTGTTTCCAACAGTAGCCAATCTAGGTCATACGTACCTAGCAGTTTCCCCAAGGGACACAGGTTCCACAATGCTTGTATTGGTTCAAGCATTGATATCCTGGGTCCCTTCTTAATAATGGTTTATGGACCTTTCCTCCAGGAACTTGTCCAAACCTTTTTTAAACCCAGCTACACTAACAGCCTTTACTACATCCTCCGGTAACAAATTCCAGAGTTTGATTACACGTTGAGTGAAAAAATATTTTCTTTTATTAGTCTTAAATAGTTTACCCTGTAGTTTCATTGCATGTCCCCTAGTCTTTCTATAGTCTGATAAGGTAAACAATCGATCTACGTTTACCCGTTCCACTCCGTTCATTAATTTATAGACTTCTATCATATCTCCCCTCAGCCGTCTCTTTTCCAGGTTAAAGAGCCCCAACCTTTTTAGCCTTTCTTCATAGGAGTATCCTTCCATCCCCTTTACCATTTTGGTGGCTCTTCTCTGAACCTTTTCTAAAATCGCTATATCCTTTTTAAGATACGGCGACCAGAATTGCACACAATATTCAAGGTGCGGTCTCACCATGGAACGATATAGAGGCATTATAATATCTTTTGTTTTATTTTCCATTCCTTTCCTTATGATACCTAGCATTCTATTTGCTCTCTTGGCCGCCGCTGCACACTGGGCTGAGGGTTTTAACATGGTATCCACAATGACGCCTAAATCTTTTTCCTGGGTGGTGGTTCCTAATGTGGAACCTTGCATCGTGTAACCATAGTTTGGGTTGTTCTTCCATAGGTGCATAACCTTGCACTTGTCCACATTAAATTTCATCTGCCATTTTGATGCCCAGTCTTCCAATTTATCAAGATCCTCTTGCAATTTTCCACAATCCTCTTGGGTTTTAACAACTTTAAATAGTTTTGTGTCATCTGCAAATTTGATAATCTCACTCGTTATTCCACTTTCCAGGTCATTTATGAATATGTCAAAAAGCAGCAGACCCAGCACAGATCCCTGGGGTACACCACTATTCACCTTTCTCCATTGGGAAAATTGGCCATTTAGCCCTACCCTCTGCTTTCTATCTTTTAACCAGTTCCTGATCCACAATAGTACACTGCCTCCTATCCCATGACTCTTTAGTTTTGCCAAAAGTCTCTGATGAGGGACCTTGTCAAAGGCTTTCTGAAAGTCCAGATACACAATATCAACCGACTCACCTTTGTCCACCTGATTATTCAATCCTTCAAAGAAACATAACAGATTAGTAAGACAAGATCTTCCTTGTCTAAAGCCATGTTGGCAGTCTCCCATTAGGTCATGACTATCTACATGCTGAGTAATTTTATTCTTTATGATGGTTTCTACCATTTTTCCCGGTACTGATGTCAGGCTCACCGGTCTGTAGTTTTCCGGATCACCCCTGGAACCCTTTTTAAAAATTGGTGTTACATTGGCGATCCTCCAATCTTCAGGTATTAGAGATGATTTTAATGATAGTTCACAGATTACTAATAGCAGGTCTGCAATCTCATATTTCAGTTCTTTCAACACCCTTGGATGTATACCATCCTGCCCAGGTGATATGCTACTCTTCTGTTTATCTAATAGTTGTAATACATCTTCCCGATGTATCGATATTTCCTTCAATTCTTCCGCACCTTTAAATACCACTTAAGTCATGGGTAACATCCCTACATCTTCCTCAGTAAAGACTGAAGCAAAGAATTCATTCAATCTCTCCGCTATCGCCTTGTCGCCTCTTAGTGCTCCTTTAACCCCTTTATCATCTAATGGACCAACTGACTCTCTCACAGGTTTTTTGCTACGAATGTACTTGAAAAGGTCTTTACTTCGCCTTTTTGCTTCCGCAGCAAGCTTCTTCTCAAATTCTCCCTTTGCCTGCCTTATCAATGCCTTGCATTTGACTTGCCAGTGCTTATGCTGTTTCCAGGTTTCGTCGTTTGGAGCAAGTTTGGTTTCTGATTGGAGCAAGCTTATCCACGCCTCTTTGTTCACGTCTGTTGGTTGCATCATCAAATCTGAGAGCACAAGAAATTTGCTGAAAACGGTTACGGGCCATATTTTTGCTGAAAACAGAATGACCATCTTCAAAGTTGCACAACTGAACTATGGATTCATTTCATGACTTGTACACGCCTGAGAGGATCAGAAGTCCAAGAAAACATTGAAATTCTCCATCTGTCAAATCTTTCCAGGTGTTGTCATAAATGTGTCTTCCTTGTTTGCTCGTGCACATCATGATTTCATTCAATAAGTTCTTCCTCATGAACAAGTGGAATGCTGCGAGAGGGCCATCAACATTTTGTACAGCATACCTTGTAGGACCTTGTTGTATGGGCATGACATTAGCTCTGGTGTATCTTCCAGCAGCTTGCTTTATAGATTTCCTGTTCCATGATGTGGCATCCTAAGATACATAGGCTTCAATGGCAACATTTGTGCTTATAGTTGATGACCTCTTAGCTCCTCTACGACCACAACTAAGATTCCTCACAGATGATACTGACACCGAGGACTCCTGCCTTCTTCCCCGTCCAGCACAGTCTCGACCTTTGCCTCGACCTGTAACTTGACTCTTTGCTGCAGGCGATGTTACCGGTTCAACATCAGTCTCACATTCACTTGGCGACCAACTGCTGTCGCCATCTGAATCATGACTGTCATCATCAGATTTATCGCCCGAACTTGGCTGATATGCTTCTTCGCTTGCTGAATATGCTGTATCATCAGACGACTCAGAGACGTCACTGTCAGCATCTCGTTACAATTTTTCTCTTACTTGGGCAGCTGAATACTTTCGTTTTGAAATCATAAACAATAACCTAAAATAAATAAACAAAGATAAAGTTGAATAAAATGCAAAGCAGTTTTACTATAGGTGTACAATAATCGTGATGAATGAGCTGAAAGCCTTTAGATTTCATCGGAAATAATGAGAGAACGTATGATATCAATTACAGAAAATGTGTAATTTTCATAAAATAAAAGTACAAAAAAATGATACATAATTAATGATAAATACCTTTGTCAGATCAAAAAATTCACAAAACTGCAAATTGTATCACGATCCAAACCGGATGTAAGCAACTGGGGTCAAAAATGACCCCACTGGTACTCTGTGCTGCAATTCATCACTAGCGTCACCTAGCGGATGAAAATTATTCCTCTCATGGCGCAATATAAAGAGACTATTGACATGTGAAAAGTCATAAAAAGATTGCATTCTTGAACAACTAGTTTCCGAGATATGCGTTGTGAAACTTGCAATGGGGTCACTTTTGACCCCATCGGTACTCCCAGGGTTAAGTTAAGGCGTGTTCACACCTCTAATTTTCAAGTACACACGTACAGGGCGGCACAAGGAGATGAGGCAACCTAGGCAAATCTCATCCCTTACACCCTGTCCTCCTTCCAGTGCCATTGCTGCCATTGCTGCCCCTCTCCGGGGCATGCAATGGCTGCAAACATCCCGCGTCGCTTACTTTGAAACTTCAGAGCCATAGGGCTGTTTGCTTCTGCTCCTCGGAGCACCCAGTGATGACTTCCTGTTTGCAAATATGGACCCTAAAGTGAATGACTGGTTAAGAAATTGGTTGAGTGGAGGCGACAAAGTGTACAGGTAATGGAGCTCACTCTAAGGAGAAGTATATTACCAATGGTGTGCCGCAGGGATCTGTCCTTGGTCAGATTCTTTTTAACATCTTTGTTAGTGATATTGTGGAAAGGCTGTCAGTTAAGGTTTGCCTGTTTGTGAATGTTGCCAAAAACTGCAACAGAATAGATACCCAGGAAGGAGTAGATAACATGAGAAGGGATCTAACTAAGCTTGAGGAATGATTGAGAATTTGGCAGCTGAGATTTAATGCTAAAAAATCAGGGTCATGCATTTGGGCTGCAAAAATCCAAGGGAGCAGTACAGTGTAGGGGTGAAGTACATATGTTCACAAAAGAAGAGCAGTGTGATTGTTTCTGATGATCTTAAAGTGGCTAAATACGTAGAAAAGATGCCGTCAAAAGCCAGAAGGATACTTGGGTGCATAGGTAGAGGAATGACCAGCAGAAGAAAGGAGGTGATAGTGCCTCTGTATGTGGTGCAATTTCATTTACAACATTATGTATAATTCTGGAGAACACACATTCAAAAGGATATAAACAGGATGGAATCGGTGCAGAGGATGGCTACTAAAATGATCAGTGGTCTTTGTTATAAATTATATGGGGAGAAAATTAAAGATCTTAATATGTATACATTAGAGGAAAGGTGGGATAGAGGAGATATGATAGAGATTTTTAAATACCTTTGTGGCATAAATGCACAAGAGGAGAGCCTGTTTCGATTGAAAGTAAGCTCTGCAACGAGTTGACATAAGATGAGGGTGAAAGAGGATAGACTCAGGAATAATATGCAAAAATATTTCTTTATGGAAAGAGTGGTAGATACATGGAATAATCTCCCAGTAGAGGTAGTAGAGATGAGGATAGTATCTGAATTCAAAAAAGCATAGGACAAAGACACAAGATCTCTAAAGCCAAAAAAAGAACTATAGTAGTTGATATGGAAGGGCAGATTAGATAGAAACATGACTGCAGAAAAAGACCACATGGCCTATGTGGGTCATTTTGTAGACCTACACCATACGAATGATGAAAATTAACTACAGATGTTACTTTCTTCATTTAAATTAATTTTGGAGGGAGAAATAAACAGCAGGGATTAAGGAGGATAACCCCCCTAAACCCTCTGCAAAGGCAGGCCGATGTGAGCACTGTATAAACGCCTTCATGAGCTAGGGAGCAGCTGTAAATCCCGATGTGGACGATTTTGGACATACAGTTGCATATTTTTATTTATGTGTTTATTTATTTATTTAAAAGGATTTATATACCGCCTTCTCCTGTAATCAAGGCGGTGTACACAGAAACCAATCGAAGTATAATGACATTTGTGTGTGCATGCAGTGTTATACAGATTCTGGAAAAGCTTGCTTTTTCTCAACTCGCCACTCACCTCGATTCCACGTTTTCTCTCCACCCATGCCAATCAGGCTTTCTCGCTGGTCACAGCACTGAGACTATTCTCGTTGCACTCCTCTCTGAAATTCACCGCTCCCACGACCGAGGTGACCTTTCTCTTGTTGTTTCCTTGGACCTCTCCTCTGCCTTTGATGTCGTTGATCATCGCACTCTTCTTTCACGCTTGTCTGATCTGGGTATCTACGGCATGGTCCTGCAGTGGTTCCATTCCTTCCTCTCCTCTCGCTCTTTCGCTGTCCACACAGACTCTGGTGTCTCACCCACATTCCCACTGCACTGCGGTGTGCCACAGGGTTCTATTCTTGCTCCCCTTCTCTTTAATGTCTTCCTCGCCCCCCTCGCCCTTCTTATCCAACAGTCTGGGATTTCCGCCTATATCTATGCAGATGACATCCTCTTGGTCCATCACACCTTCTCCCTGGCACCTGATCTCTCCCCGCTCAATACATGTCTTGATCTCATCGCTTCCTGGTTCAACCAGAATTTCCTTCATGTCAATCCCTCCAAATCCTCTGCCATCTGGTTTTCCTTCCGTGCTCCTTCTCCCACTTTGTCACCCCTTATGTCTACATGCCCTATTCCCTTTGTGCCCACCCTTCGTTACCTAGGTGTCTCTCTCTTTCCACCACCATATCTCCACGGTGGTGCATACCTCTTTTTTTCACCTTTGTAGGATTAGGTCTATTCGACCATTCCTTTCCACTGTTGCTATCACCAGCATTGTTCTGTTGCGCATTTCAAACTGTTCTTTCTCTGGTAATTACCTGTTTAGACTATTGCAACTCTGTTTTCGTTGGTCTCCCTCGCCGTCAACTACGCCGTCTTCAGTTAGTCCAGAACACTGCTGCCCGCCTGATCATTCATGCCCCTACCACTGCTCACATCACCCCTATTCTCCTTTCCCTCCACTGGCTCCCGATCAATGTTAGATTTATCTATAAACTTCTTATCATCACGCACAAGGTCCTTCATACTAACACCCCTCAGTACCTGGCCGATATCATCCACCTTCAGCTGACTCCTCGTCTTCTCCGTTCTGCACATGGAAATCGCCTCTTTCTCCCCTCCCCTGCCCAGGCCCATCTTGAACTCACTCGCCATTCTGCTTTCTTTTACCTTAGTCCTGCTCTTTGGAACTCTCTCCCTCACCCTCTCCGCACTGAGTTATCTCTCAGACGTTTCAGAGCACTTCTTAAAACACACCTCTTTCACCAGGCCTACGACCTTCCTATTCCCGCTGGTGGCTCTGACCCACCCTCGTTGGGATCCCCAACATCAGTATCTTAATAACACTCTCCGCCCCCATTTCTGCAGCTCCTCTCCCTCCATCCCCACCTTTGCTCCCCCTTCGTCTTTTCTCGCCTCTATATTTTCCTGTCACACTCCTTTACTTTGCTCCTCTTTTCTGTCCAATTAATGGTGTTCTTTTCAATTTTCTGTAGCCAATAGTGCTTTATTGTACACTGCTCTGACGCTCCCGCAAGGGCGGTATATCAAATCCCACTAATAAAGAATAAAGAATGTGTGTGTGTATAAGTTGGCGTTGATTCGTGGTGGGCTGTTTACAGCGTGTGCTACTTTACAATGCTATGTACATGAGTGAGAAAGGGAGGGGGTGGGGGGGGGGTTGGTATGTAGCCCAGAAGCTGGCGGGCAGAATTATGTGATTTCACCATAATGCTCAATGAAGAGCTTCGTCTTGAGCTGTTTCTGAAAGTTCTTGATGTCCTTCATCGATCGTAGGTCATCAGGGAGGGCGTTCCATATTGCAGGTGCTGCCAGCGATAGAGCTCTTCTTGTGGTGTTCTTATGTACCTTGGTGAAGTCTTTAGGTGTATTGATGATGTCACAGGTGCCTCTCCTCCTCGGTCTTGTGCTGATATTGGATTGTATGAGTGGTTTAGACTGAGTGCTGAGGTCTGGTGATTGATTTTGAATATGTTTAGGACTGTCTTATATCTGATGCGGGAGCTGATTGGGAGCCAGTGGAGATGTTTTAGAATGGGGGTGATGTGATCTTGTCTTGATGAGCCAGATATCATGCAGGCTGCTGTGTTTTGTGCCATTTGCAGTGGCCGGAGTGTCTGCTTTGTTAGGCCAAGATAGATTGGGTTGCAGAAGTCTAGGATGGGAGTTATTAGTGCTTGACAGACTGTGCGGAAATGATCCTGAGAGAAGAGGGGTTTGAGGCATTGGATTAGTTTCATCTTGAGGTATGCATTTTTTGGTGGTTCTGCTGATGTGTGACTGTAGGTTTAGTTCTTTGTCGAGAGACACTCTGAGGTATTTCACGTCCGGTTTAATGGTATTGTTGTGTTGTTGACCTTGATGAAGGGTGGGGGGACGAAGCTGGTGTTTCAGGTGATGAGTAGTGCCTCAGTCTTGTTGTAGATTATGGTCAGGTTGTCGTCTTGAAACCAGCTGGTCATATGTTTAAGACAATCTGTTATTTTGGTGTAGTCTGGGTTGTCGAGGTGACTGGGGTATATATCATGATGTCGTCGGCATAGATTGTGTATTGTATCTTGTGTTCTTTCATGATGTTGCAGATCGGTTGAATGTAGAGGTTAAATAAAAGTGCTGATAGGGCGGATTCTTGTGGGACGCCTTGCTTGATTTTTATAGGTCGGGAGGTGCTGGGGCCAATCTTGACCTGGATCTGTCTATCCGTTAGGTATGAGATGAACCACTTCAGGGTGGTGCTGTGTAGTCCAATGTTCTGTAGTCTTGCTAGTAGAGTTCTGTGGTCCACTGTGTCAAACGCTGATGAGATGTCTATGAAGATCATACATATTCCTCTCTTGCAGTTATCTATGATTTGGATTATGTTGTTAAAGAGGTATAACAGGAGTGTTTCGACTCCATGTTTAGGGCGGAAACCGTGTTGGTTGATGTCCAGTGGGGCATGGTTGTCAATGTGGTCCTGGAGCTGATGCTGTACCACTTTTTCTATAATTTGCAAGTAATGGTATGCTTGAGATGGGTCTGTAGGCAGCTGGGTTGCTCTTGTCTAGTGGGGATTTCTTCGGGATTGATCTTATTGTAGCTAGCTTTAGTTGGTTTGGCATGATTCCTTGGGTCAGTGAACTGTGCACCATGCTGTGTATGGTGTGGATGAAGTTTTTCTTCGTTGCTTTAATCCATGTCACTGGGCATGGGTCTGTTGGTGCAGTGCTTGTGTTGAGCGCGGTGATGATGTGTGAGAGCTTCTCTGTAGATGGAGTGCTGAATTTGTCCCAGGTTTTTAAGGATGTGGTTGGTTTAGTGATTGTGCTTGTTGTTGGTTGTGGTGAGGTATCAAATTTTTCTTGGAGGTGGTCTGCGAAGGAGTGTGGATCTATTTGCACATCTCTTTCAGTATTGGGTTCATTAGTAAGAGTTATCACTATTTTGAAGAATTCTCTCGGTTTGTTTTAGGCTTTGAGTATAATGTTTGTGTGATATTCTCTTTTCGTTTGATTGATGAGTTCGTTGTAGTCCCTTTGCTTCGTTAGGTATAGGGCCTGAGTGGTGGGAGATTTGGTGCGTCTCCTTCGGTGTTCTAGTTTCCTTAGGTCCCTTTTTGTGTTTCGTTTGTCTTTTGATCACCAGGGTGTGTGATGGTTTTTGATGCAGTGAGTTTTCTTGGCTTTGTGTTCAGTGGCTTTGGTGGCAACATTGATGATACTGTTCCATTTGTTGATTTGCTTGTCTAAATCATCTGTTTCAAGGTTCAGGTGAGGTAGAGTGTCCTATAGAAATTGGTCCTTGTCGAAGCTTTTGAATCTTTTTTGCAGAGGTGGGTTGTCTCGAGGCTCATTGTGTTTTCCCCCTTGTGGCACAATTTTTATTTTAATTATGTGATGGTCTGACCAAGGCACAGGTGTGACAGAGGGTGTTGATATGCTACCTCTGTCAAGTAGGTAGTTGGGGGCGAATATGAGGTCTGGTGATGATCTGTGTCTGTGTGTCGGTGTTTTGATCAGTTGAGTATATTGTATAGAGGCCATTGCTTGCAGGAAGGTTTCTGCATCCTTGATGGTAGCGGATTTGAGGTTGAAGTCTCCCAATAGCAGAAGGTTTGTGATTGGTGTTGACTGCACAGACAGCTTCTAGCGTGCAGGCTAACTCATCTGGTGGAGCATGGGGAGCTCTGCAGATGAGGCACATGAGGCATATGAAATGAGGAAAACACATATAGATTTTTGACCTGCCCAGGCCATGTCCTAACCACATCCCTTGAAATTTCTGTGCATTATGGACATTCAGGTATAAATTTAAACCTTTCTAAAATCACCATTTACACATAGAGGCCATTTACATGCTTAAATGTAGCATTTTTCATGTATAAATTTCAAATAATGCTTCTAAAATAACCACCCCATATGTACTATTCAGTCTGCCTATCTATACCAAATACTGAGCTGTACAATTCCTTCTTGTTCCTCAGAGATACTCTGTGCTTGTCTCATGCTTTCTTGAATTCAGATACAGTCCTCATCTTCCTCACCTTCAGGTGGCTCCATGCATCCACTTTTCCTTTTCATAAAAAATATTTGTTTAGATTATTCCTGAATCTGCTCTCTTCACCCTGATCCTATAGCCCCTGGTTCAAGAGCTTTTTTTCAGGTGAAAGATGTGTGTCTTTTGTTCATTTATACCGTGGAAGCATTTAGATGTCTCTATCTTATCTTCCCTCTTTTGCCTCTCTTCCAAAGTATGTCTAGTTAGATATTAAAATCTTTCCGTATATGCTTTATGATGAAGACCACAGACCATTTTAGTAGCCACTGTCTGAACTGACTCCATCCTCTGTATATCCTTTGGAAAGTATGGTCTTCAGAAATGCACACACTATTCCAAATAAAGTCTCACAAGAGGCTTATACAGAGTAACTGTCACCTCTCTTTCATTGTAGGCCACTCCTCCCCCTATACATACAAGCATTCTTCTGGCTGCTGCCATCACCTTTTCTATCTGGCAACCTTAACATCATTGGATATTATGACCCCTAAATCCCACTTAACTTCCATACACAAAAGCGCTTTGCATGTTACCATAATACTAATAAAGTACTGCATAGGGCTTATGTTCTGCACATGCTCCTATAGTAGTAATAAGATACTTGTAGGCTCATCTATTATACATGTTACTATATTAGTGAAAGGCTAATGTTCAGAACATGCTACTATATTAGTAATATGCTGGGCTCATGTACTGCACTTTTCTAAAATAACATGGCATTGTATAGGACACACGTATAGCATATGGTATACATCCAAGGGTGTTGAAAGAACTGAAATATGAGACTGCAGACCTGCTATTAGTAATCTGTGAACTATCATTAAAATCATCTCTAATACCTGAAGATTGGCGGATCGCCAATGTAACAGCAATTTTTAAAAAGGGTTCCAGGGGTAATCCAGGAAACTACAGACTGGTGAGCCTGACGTCAGTACCGGGAAAAATGGTAGAAACCATCATAAAGAATAAAATTACTCAGCATGTAGATAGTCATGGCCTAATGGGAGACAGCCAGCATGGCTTTAGACAAGGAAGATATTGTCTTACTAATCTGTTATGTTTTTTTGAAAGTGTGAATAAACAGGTGGACAAAGGTGAGTAGGTTGATATAGTGTATCTGGACTTTCAGAAAGCCTTTGACAAGGTCCCTCATCAGAGACTTTTGGCAAAACTAAAGAGTCATGTGATAGGAGGCAGTGTACTACTGTGGATCAGGAATTTGTTAAAAGATAGAAAGCAGAGGGTAGGGCTAAATGGCCAATTTTCCCAATGGAGAAAGGTGAATAGTGGTGTGCCCCAGGGATCAGTGCTGGGTCCGCTGCTTTTAGATATATTCATAAATGACCTGGAAAGTGGAATAACGAGTGAGGTTATCAAATTTGCAGATGACACAAAACTATTTAAAGTTGTTAAAACCCAAGAGGATTGTGCAAAATTGCAAGAGGATCTTGATAAATTGGAAGACTGGGCATCAAAATGGCAGATGAAATTTAATGTGGACAAGTGCAAAGTTATGCACCTAGGGAAGAACAACCAAACTATGGTTACACAATGCAAGGTTCCACATTAGGAATCACCACCCAGCAAAACGATTTAGGCGTCATTGTGGATAACATGTTAA
This sequence comes from Ichthyophis bannanicus, assembly GCA_033557465.1. Classification (NCBI taxonomy): domain Eukaryota; kingdom Metazoa; phylum Chordata; class Amphibia; order Gymnophiona; family Ichthyophiidae; genus Ichthyophis; species Ichthyophis bannanicus. The sequence goes on along the minus strand of CM066041.1, from coordinate 223,804,483 downwards.
AACCCTCGGCCCAGTGTGCAGCCAATAGAGCAAATAGAATGCTAGGTATGATAAGGAAAGGAATGGAAAATAAAACAAAAGATATTATAATGCCTCTATACCGTTCCATGGTGAGACCGCACCTTGAATATTGTGTGCAATTCTGGTCGCCGTATCTTAAAAAGGATATAGCGTTTTTAGAAAAGGTTCAGAGAATAGCCACCAAAATGGTAAAGGGGATGGAAGGATACTTCTATGACGAAAGGCTAAAAAGGTTAGGGATCTTTAACCTGGAAAAGAGATGGCTGAGGGGAGATATGATAGAAGTCTATAAATTAATGAACGGAGTGGAACGGGTAAATGTAGATCGATTGTTTATGTTATCAGAATATAGAAAGACTAGGGGACATGCAATGAAGCTACAGGGTAAACTATTTAAGACTAATAAAAGAAAATATTTTTTCACTCAACGTGTAATCAAACTCTGGAATTTGTTACCTGAGGATGTAGTAAAGGCTGTTAGTGTATCTGGGTTTAAAAAAGGTTTGGACAAGTTCCTGGAGGAAAGGTCCGTAAACCATTATTAAGAAGGGACCCAGGATATCAGTGCTTGACCCAGTACAAGCATTGTGGAACCTGTGTCTTTTGGGGAAACTGCTAGGTACGTATGACCTAGATTGGCCACTGTTGGAAACAGGATAGTGGGCTTGATGGACCTTGGTCTGACCCAGTATGGCATATCTTATGTTCTTATGTTCATATGGGGCTCACATACTACATGTTACTGTGCACAATAGTAAAAAGGCACTGCATGAGCCTTATGTACAAAATATGCTACTATAATGCTTTGCTGTAGTTTTCACTGTGCTGTGGGAGGGAGCTGAGCTCTGCCCCCACAGTGACATCAACATTGGCCACCTGGTCCTTTAAATTTGTGTGTATGGATGTTCTAAAACCCACTGCAGTATTTTTTTTTTTTTTTAGTGCCATCAAGTCAGTGTTGACTCATAGCAACCAGGGCTGGCCCGTCCATTGAGCAAGAATGTTTTTTGCACAGGGCCCCGCGTTTCAGGGGGCCCCGTGCAAAAAACATTCTTCATCATCTCAAGTTTAAAAAAAAACAAAAAAACAGCTGCTTCTGCCGCGGCAGCATCAAGAGTGCCGCCGCGGCCCCCCCCCCTGCCCGGCAGAGCCTCCCTGCATCATAGGCTAGTGCTGAATCCCCGAACGCGGGCTTCTTTCAGAGCCGCGAGAGTTTCCTTTCTCGCGGCTCTGTTAATCCCGCCGGGGAAGCCCGCGTTCGGGGATTCAGCGCTAGCCTACGATGCAGGGAGGCTCTGCCGGGCAGGGGGGGGGCCAGCGGCGGCACTCTTGATGCTGCCACGGCAGAAGCAGCTGTTTTTTTTTATTTTTTAATTTGGGATGATGGGGGGAAGGGGGTTTAGGACTGGTAATGGGCTGGGGGGGGGGGAGGCTAAGACAAGAACACGCCTGATAACTGAGGTATCCTACAAGTAAAGGGCAATGGGGGGGGCTGACTGGAAATGGGCTGATGGGGGGTTAGGACTGGTAATTGGCTAGGGGGGGGGGGCTAAAACTGTAAATGGGCTGAGGGGGGCGGGTTAGGATTAGTAATGGGCCATGGGGGTTGCTAAGACTGGAAGTGGGCTGATGGGGGGGTTAGGACTGGTAATGGGCTATGGGGGGGCTAAGACTGGAAATGGGCTGATGGGGGGTTAGGACTGGTAATTGGCTATGGGGGGGATCTAAGACTGGAAATGGGCTGATGGGGAGGTTTAGGACAGGTAATGGGTTATGGGGGGGCTAAGACTGGAAGTGGGCTGATGGGGAGGTTTAGGACATGTAATGGGTTATGGGGCGGCAAACACTGGAAAAGGGCTGAAGCGTGATAGGACTGGTAATGGGCTATGGGGGGCTAAGACTGAAAATAGGCTGATGGGGGGGCTAGGACTGGAAATAGGGTGATGGGGGGGTTAGGACATAATGGGCTGATGGGGAGGTTTAGGACTGGTAATGGGTTATGGGGGGGGGGCTAAGACTGGAAGTGGGCTGAGGGGGAGGGTTAGGACTAGGAATGGGCCATGGGGGGAAGCTAAGACTGTAAGTGGGCTGAAGGGGAGGTTTAGGAATGGTAATCGTTTATGGGGGGAGCTAAGACTGGAAATGGGCTGATGGGGGTTAGGACTGGTAATGGGCTATGGGAGGGGTTAGGACTGGTAATGGGCTGATGGGGGATTAGGACTGGTAATGGGCTATGGGGGGCTAAGACTGGAAATAGGCTGATGGGGGGGCTAGGCCTGGAAATAGGGTGATGGGGGGGTTAGGACGTAATGGGCTGATGGGGGGGGTTAGGACTAGTAATGGGCTATGGGGGGGCTAGGACTGGAAATGGGCTGATGGGGGATTAGGACTGGTAATGGGCTGGGGGGGCTAAAACTGTTAATGGGCTGGGGGGGTTGCTAGGACTGGAAATGGGCTGAGTGGAAGGAGGGCTTGAACTGCAAATAGCTGATGGGGACGGGGGCTTGGAATGGAAATGGGTTGTGAGGGGGAGGGAGCTAGGACTGGAAATGGGTGAGTGGGTGGGCTAGGACAGGAAATGGGCTGATGGAGGGGCTACAATAAGACTGGAAATTGGCTGTTGGGAGGGTGCTAAGATTGGAAATGGGCTGTGGTGGGGGTTTGGATTGAAATGGACTCATGAAGGGGCTAGAACTGGAAGTAGGCTCATGGGGGGCTTGGATTGGAAATGTGCTGAGTGGAGGGGAGCTAGGATTTGACATGGGCTGATGGGCTCATGGGGGGCTGGGATTGGAAATGAGCTGATGGAGGGACTCGGATGGGACTGGAAATAGATGGGGGAGCTAGGACTGGAAATAGGCTGATGGTGGGCCTAGGATAGGACTGGAAATGGGCTTATGGGGGGCTAGGACTGGAAATGGGCTGATGCGGGGACTAGAAGGGAGCGGATGCTGGGTGGAACTGGAACTAGAATGGAGCTGATGTTGGAGGAGGATTAGAATGGGATGGAGCTGGGAGAGTGAAATGGAGAGGGAAAAATATTTTGTGTGGGAGGGAAGACAAATCTACAATTGGCCGGATATTGTGAGAGTAAGTGGGGATTGAGAATGGAGGGGTAAAATTTGAGTAGATGAACTAGGAATGAGGAAAGAGCAAAAGGAAAAAGATTAGTATGTTAAAGCAGATGTAGAGAGAGAATGGAAAAAAACTAGAAGAGAGAAGAAAAGACAAATGGACAGCAGACGATGGAGAGTTAGCGGAAGATACAAAGAAACCAGAAGAAAGTGACTGGAGCAATTGCAGCTGAAAAAAAATGCACAAAAGGTAGAAAAATATCTCTTTATTTTGAATTTATTAATTGGAATATGTCAGCTCTGGGAAATGTGCATCATTAACGTCTGCGCTTTGTTTAGTACAAGAGCAAATTAATGTATAGTTTTATTTCTACAGTGTTGTACATTCCAAGTTTGGCTTTTGGGATTCCCAGTTTAATTATTGTCTTCCTGTTTCTAAATTGTGATTCCTTGTTTGGTGATGGTCTATGTTCTGCATGTGTAACTGAGCTGAGGTATTCTGTTTATGTAATTCCTATTTGACATTGCCACTTGTTCTCTTTCCCCAGTAGGTCATGTATTGTTCTCTGAAATGTATTGGTTTAATATTTGCAGCGTTTCTTTTTGATAGTTAGGGTATGGTGCTTCATGAGTCCTGGTAGTGCTGTTAGGATACGGCGGGTTTGCTATGGGTTCTAAATGGGCAGTGTTTGTAGTAGTTCCTAATGTGTCTGGCGGTTGGCACTGGATTATAGTAATGTAGAAGTCTTTTAGTCTTTCTTTATTCATACACTCATTAAGAGGCATATTTACTAAACGTTAGTGTATGGTAACATTATGCAAATATTTATGTAAATGAGGCCCCGCACCGAGTCTCCGCACATGGCCCCGCACCCCCCTTGGGCCGCCCCTGATAGCAACCCAGCTACGTCTGGGTTTTCTTGGCAATGTATCACTGGAAGTAGATTGCCAGCCTTTTTTTCCAAGGCAATGGAGGGTAAAGTGACTTGCCTAAGGTCACAAGGAGTGCCAGTGGGAATTGAACCCTTGATTTTCTGGGTACTAGGCTACTCCTTCACTGCAGTATTTAAAGTGCTGCTTTTTCCTGGGTAGGCTCCTAGTTGTGTGAGTTTTGGAAGTCGGTGCTGGTATAGTATGGTAGATTTGCTCTATAGATCCTCAGTGACTTTTGTAGGGTTTATTAGATTAGAATATACCTTGGTACTGGAGAATGTTTGGTTTCGTTAGTGAGATGATCAGAATCAGATTTCTTTTTTTAATATATATTGAGTTCTGTGGGTGAATGTCCTAGTTCTGCTCTGCACCCATTGTTGAGAGAGGGGTTTCTGTAGTTCACAGTTTTTCTTTTAATTCCTTGGGGGGGGGGGGGGGTGGAAGCATCTTGCATTTCCTTGTTTTTTGCAGAATATATATTTACATTAACATTGTGCTGGTCCAGGATGCAGTTTCAGGAGTTAGGTTGGGGTTTATGTTGGAGTAGGAAGTGTTTTGTAGGGATCATAAAGCCCCTCTTGTTTTTATGAAGGTGGAAAATGCTGTGTTGGGGCTGCTAGGTCACTCTTCTTGTTTTTGTGGAAGCGGGAGGTGCTGCATTGGTGCTGTTGGGCCCCTCTTCTTGTTCGGCACATTAAGTAGCATATTTCCTAAGCTCTGCACTGCACTGCTTACACATTTGGGACCCATTACCAGTGCAGGGCTATAGGCTAACTGCAAGGAGACAGCTAAATCCCCCTGCAGTTTCCGCATTTCAATGTGGCAAAACGGCCACAGGTGCAACACACACCACATATTAAGGTGAATTACTAATAATGAGGGAGGGGGCACCAGGAAGCCTAGCACCGGCCCTGACATCATGATTGGTACCTCCTGCTGAGCTTGAGGCACTTAAGGGATGTGTGTCCCGTTGTAGGCAATATGGATTTGGGCGAGGTTATGAATGTATTTATGAGTTAACAGTCAGTGGCAGTGGATTTGTGAATTAAATATGGGCTTTAAGATGGATAGAATGATTGAGATTGAGAGGGAAGCCAATTAATATTATGTATGGGAAGCAGGGGCATAATGCGAGAGTAGGGCATGGTAGGGATGGAAATTGAGTTTCATCATATGTTCTTATGTAGGTCAATCTATAGTGAGTGCAATAAGTACTTCTGCTACTGCGTCCCACCCCCAAAAAGAAGTTAAGCTAGAGGGAGCAGGCCGCAGCAGCAGGGGTACCATAGCACAAGCCGGAAGGCTCTGCACTGGTTTTGGTTTTATTTTAAATTATTATCGCTATCACAGTGTAGCTCTGTAAGATGCAGGAGCCATGGCTGCCAGGGGAAGGAGGTGGCAGAAAGGGAGCTGACATGGGGGATGGTGGGGGCTGGAAGAGAGCTGACATGGTGGGAAGTTGGGAGCTGGAAGGGAGCTGACAGAAGGGGAAGAAAGAAGTTGGAAGGGAACTGACATGGGAGAAGGAGGGGGCTGGAAGGGAGCTGACGGGGGTGCTGGAAGGAAGCTGACAGAGGGGGGAGGGAGCTGACATGGGGGAGGGAATGGAGCTGACACTGGGGGGGAAGGAGGTGGCAGGAAGGGAGCTGACATGGGGAAGAAGGAGATGGTTGGAAGGGAGCTGACAGGGGGAAGGAGGGGCTGGAAGGGAGCTGATATGGGGGAGGAGGTGGCAGGAAGGGAGCTGATATGGTGGGAAGGTGAGGGCTGAAAGGGAGCTGACATGGGGAGAAGGAGGGGGCTGGAAGGGAACTGACATGGGGGAAAGAGATGGCTGGAAGGGAGCTGACAGAGGGGAGGCTGGAAGGGAGCTGACAGAGGGGGGAAGGAAGGGGTTGAAAGGTAACTGACAGGAAAACGAGGGGTCAGGAAAGGAGCTGACAGAGGGGGAAGGAGCAGACTGGAAGGGAGCTAACAGGTGGAAGTGAAGGCAAGAAGGGAGCTGACAAGGTGGGAGAAGGAGGGGAGCTGTGGGGGGTGGAAAGGAGGTGGTAGGAAGGGAGCTGACAGGGGGGAGGGAAGGAGATGATTGGAAGGGAGCTGACAGGGGTTAAGGAGGGGGCTGAAAGGGAGCTGACACAGGGAGAAGGAGTGGACTGGAAGGGAGCTGACAGGTGGAAGTGAAGGCAAGAAGGGAACTGACAAGGCGTGGGAAGGTAGGGGCAGGAAGAGAACTGACACCGGCAAGGGGGGGGGGGAGAAGGTGGTAGGAAGGGAGCTGACGGGAGCTGACGGGGGGGGGGGGCAGATGGCAGGAATGGAGCTGACATGGGGAAAGAGATGACTGGAAGGGAGCTGGCAGAGAGGGAAGAAGGGGGCTGGAAGGGAACTGACATGGGGGAAGGTGGGGGCTGGAGAGAGCTGAAAGAGGGGGAGGGGAAGGTGGGTGCAGGAAGGGAGCTGAAACTTGGGGAAAGAAGGTAGTAGAAAGGGAGCTGACAGGGGGAGCAGGTGGCAGGAAGGGAGTTGACATGGAGGAAGGCGATGACTCAAAGGGAGCTGACAGAGGGGAATGCAGGGGGCTGGAAGAGAGCTGACACAGGGGGGAAGGTGGGGGCAGGAAGGGAGCTGACACCAGGTTGGGGGGGGGGGGTCAAGGAGGTGGCAGGAACGGAGCTGATGGGGGGGGGGGAGGAGATGGTTGGAAGGGAGCTGACAGGGGGAAGGAAGGGGCTGGAAGGGAGCTGACCTGGGAAGAAGGAGATGGCTGAAAGGGAGCTGACAGAGAGGGGGAAGGAACAGACTGGAAGGGAGCTGACACAGGTGGAAGTGGGGCAGGAAAGGAGCTGATATGGGGGGGGAGTGGGGGCAAGAAGGGAGCTGACACTGGCGGGGGTAGAAAGGAGGTGGTAGGAAGGGAGCTGATGGGGGGAGCAGGTGGCAAGAAGGGAGCTGACACGGGGGAAAGAGATGACTGGAAGGGAGCTGACAGAGGGGGAAGGAGGGGGCTGGAAGGGAGCTGATGTGTGGGGAGAGGAGGTGGCAGGAAAGGAGATGACACATGGGGAAGTAGGGGGCTGGAAGGGAACTGACACAGAGGAAGGAGATGACTGGAAGGGAGCTGACATGGGGAAGGTGGGGCAGGAAGAAAGCTGAAACTAGAGGGGAAGGAGGTGGTAAGAAGGGAGCTGATGGGGAGGAAGCAGGTGGCAGGAAGGGAACCAACATAGGGGAAGGTGGGGGCTGGAAGGGCGCTGACATGGGGGGGGGGAAGGAGGTGGCTGGAAAGGAGCTGACAGAGGGGGGAAGGAGGGGGCTGCAAGGGAGCTGATACCTGGAGATGGTACTGGAGGGGGACTGGAAGGGTAATGACATTAGGGAAGGAAGGAGGGGAATAGAAGAGAGCTGACACCTGGGGATGGTACTGGAGGGGGACTGGAAGGAAACTGACACCTGGGGTGGGCCTGGAGGGAGCTGACACTTGGGGATGGGACTGGTAAGTGGCTGGTTAATGGTGGGGCTGGAAGGGAGGGGGTACTGGGTCTGGAAGGGAGCTGACATGTGGGGATGGCACTGAAAGGGGGATGGACAGAGGGTAGGGTGACTGGAATGGAGCTGACATGGGGTGGGGGGGCATTGGGACTTGAAGTGAGCTGATACCTGGGATGATATTTGGACAAGTGTAAGAATAAAGATAAAGATAAAGACTAGGAGGGACTGGACAGTGGGGAAGGAGGGGGAATGGAAGGGAATGGACACCAGTGGCAGTCCTGGGAATGCAAGGAGGTTGACACTGGAAGGTACTGGGAGGGGAGGATTGGAAAGGGGGCCGATACAGAGGAGGGTTATTGGGATTAGAAATAGGCTGATGGAAGGAAGTGAAGAAAACAAAAGAAGAGACAAGAAATGGCAGATGGACTATAGACCATAGAAAGAGCTAAGAGAAGACAGGAAAGCAGAAGCCTCAGATCAGGACCAGCACGATCAAAGAATAAAATAGTCAGACAACAAAGGTAGAAAAAATATATTTTTTTCAATTTAGTGATTGGACTATGCAGTATATTTATATTTTACATAGTATGGGGAAATGCATCTCTTATTTATCTGGTGTTGCACTGTATGCGGAGTCTAGATTCTTGGGGTTTCAGTTTAATTTTTGTCTACATATTTTTATTTTTACTTTAGGTTGTAGTCACTTGTTCTGTATTTGGTGCGGGCCTGTGTTCTGAGTGTATGACCGAAGTCAGGTATTCTGTAAATTCTGTAAATCATAAGATACTCTTACAACGCCTCCAAGAAAAAGGATTACTGGGAACCGCATTACAATGGTGCGAATCATACCTAACCAACAGATGGCAGCAAGTAAAAACAGGTAACACGTCCTCTGAACCATTCTTACAGAAGCAGGGAGTGCCACAGGGATCATCCCTGTCAGCCCTACTATTTAACATTTATATGCAGCCTATCTGCTCCCTGATACGCTCACTAAATGTAGAATGTCTCGTATATGCTGATGACATACTACTATACATTCCATTTACCATAGAACAACCTGATTTTTCCCCTATCATCAGATGCTTTGATGCAGTGGCTGAATGGCTTCTCACACAAAACCTGAGGATTAATCACAGCAAGACTGATGTCCTATTTGTCACAAGGAATCAGAAATTCAACCCACCACCCAACCTGCAAGTTAAAAACGCGGAACTCAAGACAAGAGACACAATTCGCTACCTAGGCATCACCCTAGATCAGCGATTGGATATGATAACCCACGTAAAGACCGTCACCAAAGCAATATACCACAAAATACGAACCCTCCGCCACCTCCGTCCACTACTGGAATTTCCAGACTATCGAACCATATTTCAAGCCCTAGTGATCCCACATCTAGATTTTGCAAACACCATCCTCCATGGTCTTCCACAAGCAACCCTCAACCCACTCCGGCTGGCCATGAACTCTGCTGCTAGGGTTCTTACAGGGATATCAAGACTGGAACATATAACCCCAGTAATGAAAAACCTACACTGGCTGCCATTACAAGCCCGAATTCAATACAAAGTACTGGTCATGACCTTCAAGGCACTGAAGAATCAATCTCCCACACCAATCAGTAGACTGCTCAATAACACACCCAACTTCAGAGACAGAAGAACTACACTACTGAACATGCTAACTGTACCTAAGCTCACTACAAGATGTACAAAGACAACTACCAATAGAGCTTTTTCAATTTATGCCCCGACAGCCTGGAATGAACTTCCGGCTAGTATTCGTTCCATAACCAGCCTCACCGCCTTCAGAAAGGCAATAAAACACCACCTGTTTCTAATGCACTATCCTGAAACCAGGCCCGAAAAACATAAGTCTTGTACACTCACACCGCACATTTACTGCCCTATCACACAACATGAAAATGGCTAGGTACTCCTCTCTCCTAGATCTACACACTCCCCCACCTGACCTATAATTGCCCACGGTTTACTGGAATACTTAACTCTATGTAAATAATTGTATATACCATGTGAATAGTTTTCCCTGTTATCCCAGTTTGATTATGCCTTGTTCTATGTAAGCACATTGTAATATATAATGCATTGTTGCTCTGTTCAGTTTTACTGTAAACCGCGCTGATTTCAATAGCGCGGTATATAAAAAATAAAAATAAAATAAATAAATAAATAAATTCTGTTAACATGGAGTTTGTATGTAGGGATCTATACTGTACTGTAGTAATTTGACTTATTCAGCTTTTCAAATAGGTGTAAGGATGTTCTAGGGTCCCCTGCAGTATTTATAGTGCTGCTTTTTTTCTGGGTAGGCCCCTTTTATGAATTTTGGAAGTTTATGCTGGTATAGCATGGTAGATTTGGTCTTGTAGATCTTTGGTGACTTTTGTAGGGTTTAATATTAGTTCACCTATATGCTTGATACTGGAGAATGTTTATGTTGTTGTTAGTTTATGTTTATGTTTATTCAGTTACTTGATATAACATCAGGGCGATTTACAATATTCCAAAACATGAGAAAAAGAAGTGAAAAGAAACTACAATTTTCCATAGGAAAGAGGGAAGAAAGATACATTCATAAAACACTCAAAAATAAAATAGTAAAAACAGCAGATTAGGGGACAGCGGAGGGAAGGTCGAAAGCAGAGGAGAAGAGGTGGGTCTTCAGAAGGGAATGAAACTTGGGGTAGGATTCCTCTAGACGGACTAGTGAGATGACCAGAATCAGATTTTATTTTGGACTATCACAGCCTGTTTGAATGACGCTAAGTATTTACTGCTAAGTAGTTATTTTTATTCTGGCTATGCATTTGCCCTTTCACTGCAATTTTCTTACAACATTGTATTTGAAGGAGAAATGCTAGCATCATATGAAACGAGTTCACAAAAGAGTTTTAGGAAAAAGGAGGGTGGATGTAGCAAACATTAATAAGAATGAGGGAGGGGTGCCGATTTATAGGTTGCAGGGGAGCACCAGAAACCCTAGCATGGCCCTGCCAGGGCTGGCCATATAGATACAGTAGGACAGCTTCGGGCTACATGTATATTTATTTATTTATTTATATTTCTTATATACCGCGCTATTAAAATCAGTGCGGTTTACAGTTGAAACAGAACATACTACAATGTAACAGGTCACATTGAGTTTACATTGAACAGGGGTAGTAAAACATGGAAGAACCAGGAGAACTATATACAAATTATAGACACTCTTATGAAAGACATATAAGGAACTTTAAACCGGGGCCTAAGCTCCTGGGTCAGGGAGGGAATGTAGGGGAACTATATACAAATTATAGTATATGCGATTGGGGCGGTCAGCAGCCATGTTGGGACCATGTCAGTCCTGGGCAGCAGCAGCAGCAAAATTTAAAAAGAAAAGTGAAGCTGTGGGGCTGGGCTCAGGCAGCATATGGGGTCATGCAGGCATTGGGGAGAGCCGCGCTCACTGTGCTGCTCCTGTTTAAGGCCCACGGTGCTTGTGGCTACTTCCGGGCACTGCCGCCATAATCTTCACAGTAATCCAGCACTCTAGAATTGGCACAAGCACCGCCTCAACATCCGCAAAAAAACACGGCTACATTTTCTTCTCACCACCCTCTTCAACAACATACTCAACACAATAGATAACATCCATCGCGGTGTAGTCCTTGTATTCTTGGATATAGCCGCCGCATTTGACTCAGTATGCCATGAGACTCTCCTGAGACGGCTCGAAGAGAGGGGCATCTGCAACATAGCACTAACTTGGTGCAAGTCGTCTGACAGATGGCAACATGTACGAACAGAAACCTCAACATCCGAACCATTCCACCAGAAACAGGGCGTTCCGCAAGGATCCTCCCTATCTGCCCTGATGTTCAACTTCGACATGCAGCCCATTTGCGACATCATCCGCTCATTCAACATTGAATACCTGATATATACTGATGACGTTCTGCTCTACATGCCTTTCATGACTGATCAGATGGACCTCTCCCCACTAACAGACTGTTTTGACGCAGTATTCGACTGGCTCCGAAATCAAAACCTCCGGATACAGCACAAGAAGATGGAAGTTCTGTTCATTACCAGAAACCAAAATTTTTCCTCCCCAGCCTACCTAAAAGTCGGGGAGGCAGAGCTGCAAACCAAGCCCACAATCCGTTACCTGGGAGTCACACTGGACCAACGACTGGACATGAAGACCCACATTGGTAACATGGGCAGCATATCACAAGATCAGGACACTCAGACATTTACGCTCCCTGCTACAACCAGATGATTTCAGAACAATCTTTCAGGCACTAACCATTTCACATCTCGACTACGCCAACTCGATCCTGCAAGGGCTCCCACAATCCACCCTGAACCCGTTCCAACTCGCCATGAATACCGCGGCCAGAGTTCTAGATGGTGCCTCCACCATGTGACACCCATCCTGAAAAGGCTCCATTGGCTCCCAATCCACGGTAGGATCACTTTCAAGACTTGCTACTAACATTCAAGGCCATCAACGGGCTCTCCCCCTCATCACGTACGGACCTTACACACATTACTCCCCCCAACAGGGCCAGACGATCTGCAGCAATAAACACATTGACAATCCCCAAAACAATGACCCAATGCACCCAGGCAACTGCAAACAGGGCTTTTAGTCTCTACGCACCCAGCTGCTGGAATGCCCTACCACCCAACATACGTGCAATCACTGAGGTAACTAAATTCAGGAAGGCATTGAAGCACCACCTTTTCCTCAAGTGCTACCCAGAGGAAGGAACATCAACGTGCCTCACTCACAAGAAAGTATCATGACTATCCTGTAATTATTCCTCAAAGTGATGTATATATATGTAAATAGTTACCCTGGTTATCCAAGTTGAGATCCCTGTTATTTGTAATTACGGTGTAGTTCTGCACCGTAAAAACCTCTATGTTCCATGTAAACCGCACTGATGTCGAATAGCGTGGTATATAAGAAAAATAAATAAATAAATAAATAAAGAATACTGAAGGAACTTGGGGACGTTCTAGCAACTCCACTGACTGACCTTTTCAATGCCTCATTGGAGTTGGGAGTGGTTCCAAAGGACTGGAGAGAGCGGATGTGGTTGAAAACTACAGGCCGGTTAGTTTAAACTCAGTGGTGAGTAAATTATTGGAAACGTTGCTGAAAGATAAAATAGTGAGGTTTCTGGAGTCAAATGGATTGCAGGATCCGAGGCAGCATGGAGTCACCAGGGGCAGGTCTTTTCAGACAAAATTGATTGATTTCTTTGACTGGGTTACCAGGGAGTTGGACCAATGGAGAGTCCTAGATGTGGTGTAGTTCAATTTCAGTAAAGCATTTGACACAGTTCCGCACAAACAACTTATAAACCAACTAAGCACCCATGTGTCTCTACAAAAGTCTCTACAAAAGCACCTATGTGTCTCTAAAAAAGTCTCTCCAGACGTCTCTACAAAAGGTGAAAAAGCAAAAATGGCCAAAATGGATGAAGGAAGAAACTCTGAAAATTGCCCAGAAACGCAGAGAAGCTAAAGCCAGAGGACAAAGAAAGACAATCGCAGAACTCAACAGAGATTTCCAACGTGCAGCAAGACAGGACAAGGAAAAGTACTACAATGACACTTGCAAGGAAATAGAAGCAGAAACTATTAGAGGAAGAACAAGATCGGCTTCCTAAAGCTACGAGAGTTAAAGAAAAAGTTCAAGCCTCGAAATGGAATGTTACAAGATGCTCAAGGTTCTATGTTGAATGATGCTGAGAAGATCAAGAAAAGGTGGAATGAATATACAGAGTTTTTATATGATAAAGATCAAGTGGACCAATAGCCGTTTCAATCTGTACCTTATGATCGGGAACCATTGGTGATGAAAGAGGTTGAAGCAGCATTGAAAGCCTTATCAAAGAACAAAGCACCAGGCATTGATAGCATTCCCACAGAAGTATTGCAGCAATCTGATGCAGCTGTTTCCGTACTCACAAGGCTCTGCCAAGAAATATGGAAGACAACATCATGGCCAACTGACTGGAAAAGATCTGCGTTTATACCAATACTAAAGAAAGGTGATCCAACTGACTGTGGAAATTATCGTGCAATCGCTCTGATCCCACATGCCAGCAAGATTCTACTGAAGATTATTCAAAAGGGACTACGACCATACCTGGAACAAGAACTACCTGAAGTGCAAGCAGGGTTCAGGAAAGGGCGAGGAACGAGAGACATCATTGCGGATGTGAGATGGATCCTTGAAAAGACTAAAGAATACCAAAAGGATATCTATTTGTGCTTTATCGACTATAGCAAGGCTTTTGCCTGTGTAAACCATGAGAAACTCTGGGCCACATTAAGAAGCATGGGTATACCAGAACACCTCATTCTCTTGCGCAATCTGTACATTGATCAAGAAGCAACAGTTCGAACGGAACAAGGAGAAACAGAATGGTTTAAAATAAGCAAAGGTGTAAGAGAAGGCTGCATACTTTCCCCCTACCTGTTTAATTTATATGCAGAGCAAATCATCAGAGAAGCAGGATTGTATGAAGACAACAGAGGTGTGAAGATTGGTGGAAGACTCATCAACAACCTTCGCTATGCTGATGATATCACATTACTGGCTGAAAGTGAAGATGATCTGAAACATTTGCTTCTCACAATCAAAGAACATAGTCTCAAAATGGGCCTGCACCTTAATGTAAAGAAGACATAGATCCTGACAACTGGCATAATCAACAGGTTCATCGTTGAAGGAGAAAAAATTGAAATTGTGAACAACTTTAACCTACTTGGATCAACTATCAATAAAGAAGCAACAAGCAGTCAAGAAATCAGATGACGCATTGCTCTTGGCAGAATGGCTATGAAAGACCTAGATAAGATTCTCAAGAGCAGAAATGTCTCTCTCCATTCAAAGATTCGACTTGTTCAAGCCATGGTATTTTCAATAACATCATATGGATGTGAAAGCTGGATAGTGAAAAAGACAGATAGGAAGAAAATTGATGCCTTTGAATTATGGTGCTGGTGGCGAATACTATGTATACCATGGACTGCCCGAAGAACAAACCAGTCTATACTAGAGGAGATCAAACCTAAGCTTTCTTTAGAAGTTCAGATGACAAGACTTCGACTTTCATATTTTGGACACATCATGCGAAGAGAGAGATCATTAGAGAAAGATATTATGCTTGGCAAGATAGAAGGTCAACGCAAAAGAGGAAGGCCAGCAATGAGATGGATTGATACAATAACAGCAGCTACGGGTACCAGTCTGTCAACAATGAACCGCCTGACTGAAGACCAAACACAATTTAGGATAGCTATCCAGAGGGTCGCCATGAGTCAACTCCGACTCGACGGCACTTAACAACAATAACAACAACAACAAGAAGCACCCATGGGATGAACACTAAAGTTACTGCTTGGGTTAGAAACTGGTTGAGTGGGAGGTGACAAAGGGTACAGGTAAATGGAATTCACTGAGGAGAAGGAGGTTACCAGTGGAGTGCCGCAGGGATCTGTTCTTAGTCTGATTCTTTTTAACATCTTTGTTAGTGATATTGTGGAAACGCTGTCGGGTAAGGTTTGCCTCTTTGCGGATGATACCAAAATCTGCAACAGAATAGACACCCAAGAAGGTGTAGATAACATGAGGAGGGATCTAGCTAAGCTTGAAGAATGGTCTAGAATTTGGCAGCTGAGATTTAATGCTAAAAATGTAGGTTCATGCATTTGGGCTGCAACAATCCAAGGGAGCGGTACAGTTTAAGGGGTAGGGTACTTCTGACCATGAAAAAATAACGGGATCTAGGCATGATTGTGTCTGACAGTGTCAAAGTAGCTAAACAAGTAAAAAAGGCGACGGTGAAAGCTAGAAGGATGCTTGGGTGCATAGGGAGAGGAAATGGCCAGCAGAAGAAAGGAGGTGATAGTGCCTCTGTATAAGTCTTTGGTGCGACATTATTTGGAGTATTGTGTGCAATTCTGGAGACCGCACCTTCTAAAGGATATAAACAGGTTGGAGTCGGTGCAGAAGGTGGCTACTAAAATGGCCAATGGTCTTCATTATAAAGCATATGAGGACAGACTTAAGGATCTTAATATGTATACTTTAGAGGAAAGGTCGGACAGAGGTGATATGATTAAGATGTTTAAATACCTACATAGCATTAATGTATTTATTTTATTTATTTATTTAACATTTTTTATATACCGGTTTTCATTTTATCAAAGCGGTTTACAGAAAACAGTACATTCTTACAGGGAACAGCAATATAACTATTTGCAATTAACAGTTAACAGCTTACAACTCTATAATTATGTACAATGTATAAGTACAGGCTTGGTGGCCATTTTGTTGAGGGGGACAACTGTGTAGGGATATACAGGAGGAGAGCCTCTTTCAATTGAAAGCAAGCTCTGTTATGAGGAGACATAGGATGGGGTGAAAGGGGATAGACTCAGGAGCAATATGTGGAAATATTTCTTTATGGAAAGAGTGGTAGATGCATGAAATAGTCTCCCAGTGGAGGTGGTAGAGATGAGGTCAGTATCTAAATTAAAAAAGGCATTAGACAAACACAGAGGCTCTCTAAAAGAAAAAAAGAGGACTCTTGTATGGGGTGATATGGAAGTGCAGACTGGATAGGCCATGTGGTCTTGTTCCGCTGTCAAGTGTCTATGTTTCTATGTTTTTTTTAACCAAGGCAGGAAGAAACAGGCAGGAGTCCTCTGTAAAGCACAAACAAGTCCACAAAGAGCGGAGGAGTATGGCCACACCTCAAGTATAAGTGTAAAAAAAGTCTTTATTAAGAAACCTTCAAGGTTCAAGACCCGACTTGGCCAAGCTTCAGCAATCAGCCTGCATCAGGGGTCTGGAACGTAAACAAATAAATATATCATATAAAATGTACATTAAAACATGAATAATAAGTAATACAAAATCAAGAACAACTCTACGAGTTGGACTTCTGCCAGGGGGGAAGAAATCGAATAAGGAGAAACTCCAAGGTACAATCTAAAAGATGTTAAAATATTAATAAAATTACATACAAGTGTACATCAAAAGAAATTACATAAGAAATCCATAGGAGAAATGTGTGCATTTCATGCCATAAACCATTAAAAAAGATATGCATACCAAGCATACCATGGCACAAAACAATTAAAAAATGTACAAAGAATAGGTGGGGGACCCATAAAATGTATCAACTATCTAATAAAAAGTGTAAAAAGGTGGTCTATTGGTAAAGCAGAAAATGATGCACAAGACATCCTTTCCCCAAATTCCACAAGAGAAATTTGTCTACAGTAATACATTTCAGAACAGAAGGCTTGACAAAGCACTAAGGACATCTCTGCTCATATGTTATGCATCAATTAGTGCCATATCTATTAGCAAATGTCAGAAAACAAACCAGCCATCCTGGAGAAAAGGGGGGGGGGGGGGGTGAGGTCCTACCAGTAGGCATTGGAAGATTCTTTGGCGGACTGCCTTTACTGGTAGGACCTTCCCTCCCCACGCTACCCCCCTCCTTTTTTCTTCAGGATGGCTGCTTTGTTTTTTGACATAAGCTAGTAGATATGGCACTAATTGATACTGTCCTCATCTGTACTACCTCCACTGGGAGACTATTCCATGCATCTACCACTCTTTCCATAAAGAAATATTTCTGCCTATTACTCCTGAATCTATCCTCTTTCACCCTCATCCTATGTCCCCTCATCGTAGAGCTTACTTTCATTTGAAAAAGGCTCTCCTCTTATGCATTTATGCCACAGAGATATTTAAACGTCGTATCTCCTCTATCCCGCCTTTACATATTGAGATCTTTAAGTCTGTCCCAATATGGTTTATAAGAAGACCAATGACCGTTTTGGTAGCCACTCTCTTCACCGACTCCATCCTGTTTATATCCTTTTGAAGGTGTGGTCTCTAGAATTGTACACAGCATTCCAAATAAGGTCTCACTAAAGACTTATACGGAGTCACCTTTCCTCTAGGAACTTGTCCAAACCTTTTTTAAACCTAGCTACACTAACAGCTTTTACTACATCCTCCAGTAACGAATTCCAGAGTTTGATTCGCATTGAGTAAAAAATATTTTCTCTTATTAGTCTTATATGGGTTTCACTGTAGCTTTATTACATTTTTGATGGTGTAAACAATCAATCTACTTTTACCCATTTCACTCCATTCATTAATTTATAGACTTCTATTATATCTCACAATGTCGGAGGCTTTGGGCCACAAGGCCACAAGAATAGCTAGTGGGAATTGGACCTTGGTCACCAAGTCAGTGTTCTAACCACCAGGCTACTCCTCTAGTTCCAGCCCCTCCCAGGATCAGCTCCCTTCGAGTCCCAGCACAAACCAGCATGAGCTCCCTTCTAGTCTCTGTCCCTCCCAGCATCATCACTTCTATTTCCAGCCCCCACCCCTCAGCATCAGTCCTCCTCCAGTATCATCTTCCTTCCAGTTCCCCCATCCTCCAGCATCAACCCATTTCCAGTCCTATTTCAGTGCTAATGTAAACCAAGGTGTTAAAAAAATATTAGACAAGTATTTACCGTGATTCTATAGGTGGTGCTTGTGGCTACTGTAGGGGTTAAGTGCGAGGTTAAGTGTTAGATAAGTGTCAAGGGATTATTTTAAGGGTTAAGGGATTACAATGTTCCTGGTTCATAATCACTCAATGGCTACCACGAATCTCAAAAAATTCTAAAGAACAACAGCCAGGCTGCTATATCATGTGGGCAACACTTGGGCCAGTACAAGAAGTAACCCAGCACAAGAAAAACCATATAAGGAAGTATCATGAGCCCAGCAGGTGTAGGTCTGAACTGGAAAGTCCAGACATAGGCCTACAGGGGCAATGTGCAAAGGAGCACGTACACAGGAAACCATAAGCTGGCAATGTATATGCTAGGCCTTAGCCCTGAAGAAAGCAGGTGGCTGGACGACAGTTGGTAAGTATAAGAGAGAGGGGGGCCAAGGGGATTTTGCAACAGGAACTAAGGGGGACAAACAAGGCAATAATAGGAAATAAGAAGGGAGGGGGAGAGGACACAGGAGGGATAGATCTGGGGACTGTATGCATAAACAGAAGCAAGGAAAGGTATATATGTAGCAAGCTTTTTATATTCGGGGGAGGAGATATTCTGGAGATGCCTAGTGCTCGATAGAACTCTCTTCCCCACACTTGCCTGTATTGGTCATCAGTTATCTAATAAACAGAGACTCTGATTGCACCTGTACTGACTTTTGGATCTGATCATTACAGGAAACTAGTAATAATTAGGTTGTGGTCTATTTTGTGAGTAGCAGGGTCTCACACTACTCTACAGTGCTGCATTACTGTGAGGATTGTGAAAACAGCACCCTGAAGTAAACCACAAGCACCATGGGCTTTAAATGGGAGCAGCCATGGTGATCATGGCTCTCCCTGACAGCTGCATGACCCCATATGCTGCCTGAGCCCAGCCCCATGGCTTCACTTTTCTTTTTAAATTCTGCTGTCGCTGCCCAGGGCTGACTCTGGCCCACCATGGCCATGCCCCATTCGCATATACATGCAACCCGAAGCTATCCTGCTGCATGTATATGGCTGATCCTGGCAGGGCCATGCTAGGGTAGCATGATTGCATTTGATTTAATAAATGGAAGAAGGACAGCAAGGAAATTCACTGTACTACCTTTAAACTTTCATAAGGGAGACTATGATAAAATGTGGAAAATAGTTAAGAAAAAGCTAAAAGGAGCAGCTGCAAAGGTTAAAGATTTCTATCAAGCATGGGCATTATTTAAAAATACTATCTTGGAAGCCCAGACCAGATATATTCCATGCTTTATTTATTTTATTTATTTATTTAACTAGGATTATATACCGCTTTTCTTCTACTTTTTAAGAAAAGTGGAAGGAAGGGCAAAAAATTCCAGCATGGTTTAAAGGCAAGGTCAGAGAGGCTGTTGTAGCCAAAAAAACATCTTTTAGGAAATGGAAAAAGGAGCAAAATGATGAAAACTGGAAACAACATAAGCACTGGCAAGTTAGATGCAAGGCATTGATAAGGCAAGCAAAGAGAATTTATAAAAGGTTTGCCACAAAAGCAAGAACGCATAATTAAAATGTTTTCAAGTACATTCATAGCAGAAATCCTGTGCAACAGTTAGTTGGACCATTAGATCATAAAGGGGTAAATGGGGCGCTATGGGTGGACAAGGCCATAATGGAAAGAATGAATGAATTCTTTGCTTCAGTCTTTACTAAAGAAGGTGTAGAGAAGTTACCCATGCCTGAAATTGTATTTAAAGGTAATGTATCAGAAGAATTGAAAGAAATATCAATTATCTGAGAAGATGTATTAAGATTATTTGATAGACTGAAGAGTAGCAAATCACCTGGACCAGATAGTATACATCCAAGAGTGTTGAAAGAACTGAAATACGAGATTGCAGACCTACTATTAGTAATCTGTGAACTATCATTAAAATCATCTGTAGTACTGGAAGACTGGAAAAGGATTCTTGGGGTCATTCAAGAAACTACAGATCAGTGAGCCTGACATCAGTACTGGGTAAAATGGTAGAAAAACCATTATAAAAAATAAAATTACTGAACATGCAAATAGTCATGGTTTAATGGGAGGAAGCCAACATGGATTTAGCCAAGGAAAGTCTTGTTTTACTAATCTGTTATATTTTTTGAAGGTGTGAATAAACATATATATAAAGATGAGCCGGTTGACATAGTGTATTTGGATTTTCAGAAAGACTTTGATATGAGTGGGGAAGCTTTTAAAGCCGCTGTCAGCAGCGAGTCTTTGCTAATCTGTGCATGTGCACGTGCGCATGCTCAAAGCTTACTACATCCTACCCCCACATCAGAGTGCAAGAGGACTAGGTAGTCCTTGACAGGGTGTACACATGCAGATACTCAAAGGCCTGCTGCTGTGACAGTAGCTTTAAAGTGCTTCACCCCTTCTGTCTTTACTGGTGTGGCCATCTCCCCTCAAAGTCCAATTTCTTTTGGTCTCCTGAAGAGGCAGGCAGTTGGGTGGCAGCAGTGGTGGCAGGGGGAAAATGCTGATGGAGTAGGACAGAGTTTTGGGGGAAGAAGATGGAGATGCTGGAAACTTGTGGGGGGAAGGGAAGGAGACAGATGCTGGACACCTTGTGGAAGGGAGGGGAGTCCTGGGGTCGAGTAGGAAAGGGGAAATACTGGAGAATTGAGAAGGGAGGTTTGGAAAGAGAAGGGGAGTTGCTGGACTATGGCTGGGGCTGGGGGAGGGGTAGGGTGAAGGCACATGATTGATTGGTCACCTAGGGTGTCAGATACCCTTGCGTCAGCCCTGCATATGTTCCTATAAGAATAAGACACAGAGTGTGTTCAGATATCACACATGTTAGTATAATGGTAGTAAAGCAAGGCGTGGGGCTCATCTGTCTGCCGATGAGTGAGCATTGCTTTGCTGGAACATTTAGTGACTTAAAGCTTGAGAGAGAAGAGAGATTAGGGGTAAATTCTGAAATTCTCTGTTTTAATTTCCTTAAAATAGGTCATTCCTTGGCTTAACTGCCATAAAAGAAAAAAAAGATAGTTATTGCCTTGTTTAAATTGCCTTAAAAGAAATAGACTTAGATTATTTCTGGGGTTAACTGCTTTTAAAGAAAGAAGAGTTATCGCCTTGCTTAAATTATCTTAAATCGTGTCTTTTTTTTCCCCAGTCTCCCTCACTGATTCCCATCCACCCAAAGAACATTCCTTAATGTATAGTCTGTTTCCCAGTCAAAAAGACAAGAGAGACATTTTTTTACAACAAGAGTCAATTAAATATTTAAACAAGATAGGGAATTAACCCTGCTCATAATGTCTCTATATCGTTCCATGGTGAGACCGCACCTTGAATATTGTGTGCAATTCTGGTCACCGTATCTTAAAAAGGATATAGCGATTTTAGAAAAGGTTCAGAGAAGAGCCACCAAAATGGTAAAGGGGATGGAAGGATACTCCTATGAAGAAAGGCTAAAAAGGTTGGGGCTCTTTAACCTGGAAAAGAGACGGCTGAGGGGAGATATGATAGAAGTCTATAAATTAATGAACGGAGTGGAACGGGTAAACGTAGATCGATTGTTTACCTTATCAGAATATAGAAAGACTAGGGGACATGCAATGAAGCTACAGGGTAAACTATTTAAGACTAATAAAAGAAAATATTTTTTCACTCAACGTGTAATCAAACTCTGGAATTTGTTACCGGAGGATGTAGTAAAGGCTGTTAGTGTAGCTGGGTTTAAAAAAGGTTTGGACAAGTTCCTGGAGGAAAGGTTCATAAACCATTATTAAGAAGGGACCCAGGATATCAATGCTTGAACCAATACAAGCATTGTGGAACCTGTGTCCCTTGGGGAAATTGCTAGGTACATATGACCTAGATTGGCCACTGTTGGAAACAGAATACTGGGCTTGATGGACCTTGGTCTGACCCAGTATGGCATATCTTATGTTCATAAAAATAGTTTTACTCTTGGCCCTTTGCAGGTCATTGATAAACTAATATAATATACATCAAACATATTTAAAGAACTTTACATTAAATTAAGCAACTCTACTCCCTTAGAAACATTAAAAACAGCAACTAACAATTGAAAAATATTAAGATGTAGATAAGTGTTTTGCTCCAAGTGCCACATATAAGATAATCAACTTGATGCAAAGAGCTCCTGGCTTTCAGAGAAGTCCAATCTCTGGAGGCTAGAGTCACAGCCACTATCTGGATAGGCAATCCTTTTAGCACTTAGAACAGCTTTTTGCTGTCCTAATTTATGTGGATTGTTATCCAAATGGCAGTGCTGAAAATCACCTCTATTTGGAGACCATATCTCGCAAAGGATATAAAAAGGCTGGAAACGGTTCAGAGGAAGGCAACCAAAATGATTTGGAGCCTGCGTCAGAATACTTATAAGAAGAGACTTGAAGACCTAAATATGTACACTCTGGAGGAGAGGAGGGACATGGGAGATATGATTCAGACCTTTAAATACTTAAGAGTATTAATGAACGAACAAACCTCTTCCAAAGATGGGGAAGCTGTAAAACTAGAGGGCATAACATGAAGCTGCAAGGGGGTAAACTGAAAGACAATGTCAGGAAATACTTTTTCACTGAAAGGATGGTGGATGCTTGGAATGTCCTCCCGATGGAAGTGCTAGGGGAAATACAGGGTTCAAAATGGCTTATGACGGACACAGTGGATCCTGTTATAACAGGAAAATCAAAATAAACATAACTATCTCTTATATCTCAACAAATAGGGGTGACCAACATGGAGTGGTGGGTATACCCCTAAACAAAGACAAAGGGAAGGGTTATCTGCACAGAGTGGTAGGTGCACCTACTCTTGCTGCTTTGCTGGGCAGACTAGATGTACCATGCTGGTCTTTATCTGCCATCATATACTGTGTTACTATACAAGTGCTGGCTCCACCCTGGCACTATCTGGATAGTGCCAACATAGTGCTCTCAGAATTGCTTCGGACTATCTGGCTAGTGACGCTGAATATTCCTGTCAGCGGGACTATCCAGTTAACAGGTCCTAACTGGAAACTGACTCCTTATACTGGGCTTGAGAGGAGCTGTCTGTCTTTCTACATATGGGTACCAATGAAATAGATTAGGAAGGTAACACTGGATAACAAATTTGTTCAAACGTTTTGCTTCCTGAAAAGGTTTTTGTGATTATGATAGACACCTTCAAACTGAATACAAATATTATTTCACATTGACTGTATCATGCAGAAATTTAGAGAAACATGAAATTAAATTTTGACTGAATTTAGTATGTTTAATTGCACAGTGATGCTGACATATTGCACTAGTTCAACTGAGCTAAAAACGTTTTGCTCCAGATTTTCATTTGTACTTAGCATCTGATGCTTCTTATCTCAGTATCCAACAACAATGAGTATTGATGGATTCCAGTTGCCCTGGATCACCACAGATGTTGTACTGTATGTGTTTGAACAACAGTTCCATGTTTTTGTAGGTTTCTTTCATGTTCATAGGCAATAGGTATTGAAGGGTGGACATTACCATTGTGTAACAAGACAGTTTTCAGACTTAACAGTGACAAAACGATAAAAAGGCACCATTGTTGTGGGTCATGCTCACAACCCAAAGCCGTGAACAACCCATCAATGTCAGTGCAGGAACAGATTGTCAACTTGTGCAAATACATTTTTCATATCTTCTTGGCAGGTCCAAAAGACAGAAATTTTCATATCTTGTGATAGCAAACCCCATCCTTGCAATCTTGAACCAAGTAGTTCAGCTTTTGTTTTTGACAACCTTAAGCCCCTCATCGGGTCATTCATTTCTGACTGTGCTAGCAAATGAGGCACACCGGACATAAACAATTCAAAATCTGATCCATGTCGTTTTCCACGTCTAGCTCGTGTATTGTGGCATTTTGTTTGCCTCATCTAGGCTCATGTCATAAATAAAATTCTTAACAAGACAACAACCAAATAGCACAATAATACAGTATCCAGTAAAAGCAGTACAGTTTACAGATGAGCTAATAAAACATAATTTTTAAGGATAAAAATTTTAAAAGAGGTCAGATAAATATTATATACATCAGCTTTCTAAAGCGCAATCCTTTGATTAGGTAAACATGAACTGTATGCTATATTTTTTATTTTTCATATCAATTATATTGTACATTATGCTGAACATCATGATAAAAGAATGAAATAATAAAAAAATTATAATAATATTTAAATACATTATACTCTTGTAAGTGATAACCAGATTGATGTGGTAGACAGTGAAGAGATACATAGAAACATAGAAATGCTGTAGGTAGATACTGTTTATAGGTGACATTCATAACATAAACAAAGTTACATTATCAGCTAACCTTGTGCTGAACGTTCCACTGAGCTCTGTATCACTATTTCTAGGTTGATGTTATTAATGTCCCAAAAAAGCCTTGGGATGGATCTCCAAAACAAAGAGCCCTTACCTATTACCCAGCTTAATCCATAAAGACACAAAAAAGAACAATCAGACCAACATTATTTATTAGAGTAACTAAAAATATCTAAATGACCCATTACTCCCATCATGATAATATCCTGCCAGTAACAGAATATTTGGCAGGAAGCCAGGAGTTCTGCAGGATGACTCAGACGTTCTAGGAAAAAAACGATAAGTTAAATATAGCAGGAGAAATCTGATGCAGAGAAAAATGTGAAGAGCTAAATAAACAATGAATCTGGATGCAAATTAGATGTATCTTTGTAATGACATCATTTAATATGGTAATACTTTGACATTTTCCTGATTGGCTCTATTGTGCAGTCTTTCTTCTTTGTCGGAGTCCATGGTAATTTCTATAACGGTGAATTTTTCAAAAAACTTTTTTTTTGTGCCATTGAGTCAGTCCTGACTCCTGGTGACCCAGAAGCTCCTGGGTTTTCTTGGCAGTGTCACTGGAAGTAGATTGCCAGGCCTTTCTTCCAAGGCAATGGAGGGTTAAGTGACTTGCCCAAGGCTGCAAGGAGTGCTAGTGGGAATTGAATCCTAGTTGCTTGGTTACCAAGCCAGTGTTATAACCACTAGGCTACTCCTCCACTCCACCTGGATTTGGGGACATTTTACTAAATCCCATTAAAGCAGCCCCTATCAAAACCATCAATAAGGGGATTACAAAAACATGCACCAAATTTGGAAACAATATATAATGTATACTTTCCCCATACCTGTTTAATTTATATTCAGAACAAATCATCAAACAAGTAGGACTGTATAAAGACAATCAAGGTGTGAAGATTGGTGGAAGACTCAACAACCTTCACTATGCTGATGATAGCACTTTACTGGCTGAAAGTGAAGACTATCTGAA
This sequence comes from Ichthyophis bannanicus, assembly GCA_033557465.1. Classification (NCBI taxonomy): domain Eukaryota; kingdom Metazoa; phylum Chordata; class Amphibia; order Gymnophiona; family Ichthyophiidae; genus Ichthyophis; species Ichthyophis bannanicus. Next base: position 223,779,051 of record CM066041.1, on the reverse strand, counting down.
ACATCTGCTTATCAAGATCAAGGAACATAGCTTCAAAAGTGGGCCTGAATCTTAACATGAAGACGATGAAGATTCTGACTACTGGCAAAATCAATCATTTCATTCTACATGGAGAAGAAATAGAAATATTAGACAACTTTATCCTGCTTTGATCAATGGCAGTAAAGAAATGACAAGAAGTTAAGAAATTCGACAATGCATTGCATTTGGCAGAAGATTCGACCTCTCCAAGCCATGGCATTTTCAATAGCCTCATACGGATGCGAAAGTTGGGGAGTGAAGAAGAAAGACTGGAAGAAAATCAGTGCTGTGAAGAATACCGAGCCTGATATTCAGAGGCGGCGGCTAGCACTGAGCTGCTGCCCTGTTAGCTCCTATGGGTAAATATAGGCCAGCTTTTCCCATGCCTATCTTTAGCCCCAGAATGCCCACAACATACCCCGATGCCACACGGTTAGTCTCGCCTGTGAAGGATGGAATCCATAGATATTCAACAGCACTAAGCATGTTAGTGCTGCTGAATATCCCTCTAAGCGGCATTTACACAGTTTACAGGTCTGTAAATAGTATAAATGCCTTTGAATATTAGGCCCACTGTGTATACCAGGGGTCTCAAACATGCGGCCCGCGGGCCGCATGCGGCCCGCGACACAACTTTGTGCGGCCCGCGACAGAGGAAAACAAAAAAAACCACAAAACCCTGGCTTCTGCCGTTGCCGCCGTGGCAGCGGCAGAATCAATTGTCAAATTTAAAAAAAAAAGACTTCTGCTGCTCAAGCAGCAAAATCAGCTGTCCTGCGGCCCCTTCCCCTGTGCCCGGAGATCCGAGTCTGCTCTATCAGCGGCGTGCTTTTCAAGCCGCGAGGAGAGTATTCCCCTCTCGCGCGGTTTCAAGCCGCGCGAGAGGGGAATACTCTCCTCGCGGCTTGAAAAGCACGCCGCTGATAGAGCAGACTCAGATCTCCGGGCACAGGGGAAGGGGCCGCAGGACAGCTGATTTTGCTGCTTGAGCAGCAGAAGTCTTTTTTTTTTAAATTTGACAATTGATTCTGCCGCTGCCACGGCGGCAACGGCAGAAGCCAGGGTTTTGGGTTTCTTTTGTTTCCCTCCTTCGCTGGCCGGTAATGAGCTATGGAGGGGCTGACTGAAATGGGGTAATGGGGGTTAGGACTGGAAGTGGGCTATTGGCAGGGGGGGGGGTTATGACTGGTAATGGGCTATGGGGGGGGCGAGGACTGGAAATGGGCCGATGGGGGTTAGGACTGGAAGTGGGCTATTGGCAGGGGGGGGGTTATGAATGGTAATCGGCTTTGGTGGGGGCTAGGACTGGAAATGGGCAGATGGGGGTTAGGACTGGAAGTGGGCTATTGGCAGGGGGGGGGTTATGACTGGTAATGGGCCGGGGGGGGGGGGTTATAACTGGTAATGGGCTATGGTGGGGGCTAGGACTGAAAATGGGGTGTTGGGGGTTAGGACAGGAGGTGGGCTGATTGGGGGGTTAGGACTGGTAATGGCCTATGAGGGGAGGTAAGACTGAAAATGGGGTGATGGGGGATACGACTGCAAGTGGGCTATGGGGGGGACTAGGACTGGTAATGGGCTATGGGGGGGTAAGACTGAAAATGGGGTGATGGGGGGGTAAGACTGGAAGTGCGCTATGGGGAGGTTAGGACTGGTAATGGGCTGAGTGGAAGGGGGGCTTGAACTGCAAATGGCTGATGGGGAGGGGGGCTTGGAATGGAAATGGGCTGTGAGGGGAGGGAGCTAGGATTGGAAATGGGCTGATGGGGGGCTAGGATTGGAAATGGGCTGATGGTGAGGCTAGGATAGGACTGGAAATGGACTGATGCAGGGACTAGAAAGGAGCAGATGCTGGGTGGGGCTGGAACTAGAAGGGAGCTGATGTTGGGGGATGATTAGAATGGGATGGAGCTGGGAAAGTGAAATGGAGAGGGGAAAATATTTTGTCTGGAAGAGAAGACAAATCTACAATTGGCCAGGTATTGGGAGAGTAAGTGGGGATTGAGGATGGAGGGGTAAAATTTGAGTGGATGAAATAGGAATGAGGAAAGAGCAAAAGGAGAAAGATTAGTATGTTAAAGCAGATGTAGAGAGAGAGAATGGAAAAAAACTAGAAGAGAGAAGAAAGGACAAATGGACAGCAGACGATGGAGATAGCAGAAGACACGAAGAAACCAGAAGTGGCTGGAGCAATTGCAACTGAAAAAAAATGCACAAAAGATAGAAAAATATCTCTTTATTTTGAATTTATTAACTGGAATATGTCAGCTCTGGGAAATGTGCATCATTAATGTTTGCACTTTGTTTAGTACAAGAGGAAATTAATTTATAGTTTTATTTCTACAGTGTTGTTGTACATTCCAAGTTTGGCTTTTGGGGTTTCCCAGTTTAATTATTGTCTTCCTATTTCTAAATCTTTTAGTCTTTCTTTATCCATACTCATTAAGAGGCATGTTTACTAAAAGTTAGTGTATGGTAACATTATGCAAATATTTATGCAAATGAGGCCCCTTATGCAAATGAGGCCCCACGTCTTATGCGGCCCCCGGGTTACTTTACAAGTCCTCATTTGGCCCTCAAAGCAATTTGAGTTTGAGACCCCTGGTGTATACCATGGCCTGCAGAAGAACAAATCAGTTGGTACTAGAGAAGATCAAACCTAAGCTTTCTTTAGAAGCTCAAATGATAGGAGTTCGACTTTCATACTTTGGACACATCAAGTGAAGAGAAAGATCATAGAGAAAGATGATATGCTTGCAAGAGAAGGCTGAGGGAAGATGTGATAGAGATCTATAAATTAATGAATGGAGTGGAACTGGTAAATGTAGATCGATTGTTTCCTCCTTCAAAAAGGAGAAAGACTAGGGGACACTCAATGAAGCTACAATGTAGCCCATTTAGGACTAATAAGAGAAAATATTTTTCACTCAATGTGTAATCAAACTCTGGAATTTGTTGTTGGAGGATGTAGTAAAAGCTGTTAGTGAGCTGGTTTTAAAAAAGGTTTGAACAAGTTCCTGGAGGAAAAGTCCATAAACCATTATGAAAGAAGACCAGGAAAATCTAATGCTTACTGCCGGATAAGCATTGTGGGATTTGTGTACCTTTTGGGAACTTAACAAGTACTTGTGACCTGGATTGGCTACTGTTGGAAACAGGATACTGGGCTTATCCACTCTTTAGTTACCTCCCGTCTAGGCTATTGTAACCTGCTCCTTGCTGGTCTCCCTCTGAATCATCTCTCTCCCCTTCAATCTGTTCAACACTGCTGCGTGGCTAATCTTCTGCCAGCCTCGTCATGCTCATATTACCCCTCTTCTCAAGTGTCTTCAATGACTTCCTATCTATTTCCGCATCCAGTTCAAACTTCTCCTACTGACCTATTTTTATCTAGTATTTGATCTACCGCACCTTCAGTATCATCAGGGCGGTTTATTGTTTATTGGGAACTTAATAGACCGCCCATCACAATAGCGTCTGAGCGGTTTACAATATACAAAAGGCTACTTAGAAAATTAGGAAAGGAACGCCATAGTGTCATAGGAAAGAAGAGAGAAGAGTAAAAGGTCGAGGCTAGATTATAGTAACAGAAACAAAGGAAAACAACGTCATGGGGGTGGTGAAAAGGGGCACGGGGGGGGGGGGGGGAGAGAGGCCAAAAGCTAGACAGAAAAGATGGGTTTTTAGATTTGCCTTAAATGTTTTAAATGAGGATTCCAAGCGAAGGTCTGGGGGGAGCGAGTTCCATAGGCGGGGACCAAGGAAGTAAAAGGCAGAGGAACGGGTTGTTTCTAGGTGGGCCTGGGATGGGGAGGGTAAGGTTAACAATACAGGTTTACAATAAAGCAAAGTACAATTGTGGCTGAGGCTGGAAATAGAAGGGAAATTACAATTCAAAACAGGAAAGTATAAAATCGCACCAGAAATGAAGAAAGGAGGAGGGGGGAGAAGGAGGGAGAGAAGGGGAAAGAGATTAAGAGGGGGCAGAGGGGCAAGGTCAAAGGCAACACACTCATTACCTTTCCTCTCTTATCTCTCCCTATACCCCTCCTTGGGAACTCCACTCTTCTGGCAAATTGCTTCTATCTGTGCCCTTCTCTTCTACTGCTAACTCCAGACTTCGCTCCTTTCACCTTGCTGCTCCTTATGCCTGGAACAAACTACCTGTGTCTGTACGCCAGGCACCTTCTCTGATCCTCTTCAAATCCAGGCTGAAAACTCACCTCTTCACTGCTGCTTTCAGATCTCATCTGATCTCCTTTGTGTTTCCTTACCATTCCCCCCATGTCTACAGCTAATGTGTTGTCTGTCTTGACTAGATTGCAAGGAACTGTGCAGCGCTGTGTACGCCTTGCAGCGCTATACAAATGTTCAGTAGTAGTAGTAGTAATGAAGCTACACACTTTAGACTAATCATAGAAAATATTTTTTCACTCAGTGCGTAATCAAACTCTGTAATTTATTGTTGGAATATATAGTTAAAACCTTTAGCATAGTTGGGTTTAAATGAGATTTGGACAAGTTCTTAAGTCTGTAAATCATTATTAAAGGAATTTGGGAAATCCACTGCTTCCCCTTGGGATAAGCAGCATGGAATTGGTATACCTTTTAGGAACCCGAGAGGTATTTGTGACCTGTTTTGTCCTCTGTTGGAAACAGGATTTTGTGCTTGATGAACATTTGGTCTGACCCAGTATGTTATATTTTATGTTATATCAAGTGAAGGTTAAAAGAAACAGAACATACAAACAAGATTTATTTAGTTTGTGCTTTTCCAGTAGTTCAAAGTGTCTTATATTTAGGTACTGTAGGCATAGGAGTGGAGGAGTGGCCTAGTGGTTGGGGCAAAGTACTTCAGGCCGGAAGGTCGGGGGTTCAAATCCCACTAGAGGACAGCAACCTTGGGCCGGAAGGACTGGGGTTTCTAGTCCCACAGGTGCTCCTTGTGGTCTTGGGCAAGCCACTTAACCCTCCATAGCCCATGTTCCCTGTAAAATAGTTATCTCCAAGTTATAATGCCCTGTTCAATGTAATTTCAGTTTGTTCAATGTAAACCGCACTGATGCAGAATAGTGCGGTATATAAGAGAATGTAAATAAATAAATAAATAAATTTCCCTGTCCCCAAAGGGCTTGTACCTGAAGCAGTGGAGGGTCATGTGACTTGCCCAAGGCCACAAGGAGTGCTACTGGAATTTGATCCTGGTCTTTCTGGTCCCAGGCTGTTGCCCTAACCATTAGGCTACTGCTCCTTTGATAGTTAGGGGTGACTGGAATGCAAAGGTTGGGAACAAAGAAGGTAAAGTGGTTGGAGAATATGGCAACAGAAATGAAGATGGAGAAAGAGACTCTACAGGGGTTTAAAATTACACTTCTATATATGCCACAAATTGATAACAATCTACAAGACCAACAATCTCAAACACCTTCTTCTAGCAACATGAGCGGTGACTGCAAACATGTACTTCACCCAATGTATTGTACAAAATCAAATTGAACACATCTGTTGAAGTCAAGAATAGAAAAGCTCAATGACATCAACAAAGACAAAACCTAGAGCTGACTGTAGTGCTGATCACCAGTTACCAGTTACAAGCTAAAGCTGAAAAAGAGCAAAATATGATCTTGACAATATATACTATCAGAATTTAAAAATTGCCTGCAAAATCAACTCACCACTTTGGATACAAATGATGCAGCAACAGAAGAGCTAAGGGATGACATAAAGAAAGATATGCTAAAAGAAAGCAGAAAATCTATGCAAAAAGTAAAAAATGCAAAAATAGCCAAAAGGGATGACCGAAAAAACTATGAAAATTACTCAGAAACCCAGAGAAGCTAAAGCCAGATGAGAAAGAGAGATAATAACGGAACTTAACAGAAAGTTCTAACATGCAGCAATGCGAGACAAAGTGAATTATTACAATGATGCCTACAAGGACATAAAATCAGAAATTATCAGAAGAAGAAGAATCTTGCTTCCCTAAAGCTACTTGAGTTAAAGATAAAATTCCAGTCTCAAACTGTAATGTTAAAAGATACTCAGGGATCCATGCAGCACCGTATCTAGCCCTGTGCAAGCGGTGCAGCCACAAGGGTGTAATAAGATTAGGGGCGCATGTTGGGCTGCCGGCCCGCCCCCCCCCGCCACATTACCCTGCCACAGTCGCTACCACCACATTTTTGTTTTCTCAGAGATGGCGGTGGCAGCAGCAGTCAGGCAAACCTGTGTTTGTAGGCAGGTTGGGTCCCTCCTTCCCTTCTCTGCTGTAGGTCACATCAGAGGAGGGGGGGGGGGGGACCAGGCCAGCCATTCAAACACTGGTCTTTGCAACTCTGCGTTTGCATGGCTGGCATGGTCTCTCCCTCCTCTGATGCGATCTACAGCAGAGAAGGGAAGGAGGGACCTGACCTGCCTACAAACGCGGGTCTGCCTCACTGCTGCTGCTGCTGCATCTGAGTAAACAAAAAGGTGCGGCAGCAGCAGGGTAACACGGGGGGATGGGCGACAGGGGCAGGCAACCGGCCGTGTGTGTGTGGGGGGGGGGGGCACACCAGATGTGGAAATAGCACAGGGTGTTATGGCTTGGTACGACCCTGGATCCATGTTGAATGATGCTGAGAATATCAAGAAAAGGTGGAAAGAATACACAGAGTAATTATAACAAAAAGATCAATTGGATCAGCAACTATTTCAACCTGTACCTTATGATCTGTGACAATTAGTTATGAAAGATAATGGTGAAGCAGCATTGAAAGCATTATCAAAGAACAAAGCAATGGGCATTGATGATATTCCCATTGAAGTATTACAACAATCAGATTCAGCTGTTAAAACACAAGGCTCTGCCAGGACGTTTGAAAGACAACATTGTGGCCAACTGGCTGGAAAAGATCTCTGTTTGTACTAATACTGAACAAAGATGATCTGACTCTGGAAATTATTGCACAATTGCTGTGATCCCACATGCCAGCAAGATTCTACTCAAGATCTTTCAGTGAAGGCTACAACTACATGTGGAATGAGAACTGCGTGAAATGCAAGCGGGGCTCAGCAAAGGGTGAGAAACAAGAGACACCATTGCGGATACGAGATGGATCCTCAAAAAGACAAAAGAATACCATCTATATGTCTTATATTGACTACAGCAAATGACAAGCAGACCAGAAATCTGAGGAGGCAATGCTCTTGGCAGAATGACAAGATTCCAAACTGCCATGGATGTAAAAGATGGACAGTGAAGAAGATAGACAGGAAGAAAATAGTCTTTGAATTATGGTGTCTATAACATCGTTTGCCCAAACAACAAATCAGTTGGTTCTAGAGGAGATTAAACCCAAGCTTTCTTTAGAAGTTCAAAAAACAAAATTTCAACTTTTATACTTTGGACAAATCATGTGAAGAGAAAGACTGTTAGAGAAAGAAGTTTGAATCCCTGTGCTATCTCTCATACTCATGTTCTCAGTACCTGTCTTCCTGCCAGCTTCCTTCCTTATTTATTCCCCCTGCCTTTCATCTGCCTTGTTCACCTTTCCACTTGCTTTTCTACCTCCTTCTCCTAGCATCCAGTCCTCCTCCTCTCTTTCTCTCTCCTCCTTCTCCAACATACACTCCTCTCTATCTTCTTCCAGGCATCCAGTCCTCCTCCATCTCTCCCTCCTAACATCCAGTCCTCCTCCATCTCTTCCACTCTCCCTCCTAACATCCAGTCCACCTCCATCTCTCCCACTCTCCCTCCTAACATCCAGTCCTCCTCCATCTCTCCCACTCTCCCTCCTAACATCCAGTCCTCCTCCATCTCTCCCACTCTCCCTCCTAACTTCCAGTCCTCCTCCATCTTCTCCCACTCCCCCTCCTAACAACCAGTCCTCCTCCATCTTCTCCCACTCCCCCTCCTAACATCCAGTCCTCCTCCATCTTCTCCCACTCCCCCTCCTAACATCCATTCCTCCTCCATCTTCTCACACTCTCCCTCCTAACATCCATTTCTCCTCCATCTTCTCACACTCTCCCTCCTAACATCCAGTCCTCCTCCATCTTCTCCCACTCCCCCTCCTAACATCCAGTCCTCCTCCATCTTCTCCCACTCCCCCTCCTAACATCCAGTCCTCTTCCATCTTCTCCCTCTCCCCCTCCTAACATCCATTCCTCCTCCATCTTCTCACACTCTCCCTCTAACATCCATTCCTCCTCCATCTTCTCACACTCTCCCTCCTAACATCCAGTCCTTCTCCATCTTCTCCCACTCCCCCTCCTAACATCCATTCCTCCTCCATCTTCTCACACTCCCCCTCCTAATATCCAGTCCTCCTCCATCTTCTCCCACTCCCCCTCCTAACATCCAGTCCTCCTCCATCTTCTCACACTCTCCCTCCTAACATCCATTTCTCCTCCATCTTCTCACACTCTCCCTCCTAACATCCATTCCTCCTCCATCTTCTCACACTCTCCCTCCTAACATCCAGTGCTCCTCCATCTTCTCCCACTCCCCCTTCTAACATCCAGTCCTCCACCATCTTCTCCCACTCCCCCTCCTAACATCCAGTCCTCCTCCATCTTCTCCCTCTCCCCCTCCTAACATCCATTCCTCCTCCATCTTCTCACACTCTCCCTCCTAACATCCATTCCTCCTCCATCTTCTCACACTCTCCCTCCTAACATCCAGTCCTACTCCATCTTCTCCCACTCCCCCTCCTAACATCCATTCCTCCTCCATCTTCTCCCACTCCCCCTCCTAATATCCAGTCCTCCTCCATCTTCTCCCACTCCCCCTCCTAACATCCAGTCCTCCTCCATCTTCTCCCACTCCCCCTCTTAACATCCATTCCTCCTCCATCTTCTCCACTTTCCCTGCTAAAATCCAGTCCTCCTCCATCTCTCCCACTCTCCCTCCTAACATCCAGTCCTACTCCATTTCTCCCACTCCCCCTCCTATCATCCAGTCCTCCTCCATCTTCTCCCACTCCCCCTCCTAACATCCAGTCCTCCTCCATCTTCTCCCACTCCCTCTCCTAACATCCAGTCCTCCTCCATCTTCTCCCACTCCCCCTCTTAACATCCATTCCTCCTCCATCTTCTCCACATCCATTCCTCCTCCTCCTCCATCTTCTCCCACTCCCCCTCCTAACATCCATTCCTCCTCCATCTTCTCCCACTCCCCCTCCCCTTCCTAATAGCCAGTCCTCCTCCATCTTCTCCCACTCCACCTCTTAACATCCAGTCCTCCTCCATCTTCTCCCACTCCCCCTCCTAATATCCAGTCCTCCTCCATCTTCTTTCACTCCCCCTCCTAACATCCAGTCCTCCTCCATCTTCTCCCACTCCCCCTCTTAACATCCATTTCTCCTCCATCTTCTCCACATCCATTCCTCCTCCTCCTCCATCTTCTCCCACTCCCCCTCCTAACATCCATTCCTCCTCCATCTTCTCCCACTCCCCCTCCCCTTCCTAATAGCCAGTCCTCCTCCATCTTCTCTCACTCCCCCTCCTAACATCCAGTCCTCCTCTATCTTCTCCACTTTCCCTGCTGAAATCCAGTCCTCCTCCATCTCTCCCACTCTCCCTCCTAACATCCATCCCTCCTCCATCTTCTCCTACTCTCCCTCCTAACATCCAGTCCTCCTCCATCTCTCCCACTCTCCCTCCTAACATCCATCCCTCCTCCATCTTCTCCCACTCTCCCTCCTAACATCCATTCCTCCTCCTCCATCTTCTCCCACTTTCCCTCCTAACATCCTGTCCTCCTCCATCTTCTCCCACTCCCCCTCCTAACATCCAGTCCTCCTCCATCTTCTCCCACTCCCCCGGCTAACATCCAGTGCTCCTCCATCTTCTCCCACTCCCCCTTCTAACACCCAGTCCTCCTCCATCTTCTCCCACTCCCCCTCCTAACATCCAGTCCTCCTCCATCTTCTCCCTCTCCCCCTCCTAACATCCATTCCTCCTCCATCTTCTCCCACTCCCCCGGCTAACATCCAGTGCTCCTCCATCTTCTCCCTCCTTACATCCAGTCCTCCTCCTTCTCTCCCACGCTCATTCTCATTATCACCCACTTCTCTCATGCCCAGTATCTTCCAACCCCAAGAGCTTTTTATTATTATTATAATTTTTTTTTTTAATAATAATTTATAGAGCACTACCAAGTGTACACAACGCTGTACAGACATGCAAGTAGACAGTCCCTGAAACATAGAACTTACAATCTAGAAGACAAACATACAGTACAATAAGAAATAAGGGTGATATTGGGATGAAACACAAGGGATGGAGATTATGAACCAAAGGCAGCCTCAGAGGTGAGCCTTGAGCATGGACTTGAAGAGGGAAAAAGAGAAGACTTGACATAAAGACAGGGGCAGCTTGTTCCAGGCAAAAGAAGCAGTAAGGTGAAACATGATGTTACATTCTCCTACCCTTCATCTACTTGTTTCAGCCTCCTTGTCTATTTCTCTCCCCCATCCAATATCTCTTTCTCTCTCTCCCTACTCCCCACATGGTCCAGCATATCCCCCCTCCCTTACCACACCCCACAATGGTCAGTATATTCCATCTTTCTCTCCTTATCTCCCCCATGGTTCAGTCTTTCATTGTTTTCTTTTCTCCTCTATCCCCCTCCCCTTTGTTTCAACATCTCCTCTTTTATCTTTCCACTATCACTGTCCATATCCCATCCAGCATCTCCTCTTCCTCAGGAAGGGATGTTGAACCTCTTTCCCTCTTCGGTGTGTCTCTCCCCTCTCTCTCCCCTTGACCAGCATCTTCCTGCAGCAGCAACTAAAACATTTTATAAAAGAAGATAATGCATGCCTACACCTGCTATGGAGCCTCCCAGCCCATATAATCTTGAAAGCTTTTCGGGGCCCTGCCCTCATGGCCAAAGGAAGTATGTGTCGGGGGAGGGCATGGGCTGAGAGGCTCCATGTTCAGCATGGGCATGCATTATCTTTGGGTTTTGTTTTTAGTTGTTGCAGTCACTGCCATGGGAGAAGGCGCTTGCCGAGAGGGGAGAATGAGGATGGGATGCTGGACAGGGAGGCAATGGCAGGCAGTGGTGACAGCAGCAGTGAGAGGGAGCGTCTGGCTTGACTGGGCAGTATAGTACCATGTTACAAGTTATAATTGGATACTGTTGGTATTGACTCAATAACACTTAAGAGCTCCTGGTGAACCTTTGGATAGTTCTCCCTATCCCTGGTATTTATTTATTTATGTGTCTTTTATAGGGCCCTATCATGTAATCAGAGCGGTTTACATTATAAACAACAGTATTATATTATAACATGTGAAACAAAGATAACAGATGGAGATGTATTTAAATCACAGATATATACGTGATTAGTTAATAACTCTTTTGATAACTTACTTACAATACCAAGAGGTAATAAAATCGTAATGTGTACATTTTTAACTCCTTTCTTGGCTTCTCAATCGATTCTTTGTTACGTGTTGTTGTGGGAGGAAGGGAGAAGGATCAAGCTCGTTAATGTTGAATGGGTTTCAGGTTTTTATGTTGGGTCAGTGTTTATATTTTCTTCGTTGCTGCCAAAGTGCTCAATGAAGAGAAATGTTTAAAAACTTGACTGGTGGAGAACTGGATGCTTGGTCAACCTACCTGCAGCATTTGAGGGAGCATTGCCCCCCTTGTCCCCCAAACTACCCCATGCACTGATGACATCATTACATCTTTAAATCATAGGCTTATAATTCACTCTCTACAATTGAAGTGGCATTAAAAGCACAGATTTTGGGAAAAGGGTCGCTACTATGGGACAAGGGTCACATGTGTTCTATACAAAACCTCTCTGTCAGAATTGTAAAACTTAATTTTTATTACATAGAATTTAATTCTTTTTTGCCATTTTGTGTGTTTTTTTAACAGTTCAGTCAATTATCCATGAAGCACTAATCACATCAGACTGCTACAGAAATGACATAGGGCTGTGAGGTATGCTGGCATTGTCTGTCAAGTGAGCAGAGGAGTCTGAGAAAAAGAGAGGTTTGAAGGAAAGTTCTATATGAAATTCATGAGCACTCTGTGTAATTTTTATGGATCTATACACGCATATTAATAGATGAGGTGAGTTTGGCTGGAGTCAGGCTGCATGATGGATTGCTGTGCTCTCTCTCCAATCACCTCTCTGGCACTGTCAAGGAGATCAGATTCTTTGTCTTTCCCTTTACATTTCTTGTAATGTTCTCTTAAAGGAGAACTCATTTTCTCTCAGTCTGCAATTTGTATCTTCTTAAAGAAAAAACTGCTTATGCAGCATCTACGAACATAAGGTAACTCTGCGCTTGATTTACTTAAATTCCTGAGCGGTAGTCTAGTTTAGTCCTCCACATCTGGGTAGTGCACCTCCTCCTGCAGCACGGAGACTGGACCAATCAAAATCTTGTTCTCATTCAGTATCCTGCTGGAGCTCCCATCAGCCCCCCAGTGTGTCCAGTCTCCGTGCAGCAGGAGGACTTGTGAGCCTGTAGCTGGGCTCACTTAGGGACTTTGAGGCAACACTTGTTAGTTTTTCCTTGGGGTTATTGTTTATTTCTCTGCTATACCTTTTCTTTTATTTTGGTGGCTGTCCCTTTAACTTTAGTACTCAACTTTCTGAAGGGGGGGCTGGTTGAGGCACCTACTCTGCCCGCTTCTGCTCTCAGCGTCTGTGGGGGAACTGCAGGCAGCAGCTGACTATTGATCTCCCTCCTGGACAGTACGGAGGTGAGATCTAGTCTAGACAGCCCCATTGCTACTGGTCAGCCGGCCGTAGGATTGTCACGGCGTGGGCTGCATTCCACTGTAGCTGAGATTTGTCTGCTTACTTGGGGCTGTCCCGCGGTGCCGCGTCTCCTCAGCGTTTCTTCGGAGGCAGCGTTCTTACAGACAGCGGTGAGTCTCAAAGCACCAGCAGTGCTTTTAGCGGCGCTTTTCTTTTTTTCTTTATTTTGGGGTTGTTTTCAGTGTCGGGCTGCGGATCGCGCGGTTCTCTTCATTATTTTATTTTTCCCGCCGTTTTTTTTTCCTCAGCCGTGGGTGCCGGCGGCCATTTTATCGCGCCGACATCCTTTAGCTTTCCCGCGTTTTTTTCCGTTGTGTTGGGGGCTGCTGCGGCTGCCCTTTTCAGTTTCTGGCTTTGTTGTCAAGTCGGAAGCCCTCTGTTTCATCGGATTCCTTTCTCTTTCTCAAAAAAAAAAAAAAAAAAAAAAAAGGTAAAGACAGTCACGTCAAGGCCTTGTCCTGTAGGTCTTCTCAGCTGTTTCACCTATAGCCTGCTAGTTTTGATGGCGTCCAGGCCTCAATGTTTGGTTTGCGGTTCTCGCAGAGGGGCTATATCAGATTCCGGGGTTTGCAAGGGCTGTTCTTCAGTTTCTTCGGCCCTCGAACTCCAGATGGCTGACAAGGTGGTTTTGGATCCGGATAGCCCGGCCAAGCAGCCTGTCCTGATGTCTCCAGGTTCTCCATTGCCAGTCTCTCCTGGGGCGTCGAAAGGACAGGGAATTTCCTTGCCCGAAGCTCCGTTGGGCTCTTCTTCGCTGGGTTTTTCGCCTGATTTTATTCTCTTGATGCATCAGGCCTTCCAACTAGGCCGGCTGGGCAAGATCCCAGAGGCCGGGGTTTCTTCCTTGCCTTTTCCTTCCCATTTGGGGGAGGAGAGTCAGCGTTCTGTCTCTCAGCCAGCTAAGCGCTCTCGCTTATCCTTTGAGAGTGCTGAAGCTGACTGGCCGGAGTCTGACCTGGCGCTGGAGTCCGATGACATTTCTGATGCGTTGGAAGAGGGAGAGATTCCGGATCCCGAGGATCAAGTGCGTATCATTCGGGTATTTCGGAAAGAGGAGTTGGCTCCTTTGATTACGGAGTCCCTTCAGGCCCTTAATCTGGCCTCCGTTCCTTCGACGGAGGAAGAGGGTCTGGAAGATCCCCTCATTCAAGCCGTGCGGGACTCTCAGATGGTTTTTCCCGTCCATCGCGTGGTAGCTCAGATGATTCAGACGGAATGGGATCAGCCTGAGGCCGGTCTGAAAGGCATTCGTACAATGAACCGGTTGTATCCTCTAGCTGACAAGGACAAGGACAAGTTTCGGTCTCCGCGGGTTGATGCTCTGGTTTCGGCAGTCACTAAAAAGACTACGATTCCAGTCGAAGGCAGTGCGGCTTTGAAGGATACGCAGGACAAAAAGGTGTATGGTCTGTTGAAGAAGGCCTTTGAAACTAATGCCTTGTCTCTAGCCTGTTTACGATGGGCTCAGCGTTTACGTCAGGATGCCAACTTTGACCAACAGAAGATGTTCGAAGTAACCCGTTTGGAGTCTGGTTCAGCTTACTTGGCAGATGTTCATTATGATTTGATTCGCACTTTGGCTAACAGCATGGCGTCCTTGGTGGCGGCGCGCAGGTCTGTTTGGTTGAGGAATTGGTCTGCGGACGGTTCCTCTAAGTCGCGGCTCAGCAAACTTCCTTTTAAAGGGAAGCTATTGTTTGGTGAGGATTTGGATAAGTTAGTGAAGGATTTAGGGGACTCCAAAGGAGGTAGGCTGCCTGAGGATAAGCCTAAGCTCGGCAGAACTGCGTCCCTCTCGCGAGGTTCTTCTCGTGACTTTCACAGATTTCGCTCATCCCGTTTGTGGAGTTCCCAAAGGGGCCGAGTTGGGTACCGTTCTCAGGGATTTCGCGGCTTCCGGGGGGCCGGCAGGGGATTTACCCCTGCGGCCTCTTCGGCTTCCTCCTCTTTCTCTCGCAAGCCGCAATGACGCCAGGCGCCTTCCGGAGAGGTGTCCAGTTATCGGGGCCCGTCTTCGGAATTTCTTGCCAGCTTGGGCCCGGATCACGTCCGATCAATGGGTGTTGGAGGTCATCCGAGAGGGCTATGCCCTCGAATTTGCCAGTCCACTTCGAGATTCCTTCGTTCTGTCTCCCAGCAGAGGCCCACACAAGGAACCTGCACTTCGCTTGACGTTGGATCGGCTTCTCGCCTTGGGTGCGGTGGTTCCCGTCCCGGCTGCCGAGCGCGGGCTGGGTCGTTACTCTATTTATTTCGTGGTGCCAAAGAAGGACGGTACTCTCCGTCCCATTCTGGATCTCAAAGGGGTCAACCGTTGTCTTCGCGTCCCTCATTTCCGCATGGAAACTCTCCGCTCCGTCTTTGTGGCGGTTCGGCAGGGGGAGTTCCTCACTTCTCTGGATTTGTCCGAGGCTTATTTGCACATTCCCATCCGGTCGGTCCACCAGCGTTTTCTGCGGTTTGCGTTCCCCTGGGGACACTTTCAGTTTCAAGCTCTGCCTTTAGGCTTGGCAACCGCTCCGCGTACGTTCACAAAGATCATGGTGGTAGTGGCCGCGGCATTAAGGCGGGACGGGATCCTGGTCCACCCTTACCTGGACGACTGGTTGATTCGTGCAAAGTCCAAAGAGGAGAGCGTACGGGCTACAGAAAGAGTGGTGTCTCTTCTGCAATCTCTAGGCTGGGTGGTGAATATGCAGAAGAGCCAGTTGGTGCCGACTCAGAGTCTCGAATATCTCGGGGTTCAGTTCGACACTGCGAGAGGGTTGGTTTGCTTACCGCTACGGCGTGTTCACTGAGCCTTGCAAACTCTGGTGAGAGCTTTTCTCAAGATGTCCGCCCCCTCGGCTTGGTGGTACCTGCGCGTACTGGGTACGATGGCGGCTACTCTGGAGGTGGTTCCCTGGGCCCGGTTTCACATGCGACCTCTCCAGAGGGCGCTGTTGCGGCGCTGGTCGAACCAGTCGGACTCGCTCAACAAGCGGTTGCCTTGTCCGCTCCGGGTTCGTCAGGCTCTATGGTGGTGGAGGTGCTCCCGAACGTTGCGTGCGGGCATGCCCCTGGAACAGCCTCAGTGGATCCCGGTGATTACGGATGCCAGTCTCCTCGGCTGGGGTGCCCACTGCGAAGGTTGCTTCGCGCAGGGGACTTGGTCGACTCAGGAGGTCTCCTGGTCGATCAACCGGCTAGAGCTCCGCGCGATCAGGAGAGCCCTGGAGGCCTTCGAAACAACTCTGCAGGGCGGAGCTGTCCGGGTTCTCTCGGACAATTCGGCGGCGGTAGCCTACATCAACCGGCAGGGAGGCACGGGAAGTGTAGCCTTGGAAGAAGAGGCGGAAGCGTTATTCCAATGGGTCGAGCTTCGTCTGTCGGCGCTGTCGGCAGCGCATATCGCGGGGAAAGACAATGTCATGGCGGATTTTCTCAGCAGGGTGCAGGTGGATCCCGGAGAGTGGGAGTTACACCCTCAGGTCTACGCGCAGATAGTTCGCCGGTGGGGCCCTCCACTGATGGACCTCATGGCGACGTTTCAATCGGCCAAGACGGGCCGCTTCTTCAGCAGGCGAAGGGAACCCATGTCCGAGGGCATAGACGCCCTCATTCAGCCGTGGCCAAGGAGCGGCCTTCTCTATATCTTCCCGCCGTGGGCGTTGATCGGCAGAGTCATCCAGCGCATCAAGGCGCATGGCGGTCGGGTATTGCTCATGGCTCCGGATTGGCCCAGGCATCCCTGGTACGCCGATTTGGTACGCCTGGTCGACGGGCATCCCTGGAAGCTGCCGGTACGGACGGATCTGCTGTTGCAGGGTCCGCTGCAGATGCCTCAGGTGGATCGATTCTCGCTTACGGTTTGGCCATTGAAAGGGCTCGCTTGAGGAAGAAGGGCTATTCTTCTGCAGTGATTTCTACACTGCTGCGAGCTCGCAAGTCATCCACTTCCCTCGCTTATGTGCGCGTGTGGCGCATTTTTGAGGACTGGTGTTTGCGTCGAGGCGTCCGTGCGGCGACGTCTTCTGTTTCCATCATTCTCAATTTTTTGCAGGACGGTTTTGATAAGGGGCTGGCCGCCAGTTCTTTAAAGGTCCAGCTGGCGGCTCTCGCCTGCTACAGGGGCAAGGTGCTGGGGGTCTCGCTGGGGATGCACGCGGACGTCCAGCGTTTCTTGAAAGCAGTCGGCCGACTTCGGCCTTCCCGCAGGATTGTCGTTCCTCCTTGGGATTTGAATTTGGTCTTGAAGGCTTTGGCTGCTCGACCTTTTGAGCCGTTACGGCAAGCGTCGGTCAAGGATCTCACTCTGAAAACTGTTTTTCTCGTGGCCATTTGTTCAGTGCGGCGCATTTCGGAGTTGCAGGCACTTTCGTGCCGGGAGCCGTTTCTGTCCTTTTCTAGTGATCGCGTGGTTTTGAGACCAGTGCCGTCTTTTCTGCCTAAGGTGGTCTCTCCTTTTCATCTGAATCAGGCTGTCTTTCTTCCAGTTTTTCCCTCTGATGCAGCGAGTGCGTCTGGGGGCGGTCTGCATTCCTTGGATGTTCGACGGGTTCTCCGCCGTTATTTGAAAGTTTCAGAAACCTTCCGTAAGTCAGATCGCTTATTTGTTCTTTTTGGCGGGCTGCGCAGAGGCGAAGCGGCAGCCAAGTCGTCTATTTCCCGGTGGATTAAGGAGGCGATTGCTTCCGCTTATCTTCTGCAAGGGCGAGAGGTCCCAGTGGGGTTGCGGGCGCACTCTACTAGGGCGCAAGCGGCGTCGTGGGCCGAACATGCCTTGGTTCCGCCGGTGGAGATTTGCAAAGCGGCTACTTGGTCGTCCATGCATGCTTTCAGTAAGCACTACCGCTTGGACGTTTCGGCCGCTCGGGATTCTTGCTTTGGGTCGGCGGTTTTGCGCGCCGGGTTGCAGGGTCCCGTCCGTTCCTAACTGCTCTGTTACATCCCAGATGTGGAGGACTAAACTAGACTACCGCTCAGGAAATGGAAATTACACTTACCTGGTAATTGTAGTTCCTGAAGGATCTAGTTTAGTCCTCCTTCCCTCCCCTTTTCTCTTTTTAGGGTTCCTGTCGGCGCGCTAGCAACTCGGCGACGGTGCGCTCTTTCAGGTTTTGTCGGAGGACTCTCTTCGATTGACGATTTCTCGGGTTCTTTCCTTCAGACATGCTCTTTCGGTTTTTTGTCTCGCTGACTGTCTGCGGGCTTTCACGGGCGTCAGAGGCGCGGTGCAGAGTCTAGGCTTCCTCGTTTGGGGAGGGGGTCATTTTCACAGCGCAGGGATGTTATTGGTACATAGTTCCTGTTTATACTTTCTTCAGGTGTTGCTTCTTTGAGTCTGCTTTGTTAATAGGTCACTGGGGGGCTGATGGGAGCTCCAGCAGGATACTGAATGAGAACAAGATTTTGATTGGTCCAGTCTCCGTGCTGCAGGAGGAGGTGCACTACCCAGATGTGGAGGACTAAACTAGACCCTTCAGGAACTACAATTACCAGGTAAGTGTAATTTCCATTTTTCTGCTATTCTAGAAGAATAAAGAGAAATAAATATTGCATCCTAAGTTAAAAAGACATGGTTTGGAGGCCTTTCATTTAAAGGGGAAAGTCATCCAAGCCCTCTCTATTATGTTTATGTTTATGTTTAGTCAGATTTGATATACCGCTCAGGCCCAAAGGCATTAGAGCGGTTTACAATACTATATCATTCAAGGAAATAGGAAAAGAACGCCATTTATATGATAGGACAGAATAAAGGACAGAGACAGTCATACAGGTAAGAGAAGGAGAAATACACGGAACAGCAAGTCACCATAATAAATAAGCACGAACAATCCAGCCGAAGCCATCAGTGTAACTTCCAGCAACAGACGCCACGGACCAACGCCTAAGGGCCACGCCAAAGGGCCCTCTGGCGAGGCCCTCAGGCGCGGGCCCGCAAGGTGCAGGCGCGCCTCCGCAACGGCAGATTTTGTGCCGTTCTTCATGGCTGCTGATTGGCGGCTTAGGGAGGAAGGGGGAGCTCCTGCTCTCACCCCCGACGAGATTGCTGTTCTCCTCGCGCCTCCGCAACGGCAGATTTTGTGCCGTTCTTCATGGCTGCTGATTGTTCTGAAGAACACTATAGCCCTCATTCTTGAATGCGGGTTGTGGGGCTGTACATCCCTCTATACGCTCCGCAAGCCGCCTGTACCCTATTCCCCCACCGGCTCTCCCTATACGTCCTGTGCATCAGGATGGGGAGATCCGGCAAGGGGTGGGAGGGGGTGGGCTCTGGGTGGAGCAGGTGCAGGCCAGCCCAGCAGCACATTCAGGGCCGATTCAGGCCTGCTGGGACGTGCTGCTTATACCACCTCAGAGGTGGTATAAGCAGCATAAATTTGCCAGATTGGGGCAAGGGAGCCATCCCCGGGGTTGGGGCCAGGTGCAGGGGGAGGGGTTCCCCACTGCCCAATCCAGGCCAAGGGAGGCCAGTCATGGGTCAGGCAGCGGGGATTTGGGGGGCTGGAGCCACAGATGCTGGTGGCGCCTGCGGGGAGGATGCTGGGCTGTCCTCAGGCCCGAATCTGGCTCCCGCGGGAACATTTTGTTCCCATGGACCAGAATTGGGTCCTATCGGCCCCGTCTTCAGCGGGGATGTCCAGACAGCCCGGACATCCCCTACCCGAAATGGGGCTCCACATGTTATGGGGGAAATTGTATAAAGCTTTTTACATGTGTAAAACCTGTTATACATGCAGAAAAGAACTTTCATAAAACTGAGTGACCACAAACACGTGTAGAAAGTGCACATATAGAAAGTGTGCATCCACTTTCATACAATCTGCATTTAAGTGTCCTACTATCCAGAATATCAGGCCTTAAGTCTGTACCTGAGGTAATGGAGGGTTAAGTAACCTGTCCGAAGTCACAAGGAGTGACAGTGGGAATTGAATTCTGGCTTCCCTGATAAGCAGTCCACTGCCCTAACCACTAGGCCACGTATTCTCAATCCAGTCCTGGGGCCACACCTAGCCAGTCAGATTTTCAGGATAACCACAATGAATATGCAGGAGAGAAGTTTGGATGCACCTTCTCCACTCAATACAAAGTTCTCTCATGCATATTCATTGTGGTTATCCCGAAAACCTGACTGGCTAGGTGTGTCCTGAGAACTGGGTTGAGAAGCATTGCACTAGGCTAAGAAGAGGAAAGAGTGTACCACACCTCTTCCTACATTCACTACACATGCACCTGTATGCACATACACCCTCACCTCTACTCACTCCCCCATGTGCACACACAATTTCATATTTAATCAACTCCTATACATATCAGCAATATAGACTCTTCCTCAATGCATACCTACCCCTTCCCCCATGAAGATGCAAATACACCTTGTTTTGATTAGATAGTAAGCTCTACAAGCAGGGACTGTCTTCTTTATCTGTTTATACAGAGCTATGTATGCCCTGTAGCACTATATAAATGATTAATAGTAAAGATAACACATATATGTGTAAGTTGTTATATGTAAACCGCACTGATGCCGAATAGCGCGGTATAGAAGAGATTTTAAATAAATAAATAAATAAACCTCAACATTTGCCCTGACACACCCAATATCATCCCTTAGCTGCTCCTACACACAAACACTTTCACATAGATATCTCACACACAGCATATACACAGGCACCCCAGATATATATTACCTACAGACAAACACATTCCCCCCACACATATATCCTCATAGACACAAATATACACATTTTTGAATTTCCCACTGTATTTGTACATTTGCCACTTATTTTTTCTCATTTGCAGATCTAATTATTTGTAGAATTTTTTCTCTTATTTTGCAAATTCTGTTGCTTCCTTTCCTGTACATGCTTGTGGGTTCTCACTCATTCCTTCTAGTCATCGGAACACTTGTCCAGGTTTGATGATGGAGACACATTCTGAATGTTTATTTTCATATTTCAGCACTTTTTGCCTATTTGGATCCAATGATGCTGTTAGGTAGGCCTGGAAGCCTATGATAGTAGCTCTGTATGTGTAACCAATCTCTATGAGGCCTAGCCCTCCCTTCAGCTGTAGGAATGTACGGTCTTGGCAAACACTGATTCTTGTAAATTACCTCGTGGGCAAGGAGTTTTCTTGTTCACACATCCAGTTTTTCAAGATCTTTAAGAGGCCAGTCTACAATTCCAAAGCTGTATGAGAGGCTGATTGATAGCTTATATCTTATTCCGGGATGTTAAAGCACTTTTCAATAATAATTTTAATTCTCTATAGCATTCTTTAGGAATGGAGGAGTAGCCTAGTGGTAGAGCAACCACCTGGTACCCAGAAGATCAAGGGTTCAGGTCCCACTGGCACTCCTTGTGACCTTGGGCAAGCTACTTTACCCTCCATTGCCTCAGAAGAAAAGGCTGGCAATCTACTTCTGGTGATACATTGCCAAGAAAAATAAGAGGTAGCTGGGTCACTATGAATCAACACTGACATGATGGCACAAAAAATAGCATTCTTTACTGATCTTCTCTCTCAGTAATTGCTGCTTCAAAAAAGTCAGAAACCAGTTATACAACTGCACCATCCAGGCAATTATTTCCTCACCCACATTTACAGCTCTTTTTGGTAAAGGAAACAAAGGTGACATTGTACTTTCTGGATAATATCCTTTCATTGAGTCCTGCCAGGCCAGTCCAGTGGGTTGTGTTCCCCTAACAGCAAAGATGGAGACAGAGAAAAATCCAGTCTTCTGATGACCTCATCCTGTGCTATACTGCGAGTAGCTAGAGGACATACAACCCTAGTATTCATACCCAAGCCATGGCTAAGAACCCCTAGCTGCACAAGCTCAAAGAAGGTAACAAGGACTAGCAGACCAAGAACAGAACTATACACACAACACCCTGCATTCAGGTCGACCAAGAAGAATATAGCCCACAGGGCTAAACCACAGGAAATAGTTGATCATTGCAGATCGCAGCAGATCATATCAACTTAATACCGCTACTACTACTACTACCACTACTATTAATCATTTGTATAGTGCTATAAGGCATACGCAGCACTGTACAAACACATATAAAAGAAGGCCCCTGCTCATCAGAGCTTACAAACTTATCCAGGGGTGATCCGGGAAACTACAGACCGACTATCTGTATATATGTAAGTAGAAAGTTTGACACACAAGTTTATTTGTACAATATGTTCCTTGTAAATAGTTAATACCACTGTTCCATGTAAAAGTTGTTTAACTGTTAACTGTAAACCGCCCTTGATCTTTGGAAGGGGCGGTACAGAATAAATAATTAATTTAAAAAAATAAATAAATACAGACTGGTGAGCCTGACGTCAGCACCGGGAAAAATGGTAGAAACCATCATAAAGAACAAAATTACTCAACATGTAGATAGTCATGGCTTAATGGGAAACAGCCAACATGACTTTAGACAAGAAAGATCTTGTCTTACTAATCTGTTATGTTTTTTTGAAGGTGTGAATAAACAGGTAGACAAAGGTGAGTCCGTTGATATAGTGTATCTGGACTTTCAGAAAGCCTTTGACAAGGTCCCTCATCAGAGACTTTTGTCAAAACTAAAAAGTCATGGGATAGGAGGCAGCGTACTATTGTGTATCAGAAACTGGTTAAAAGATAGAAAGCAGAGGGTAGGGCTAAATGGCCAATTTTCCCAATGGAAAAAGGTGAATAGTGGAGTACCCCAGGGATCTGTGCTGTTTCGGCTGCTTTTTGACATATTCATAAATGACCTGGAAAAGGGAATAACGAGTGAGGTTATCAAATTTGCAGATGACACAAAACTATTTAAAGTTGTTAAAACCCAAGAGGATTGTGGAAAATTGCAAGAGGATCTTGATAAATTGGAAGACTGGGCATCCAAATGGCAGATGAAATTTAATGTGGACAAGTGCAAAATTATACAACTCAAACTGTGGTTATACGATGCAAGGTTCCACATTGGGAACCATTACCCAGGAAAAAGATTTAGGCGTCATCGTGGATAACATGTTAAAACCCTCCACTCAGTGTGCAGTGGCGGCCAAGCGAGCAAATAGAATGCTAGGCATCATAAGGAAAGGAATGGAAAATAAAACAAAGGATATTATAATGCCTCTGTATAGTTCCATGGTGCGACTGCACCTTGAATATTGTGTGCAATTCTGGTCGCCATATCTTAAAAAGGATATAGCGTTATTAGAAAAGGTACAGAGAAGAGCCACCAAAATGGCAAAGAGGATGAAGAGAGGCTAAAAGGTTAGGAATCTTCAACCTGGATCTCTACCTGCTTATCTGACATGTGGTGCCTAGATGTCTCGCTGCCATCTGAAATTGAACATAGCCAAAACTGAGCTCCTTATCTTTCTCCCCAAGCCCATTTCCCCCATCCCTCCTTCTTCTGTCAGATCCCTTTTGTCTGTGCCCTTCTCTTCTACTGCCAACTCTAGTCTTAGATCTTTCTACCTTGCTGCTCCTTATGCCTGGAACAAATTACCTGGTACGTCAGGCTCCATTTGTGACTTTGTTCAAATCCAGGCTAAAAAAACTCACTTCTTTGAGTCTGCTTTTGGATCTTGATCCCCTTAGTCTCCTGTTCACCTTCTATGTGTTTCTTTACCATTCCCCTAGATATTTCCTTGTCCACAGTTGTGTTATTTTTCTTGACTAGACGGTAAGCTCTTATGAGCAAAAAATAGGAATTACACTTACCTGGTAATTGTGGTTCCTTGAGTGACTCCAGTTTACTCCTCAACCTCTGGGTAGTGAACCTCCTCCTGCAGCTTGGAGACTGGGCATGTCAAAAACTCATGACATCACTGGATATAGCCTGCTGGTCTCTCCCATAAGCCCCCAGTGAACTATTGACAAAGCAGACTCAAAGGAGCAAAAAAATCAGTAACTTTTTTTTTTTTAAACTTAACATTATATTCAAGGGCACGCGGAACATATAACCTATCTACCTACTACTCCCCTTCCAGAAGGAAAGGGACTGCTTCCTGCATGCTCTTCTTTCCGTCGAATGCCTAGCCCTAAACAATCCAGAGCAATATAACAATATATATAACAATATCATAATATAATAATATAACAATATAATGCAAAACAAATGGAAGCACCAAAACGACTGAACACCAGTGAAGGCCTATATCCACTTTTAACCTTGCACTTCCCCCAACAGAAAAACCACTGCTAAGACCCCATCCCCGGGCGGGAATGAGGACTAAACTGGAGTCACTCAAGGAACCACAATTACCAGTTAAGTGTAATTCCTATTTCCTTATTGTTCCTCCAGTTTAGTCCTCAACCTCTGGGATGTATCAGAGCAGTAATCATTGGGAGGGACCTTTCCAGCTGGATCTCAACACCGCCTCCCTGAAAACGGCATCCTTAGCTGCCAGAACATCTAGGCAGTACTGCTTACTGAAAGTATGGAGAGACAAACAAGAGGCCTCCCTACAGATGTCCACTGGTGGAACCAAACCGTGCTCCGTCCAAGAAGACGCTTGCACTCTGGTAGAGTGAGCTCGTAAGCTCCCTGGGACTGTACGGTCCCATAGAAGATAAGCCGACGCACTCGCTGCTCCAATCCAGCCAGAAATGGACTCCTTTGCTGCCGCTTCCCTTTGCAGAGCCCTTTGAACACCCCAAAGAGATGATCTGCCGTGCAAAAGTTTCTGAAACCTTTAAACACTGCCGCAGCGCTCTCTTGATGTCCAAACAGCGCAAGCTATGGTTCAATACGCTCCCCTCCACCGCACCTAGCGCTGGAAGATAGACCATTTTAGTTAGGTGAACGTAGAAACCACCTTTGGCAACAATGACGGAACCAGCCGCCAGGCCACTTCTGTCTGGAGACAGACAAAAACCGATTCCTGACAGGTCAACGCCCGCAACTCCAAAAATCGCCTCGCCGAACAGATGACCATCAAACATACCGTCTTCAAGGCAAAACCCTTAACCTATGCCTGTTGCAAGGGCCCCAATGGCGTGCTAGCTAATGCTCCTAAAACCAACTTGAGCTTCCCCGATGGAATTAATATCCTACGACAGGATTACAGTCTGGTAACCGCCTAAGAAAGCATACCACATTGACCTGTGCATGAGAGCCACTCCCTGTCCTTTGCCCCTATAGCAAGACAGAGCTGCTAACTGAACTCTCCAGGACCTGCCTTTACCAAACCCATCCTGCAGAAAACTTAATACCAAGGGAACTGACACTGTTGTCGCGCGAGCGTGCCTCCATGAGCACCCGTCCTCAAAGATGCACCATATACGCACATATGCAAGGGATGTAGACTTTTTTTTTTGCGGCAAGGTGGCAAAGACTGCTGTCGAGCAACTCTTTTTCCTTAAGCTTGCCCTTTCAATGGCCACCCGTAAGCAAAAACCGATGCACCTGAGGCATTCGAAGGGAACTCCGTAGCAACAGAATCTCCAATGTCGGAAACCTCCATGGATTCCCGTTGAGCAACTATATGAGGCAGGCATACCATGGGTGCCTCAGCCAGCCCGAGGCCCCCAACCACACGTTTCCCCGAAGCGCTTCGATACGCAGAACCACTCGACCTATGAGTGCCCCCCGGTGGAAAGACATAGAGAAGACCGGACGACAGCCGCCGTTGAAATAGTGCGCCGATGCTTTCCAACCTCCTTTCGCATTGTCTGCTGAAGAAGCGACCCGTTTACGAAGAATGAAACGCCACCATGAGGTCCATTACTGGCTGTCCCCATATGCAACCGATCTGTGCGAACACCTCCGGATGCCACTCCCATTCTCTGGCATCTACTCGGACCCAGCTGAGGAAATACGCTGTCACAATGTCCTTACCCGCAACATGCGCCACCGAAAACGCTGGCAGCCAAAGCTCTATCCACACACACAGACCCTCTGCTGCAGCCTCTATGGCCACACTTCCGGTTCTGCCCTGCCGATTGATGTAGGCCACCGCAGCGGAGTTGTCGGACAGTACTCACACCGCTCGACCTGTCACCGTAGCTTTGAACGCCTGCAACGCCTGGCATATTGCTCACATTTCCAGTCGGTTGATTGACCACTGGGTCTCCTGTGTACTCCAAGAGCCTTGTGCGAAATGATCTCCGAACGTAGCAGAATTTAACAAAGTTTTTGGCCAAGCTCCCGGAGGAAAGGTCCATAACCTTTTATTAGAGAGAAGCTGGAAATTATAATTTTTTTTTTATACCAACTTTCACCAATTCAAGATGTTCTACAAGGCACACAACCCAACAGAGCGTCACATCTGTTGTATATGCAACGGAACCCTTAAAATATGAGCATACATGAATCCACCGCTTGCCCCGATACAAGCATTGAGTAGCCTATTCATCTTTTTGGAAATAAGCCAAGTCCTTAAGACCTGGATTGGCTACCCTAGGAAACAGGATACTGGACCTGAAAGAGCTTGGCATTTCTCGTATCGTTATGAACGGAACCTCCCCAAGGTCTCTGCCTTGGAAGTAACAGGCTGCGCCTGGTCCTATGGCCCTGTGACTAGCTCACACGGAGCAGTGCGGCCTAGTGGTTGAGGCAAGAAGCCAGAGGACCAAGGGTTTGAATTCCAATCGAGACCACCAACCTTGGGCCATAAAAACTGGGATTTCTGGTCCCACAGGTGGTCCTTCTGGCCTTCGATAAGCGACTTAACCCTCTGCCTCAGGTACCAAAACATAAATTGTGAGCCCTTCAGGGACAAGGGAAATAGAAATACCGTAATCGACTGTATGCCACCCTGACCTGTAGGCAATCAGTATACTCAAATAAATAACTGACTGGGAATATGTGACCATAGCAAACACTGGCAGTGGAGAGACATCAGAGGTGGTGCTGGTTCCTGGTCTTCCTTTCTCGCTCTCCCAGTCCTTCTGCCAGCATTGAGAAAAGGCTGAGAATAGATTGTCCAGTGGGCCGGGGACCTTGCGTCCTGGACATCAGAGAGAAAGAGGGGCTAGGATCTGGGAGCAAAGCCCAAAGAGAAAGGGAAACTTGTGACTGTGACATTGTAGCTCCTCCGGATGGCTCACTTCACAGCAGATCCCACGACTGCATCTCCAACCCCATGTAACACCATGAGGGCCTCACACACTTTATTACAATCGACATCCCCCCATTACTGGAGAAATTACCTTAGTCTGATAATACAGTCTGAGCAAAGAAATGCAGTCTCACTCTGTAAAGAGTGCACCCAAAAATCATGCCTAAACAATTGTGAGCACATACAAAATGCACATCTACATATACGGGTGACCCAGCACCTGTCACCCAAACACAGTGCAGTGAGCACGCTTGAACATAGGCTGAATGCATGGAGCATACACATTGACTTCCTCTATGAAACCTTCCAGTGCCCTGGAGTGCTAAGCTCAAGACTGTGCTACCTAGATGTCCTTCTCTTCACCCTCAGCACGGGCCCTTTAACAAGATGGCACAGACGGGTCAGTGCCCCTGCTAAGTGCTTAAAGCCATGCTCTAACAGCACAGGCTCTAGAAATAGATGAGAATTTCCTGGGAAGGGCATGCTAAGTGAAGCTATGAAACACACAGGCACCCCCCCCCCCCCCGGCCTTCCTGCAGTCAGAGAAATAGCAGTGGGATACACCGACAACCTTGCAAGTGGAGGTCTTAGAAGTTGCTGCCTATGTGAACCTGATGAGGAATATGATTTTGTATTTTACCACCCCCCCCAGGGATGGGGGCATGAATACTATATGTGATTCATGAGTAGCGCTGCCATCCGGTGGCCTTTAGGGCACCAGAGCCCGACAAACGATACAGAAGTTAAGAGCTTTAAATCTTGGTCATATAATCTTGATTTGCAGAACATTATAGTTGCTTGTTTAGTCACTAACCCCTGAGTGCCCATGAGGTGGCCCTGTGTTTATTTCTTCCCTGACTTGCAGAGATCAATCTGATGATGGCTGCATACACAAGGTCACAGAAAGGCACTATTGAGTGTACCAGCTGCCCTCTGGTGGACATAGACCGTAGCACAGGCACTTCTTGGTTGACAGTTTAACTGTCATTATTATTATATATTTTTTTATATCCTAAGGTTTCCTAAACCTGTCCCTGTGAAACCACAGGCGTTTGGGCAACTTTCACTATAGAATACACAAAAGCACACTTCAGCCTGTCCCTCCTTCCACCTACAAGTTGGGGCTCTGTTCTTGAAGAACCTAAAAGCTGGCAATTTGCCTGATATCCTGGGACTTAACAGATGCTCCTCAGAGACATGATTAGGAGGGAAAGAACATGTGGCATCAGAGATCAATGCCAAAACTGCTGTCCTATAAAACTAAGAATAAACTTAAAAATAAAGAGGACTGACAACAGCCCCCTTAAGGCTGAGGAACCCCCCGAGCCTCAAAAAACCTACAAACAAAAGAAAGAAACACTAGACCTAAAAATCTAGCTATTCTGCCTGTCGTCTTCCTCACACAGGCAGCTCACTGCAACTCTCGCCATGCGGTCCAAATACCTAGAGAGAAAATGGCTGCCCCTTTGCCAACGAATTTTGGCACCAAGAACAACAGCTGCTGCAAAAAGGAGGTCTCAGCAGACTGACAGAGCCCGAAGGCCTTACCTGCAGGACCGAAAGCCATGCAGCCTGCTCCTACCGCCTTGAATTCATCCTATCCTCAAACCGCGCTGCTGTGCCCGGCAGCCATGGCGAGGACCACTCAGCCGGTTCCACAGTGTGGCTGTACGGGTCCCGGAGCTCTCTCCTGTACCGTCAAGGGAGAGAGATCTGCACCGGCGAATACCTGCAGCAAGTGAAAATAACTGTCAAGGAGGGAAGGCGAGAGCTGCTACTAAATTAAAGAGCTAGGCTCAAATTTAAAATTACTGTAAATATAAGGAAATTTGCTCCTAACAACTAAAGGGAACTAATCCCTGATTGCCAATTAACCAAAGGTAACCGAATTAAAAGTAAAATTAAAAGTAAAATTAAAGGTAAAAATCAAAAGTAAAATCAGAATAGAATTTGTCACACTAAATGCTCCTTATCTGTTCCCCCAAGTGAGCCCAGAAGCTAGGCTCACTACGTCCTCCTGCTGCATGGAGATTGGACACAGTGGGGGCTGATGGGAGAGACCAGCAGGCTATATCCAGTGATGTCATGAGTTTTTGACATGCCCAGTCTCCAAGCTGCAGGAGGAGGTTCACTACCCAGAGGTTGAGGACTAAACTGGAGGAATGATAAGGAATCTGTCTCTTACATGTCTCTGTACAGAACTGCATACGCCTTGTTGAGCTATACAAATGATAAGTAGTAGTAGGATTACAAAAGGGGACTGCTACATTTGGAGAGAGATCTGCAATTGTAAGTATTTACTTCTGGGAATTTTTCTAAATCTTGGGGAAAAAGGAATTCTTTAGATTAAAGCTGATTAATCTGTGAACCTAGTGTTTTTGTTAAATCAGTCAGGGCCTAGTAGCAGCAAAGAGTTTTCAGTTTAAATTTAGAACACAAAAGAGAGCTTTCTGATTAAATTTAGAACCAAAGACTCCCTCTATCCAAGCAAGGGCTTTGGGACTCCCCCTGGAGATTGGTCACAGAATACCTTAGAAGCAAAGGACAGGGTACTGTATAGCAGCCAGCTTTTAATGTCTTCTTTCCCTCCCCCCCTCCCTCCCCGTCACCCACCTACCCCTGGGATAATCATAGCTTTATAGGTGTTTAACCCTCTTAAAGGAAAGGAGGTGCTATATTCACTTTCAGGTGCAGCTGTTTATTCTCATCAGCATAAATTAAGGACGTGAGATTAATTAAGCTTCAGGTGAACAAAGTACATTAAATGTATTAGGTATAGTTTTATTAGTAAAAGTACCCCCAGCAACCCTTGGTAAGTAAATAACTTAAATATCTAAACACAACCTTAAAACGAAGATGCAGACAGCAGTCCATCAGCAAGACGGGGGCTTTCCAGTCTTTTACATTGAGTGTCACATGTATGATTTTCTCCCAGTTGGTGAGGGGTCTTACGTGTGCACAAGGTGCAAGGAGCTCTTTGCTCTCAGGGAACAAATCCGATCTCTGGAGGCAAGAGTAGCAGACTTGGAAGACATAAGGAAGAAAGAGAGGCACATAGACGAGACCTACAGGGATATAGTCCTGAAGTCCCACCTCCTGTCTGGCAGCATCCCTGTTGCCATGGAGTAGAGAGTTCACGTGACAGGAAAGCATCACCCTGGTGTGGAGGAAGTGATCCTATAGATAGGACCTGTTCTCCAAGTGATGTAAAACCCTCTCATACTGAGGACGTTTCTCCAGGGCCATGTGCCCATGAGGGAAGGATTAGGACAGCTGTTATAGTTGGTGATTCGATCATTAGGCATGTAAATAGCTGGGTGGCTGGTGGACGTGAGGATCGCCTGGTAACATGCCTGCCTAGTGCGAATGTAGCAGATCTCACGCACCACCTAGACAAGGTCTTAGATAGTGCTGGGGAGGAGTCTGCTGTCT
This sequence comes from Ichthyophis bannanicus, assembly GCA_033557465.1. Classification (NCBI taxonomy): domain Eukaryota; kingdom Metazoa; phylum Chordata; class Amphibia; order Gymnophiona; family Ichthyophiidae; genus Ichthyophis; species Ichthyophis bannanicus. The sequence continues at coordinate 223,748,785 of CM066041.1, read as the reverse complement.
TGGTACATGTTGGTACCAATGACATAGGAAAATGTGGTAGGGAGGTTCTGGAGGGAAAATTTAGGCTTTTGGGTAGGAAGTTGAAATCCAGAACTTACAGGGTAGCGTTCTCCGAAATGCTTCCTGTTCCACGAGCAGGACCCAAAAGGCAGGCAGAGCTCTGGAGTCTCAATGCGTGGAGGAGACAATGGTGCAATGATGAGGGTTTTGGATTTGTTAGGAACTGGGGAACATTCTGGGGAGAGGGGGCTCTTCCGAAGGGATGGGCTTCACCTTAACTGGAATGGAACAAGGCTGATGGCATTAACCTTTAAAAAGGAGATAGAGAAGCTTTTAAACGAGATAATAAGGGAGAGACGACAGTCGCCCAAGAGCGCATGGTTCGGAACATTGTATCCTTGAAGGATACTACCAAAAAAAGGAAGTTAGGGCACATTAGCAGAGAGGTTCTAATAAAGACAAAGGTAGCCCAAATGCCCTTGAGTACAGAGCAGAGCTTAAAGACTCCAAATTACTCCTGCCTACTGATAACCAGATTAATATGAATAAAATACAGTCTCTAAAATGCATGTATGCAAATGCTAGAAGTCTAAAAAATAAGATAGGAGAGTTAGAATATATAGCACTAAATGACAAGTTAGATATGATTGGTATCTCAGAGACAAGGTGGAATGAGGACAACCAGTGGGACACTGATACCTGGGTACAAACTATATCGTAATGATAGAGCTGATCAAATTGCTGGAGGGGTTGCGCTCTATGTTAGAGAGGGCATTGAGTCACAAAGGATTAAAGTTTTGCAGGAAACAAAATTTGCTGTAGAATCTCTATGGATTGAAATTCCATGTGAAAAGGGGAAGGCGATGTCAGTGGGGGTGTACTATCGACCGTCTGGCCAGAATGAACAAATGGATGATGAAATGCTCAAAGAAATCATGGAAACTAAGAAAAGTTACAAAACAGTAATAATAATGGGTGATTTCAATTATCCCTGTACAGGAGCGGCCCAAGGGGGGGGGGGGGGGGCGGGGCCATGTGCAGAGACACATTGCGTGGCCTCATTTGCATAAGGAGCATTATTTGAATAACGTTAACTTGTGCTTTTAGTAAACATGCCTCTTAATGAGTGTCTGGAAAAAGAAAGACTAACAGATTTCTACATTACTATATTGCAGTGAGAACCGTCAGGCCCATTAGAAAGCACTATAAACACTGACCATTTAGACCCCATAGCAAACCCACTGTATCATAACAGCACTACCAGGATTTACAAAGCACCAAACCCTACCTATCAAAAGGCAACACTGCAGATATTAAACCAATACATCTCAGAGAATACGAATACATCTCTCTGGGGGAAAGAGAACTAGCGGGACTGTCAAACAGAAACTACATGAACAGAATACATCAGTTTGGTTGCACATGCAGAACATAGACCATCACCACACAAAGAACAAGGGATCACAATTTAGAAATAGGAAGATAATATTTAAATTGGGAACCCCAAAAGCCAAACATGAAATATACAACAACACTGGAGAAATAAAACTATAAATTGATTTCCTCTTACACTAATCAAAAACGAAAAGATGTTAGCGATACACATTTTCCAGACCTGACATATTCCAGTTAATAAATTCAAAATAAAAAGTATTTTTCTACCTTTTGTTTGGCCATTTTATTTTTCAGTTGCAATTGCTCCAGTCACTTTCTTCTGGTTTCTTCGTGCCTTCTGCGATCTGTCCATTTATCCTTTCTTTTCTTTTAGATTTTTTCCATTCTCTCTCTATATCTGCTTTAACATACTGATCGTTTCCCTTTTGCTCTTTCCTCCATTTCTTTCCTTATTCCTTTATCAGCCACTCAAATTTCACCCTTCCATTCTCAATCCCCACTTATTCTCCCAACACCCATCCCATAGTAGACCTTTCTTACCTCCCACACAAAATATCTTTTCCCCTCTCCATTCTCATTCCCCATCCCCATCCCCTTCTAGTCCTCCCCCCAAATCAGCTCCCTTCTAGTTCTAGACTAGTCCCATTCTCCCATGCCCCCACATCAGCCCATTTCCAGTCCTAGCCCCCCCCATATCCAGTCCCATTCCAGCCCCCCATCAGCCCATTTCCACTCCAAGCTCCCCCATCAGCCAATTTCCAATCCTAGCCGCCCATTTCCAGCCCTATTCCAGCTCCCATCAGCCCACTTCCAGTCATATTCCAGCCCCTCATCAGCCCATTTCCAATCCTAGCTCTCCCATCATAACCCATTTCCAGTCCTAGCCCCCCATCACAGCCCATTTCCAGTCCAAGTTTCCCCCATCACAGCCTATTTCCAGTCTTAGCCCCCCCACCATCATAGCCCATTTCCAGTCTTAGTCCCCCCATCACATCCTATTTCCAGTTCTAGCCCTCCACCATGATAGTCGATTTTCAGTCTTAGTCCCCCATCACAGCCTGATTTCAGTCCTAGCCCCCCCATCACAGCCCATTTCCAGTCCAAGTTTCCCCCCATCACAACCTGATTCCAGTCTTAGCCCCACCATCACAGCCTATTTCCAGTCCTAGCACCCCACCATCATAGCCCATTTCCAGTCTTAGTCCCCCATCACAGTCTGATTCCAATCCTAGCCCCCCCATCACAGCCCATTTCCTGTCCAGGTTTCCCCCCATCACATCCTGATTCCAGTCTTTGCCCCCCCCATCACAGCCTATTTCCAGTCCTAGCCCCCCACCATCATAGCCCATTTCTAGTCTTAGTCCCCCCCATCACAGCCTTATTCCAGCCCCAGCCCCCATCACAGCCTATTTCAAGTCCTAGCCCACTACCACCACAGCCTGATTCCAATCCTAGCCCCCCACCATCAGAGCCTATTTCCAGTCCTAGCCCCCATCAAGCCTGATTCCAATCCTAGCCCGCCCATCACAGCCTGATTCCAATCCTAGCCCCCCCACCATCAGCGCCTATTTTCAGTACTAGCCCCCCATCAAGCCTGATTCCAGTCCTAGCCCCCCATTATGCCTGATTCCAGTCCTAAACCCCCCCCCCCCTCCGAAGAGCACTGCGGCTGTCTAAGGGGCTGCAGAGGGAGCTGGGGAAACTCGTGCGAGGCCCCCGGCTCCCTCTGCACAGCCACCAGCGTGCAGAGTCTTTTCTCTCACGCTGGCGGCTGTTTCTGTGATGCTGCAAATGCCGGGAAAGGTTAAAGGTCAAACTAAACTAAACTAAACAGTGATCATAGCATGACCGCGTTTGATTTAATTAATGGAGGAGGGATGGTAAGGAAATCCACAGTACTACCGTTTAACTTTCAAAATGGAGACTATGATAAAATGAGGAAAATAGTTAAGAAAAAACTAAAAGGAGCAGTTGCAAAGGTTAAAGACTTACATCAAACTTGGGTGTTGTTTAAAAATACTATCTTGGAAGCCCAGACCAGCTGCATTCCACACTTTTAAGAAAAGTGGAAGGAAGCTCAAAAAACTGCCAGCATGGTTTAAAGGTGAGGTCAGTTGTTGCCAAAAAAGCATCTTTCAGGAAATGGAAAAAAGAGCCAAATGACAAAAGCTGGAAACAGCACACACTGGCATGTTAAATGCAAGGCATTGATAAGGCACGCAAAGAGAGAATTTGAGAAGATACTTGATGAGGAAGCAAAAGCGCATAATAAAGACTTTTCGAAGTACATTCGTAGCAAAAAAACCTGTGAGAGAGTCAGGTGGACCATTAGATGATAGAGGGGTAAAAGGAGCAGTAAGAGGGGACAAAGCTATAATGGAGAGACTGAATGAATTCAATGGGGCCGCGGTTACGATATCGGGCGGAAACCGCTACCAAGGCTTTGTAAACAAGCCCCTTAATGTTAAAAAATTCAAGGTCATGCATTTGGGATGCAGCAATCCAAGGGAGCAATATAGTATAGGGGGTGAAGTACTTTTTTCCACTAAAGAAAAGCGGGACCTAGGCGTGATTGTATCTCATGATCTTAAAGTAGCTAAACAGGTAGAAAAGGTGACAGCAAAAGCTAGAAGGATGCTTGGGTGCATAGGGAGAGGAATGGCCAGCAGAAGAAAGAAGGTGATAGTGACTCTGTATAAGTCTTTGGTGTGACCTTATTTGGAGTATGTTGTGCAATTCTGGAGACCACACCTTCAAAAGGATATAAACAGGCTGGAATCCGTACAGAGGGTGGTTACTAAAATGGTTAGTGGTCTTCATTATAAAGCATATGAGGATAGACTTAAGGATCTTAATATGTACACCGTAGAGGAAAGGCGGGATAGAAGTGATATGATTGAGGCGTTTAAATACCTCCAGGGCATAAATGCACAGGAGGAGAGCCTCTTTTGATTGATGAGGGGACATAGGATGAGGGTGAAAGGGATAGATTCAGGAATGATATGCAGAAATATTTTTTTATGGAAAGTGTGGTTGATCTGTGGAATAGTCTCCCAGTGGAGGTGGTAGAGATGAGGACAGTGTCTGAATTCATAGAAGCATGGGACAAACACAGAGGATATCTAAAGGAAAAAAAGGGGAATGTTGTAGTGGTTGATATGGAAGGACAGACTAGATAGGCCATTTGGTCTTTTTCTGTTGTCATATTTCTATGTTTCTATTATGCTGGCACTAACTTCCAAAAGCTCACATAAGAACTCTCTCTAGGAAAAGGCAGCACCCCAAACACTGCAGTGAGTCCTAGATCATCAATACATCTATTGGGAAAACTGAACAAGTCATATTACTACAGATCACTACATAGAAACTCCATGCTAACAGTCATACACACAGAACACAGAGAGACCCTAAGAACATAAGATGTGCCACAGTGGGTCAGACCAAGGTTCATCAAGCCCAGTACTGGTTTCCAACAGCGGCCAGTCCAGGTCACAAGTACATGTCAGGTTCCCAAAAAGGTACTCAAATTCCACATTGTTTATCTTGGAGAAAGCAGTGTATTTCCCTGGTCTTCTTTAATAACAACTTTTTTTAGTTTGTGATATTTAGCACACGTCTTTTCAGCAGTAGCTTGAAGTGAGTTACAATCATGTACATAGGCATTTTCCTGTCCCTGGAGGGCTTACAATATAAGGTTTCACCTGAGGCAATGGACAGTTAAGTGACTTGCCAAAGGCCACAAGGAATGCCAGTGGGATTCAAACTCTGTTTTTTTTTAATCACAGGCCACTGCTCTAACTACTGGGCTACTCCTCCATGCCACTGGTTTATGGACTTTTCCTCCAGGAACATGTCCAAACCTTTTTTAAACCCAGCTACACTAACAGCTTTTACTACACCCTCCGGTAACAAATCAGTTTGATTATGCGCTAAGTGAAAAAATATTTTCTCCAATTAGTGGTGTGCCGCAGGGATCTGTGCTTGGTCCGATTCGTTTTAACATTTTTATTAGTGATATTGCAGAACGGCTGTCGGGTAAGGTTGCCTCTTTGTGGATGAGACCAAAATTTGCAATAGAGTAGACACCTAGGAAGGAGTAGATAACATGAGGAGGGATCTAACTAAGTTTGAAGAATGTTCTAGAATTTGGCAGCTGAGATTTATTGCTAAAAATTGATTTTAATGATAGTTCACAGATTACTAATAGTAGGTCTGCAATCTCATATTTCAGTTCTTTCAGCACCCTGGGATGTATACCATCTGGTCCAGGTGATTTGTTACTCTTTAGTTTATCAAAAAGTTGAAACATATCATCCAGGTTTATCGGATTTGTTTCAGTTTTTCCAATACCATTTCAGGCATGGGTAACTTTCTTACATTTTCTTCAGTAAAGATTGAAGCAAAGAACTGTCTCTGCTATGGTCTTGTTCTCCTTTAGCACCCCTTTTGCCCCTCTATCATCTAATAGTTCAAATGACTATCCTACTGGGTTTTTTTGCTATGAATGTACTTGAAAAAGGTATTATGCATTTTTGTTTCCCTGGCAAGCTTTTTTTCAAATTCTCTGTTTGCCTGCCTTATCAGTGCCTTGCATCTAATTTGCCAGTGCTTATGTTGTTTCCTGTTTTTGTCATTTGGCTCCTTTTTCCATTTCCTGAAAGATGCTTTTTTGGCTACAACAATAGTCCAAAAATCAAAAAAGCGAAACCCTAAACAGAGTAATTCCAACCTAGAAACTTTTATTGTCAGACAACGTCCATATGAGGAATTAACTCCTACAAAAGACTTGTTGTTGTTAAATGCTGTCGAGTAGATGTTGACTTATGACGACCCTCTAGATAGTTGTCCTAAACTGTGTTCGGTCTTCAGTCAGGTGGCTCATTATTGAGAAAGTGGCACCCATAGTTGCTGTTATTGTATCGATCCATCTCATTGCTGGCCTTCCTCTTTTGCGTTGACCTTCTCCCTTGCCAAGCATAATGTTTTTCTCTAATTTTAATTAAGTTTTGCCATAAAATCAACAAGCAACATAGCTTTTTTTGAAAAATCAATTTAAAAATGACTTTTCTGAAGTTATTTAAATGAACATTCTCCAAAGAAAGCAATTATGTTATCAAACAGATCATCTACGACACAGCACTGTGTTTCGGGTCTATTCCACATTCCAAAGACCCTGTGTCAGGCATAAAGTCCCCATAGTTCATGGAGAGAAGTTCTCTCATGAATGAATACAATGGGTAGGACACTCTTCTTAAATACTGACGTCTGACTTCATACAAGTGACCATAGTTGTTTACCACAAAGTTGATTGGGAGGCAAAGAACAACCATGTAATCACCTTGCCAATCAACCAACAGTCCTGCTCATAAAAGGCTATACCAGTCAAGTTCTAGGTTTAACCCATGAGAGAAACAGAATTTAAGATAAAAATTCACTTCTGTTCATGCAATTGTAGGTAAGCCTCACAATCTCATCCTCTGATCAATGGAGGGGATCCAATCCAGTACATGCCATGAAAATTGATGAAATGAGTGGTCAAGCTGAACACTATGTTGAACCATTGGAGCAGTAAGTGTTTTTGTATGTATTCTTGAACCATGTTCTGACAATAGTTTTTTAAAGGGATGTGTGGTGCAGCCCACATATTTCAAGCCACCAGGGCATAAGATCAAATATACCGCATACAAAGATTCACAGGTCGTATAGTACTTAGCATGCCATTTCTTGATGGAAACGGTGTCAATCCATGATTCCCCCTCTAAAGTCCCAGAGCAGAATGAACACTTCCCACAAGGAAAGTGGCCCGTCTGCTCAATGGACAGCTGGGGTCTAGGAATCGCATGCACTAAATGATCCCTGAGATTCCTGCCTCTAGTATAGGCAACAGTCAAAGGCTTTTGAAAGCATGCATGTATGCTGAGGACCTGCCAAACATTACGCAAAATCTGTGTTACTTAAACAGAATGATTACTGAAGGGTAAAATACCCACAATTTTATCATTCTGTACAGAAGAAATGTCAGATTGATAATAAGGAGACAAGAGCCACTCTCTACAATTGTTCAATGCTCGTTTATAAGCAGCCCGAACAATGAACCAAGGTTAACCCTGTTCATAAAGCCACTAACTCAGCTCCCACACATGTTCTTTAAAGTCATCACTTGTGGAATAGATTCTTCTAATACATAGGAATCGATAGCACAAGAGAGTGTTACATTGCACTGGTTTTCTATAAAGTCTAGTGGATAGATTTGCCCCTTGAACAAAAATGGTGACATCCAGATATTCAATAGATGCAGTATGATGTTTTGCCATGAACTTAATATTGTCCTCTCGTGTATTCAGCCAATCTACAAACTGGTGAACTTCAGGCAATGTCCCAGTCCAAACAAGAAATATGTCATCAAGGAAATGACGCCACATCAAAACTTTTTAAGACCAATTTGAAATACAGATATGTTTATCTTCAATGTATGCCATTAATCAAAACCAATTCTAATACGGGAGCGTTGCCTGCAGCCTAACATGCCACGGGGCGTGAGAACAGCTGGTGCTGGAGATCAGCCGGCCTATGCGGGGCAGCTAATGCCGACGTCATTTTGAGACCCCATAAATAGATCTAGAGTGTTTTATGGTGCTTAGCCGCCAGTGCTTTTTATGGCATCTCCTAAGGGGCGTTTCCAGAGGGGTTTGTATGCCCCTTATGAGCCCCTTGTGAGCACATTGGGAGCAAATATAGAGCTGTGGAGCTGCGATGCCCGGCGGTAGTTTCTGCAGATGGCCCGATGGATAAGCATGTAGTATCTACACGTGTTCCAACAACATCAGGTATTGTTTCTTTTGATCCCTCTGTTGAGGGGGCGAGTCTCAGCTCCCTGGAGCGTACTCCTCCTCTTCCTCCTGGTTTTTTGGAATTGTCTACTGTGCCTCAGTCCTGTCTCTTGAGTCCTCAGAAGGACGGTGTGCTCCCCCAAGTGGTATCTTGGAAGGAGCCTTCTGTCCCCTCCAGTGACTCACAAGTATCCTCCGTTTCTCTTCTAGATATTTGGCAGGTGGTCAATCGTACTGAACGGATTCTTGCTGAGACTGTTCCGTCTTTATGTCAGTTTATCAGGGATGCGGTTCTTAAATTTCAGAATCTTGATAGATTGGGACTTTGAATTCATGTATTTTGAGTATGGATACTCAGGTTAAATATTTTTCTTTATTTCAGTCTGCTAACATGAAGGAGAGTTTTATTGCATCAAAACTTGAGAATTTAGAGAATATGGCCAGGAGCAAAAATTTGAGAGTGCTTAATTTTCCTTGTAGTAGTTTACTCTCCATCAATACTGTTTAGGAAGTATTTAAAAGATGTCCTTCTCCTTCCTACTGCTGATGTTTTAGTAGTTGTTAAATGTTACTATATTTCCTCTAAAATTGCCTCTTTAAGTGCAGGGGAGGGGGAAGTAGCTGTTCTTGAGGATAAAAATAATTTCGACTTGACTGCCTTCTTGGAAGACACTCAAGATACTATCTCTACCAGAGCTACACTGCTAGTAACTTTGGTTTCTGAAGAAGATAAAGTTTCTATTCTTAAAGCTTACTTCAGGAAAAGAGATAATTTGTATTGTGGAGATAAGGTGTCTATTTTTCCTGATGTATCTCGCTCAACACAAGTTTGTAGGAAATCTTTTCTCGCTCTCAAACCTAGAATTCTTGCCCAAGGTGCTACTTTTTTCTTGCGTTACCCTTGTAAATGTTTAATATCTTTTGGGTATGATAAGTTTGTCTTTTTGTCATTTTCAGATTTGGAAAGGTGGATCCTTGATAAGGAAAAGGCACAGTGATTTTCCTTTTCTTGCTGTTTTTTTTTTTATGAGAACTATTAATGTCAGGTGTAGGGAGGGTTATTAATTGATGGGATGGTTTTTTTGTGTGGCAGGGGCACTTTTCCTTCGGGCTTTGTGTTCTTTTGCCTTGTTTTTCTTTTTAATATTTAAATTCTTTAATGGTTTCATTTCCCCGAGATGTGGGCTAATGTACTTGTTTTTATGTTTCTTTTGTTAATCATTATTGCTGATGTATTTTGTTTCTCTATACTTTGTCAATATTGTATAGTTTTTGAAAATTCTAATAAACAAATAATACTAAAAAAAACAATTCTAATAAAGTAAGTACAAAATGTTTAGGTAATCGTGGATCAGCTGATAATTTTTGGTCACTCTTGATGTGGTATCTTCATATAACAAGATCCCCTAGATTGATGCTTTGACAATGGAGACCACTATTCCCTTGGATTTACCATCACGATTACCTAACAAAAATTACAACACTGTATTTTTATTACCTCTGTATCAACTGAGTCAGTGTCACCACAGGACATGCTAGGGAGATTAACATTTCTAGATAAAATAAATTACTGCTTCATGGAGCAGCTGGTTCATGAACCAACACAAGGAGGAGCTATTTTAGACTTAGTCCTTAGTGGAACACAGGATCTGGGATGAAAGATAACAGTATAGGGGCCACCTGGCAATAGTTATCACTGGAGTGAAGGAGTAGCTTAATGGTTAGAGCACTGGCTTGGGTTTGAACCCCACTAGCACTCCTTGTGGCCTTGGGCAAGTCAGTTAAGCCTCCATTACCTCAGAAAAATCCAAGTTATCAATGTCCCTGTTTAAGTTACAGTGTAAACCGCTTTGACTGAAATGATAAGGCGGTATAAAACATCTGTTAAATAAATAAAACAGGCCAATCTCCAGCCACCACAGATGATTTTAATGATAGTTTACAATTATTAAGGGGCCCTTTAACTGATGTGGGGTAAGTGTTTGCACTTATCACACGTTAACTGGCAAAGTTAAGATGTGGTAAATGCAAGGGGTATGCCCAGCATCTTTCCTGCATTTAGTGCATTGTCTTGCTTTCCCTGGAGCTACCTGCCAAGGAAGAGAACATGGGCCTGGCGACCAAAAGCAAAGGAAAGAACACGTGGCTGTGGCTGCAGTGTAGCAGTTCCTCCCAAGACCTCATTACACCCCCTCTGAACAACTCCTCCCGAACCAGTTTGAGGCCCCCCAACACCCCCCCCCCCCTCCAATCTGACTCCTCTTGTACATCCCCTCTTCAGAACTGGTCCCCAGCCTGAAAGCAACCCAACACTCCAGGTCCCTCCACTGCTCCATTGCTGATTGCCTCCCCCCCCCCATGGCCCAACCCCTGAACCTTCCTCTACCCCCCCCCCAAGCTCTTCCCAGGTCTTACCCTTGGGCTTCCTGATTGTCTCAGTGGGAATGAAACAGGCGGGGACCCCTTCTGCTCCTGCCCCAGCTGCTGTCAGCTACTGAATGTTCTGACTCTTAGTGGGCCCAAAATAGTGAAGAGCAATAAAAACATGCTCTATGGCAGATCCTCTCACTTTTTTGCAGATGAGGTCTGGAGATTCCACCTGCAAACTGACCCTGCTCTCCCGTTCCTCCTGCTATTCTCACCTGAGTCATTTTCAGATTTTGTGTGTAACTTTTCATTGCCAGAAATTTTGTGCACGTAAACTGCCCAAGCATGTGTAAACGGAGGAGGACTGGACACCATCAGCAGCAACATCAGACATTCTTACACTACTATAAAGAACACCTAAAAAGCACAATAAATGGCAAAAGTCAAAATAATCACCACATATAATCCCAGTTTTTCCTCTTGGGCAGCATTTTAACGTAAAAGGAAGAGTTTATTATATGTAAAAGTATCTTTTTGATTTGATGGTAGCAGGCAGTTTTTCATGATTTGGATAGAGGAGATTCCCAGTTTGACCTTTAGGTGGCAGTATTGCTATCTGTCGACAAGCATTGGCACTGCTATTCATGAACCTGCAAATTCCTCCAGCAACGCTCTCAGTAACGGAGAAGTTTGTATGGTGATCTGTCTGCATAAGACTCATAAATCGTGAGTTCCCTCAGAGCTCATTCTGACCGTATGCTTTTTTTTTTCATTGTGAGATAATGTACTGTAACCGCCAAGCCTAGTAGTTGCCAAATTTATTTTTCCCCTTGTTAATATCACGGTGACAATGGTGTTACCTCAATTTGACAACCACTGAGGGGCAGCTCACAGTTCAACACTAAGAGGTATGTTTGCTAAACTGCGAAAACGTTACCGGCGAAAAGTACAGCGCTAATGTGAGCAATGCCATATAAGGACGTGGGCGTACTGGCATTGAAGTAGCAATGGCCGATTAACGCGCGTTAAAGGGGGCATTGTCAGGTATTGTGCGTTAAACGGACAATGCATATTAAAGCTGACAGCACATTACAAGCCTGACAAGGTGCTGTATAAGGTGCCCAACACCCTAAGGTGCACCAAAAGGTGCCATATGAGGCGCCCCAGGTTAAGGCACTCTATAAGGCACCTTATAAGGTGCCTCATAAGGTGCTTTAACCTAAGGTGTCGTATAAGGTGTCCTAAAGATGTTAAGGCGACCCAAGATATGGCGCCCGAAGTTGACAAGCATGAAATGTAAGGCCAAAAAGCAGATGTAACCCAAACACTGCACAGAGCACCAAGGAAAGGCAATGAACAAGTGATGGAAGGAAGTAGAGGTGGGAGCTGATGGACCTGCCAAATCAGCATGCAGCCTATGTGGCAGCCGGTAAAGTGGACAAACATATCGGAGGCAGCTGAACTGATTCATAGGGTGTTGGCAATGTAAAGTGCTACAATGACAGTGGGTGGCAGAGGATGGGAATACGTGTCCACCAGTGGAGGCAAAGGTGGCAAGATAAGTGCAATGATAGGACAGAGGAGTAGTAGTGCTATGCATAGCAGACACAGGAGAGGCAAGCATGAAGAGCCACAATGCAGAAACGGGTACCAGTGCAGTACATAGGGTAGCAGCCTGCATATGAAGACTGGACGCCACACAGCTGACAGACACAAATAGATGGACAGACGGATGGTTGGCAACTGTGATGTGGGTATCATGTGCTGGCAGCACAGATCAGCAGAGATATGACTGTGACATGAATGACAAGTAGTTGTGTAGGACAGGCATAAAAAAGGAGAACAAAGAGGAATTGAATCCATGACCACTAGCTGGGAAGTCATTGTATTAACCAGTGTGCTATGGCTTTTATCATCCCAAAAAATTGAAAACTGAAAAATTCAGAAAAATTCACACTTATCTTCTCAAAACTGATAAAAAGCAGCCAGCTGTCTGGTGTGGGTCGAGCTTCAATCTCAACCCTCCTACGGCTTGCTTCGACAAAAAGAATTCGTAGTTATAAATTATAGGTTCTTATAATTTTGGTGGACTCTTTTGTTGATTGACGTGATTTTCGTTCACTGGATTTGGTTTTTTAGTTTTTTTCTTTATGGCTTTTATCATAGCAATGGCTGGTTATAGAAAGACTGCAAGTCACTGCACAAACTTTATGCTGTGGTTACTGGGATAGGGTAAACCCAAAGCTAAGGCATTTTAGAGGCACCTTAGGTTAGACAACTGAGGTAAGGGTATTTTTGGCTGGAGGTGCAGATTGCAGAAATGTGTCTGACTGTCACTGGCATGAAGGGGACTGGCATGAAGGGGACTGGCAGTCTTACTCAAATGAGAGCATGGAGGGATGGAACCCATGATCTCTGCTACAGAAGTCATTGCATTAACCATTGTGCTACATCTCTCTGGCTTTTAGTGCACTAATGGCTGGCTACAGAAAGACTGCAGGTCACCGCACAAAATGTCTACTGTGGTTACCAGGATAGGATAAAACCACCAATACCCATAATGCAATTCACATGCAGAACAACAGTCTACATCTGCTCACCAGATGGGGTATGCACCTCTACAGCACGTCAGCTTGGTAGGGGGAACTGATCGTGCGTGTTACTGCCACAGAGTAGCTACAGACCGTGCCATTGTGCGTGTTCTGTGCTCACCCTGAGGGTGAGGTGTGGCAGCCAGCACCAGGTCCACAGTACCCAGGTTGGTTGAGATAGGCTTTACTGCAGGTCTCCATCAGTGCTAGTGTGTGATAGGTATTCCTTGTATACATGCCTAGGATAGTTCTGTGTCCATTTGTATTCCCCAGTCATGTCTAGCCCTTGTGGACCATGATGCACCCTAAAATAGTGCATATCCAGTGTGGTTACTGTGGTTACCATGGTCACTTGTTATAAGAGCAGGGGGGTGTCTGGACTCACATGTGGATGATGTATCACCACCTGGCAAACCACCTTCTCTGGGGCAGGGTGGTAGACACGATCTGCCCCCAACAGACCCACACTCTCCATCTTTGCAATGGGGGCAGTAGAGGTACATGATGATGGGCCGTGGGACCAGCAACCCCAGTCCTGCTGGCAAACAGACAGTTGATGCAGATCTGTATTTGTCACAAGGTCACTGGCAGCAGGCCTGGTAAGCTCAGCTGCCCCCCACCACAATCTGACATTCACCAGCAGAGGGCACAGTCAGTCTGCACCTGCTGCACGGTGTTGCAGCTATACACATGCTAACTGCAGACAGTCTGCTAGCCAGTCAATAATGCATGTTCCCAGGAGAACTATGTGCACCCAGAAGTGGTATGTAAGCACAGACCCCAAGCAGGTATCTCAGTGATATGGGCCCTGGAACAGAGTACACACATATATCAGTTGAGAAAAACACTGCATAGCACTATGTGGGAACCTGGAGATGCCATGGTCACTGCTCAGTCAGAGTGAGAGTGACCTCCCGGCATGACATGCTGTGGCTGCCCTGTCCATGCAGGTGGTGGTCGGCCACTACAATGTCCCAGCCATTGCCCCACACCCTGTGCAGATGTATCCTGCCCAGTCCGCCCTGTCAGGCCCATACCCACAATACCTTGTTCCTCATTATGCACATTGGCAGGCTAACGCTGGAAACAGTGTAAGCATTGTGGGCCCAGTGAGGAGTAGGCAGCCACAAAACAATGGATAGACATACACACACTCCCACTCCTATCTCAGCATTGTGCAAAGATAGTGGTGGTTGGCAACCCTGCCTGCCTGCCACACTAGTCCTGAGCACAGTGCAGGCATTGCTACGGTATGCAGGTGCTAGTAGTAGTGCTTTGGTGGTAACTGCTGCTCCACGCCGGGCCCAACAGCCTGACTCTCTGTAAGGTTTTGGATAGTGGAGCCTGTGGGTGTGGGTGTTTGTGCTCCTGTTGGCTGATGCTCTAGGGAGTGCACATGTTTATGTTGTATGTGCTCTTTAGGGTAAAGTGTAGGAACATGGTCTGCAGGAGGCACAGCTGGGACTTGAACCTGTGACTTTCTGCCCCAGAACACACTAGCTGTATGTACTGCACCATACTGTTGCCACAGAGGCAGGTCAGTCCCTGGGAATACCATGGCTGTTCATCAGACAGACCTTGTCTGTTGCACTGCACGCCACCCACCTGAACAGGACTTGGCCTTGGTCTGCTGTGGGCAGATGCCACTGCCCCCTCCACCACCAGAAACCCTCCCCCACCATGCTGACATGCCCATATGCTGGTGGTGCGCAGTCCCAGGCCATCCAGTGTGCAGGTAGGCGGCTGCCTAACGTGTGGGGTCTGGGGTAGGGGTGCCTACATAGACATCCACACTTTCCCCCGGCACCGCCTGCCAATATTGTGTGCCCTTTGGGTTGCCTGCTGTGTAATGACCCCTGGATGGGACACTGTGGGACACAGACTTGTGGCCATGTTTGACCTTGGTCAGTTGCTGTCTTGATGATTTCCATTTTCTGCATTCCTATATGCCACCTAGGCATCTGTGTAGTCCACCCTGTGCCCCAGCTGCCCCACTGCATGTCCCGCCTGTGGACCCCTATGCTCCATTTGCAACATCACCATAGTGCCCTTTCATACGTGGGCACTATGCTGTTGCTGCACATGTAGCACTACTATCACTTTTCTTGGACTCTTTGCCTATGCTGTACATTGCTGACACTGAAATGGTTTCTCTCTCCTGCAAATCTGCCTCTAACGCCATTTTTTCACACGCGGTAAATTTCGAGCCTTCAGTTCCCGGCGTTAGTGTACCAGGAGCCTCTCCCCGCCCACTCCCTGCCCATTGACCCCTTCTGCCTGCCCTCTCTCCACCCTCTGCAGCACTTATCGCCGCCGGAGACGTTATCGCACGATAGGTAATGTTAATGTGCGATAACATTACTTATCGCACGATAACGTAGCAGCTGCTATGTTATCGCAGTTTAGTAAACATACCCCTAAGTCTCTCTGTGGTATTTGTAGTACCCTATGAAAAAGCACTATTAACTTAGGGAAAAAAATAAAACTAATGCAAAGGACCAAATAACTATGCCTCAAAAGAAGGTATTTATTTGTTTTTCTAGCTTAAATGTGTGAAGAAATATATTTACATAACCATAATATAGAAGAAACAATAAACTGTTTCTCAATTTGTCTTCAATAAACAAATTTTTTCAGGTAAAATTAAATTTGTCTGTGTCTCTGGTTTATTTCCTGATGATATGAAATAAACTATATAATTGAGCTCAGTTATGTGTCTCTGTTCATGAATGCTTCTTAGCTACTTCTTCATCCATTGGGGCCCTGGACGCACTTGGCGGCACTCTGAAGCACAGGATTTCTTCTTTCTTCTTGCTTCACTTGCAAAAAAACAACACAAAACCCTACTAAAAACTACCCCCTTCTCAACTTATTTCTCCACCGTAACTCGGTGAATGTAACAGCTTGTAAGGTCTTCAAGATCAGTAGACCTGAAGTAATAAATAGGGACATTTTGGAAGCCTTGTGGGAAATGTTGGTGATCAGGAGAATTAAAAAATTAAGGATTATAATACAGACTCACAGACACTCATCAACATACTGCCTCACAGCACCATACTCAGTCCTCTCTTATTCAAATCACACTTACTACCATTCTCTATTTCTCAACCCTTAATTCCAATCCTTATTACTTTTTAAGAATTACCCTTTTAGTACCAATAAACCACCAGGATGCTTAGCTAACACCTCCCTTCTCTCCTCCCACTTCCACCTTTCTACCTCTCCTATATTAAACCCCCCCACCTAAATCTCTGTTACACTATTAAACCTATTAATCACTTTATCTCCTCCCTCCTAAGGGTCCTCCCCCTTTATATCCCACTTACCTTTTCCTTATTCGACTAATGATTTATTTGAACCATGTTTAACTATTTGTAAACACTTTTACTTTAGACTGTATAAGAGTTTTATTTAAATTAAACTTCTTTCTACCCCTTCTTCTCTTTCCTACTCTCTGATGTTTCTCTCCAAACTCTCAGAAAAAATGCTCAAAATCACTCAAACTCAGTCATACAATATTTAACTTCTACACCTTCTTCAACAAACATTCAATTTTCCTACTTTCAACCCCATTCAAAGGCCCAGACCACCAGTGCAGTCAGTCTACACCCTTTCTATTTCATTTCCATTCACCAACTGCTTGCTTCCAGTCACAGACACACATTCCAAATGGGAAACATCAATGTTCCTACACTAAGGGGTATGTTTACTAAATGGCGCTAACGTCACAGCTGCAAGGTTATCGCGCGATACATGATGTTATCTTGCGATAATGGCGTATTACTGTGCGATAACGTCACATATCACGTTATAATGTCTCTGCCGGCATTAAAGTGTGCAGAGGGTGGAGTAAGGCTTCCCAGAGGGCGGAGTAAGGCTCACCAGGGGCGGAGATAAGGGGTCAACGGGCGGAGAGTGGGCAGGGAGAGGCTCCATGCACACTAACGCCGTGAAATAAAGGTCTGCAAATTAGCGCCAGTGAAAACCTCGCGCTAGAGGCACATTTGCAGGGGAGAGAGACCGTTTCAGTCAGCAATGTGCAGCAAAGGCAGGGAAACCAAAAAAAGTGATAGTAGTGATACATGTGCAGCAACATCACAGTGCCTAAGTACGAGAGGGCACTATGGTGAGGCTGCAAATGGGGTACAGGGGGTTGCAGGTAGGAGATGCAGTGGGGCAGCTAGGGCACAGTGTGGACTAGGCAGATGCCTAGGTGACACATAGGAATGTAGAAGCGGAAAACCAGCGGGACAGCAACTGACCAAAGTCAAACATGGCCACAAGTCTGTGTCCCACAGTGTCCCATCCAGGGGACATTACACAGCAGGCACCCCAAAGGGCACACAACATTGGCAGGTGGTGCCGGGGAAAAGTGTGGATGTCTGTGTAGGCACCCCTACCCCAGACCCCACATGTTAGGCAGCTGCCTACCTGCACACTGGATGGCCTGGGACTGCGCACCACCAGCATATGGGCATGTCAGCATGGTGGGGGAGGGTTTTTGGTGGTGGAGGGGGCAGTGGCATCTGCCCACAGCAGACCAAGGCCAAGTCCTGTTCAGGTGGGTGGCGTGCAGTGCAACAGACAAGGTCTGTCTGATGAACAGCCATGGTATCCCCAGGGACTGACCTGCCTCTGTGGCAACAGTATGGTGCAGTACACACAGCTAGTGTGTTCTGGGGCAGAAGGTCACAGGTTCAAGTCCCAGCTGTGCCTCCTGCAAACCATGTCCCCATGTTTACACAGTACTAAACCATAGTAATAAAGATGGAACCTTTATTGCAGATTTAAAAAATTGCCCATATTTTACCCTACGGAGCACAGACACCATAAACATGTGCAATCCCTAGAGCAGAGTTTCCCAACAGCAGTCCTGGAGGGCCAAACACCATTCAGATTTCATGCTGTCCCTAATAAATATGCCTGCGCTGCATTTGTATGCACTGCCCCCATTGTATGCAAATGCATCTCATGCATATTCATTAGGGACAGCATGAAAACCTGAACTGTGTTTGGTCCACCAGGACAGGTGTTGGGAACCTCTGCCCTAGAGCAGCGGCCAACAGGGGCACAAACACCCACACCCACAGGCTCCACTATCCAAAGCCTCACGGAGAGTCAGGCTGTTGGGCCCTACGCGGAGCAGCATCTCCCAATACTAGCACCTGCATACCTTAGCAATGCCATCCTAAACTTGGGAACACGTTCCACATATATCAAAAGGTTGCTATGATTAATGTCAGATAAGAAATCCTAAGTTAAACACAATTTGTTGACAGAGATTCATCATAGCAACCTTTCTGATATCTGTGGAGTGTGTTTCAGTTTTTGCTTCTGACAGTGTTTACCAGCCCGGGGAGTAACTCCAACAGTATTGCATACCATAGCAATGCCTGCACTGTGCCCAGGACTGGAGTAGGGCTGCCAAAAACCTCTATATTTGTGGAAGTGTGTGTATGTCTATCCAGTGTTTTGTGGCTGTCTACACCTTACTGAGCCCACATTGCTTGCACTGTTTCCAGTATTAGCCTGCCAATGTACATAATGACGAGCAAGGTACTGTGGGTATGGCCCGGTCAGGGCGGCCTGGACAGGATGCATCTGCACAGGGCATAGGGCAATGGCTGGGATATTGTAGTGCCCGACCACCACCTGCACGGACAGGGTGGCCACAGCATGTCATGCTGGGGGGTCACTCTCACCTTGACTGGGCAGTGCCATGGCATGGCTAGGTTCCCCCACAGTGCTATACAGTATTTTACTCAAGTGATATCTATGAGTTCCCTTTTCTAGGGCCCAATCACTGACATACCTGCTTGGTGTGTGTGCTCACATCCCATTTTTGGGTGCACACAGTTCCTCCAGGAACATGTACTAGCTAGCAGACTGTCTGCAGTTAGCATGTATATGGCTGGAACACCTTGCAGGGTGCAGCGGATGGAGACTGACTGTGCCCTCTGCTGGTGAATGTCAGATAGTGGTGGGGGGCAGCTGAGCTTTTCCAGGTCTACTGCCTGTCTGCCAGTGCCCTAGGTGATGTGTACATATCTGCATTGGCTGCCCTGTAGGGTGCCTATTCCCCAGCAGGACTGCCACCATTGCAGAGATGTAGAATGTGGATCTGTTGGTGGGAGATCCTGTCCCCCGCCCTGACCCACAGGGGCGAGTTGGGTGGTGCTACATAATCCGCTTTTGGGTCCAACCACCAACCTTCATTTATAACATGTGACCATGGCAGCCGCACAGGATATGCACTATTCCGGGTGCATCATAGTCCACAAGGGCTAGACGTGACTGGGAAATACAGATGGACACAGGTGAATCCTAGGTGTGTCTGCAAGGATGACCTATCACACACTGGTACTGATGGGGCCTGCAGCACAGCCTATCTCAGCCAAGCCAGGTGCTGCAGACCTGGTGCTGGGTGCCCCACCCCACCCTCAGGGTGAGCACAGGAACCACACAATGTCACGGTCTGTAGCTATTCTGTGCCTGTGACATACACGGTCATTCCCCCTACCAGGCCGGGGTGCTATAGAGGCGCATACCCCATCTTGTGATCAGCTGTAGGCTGCTGATCTGCATGTGCAGTGCTTCATGGGTACAGGTGGGTTTACCCTATCCTGGTAACCACAGCAGACAGTTTGTGTGGTGACCTGCAGTCTTTCTGTAGCCAGCCAGTGGTGTGTTAGATGCTATAGAGATTAGCCCACTGGTTACTTCAATAACTATAAAAGCAAAGGTCATGAGTTTGATCCCACAGTGGTGTTATTTAATCAGGCTGTCTGAGTCTTTTCCTTTTAATTTAAATCAGTGTTGCCAGCAAAAACATCCTCACAGTGCCGTAGCCTAAGGTGCCTCATAAGGCGCTCTATAAAGCACCCTATAGGGCACATTATAAGGTGCCTTGGCAGACAGGGCACTTTATAATGTGTCCTATGGAGTGCCTTATAGGGCGCCTTATGCTGCACCTTAGGTTATGGCACTGTGAGGGTGTTTTTGCTGGCAGCACTGATTTAAATTAAAAAAGGAAATGCCTCAGACAGCACTGATTTAAATTAAAAAAAGGAAATGACTCAGACAGCCTTCTTACATAACACCACTGCAGGATTGAACCCATGACCTCTGCCTCCACAGTCATTGCAGTAACCAGTGGGCTACATCTTTGTAGCTTCTAACACTCTGCTGACATGAACTTAGGGTTAACGCGTGTTAACGTGCCATGGCGCCCACTATCGCACAATACCGTTTCCTTGCAACCTTACCTCCGGACCGCCCACTACCTTATATGGCATTCTGCACATTAACGCTGCAACTAGTGCCGGTAACATTAAGATTGTTTAGTAAACATACCCCTAAGTGATGTAATTAAATAAGCCCTTGGGATCCCTACTCTAACTTTTTTTTCCCATCCCTTGAAAAACCTCACTAATTTTCCTTTTATCCCCAACTCACAAGATTTTTACCACTACTGTGACTACAGGGAAGAGCAAAAAAACCCAGCAACTTTCCTCCCTCCTACCTTCACCGCAGGTGCAGGAAAGAAAAGAACAAACAGGCTGCCATCTGCAGCCGAGGATCGGCCTCGAAAAGAAAACAAAAAAATCACCTTGGCTGCATTGGCAAGCCAACAACTGGCTCAATCGGGCAAAAACTTTTTAAAAAATTATTTATTTATAATCCCTGGTTAGAGTACAATGATTTAAAAGCAGGAGAGAGGCTGTGGTCACTAGGAGATGACTACAGGCAGAAAGGCATAAGCCTGGGGGTGGTTTGTTATTAGCACTCTAATTTCTGAGCATACATTGCAAGGAAAGGTGGGAAGATGGGTCTGGGGAGAGGCTGGGGAGGAAGAAATTTTGGATTTAGCTCATGCCTTTTCTCTGAAGTTCATGGTGAGTTTCATTCGGATACTCAGCCTGCTGCTCTAATTATTATAACTAGTAGGAATAACAGAGAGGTGCAGCTGGCTAGACTGTATGTGGGCAAAATATACCAAGTCTCCTGCATTACATGGAGGATACTCGAGATTGGAGAGTCTCTCACATGTACATGCGGAATCCCCTTCCTTTTACACATTGGAGGAAAGAGCCACAAGGCCAGCAGAGATCCCCAAGCCCCACTGGCCAAAGATGGGAGAAAGAGCCGGCACGAGATCTCGAGGTCCTGCGACTGAAGAACACGGGAGAAAAGATGAGAGATGGAACAACATGGCTAATAGGAGACAAATGCGAAGAGCATACAGGTGAGGGAAGGCAGCTTCCTGGATCTTCAAGGTCATGTGTGCTACCTGTGTGCTTACGTTCATGTCTCTCGCCCCACTTAGTTTTTAGTTATTTCTCCCCTCCTCCAACTGCCCATAGTCGATGGAGTGCAGATTTCCAATTATGTTTACATTTGTAATTTAAAAAATTGCAACTAAAATACAAACAAATAAGGTTAAATATAATTTTCTATTATTCCTTTTATTTGGTACACCACTGGAGATATGCTATTCTGGATTCAATCTCTTGCGTTGGGGCAGTACATCTCACTCTTCAGGTGGGATGGGCCACCCTTAAGGTAGCCAACTTTTCCATAACAGGGTACCTCTTCTGGTGGAGGGGAGGGCCCCTATGTATGTGACTGCTGGAGATGAGGGTGGGGAGAGGTCTGTTATAAAGGCTCCTCTTGTATTTTAGGAACTGTGGTGAAGACAGTAGCTCAGGAACTGCATGCCTAGACTAGCCTGAGAAAAAGCTTTCATCTGTTTTCACCCATGCATGAATGGGGATTGGCCCAGCGGGGATAGAGGCAGCAGTGATGGGGGTTGCCACCTCACCCCAAGTTAAATAAACTAGCTGATGTAGTCCTGGTTTTGCCCGTTGCATGCTCAGATCTGTGGGTCTGATTTTCTTATGGGGCAACAATGGACAAATCAGAACTACAAATTCAAGCCATGGGACCATGCCAGGAATGCATTAGCAAGTTTGGTTTATTTGGGGTGAGTTGGTAACTATAATGAGTGGCCTGTGAGCAGGGCTGGCACTACCATCAGGTGAACGAGTCAGCTACCTAGAGCACCAGCTCTCTGGGAGTGTCCACTGCCACCACTGTCACTCCTCCTGGGACATGCAGTGGTGGCAAACCTTTTAAAACAGCACTGAAGTGCTGGAGTTACCTTCAGCTCCGCATGCTGCAGTACCATTCCTGCTTCCGCTCTCTCCGATTTCGCTTCCTTTTGGATTGGGGCGGAGGCAAAGGCAAGGATGGAAGCACTCTGATAAAAATCAAAGTGAATTTGGAGGGGGGCAGAAGCAGGAATGGTACCGCAGCGCCGTCACTGAAGCTAACTCCAGCGCTTTGGTGGCATTATAAAAGCACTGCCACCACTGCATGTGCCAGTGAGGGGCGGCATCAGTGGCAATCGGGGGGGGGGGGGGGGCGCGGGGGATAAGGTTCACCTAGGGTTCACCTGTGGGCAGGGACAGACTAGGCATTCAGGAGCAGTGGGTAAGAAAAAGGGGGGATGCCATCTGCCCTTTTCACTCAATCTGTGAGTCTACAAGCATGCAAGTTCAAATGGGAAGAGGGGCGCTAAAAGCAAACCTTTCCTAGAACACCATTAACAATGTGAGTGAACTCTAGGACGAGGCAACAGTAGTGGGAATGAGTGGCACAAACTGTAAGTAAAGGGTAAAAGGGAGCTGGGATGCAGGGTCTGGAGGCGGAAAAACACAGAATCAGCCTGTGTCAGAAGTCTATGGGATTAGCAACATGGGAGAAAAGCCAAAGTGGCATTTCTATATATCATGCCTACTCTCACAGTGCAGCCCTCTGTCTCGCAACCTTGCAAAGAAAAGCCAGGGGCTGGGTCGCCAGGAGTCAGCTATTCCTCCTCCTTTTCTGCTTTTTCTATCTCTTCTAAATAAATTATAGCCAGCTATGACTATATCCCATTCTTGTGACTCGCTAAAACATGTTCCTGTAATGGCCATAATGTGGAAGTCCATTTCCACCATCAGGGCTTCCAGGTCAGGAATCTTGTTGGCTAGACTTTGAGAACCTGCAAGGCATTTGACCATCTTCTATCCCTTGGACTGTGTTCCCAAATTAATTCCCCTGAACATAGTTATATTTTATTTTACTTGATATACTGCCTATAAAATCTCCAAGTAATAATAGTTTCTCATTTTGTGATTTTTTTTTGTTCATATTTGGAGCATTAACCTTCTCATTTAAGATCACTTCAGTTTGCACTAATTGGGCACTCTCATTTTTCAAGGCAGAGAAGGCATTATGCAGGGATATCTCTTGATGGAGAAGGTGTCTCTGTGTTACAGGTCGCAACCTACCGGACTTTACAATGAACTAGGGAAGAGATGTTCCTGCAAAGAAGCATTTACAATGTCACATAACCTGGATTCAACCATTGCCCCCCCTCCTCCCCAGATGTAACAATGCTGCTGAACAAGGGTCTAACCCACATATGGTTAAAGACATAACCCTGAAGGGAAATTAAAATAAATCCTTCAACCAAGCTGCTTGGTCTGCTTAACCACTGCCATCGACCGAAAGCCATTCTTCCTCCTTCTTCCCCTCTTTTCACATCCTAACTACTCCCACCTCCTTCCTCAAACAACAGACCTTTGACTCAAAAGAATTCTGCAAAATAATCATAAGAGACTATCCTTCATGTGTGAAGTTAATGAATGCACTATCACAAATAACATGCTAAGGCTATAAAACACAGACTGAACTTGTCAGTCAAAGTAAGCTTTTTTTAGCATTCTATAATTCACCTCTATACAATGTGACCTTCTCTTTCCTGATCCTATGTTCATCTTCACATCATAAATTTAAACTAGAAGCTCTCTGCTGGATTCTGAATTTAAACTGAAAGCTACCTGTTATGTTTTAATTTAACTAAAAGTTCTTTGCTGATACTAGGCCCTGACTGATTTAACAAATACACTGGATTCTAATTTACATAGATTAATCAGCTTTAATCTCAAGAATTCCTTTTTCCCCAAGATTTAGAAAAATTCCCAGAAGTATACTTACAATTGCAGAACTCTCTCCAGAAGTAGCAGTCCCTTTTTGTAGTCCTTCAATCACAGAGAATCACAGAGCTCTGGTTGAACTATTTATGCCTGTGCTTCTGAGGTAATCTGAGACCAATTTCCTGGGTGATTCATACAGCCCTTGCTTGGATAGAGGGAGTCTTTCAAAACGCCCCTTTGATCTGTCACTTAGCTTTAACACCTATTTAAAATAATTTCACAGGTCTCTTGCCCCCTATCTTAACTATCCACCCACCATACCTGGACAATGTTCAGACTGAACCCCACTTTGCCATGTAAATAATTCTATTCACATTGTTTAATTTCATTTACTATTACGTATATTCTATGTTCCATGTACACTGCTGTGACTTGTAGATACAGTGGTATAGAAAAGCTGCTAAATAAATAAATAACTCTGCATCAGACATTGAGATTCATAAGGCAATCAAGAGTCTTTCAGGGCCCTGGTCCTAGCAGGATTCAAGAAAATATATGATCGGGTATGTAAACTTTCTTCTTCCTTATCATTTTGCTAGATTAGTTCAGATGAGTGGGACTTACCCAAGTAATGAGGACCCAGGATGGGAGGAAGAGAGCACTCTGGACAGCACTGCTCTGCCAAAGGTGTCAATCATAACAGCTCCCATAAGCAACCTGTAGTACCTAAGAAAAGTTGTTCAGAGACAACCAGGTAGACTCTTTATAAATGTTCTCTGGAGAATCCAAGGCAGACTCCGCTCAACAGGAGCCCTGTACTGTAGTGGAGTGAGCTCTGACTCCCACCAGCACATGTTTTCCAGCCAAAGGGTATGCTGAACCAATAGTCTTCTTAACCTAGCAGACAATAAGACTTGCTGTTGCCTGTCCTTTCCTTGGACCTTTAAAGAGGGCAAAGAGATGATCTGTGCAACTGAAAGGATTAGTAACCTCTGGATATTTGACCAACACCCTCCTCACATCTATCAGACATGGAGAAGGATCTACCCAAAGATCCTCCTCAGAGAGGAGGGAATGATGTCTGGTTAAGGTGAAAAGGAGACAGCACCTTTGAGAAGAAGGATGGTCAGGTCGCAAGATGCTGTTATAATGACCAAGAACGATTCCTTGCAGGACAAGACTTACAGCTTTGACACTTATCTGGTGGAAGCAATAGCCACCAGGAAATGACCTTAAGGGTCAAAGCTTTGAGAGAGGAAGGGGGAGGGGGGCCCTTTCAGGGCCTTCAACAGCAGAAAACCTGAGTGACTAGGTGTGTCCTGTGGACTGAATTGAGAACTACAGCACTAGAGAAATCACCCCTTCCTCCTCAGACTTAACTTCTGGAAAAAAAGATTCCTCTATAGCATCTGAACTAACCCTATATGGGATAAGGCAGGGCTCTTGGAAGAACAAATGAGTAAAAGAGTGAGGTGGGGCTATTCATCCCCCTTACCTCCCATGATAGAGGCACTTTAGGGCATGAGGTCCCCAGTAGAGGAGACCTTGGCATCGGGACTTCATGAAGGGGGCTGTCCAGCAATTAGAAAGATTGAAAAAGGGGGTCCCAGGGCCTTGAAGGGCTTCTAGGGACCAACAGACTTGAGGCTATGGCCCCTCTGCCAGGTTCCCCACTATACAGGGACCAAGCAGCCTTCCCAAGTGACCACAGTCCCCACAAGTGGAAGAACACAGAGAAGGAACATCAGGGGCCACAGAAAAGGCATTGAACTCTGGACCCCTCATGGGGGGGGGAGGGTCCCAACATGCAAAAAGAAGGTGCCCAGGGAATCCTGCCAGAATTAGGGCCAAATATAATAGATACAGTAAAAACCATTGAGGGTTGCAGGCTGCATTGGGTTGTGTGGCTAAGCACTGTAGCTCCAAACGGAAAAAAGACTGTAAAAAAAAAAAACAAAAAAAAAAAATAACAAGCCAAAACCACTGAAAAACAGACTAAGAATAGCAATGAAAAGTAAATCCCAGCATTTGGGGAACTGAGCAAGGATGGCCATGCAGGCCTGGTGGTCCAGTTGTCGAGAGAAAAAGGCTTTATTTATTTATTTAATTTAATTAATTAATTAATTTATTTATTTCTAGCTTTTCTATACCGCGCTATTTGACATCAGTGCGGTTTACAGTCAACAATTTTACACGAGGTGGGGAAGTGCCTTGTGCTTACATCAAACAGGACATATTAACTGGGATTCATAACATTGAATTATTTACATCTGAACAATGGCAGCTTACTAGAGTCGCTTTTACATTCTTAGAGCTGTTGGGTGGTTGTGTTTGTGCAAGGTGTAGGGGAACCATTGAGCTGGTTTGTTGCAAGCAGCAAGAGTCAAATAAAAGCCCATCAAAATCAATGGGGGGGGGGGGGGGAACACAAAATCAGAAAAGAAATGGAAGGCAAAAAGGCATGCAAACAGAAGACAGCAAGAGGGAAGGGGGGCCTGGGCCAGGATTACTGATCTCTCTTAGGAGTCCTATGGGATCTTCCTGTCCACTTCAATCCACTAAGTGCTAGGAACCCATGGGTGGCAGTGCTGGACACAGGCAAGCAGTCAACTCAAAGAGAAAGGGGAGTAACCAAGCTCTGAGCAAAGTTGATCCTATAGGTCTCTGCCACATGGGCCACTTGACCATAATCTTCTACATACTTTGCCACCTGCTGGAGGTATTTAAATACTGCCTTCTTTCAGAGCCTACCAGTAGATATACAAGCTTATGATATCACTGATACTGCTCAAGTCTGCCTCCACCTGCTGGCAAGGCAGCATAACACTCTTTTGGAGTGGTCTAGAAGGATGAAAAGAAATAAAGCATAGTTACTCACCTGTAACAGGTGAACTCCGGGAACAGCAGGAATTTAGTCTTCACATATGGGTATCATCGGTACCGACGGAGCCTGCGCGGGAACGCTCCCCAGCGTCCATTAGGAAAGCTTTTGGGAGCATCCCATAGCACCTGCGTGCTGCCTTCCCGCCTTTACAACTGTCCCTCTCCAGTTGAGTTTATAGCTGAGACAAAAGAGAGAGAGAGAGAGATACAACTCCTAGGGGAGGTGGGCGGGTTGTGAAGACTAAATTCCTGCTGTTCCCGGAGATCATCTGTTACAGGTGAGTAACTACGCTATCTCCAGGAACAAGCAGGAATGTAGTCTTCACATATGGGGACTCCCTAGCTGGAGATGCCATACTTGTGAAAGGGCCATACTTCCCCCCCATGGATCTCTGGCATCCTACCAGGGACAGTGGGTAGGAATTGATTAAGTCTGAAAAAGGTGCTGAAGAACAGCCTGGCCAAACAAGGCATCCCGGCGGGAGTCCTTGTCTAAGCAGTAGTGGGCTGTGAAGGTATGTACCGAAGCCCAAGTAGCTGCTCGACAGATGTCGTCGATAGACACAGAGTGAAGATGAACCATTGAGTCTGCCATGGCTCTCACATTGTGAGCTGTGACATGGTCTTCAAGAGGAAGGTTCTTACTCTCATAGGCAAAGGATATGCATTGAGCAATCCAGTTAGATAGAGTTCTTTTGGAAACTGGAAGTCCAAAATGACTAGGATCAAAAGCAACAAAGAGTTGAGAAGATTTTCTATGTTGCTGTGTCCTTTGCAAGTAAAAAGCCAAAGCTCTTTTACAGTCCAAGATATGCCCCCTGCATCTCTCCGGCCCAGCATCCACTCTCCCAGGAGGGGATTGAGCCGCCAGAGCACCGAGGAGCAGCGTGGGACCCCCCCGGAAGTGAGATCTGCCCAATCAGGGCAGATCACCTGCATCAAAAAGAAGCACCATCGGGCGCTAGCTCCTTTTGCCCCCCGCATCTTTCAGGCCCAGCATCTGCTCTCCCAGGAGGGGACTGAGCCGCCGGAGCACTGAGGAGCAGCATGGGACCTCCCCCGGAAGTAAGATCTGCCCAATCGGGGAAGATCTCCTGTATCAAAAAGCAACGCCATCGGGCACGCCTGCGCCTGAGGGCCTCACTAGAGGGCCCTTTGGTGTGGCCCTTAGGCATGGTCCTCAATCCAACGACCTCTGCCTGCAACATTGACTGCTGTGGAACTATCTCGCCTAAGCCACTGGGTTCTGCCCACACTCGCTGAGTGCAACCTGGAGCCAAAGCGCCTATGTCTGGTGAGAACTTGTACATCTGCACCATCTAATATGCTCACATGCTTAGCATTTTGATTCAGTGCTCCTATATTCCATTGATACGATACAATTATATCATTTAATCTGTCAATTTGTTGCTACACTGTCACCCTTAACACATCCAAAGTATTACTTGAAGCTGATACAGATTAAGCTTGATACTATACTAAACTGTTACTAATGTTATTTAAAACGGATACAATTTATGCTTGCCACTTTACTACACTGTTACAAGTATCTGCACCACTATATCTGTACTACCAGGCTGTTATAAATACAGTCACCTAAATCTACACCCTAAACTTAACTAGTGCGGCTTGGCGGAGCCCCTGGTAATTCACCTAGCCAACATGCCACCACGTTCTCCTGCCACACACTCCCACACCCTTATCAGCTGCCTCATGATACTTGCTCTGATGCAGCTTTCCCTCACCCCCACCCTCAGCCCCATTCCAATTCTATGTAGCTCATGGAGGAGACCCCATAGCTACCCCAACTATCAAACAGTCAGACCTAGTCACATACCACACCCCCACCTCATCTACGTTGCCCTCAACCAGTCCAAAGCCTCTCCGAATGACCCCCACACTCAACCCCGTGTCCTGAAGTGTGCCTTCTTGAACTCCCAATCGATTCGAAAGTAATGGCCTGCCATAGCCGACATACTATCAACCTGTGACCTCGACATCCTATGCATCACCGAGATGTGGATGTCAGCTTCAGATGCCGTTCTCCTTCATCAGTTTGTCCCCCCTAACTTTTCCACTCACTCATGCCAGAGAGTCGACAGAAGAGGAGAAGTTCTCATATTAAGTAAGACTGACTTACAATTCAAGACGCTCGCCTCCAACAGCTCTTCCTACCTTGACCACATCTCCATAACAAATAAACACTACTCCATCAACTTGCTATACTGGGCACCCTCCTCCTCACTGGACGATCTCTCCACAATCATTGATCTTGCCTGCAACCCCTCCAAGACACACACATCAAACTGGATACTTGGTGACTTCAATCTCCCTTCCCTTCAAGATACTCAGTCCAAAGCCCTTATTGAAGCATTCGAAACATTGGGTTATACCCAATTGATCAATGCCCCAACCCATGTCAAGGGAAATACACTTGACCTTATCTTTGCACCTCAAATACCTCTCAGTCATTCTCACAAGTTCGATCTTTCATTATGCGCTGTACCATGGTCTGACCATAGCCTGATTAGGTTCTCGATACCAGCACTCCCCCCACCCACTGCCCCACAATCCCCAAAGGAACCTTCAGCATCAACCTGGACATGTTTCTGGCAGTTTAACAGAGAAGAGATATTGGAAAAGACTCAACCTCTCCACTCCCTTCCGGCACAAGACATAAACAACATGGGCACCCTGGTACTCACCCGAGCTAAAGAACTTCCTCTGTCTACTAAGATGGCTTGAAAGATGCTGGCATCGCTCCAGGTCAACCGAAAACCATGACACTTACATTGCCCAACTAGATGCCCACCAAATAGCAGTCTCAAAGTGAATGAAGCAATACCATGCAGAAGAGCTACAAAGAGCCCTGAACAGACCACATAAGCTATTCAATCTAGTCAAAACCTTAGCTAATGAACCTTCCTCAGGTCAATCATTCCAACCTGATCCACAGGAATATGCGGACTACATCCAAGCCAAAATAAGCCAACCTACCACAACCTTGAATACCTGCCCCCTAGACACCTCATCCGACCTCTCCTCTGATTCTTCCCCTCCACGAGCCCTTCTTGCAGCCCAACATATCATCATCTTCACCACGCCATCCGAAAAAGAAATCCAAGACAGCATCATGAATATAAACACTTCCACATCACCAAACGATCCATGTCCAGCTTTCTGGATAAAAGCCCTACGGACCGAGCTTAGTCCTTTCCTTGCCAAACTAATAGGAACCTCATTCCAGACTGGGACCTTCCCCCTCAGCCTAAAGCAAACATCTATCAGACTGATGCTGAAGAATAATAAACTGGACCCCGCGAAGATGGATTCATATAGACCCATCTCCAGCATCCCATTCCTAGCTAAAATCATGGAAAAAATAGCCCAACGTCAACTGAACCACCACATAGAGAACAACGCTCCCTTTGACTCCTGTCAATATGGATTCAGGGAGTCTCATGGTGTCGAAACCTTGTTAACAACTCTATTCAGCACCCTGATGCTAGGTCTCGATGACATCAGACAAGGCTTTGCTCTTGTCTTCCTGGACATTGCTACCGCCTTTGATTCCATCAACCATGAACTACTCCTGCTCTGTCTTACTGAGAAGGGAATACATGGGAATGCACTTGCATAGTGTGCCTCATACCTGAATGACAGATTGCAGCACGTTCATTCCCGCTCCTCCACAACCACTCCATTCCCTCAAACTAAGGGTGTCCCACAGGGATCTTCTCTCTCAGCCCTATTCTTTAATGTTTATATGCAACCTATTTGTAACATCATCAGGTCCTTCAACATCAACTGCCTAATCTATGCTGACGATGTCCTTATGTTTACTCCAATATCCACGGAACACCCAGACCTATCTATCCTGTCCACATGCTTCGATGCAGTCACCGATTGGTTACAATCACAGAAGCTAAGAATAAATCTTAAAAAGACGGATGTTCTCTTCATCAGCAGAGACCAGACATTCACCCCGCCTTCATCTCTTAAGGTATGCGGTGCAGAGCTCCCTACTAAGACATCAATACGATACCTCGGTGTAATCCTTGACCAACAGCTAGACCTAAACGCCCACATAAGCAACATGGTAAAAGCGATTTACCATAAAGTCCGAATGTTACGTAACATGAAACATCTTCTGGAAACAAAAGACTTCCGAACAGTATTTCAAGCACTTGTGATGCCTCACTTCGACTTTGCCAACTGCATACTGCATGGTCTCTTAAAGGGCGCACTGCACACTTTGCAGATTGCAATGAATACCGCAGCAAGAACCCTATATGGAGCAGCTAGAAGAGACCATATTACTCCTATCCTAAAAGCACTACACTGGCTTCCGGTTCACTGTAGGATTACCTTTAAAATATTAACTATGACATTCAAAGCCATCAACAAGTGCACATCCAGCTCCCTCTCTGAGCTGATCCAGAGCACACCCCCCAACAGAATGAGAAGATCTGCCACTACCACCACCTTGCGACTCCCAAAGGCATTCACTAAATGCTCCAAAGCCACAGGGAACTGTGCTTTCGCACATTATGCCCCCTCCTGCTGGAACACTCTACCTGCAAACATTCGTGCAATAAACAGCCTCTCCGAGTTCAGGAGAGCGCTGAAACACCACCTGTTTCTTCAGTACTTCTCCAACGCAGATGACATTACATAACCAACCACACATCATAATGCCTTCCTCCTCCCCTATTAATCCCCCTCCCTGCTGTCTCAGGCTATTGTTAAGCTATCTCCTAGCCAGCAACATGCAAATGTGTATACTAGCTATTTCTCACGTTGTGTTCTTTATGAATAAAGCCTAGTCAGGTGCTGCACCTACTGTTAACAATCTGTATATAGTTACCACTCTGTATATAGTTTACCTGTTCACCAAATTATTCTCCCTGTTTTAATGTAAGTGCAATGTGGCTCTTCCTCTTTGCACAATTTTTGTTTCCTATGAACCGCGCTGATGGTAAATAGTGCGGTATAGAAAAACTATAAATAAATAAATGAAGTTTCCTTTCTGCACTGGAGGCATGAGGCCTCGGAAAGAATACAGGAAGGTAAAACGCTTGGTTTAAATGGAAAGGCGAAACCAACTTTGGCATAAAGTGTGGATGAGTCCTAAGAACTACCTTATCATGGTGGAACCTTGTATAAGGAGGATCAGCCACTAACGCTTGCAATTCACTGATGCAACGTGCTGATGTGATTGCAATGAGGAAGATAACTTTCCAGGAAAGGAATTTCAAAGATGTAGTGGCTAATGGCTCAAAGGGCGGTTTCATGAGCTGCCCGAGTACCAGATTTAAGTCCCATCCCACCGGTGGTGGTTTAAGGGGAGGCTTTGTTAAAAGAAGGCCTCTCATAAATCTTGCTATGAGAGGATGAGAGGAAATAGGTTGTCTACTTAGAGGCTTGTAAGAAGCTGCAATAGCACTAAGATGGACTCTTACTGAATTTGTCTTGAGACCCATATTTGATAAATGAAGGAGATACTCCAGTATCGATTCCAGAGGTATCACAAGAGGGTTAAGACCCTCTGCGAGCACCGTATGGTAAACCTTTTCCACTTAAAGGCATACAAGCGTCTTGTGGAGGGTTTCCTAGAAGCATGAAGCATTTTACCTGTTGGAAAAGATTAAGATCCTGAAGTTCTAGGCTTTCAGCAACCAGGCTCTGAGATGCAGAGACTGGGGATTCGGATGCCAGAGCATCCCGTCCTCTTGGGAGAGAAGATCTGGAGCGGATCCCAATTCCAGAGGCAGAGCTTGAGAGAGATGTAGGAGCAGAGGGTACCATGTTTGCCATGGCCAACATGGAGCTATGAGGATCATATGACCTCTGTCTCTCTGAAACTTGATTAGGGTTTTGGGAATGAGGGGAATGGGTGGGAAGGCATATAGGAAGTCCTGACCCCAGTGAAGGAGGAAGGCGTCCCTTGCCTGACTACATCGAGCCGGAATTCTCTAACAGAACCGGGGGAGTTTGGCATTCAGCGGACTTGCAAAGAGGTCTATGTCCGGGGTTCCCCAAATCTGAAATATTTGGGCAACCTGCTCTGCATGGAGAGACCATTCATGTGGAAGCTGAACTCGACTGAGTTTGCCTGCCCAAGAGTTTTGAATGCCTGGAAGATACACCGCAAGGAGATGAATCCGATGTTCTCTGGCAAGGGCCCATAGTAGCAAAGCTTCATTGCATAGCGACAGAGAGCCTGTTCCGCCCTGCTTGTTCACCTAGAACATGGCTACCTGATTTCTGTTTGAACTAGGACTGTCTTGTAGCTGAGCTGGGCGTGAAATACTCGAAGAGCAAGGAAGATTGCTCTGAGCTCCAGGAGGTTGATGTGCAGACAGGCCTCCTTGGAGTCCAGGTACCCTGGGTAGAGAGATCATGCAGGTGGGCTCCCCATCCCACCTGTGATGCATCTGTTGTTAGGTTGCTTAGGATAGGGGTTTCTGGAAAGGAGACCCCACCAGCAGATTTCTGGGTGATTGCCACCATTGGAGGGACGAAATAAGACATAAGAACATAAGAACATAAGATATGCCATACTGGGTCAGACCAAGGTCCATCAAGCCCAGTATCCTGTTTCCAACAGTGGCCAATCTAGGTCATACGTACCTAGCAGTTTCCCCAAAAGACACAGGTTCTGCAATGCTTGTACTAGGTCAAGCATCGATATCCTGGGTCCCTTCTTAATAATGGTTTATGGACCTTTCCTCCAGGAACTTGTCCAAACCTTTTTTAAACCCAGCTACACTAACAGCCTTTACCACATCCTCTGGTAACAAATTCCAGAGTTTGATTACACGTTGAGTGAAAAAATATTTTCTTTTATTAGTCTTCAATAGTTTACCCTGTAGCTTCATCGCATGTCCCCTAGTCTTTCTATATTCTGATAACGTAAACAATCGATCTACGTTTACCCGTTCCACTCTGTTCATTAATTTATAGAGTTCTATCATATCTCCCCTCAGCCGTCTCTTTTCCAGGTTAAAGAGCCCTAACCTTTTTAGCCTTTCTTCATAGGAGTATCCTTCCATCCCCTTTACCATTTTGGTGGCTCTTCTCTGAACCTTTTCTAATAACGCTATATCCTTTTTAAGATACGGTGACCAGAACTGCACACAATATTCAAGGTGCGGTCTCACCATGGAACGGTATAGAGGCATTATAATAACTTTTGTTTTATTTTCCATTCCTTTCCTTATGATACCTAGCATTCTATTTGCTCTCTTGGCTGCTGCTGCACACTGGGCCGAGGGTTTTAACATGTTATCCACAATGACGCCTACATCTTTTTCCTGGGTGGTGGTTCCTAATGTGGAACCTTGCATCGTGTGACCATAGTTTGGGTTGTTCTTCCCTAGGTGCATAACTTTGCACTTGTCCACATTAAATTTCATCTGCCATTTTGTTGCCCAGTCTTCCAATTTATCAAGATCCTCTTGCAATTTTCCACAATCCTCTTGGGTTTTAACAACTTTAAATAGTTTTGTATCATCTGCAAATTTGATAACCTCACTCGTTTTTCCACTTTCCAGGTCATTTATGAATATGTCAAAAAGCAGCAGACCCAGCACAGATTCCTGGGGTACACCACTATTCACCTTTCTCCATTGAGAAAATTGGCCATTTAGCCCAACCCTCTGCTTTCTATCTTTTAACCAGTTCCTGATCCACAATAGTACACTGCCTCCTATCCCATGACTCTAGTTTTGCCAAAAGTCTCTGATGAGGGACCTTGTCAGAGGCTTTCTGAAAGTCCAGATACACTATATCAACCAACTCACCTTTGTCCACCTGTTTATTCACACTTTCAAAAAAACATAACAGATTAGTAAGACAAGATCTTCCTTGTCTAAAGCCATGTTGGTTGTCTCCCATTAGGCCATGACTATCTACATGCTGAGTAATTTTATTCTTTATGATGGTTTCTACCATTTTTCCTGGTACTGACGTGAGGCTCACCGGTCTGTAGTTTCCCGGTTTGAGTTTGTTATTTTGTCCAACAGGCAGCCTGAGGTCACTGAGTGGATAAAGTCCACTGGGCTGCTCGCATATGGAGGCGAGCATAAGAAACCACATGCATGGTGGATGCCATGTGGCCTAGCAATTGTAGCATTTCCTGAGCAGTGAGGTTTGAGCACTGCTTGGGAAGCTAGTTGTACTATGCGAAGACAGCGGGGCTGCGGAAGGAAAGCCCTTGTCTGTCTGGTATCCAGATGAGCTCCTATGAACTCTAGGGACCGAGTGGGAGCAAGATTGGATTTTGGGAGGTTTATGACCAGTCCCAAATACTGAAGGATTCGCATTGTACGAAACAGAGCAGAGCTGGCTTCTGGCATTGTAGGGGCTCGAATGAGCCAGTCGTCTAAGTAAGGGAAGACGAATATTCCCAGAGTGTGGAGAAATGCTGCTACCACAGCCATGCATTTTGTAAACACTCTTGGGGCAGAAGCCAGGCCAAAGGGAAGAACCTTGTATTTGTAGTGCTTTCCTTGAAACAGGACTCGGAGGAATCTCCTGTGATTTGGATGGATGAGAATACGAGTATACTCATCCTTGAGATCTAGAGAAGGTATGGCAGCAGAGATCCTAGAGAAACCATTTTGAATTTCTCTCGGAACAAGTATTTGTTCAATTCTCTGAGGTCTAAAATAGGTCTGTGTCCTCCTGTTTTCTTTGGAATAAGGAAATAGGGGGAGTAAAACCCTGTACCCTGATGGGGAATGGGTACTTCCTCTATTGCTCCTTGAGCAAGGAGCATTGTGACTTCTTGACCTAAGAGACTGTCGAGAGAGATCTGAGAATTGAACTGTTGTAGAATTGTAGGAGGGGGCATGCTGTGAAAATGAAGCTTGTACCCCTCTCATACAATGGACAGAGTCCATTTTTCTGCTGTTATTTGGTACCATCTGTGGGCAAAATGACATAACCTGCCTGAGATGGTTGAGGGTTCTGGACCGTTCAGGGGCAGGAAGGCAAAGTTCTCTAGGAAGGAGTCAAAGCCCCTGAGGAGGCTGAGCCTGCTGAGCTGATTGAGATTTTGCAGCTTTTGGCTTCTTTTGTTGTCCAGGTTGTTGCTGTTGTCCCTTTTGGGCAGGCTGACCTGGACGATGTGCCTGCTGGGTATAGGAAGGATAAAACCTCTTTTTATTATTGAAAAATGGTTTCTTAAAGGATTTTTTTCCTTGCAGGATCGGCTGTAGATTTGGACAATCTATCCAAAGTGATATTGTCAGAATCTATCTCATTAGCCTTCTCCTGCCAATTCTTGCCAAAGAGATTTTGTCCTGTGCAAGGAATGTTTCCTAATTTATTCTGTACCCAAATTTCCAAGTCAGATGCCTGAAGCCAGGCTATCCGACGTGCAGCAAAGGCAATAGCAGAGGTTCTGCTTATGCACTCAAAACAATCAAAGGCTGCACGATTTACAAACTTGGAAACATCCTGAGCATGTTTGACTAGAGTAAGATAGTCTTGCTTTTTGTCATCAGAAAGGAGGGGGCTCAAAGCTCCAAGTATCCTGTGACCTCTTTAAGGAATATTCCCATATACAAGATATAGGAACTGATCCTAGCTGAGAGCATGGAAGCTTGGAAGCATCGACGCCCAAAGGCATCGAGAGTCCTACATTCACGACCTGGAGGATTGGATGCATGTCTCTTTGCACTTTTCATCCTTCTCATGGCTGATTCAACCACCATTGAATGGTGTGGTAATTGAGTTTTTTGAAAGCCAGGACAAGGTGAACTCGATACATGGTATCGAGGGTTCGAGAATGAGGAGATGTGGTTAAAGGTGTTTCCCGCATTCTTAGCATAAGATCATGTAAGATCTCATGAATAGGCAGAGTAGCTGCCTCTTTGGGAGCCTTAGGGTATTGGAGAATTTCCAACTCCTTTGCCCTAGGCCAGTGATGGCTAACCTTTTTGAGCCCGAGTGCCCAAACTGCCGCACAAAACCAAAGAATTTCCTCAAAGTGCCAGCACGTCAATTTGCATAAATATTTGCATAATGCTAACATACACTAACTTTTAGTAAACATGTCTCTTAATGAGTGTATGGATAAAGAC
Source organism: Ichthyophis bannanicus (assembly GCA_033557465.1). Lineage (NCBI taxonomy): Eukaryota > Metazoa > Chordata > Amphibia > Gymnophiona > Ichthyophiidae > Ichthyophis > Ichthyophis bannanicus. The sequence goes on along the minus strand of CM066041.1, from coordinate 223,711,646 downwards.
AGACTAAAAGATTTCTACATTACTATAATCCAGTGCCAACCGCCAGGCACATTAGGAACTACTACAAACACTGCCCATTTAGAACCAATAGCAAACCCGCCGTATCCTAACAGCACTACCAGGACTCACAAAGCACCACACCATACCTATCAAAAGGCAACACTGCAAATATTAAACCAATACATTTCAGACAATAACAATACATGACCTACTGGGGAAAGAGAACAAGTGGCAATGTCAAATAGGAATTACATAAACAGAATACCTCAGCTCAGTTACACAGTTGCAATTGCTCCAGCCACTTTCTTCTGGTTTCTTCATGTTTTCTGCTAACTCTCCATCATCTGCTGTCCATTTGTCCTTTCTTCTCTCTTCTAGTTTTTTTTTCCATTCTCTCTCTCTACATCCGCTTTAACATACTAATCTTTCTCCTTTTGCTCTTTCCTCATTCCTATTTCATCCACTCAAATTTTACCCCTCCATCCTCAATCCCCACTTACTCTCCCAATACCCGGCCAATTGTAGATTTTTTATCCCTCCCACACAAAATATTTTTCCCCTCTCCATTTTACTCTCCCAGCCCCATCCCATGCTAATCCTCCCCCAACATCAGCTCCCTTCTAGTTCCAGCCTCACCCAGCATCCATTCCCTTCTAGTCCTGCATCAGCCCATTTCCAGTCCTAGCCCCCCATCAGCCCATTTCCAGTCCTAGCAACCCCCCAACCCAATACCAGTCCTAGCCCCCCCCATCAACCCACTTCCAGTCCTAAACCCCCATCACCCCATTTTCAGTTTAAGCCCCCCCTATAACCCATTACCAGTCCTAACCCCCATCACCCCATTTCCAGACAGCCCCCATCAGCCCACAGCCCATTAGCAGTCCTACCCCCCCCAGCCCATTAGCAGTCCTACCCCCCCTGCCCATTAGCAGTCCTAACCCCCCCCTCCCTGCCCATTAGCAGTCCTAACCCCCCCCTCCCTCCCTCCCCATTAGCAGTCCTAACCCCCCCCTGCCCATTAGCAGTCCTAACCCCCCCCTAGCCCATTAGCAGTCCTAACCCCCCCTCCCTGCCCATTAGCAGTCCTAACCCCCCCTCCCTCCCTCCCTGCCCATTAGCAGTCCTAACCCCCCTCCCTCCCTCCCTCCCTGCCCTGCCCGCCCATTAGCAGTCCTAACCCCCCCTCCCTGCCCATTAGCAGTCCGAACCCCCCCAGCCCATTAGCAGTCCTAACCCCCCCTAGCCCATTAGCAGTCCTAACCCCCCCCCCAGCCCATTAGCAGTCCTAACCCCCCCCTCTCCCCCCGGCAAATTTTTTTAAAAAAAAAAGCAGGCTCTGGCTGCTGCCGCGGCAGATTGCAATGTCCCGCGGGGCCCCCTCCGCCCGCTAAGCCCCTCTGCAAGGGCTTTCAGATTTGCGAGGGAGAGCATCTCCCCTCGCGTCTCTGTTAAGCCTGCAGGGGCTAATGGGAAATTTCCCATCAGTCCCTCGCGTCTAAAGGGGCTGATGGGAAATTTCCCATTAGCCCCTGCGGGCTTAACAGAGACGCGAGGGAGACGCTTTCCCTCGCGAATCTGAAAGCTCTTGCAGAGGGGCTTAGCGGGCGGAGGGGGCCCCGCGGGACGCTGCATTCTGCCCTTGCCGCGTCCGCGGCAGCAGTCAGAGCCAGCTTTTTCTTTTTTTGCGGACCTTCCCGCGTGCCAGCTGCAAGGCCTTCGCGTGCCACAGCTGGCACGCGTGCCATAGGTTCGCCATCGCTGCCCTAGGCTCTTTTTCAGGAGCTACTGGGATGGAAAGGCCACGGGCCACATCACGGATAAAGTCCTGAAAGGACATATCCTCTGGCGGAGACATTCTGCATTGAGGAGAAGAGGAATCCTCGAGGAGAAGTACTCTTGTATTGGCAGAGCCTTCGGAGTCTTCAGACTCAGAGGATTCAAAATACCTCTGATCCCGGTGATCATGCAAAGCACAGTACCGGTATCGATCGAAGTCGGCATCGGGTTGTTCCGGTACCGATCTGTCGATGCCTGAGACAGACGCATGATTTGGTGGCGTACCAGCTGATGTTAATGCAGTCGGTACCGGTTCCGGTACTGGTGTTGGTACCGGTATCGGTTGAGGTGTCTGAAGCAGTTTCAATGGTACCGAAGCCGTGAGAAGAGCCGCTAGACTGTGTTCGATAGCAAGGAATCTCTGGTCTATCGATGCTGCTGATGCTTGGGTGTTGGTACTGGTAGAAGCGGTCAGAACCCCAAAGCATGGCACCAGTAGTTCTGCCGAGGTTGAGGCCTCGAGAACATCCTGGAACCCCGTTAGTGCTTTGGAAGCCGAAGCCTCCCGCCGGGGTAGTTTTGCCAGTGACAATTCCTCAAGGGCAACGCCAGGGGCATCTCGATACTTAGAAGGAGATCTACTCTTTGAGGACCAGCTAGATTTATGTTTAGTTACCTGAGATCCATGGGAGGAAGGTGAGGCCCTGGAGGACATTGATGCAACAGACGCCATGTCTGAGGGAAAAGGGTGCTAAACTTAGCAGCTCGTTTCTGGCGGCCCCTTTTTGACATCATTCCACAGGAGAGGCACTCTGAAATAGAGTGGTCAGGACCTAAACAGTTGAGACACCAATCTTGGGTGTCGGTGATGGAAATGGTACCACCACATTTAGAACATTTCTTAAAACCTGAAGTAGGTTTTTCCATTTTTAAGGAAAAAAATTGGGCCTAGTGCCCAAAATGGCACCTAGCACCAAGGAAAAAAAGTTTCTAAAGTAAAATACCTTAGAAGCTATAATTCCTTTTTTTTTTGTTTTTTTAAAGAAAGAAGAAAGAACCGGCGGTACCGGTATGGCGTTGAAGGAAGGCAGACGCGACCACAAAAACAAAGATTAAGATGAAATTTTTCTGCGGTGACAGGGTATGTGACCTTTCGGCTCCACGGAAAATAAAGAACTGGAGAGGGACAGTTGGAAAGGCAGAAAGGCAGCACGCAGCTGTGGGATGCTCCCAAATGCTTTCCTATTGGATGCTGGGGAGCGTTTCCACGCAGGCTCCGTCGGTACCGACGATACCCATATGTGAAGACTACATTCCTGCTTGTTCCTGGAGATAGGTTTTCCTGTTCCAATTACTTCAAATTTCTATTTTTTTTTCTTCAAAGCTACACATAGCTGTTCAAGTATGGAAGATTTTTATTGATTTCTATGGAGTATTTGTATTCAAATGAGGCTATGTGGTGATTGAAAAATGAGCTAGTGTATAGTATGGCTTTACGTATGTCTTTGGGCAATTTCTCCAAATGGATTAATTTTGTGTATACCATGACAGTCATTAACCTCACTTCTAAGACAGGGTATGTAGAATATGATCTCAATCTCTCAAATTTACTGCTAGTGCTCGACGTAATATTTACATCTTGCCAAAGAGAACTTCCTTCTGGAGTTTGTAAGATGTACCATGTAACATGTATAGGTAGTTTGTCATGATGTGCTTGGAAATTCTTCTTTATCAAGCCTGTGGCTCCGAGCACAATGGGAAATATTTCTGTATCTTTCTGCCACATTTTCTTGGTCTCTGACTGCAGCTCTTGGTACTTCAGGCTCTTCTGCCTTTCCACGCAATTCACAAAATAATCACACAGAACCAACACCTCTATTATCAATGTAGTTCTGGGGTTTCTCTTTTACCCACTATGCCGGGATTCCTGGCATCCAATTTCTTATCCATTGGAATGGGAATGTCCCAGGTGATCATAACCTCTTCATTCTCTATAATTCTCTTAGGGTCATAATCCCAGTGCTTTTCAGGGACAGTGATGCTGTAGTGTTTACAGAGCTTCCAGTGGATGAGGTGTGCTACTTTGTTGTGCGTTTCAGTATAGAAATTTTATGCCATCAGAATTTTACAGCCAGCCATGAGGTGAGTCACTGTCTCCACGTCTTTCTTACAGAATTGACATATGTCTGTGTTGTCAGTTTTTTCAATGCTTGCTGTAAGTCATCTCATCCATAATCCGCTGTCCTGGACTGCAACTATCAGTCTCTCATCTTTCAGTTTCAGTTCACATCTCCTAAACTATTCATATGTCTGTTCTTGATTGACAAAGGGTTCCTGGAGTAACACTTTGTATTTCCCACTGTATTTATGCTTTTGCCACTTGTTTTTCCTCGTTTGCTGATCTAATTCTTTGAAGAGTTCTTTTCTCTTGCTTTGCAAATTCTGTTCCTTCCTTCCCCGTGCGTGCTTGTGGATCTCCCTCCTTCCCTCTAGTCTGCTGTGTGCTGAGCCTGCTATCACTGTCTGTGCAGGCTCAGTGTATTTCTCCCATCCAGTTCTCATACTAGTGATATAATAAAGACAGTTCTGTACGTCTCAGATGAAACTGAGGAATCATACATGCTAAATTAGGATGAGAAAGTGTTATACTAGTAAAAAAAATAATGTTGGCATTATGATCACATTGATTAATAAATAGAAATAAGAGGTCCTGTTCAAATCCAGGCTAAAAAACTCACTTCTTTGAGGCTGCAAAGCCCACCATAGCCGTGCACTTAATAGATCGGCCCACAACTGTAGTGGGCTTGGCAATACGTCCCTAAGAGCATAGTATAGATCCTACTACTACTGCTACTTCTTGTCATTTGCATAGTGCTACACGGCATGTGCAGCGCTGTAAGACATGTGCACAAACGTTAGAGGTGTTCTGTCATAATATTCTAGATGAAATCTTTCCAGTGAGTTGCATTACTTCCTCCATTATTTCTACAGGTTATCCATCTCTAGCGTTCTTCTGCATCTCTCCATTTTCTTGTTATTCTGTCTGGCAACCGAGATGTCATCAGATATGATCAGATGAAGATTCCTCTCCCCCCTCATGGACTTCTCTCTTAGGTTCCTATAACCGAAATACATGAAGATGCAACACCTTGGTTTGGGAAGAGGGATGGGCAAACCAACTTCTACCACTGTCCCCCAAGCTTCCTAGCTGCTGATGTCATGTGGAATAAAATGTTGGTTGTTGGGTCACAGCATTTCTGCTGTCTAAAATTCCTCCTGATTTTTTCATATCTGCTGTTGTGCTAACTTGTTTCTAAGATTTTAGTGTCATTTGAAAAATGTAATATCTTCTTATTTAATCTCTTTTCAAGATTGCTTATTGAGAGCAACAGTCCCCTGACTAGATTCTTGTGATGGTGCTTACCTTCTTTTCCTGAGAGGGAGCCCCACTGATAATCCTTCTTTCTGTCTTGCTCAACCACTTTAGCACCTTTAGACCCACCCCAGCTTGCTCAGGAGACTGTAATATGGAGCAGGGTCAGAACAGCCTGACATTTTCGTCTGGCTCAGACTCTCTGAAGCTGCTATGTCTAGCAGAAACAGGGAGCATACTTGCTTTCAGAAAAGCAAAACTGAGAATGATGACATTGGCTGTCTAGGTTAACAAATGGTTAACCTCTGGTGGACAGAAACAATGAACTTGCCAAACGTTGCATGGCTTTACCTCGTCTGGAATGTACATACATATTGAAATTTAACAGAGGTGCACATTTTGGACATTTATTTGGAAGCTGGTGGCCTGGATATTTGAAACTGTTCTAAGCTGGAACAAATTCCCTAGAGATAATTGATATATTGAATTGCCATGAAGCATGTTTTCTTGCTGTAGATAATCTCTTATGTGGGGATGGTGCAGTAAAACACATAAATAAACTGTTCTAGGTTTCACTGGCATAAAAACAAACAGCTCCACATAGGGAGGATGCCTATGTATTGTCCAGGCGGCTTGCACAGAATCCTAACTCAAACAAAGGTCATTATCCTAAACACAGGCTTCTTTCTGTATATATTCTCTGCTCTGTTAGTTGTTTTATACAAACAGTCAATCATTATTGTATTGTAGATAGTTACCCTTGTTGACCAAGTTTTCTGCCCTGTTATCTGTAACTCATACGTATTTCAAATGTACTGAGATTGTTCTGTTCTATGTAAACCGCGCTGATGATAAATAGCGCGGTATATAAGAGACTTTAAATAAATAAATAAATAAATAAAAAGATGCTCTCAGTTTTCCTCTCTGTCTATAATCTTTGTAGCCGGTACTTGGCAAGATTTCTTATTTTCTAAGTCTGACATACAAATGTCTAGAGACGATAATCCACTTTGGGGCCCATGTAGTAAAACCTGCTCTGTAAAAGGCTTCATGTACACTTTAAACTAGGACTTAAGTAAAACTTACTGCAGAGCAAAAACTCACCTTTGGTAGTTTGGGCATGGCATTAGCATCCATGCAAGCTGCCATCCAGGATTAGTACAGGGATTTCATCCCCCTAACTCCTTATAATGATCTGCTTGACAATCCTCTTCTGCTGCAGATCTTGAGGATTTGATCCCCCACTCCAGTTGTAGATCCTAGGACCTACCCTCCTGCACAAATGAAGAGACTCCTCAGCGTTATGTATCCCCAGCAAGAATGAGGAAATCCCTTTCCAGTCTACTCCCAAACAAGAACAAGGAATCCCCTCTGGATGCTGTCCAAGACACTTCTACTTCATGCCCATCCCTTTGGAATAACCATTCCCGAGATCTCTACTTTCTTCACCAGTGGAAGAGACTGCATAGCTTTTTGCCAGCCCTGCTGCCACACTCAGAATAATGACGCTTTGTGGAGGGGGTTTTCTAATTTCTTCTGGAGGAGGGCAAATAGGAACTTTAAATGGGAAAAGGGGACATAAGTTCTGCAGTGTAAAAGGGAGTGCCAAGCTGATCTTTATGGAGGGTTTGGGGATGAAATCCCCCTGCCAACTGTATCTTTCACATTCACGGGTCTTCAGCATCTCTGCCTGCTTATCCAACATTGCTGCCTGGATGTCTCACCACCGTTTGAAACTGAATATGGCCAAAGCTGAGCCCCTAAACCCACCTCCTCCCTTCCTCCCTTCCTCCCTTCTCTATTTCTGTGGATAACACTACACTTCTCCCTGTTTCCTCAGCTCACAACCTTGGGGTCATCTTCGATTCTACTCTCTCTTTCTCTGCACACATCCAACAGACAGCAAAAACCTGTCACTTCTTTCTCTACAACACTGGAAAAATGTGTTCCTTCCTTTCTACACATGCTACTGAGACACTTATCAACTCTTTAGGCACCTCCCGTCTAGATTACTGTGACTTCCTCCTTGCTGGTCTGCCTCTGAATCATCTCTCCCATTCAATCTGTTCAAAACTCAGCTGTGTGGCTAATCGTCCACCAGCCTCGATATGCTCATATAGCCCTTTTATTTATTTATTTAAAGTTTCTTATATACTGCACTATTCATCATCAGCGCGGTTCACATTGAACAAAAATAACTCAGTACAATTGAACAAGTATGAGTTTACAGATAACAGGGCAAAAACTTGGATAACAAAGGGTAACTATTTACAATACAAACTCAAATGACTATTTACATAAAGTCAATTAATAGAGAGAACAGAATATACAGATGTATATACCTCGGGATTTCTTAATTCTCGGGAGTATGCCTTATGAAATACTTATGATTATGCACATGAGTATTTCTTATGAAATAATGGATAGTATTACGGTGGCTGGAAGTACTCAGTGAATAGGTAGTGCTTGATAGCCTTTCTGAAATGCTTCATGTCTCGTATTGCTCTAATGTCTGGAGGGAGTTTATTCCAACATCTAGGAACATAAGATATAAATGCCCTGTTAATTGTTGATTGGGACCAATTTGTGGATTCGCTCGGTATGACTAGGGTGTTTTCAGAGAGTGGTCTCCTTGATCTTGTGCTAGGAGTTTGACTGATGAGGTCTGAAATCGTTGCAGGCGATATTTTGTTTAAGGCCTTGAATGTGATGAGGAGAGCTTTATAGTTAATCTACATCCTATTGGGAGCCAGTGTAAATCCCTTAGGATTGGCGTAATATGGTCACTCTTTGAAGCTCCGACTAGGATGCGGGCCGCAGCATTCATTACTAGTTGCAGGGGGTTAATGGCGTTCTTAGGTAGACCATGTAATACAATATTCGCATAGTCAAAGTGCGGAGTGACTATTGCTTGGAATATTGAACGGAAGTCGTTGTATTCTAACATGGGTCTTAGGTGGCGTAAGGTTTTTATCTTGAAGTAAATAGTTTTTACAGTCCTTTTTATGTGGTCAGTAAAATCCAGTCGATGATCGAGAATCACACCTAGGTAACGAATTGTATTCTTGATTGGGAGCTCCGCGTCCCTAACCTTGAGATATGCTGGGGGGGAGAAGAGTTTGTTTCTTGTGACCACTAAAACTTCGGTCTTTTTGAAGTTGATTCTCATGTTTTGATCCAAAAGCCAGTCTGCTATTGCATTGAAACAGTTGGTTAATTTAGTGTAATTTGGACTCGTGATATCAATCGGGGTGAAAATAAGCACGTCATCAGCATAAATGAGGCAAGAAACATTAAAGGATTTGGTGATTTGGCAAATTGGCTGCATATAAATATTGAAGAGTAACGCAGAGAGGGAGGAGCCTTGTGGAGCACCTTGCGTTTGGAGGAATGGTTCTGATGTTTTGGAGTCGATGCGAACTTGTTGCCACCGATCTTCCGGGTATGATTTACACCAGTTCCATGCTAGGCCATGTATACCCTTTTCGTGGAGTCTCGATAGTAGTATCTTATGGTCAACTGAATCAAACGCAGCGGATATATCGAGGAAGATCATTGCAACTCCTGACTTTATATTGTTGATCCCGCAGATGAGCATATTGATTAAGGAGGTCATCAGAGTCTCAACTCCATGCATTTCCCTGAATCCATGTTGGCACGGATCTAGAGGGGAGGAAGTGTCGATATATTGCTGTATTTGGCGTTGAGTCTCTTTCTCCAGTATTTTGGCAAGAAGCGGGATACTGGAGATTGGACGGTATGATTCTTCCTTCTTCGGGTCCATCTGATTTTTCTTTAATAGAGGACGTATTGAAGTCTGCTTAAGTGCAGCTGGGAAAGTTCCCAAAGAGTAGGATAGGTTTGCAATTTTGGCTATGTATGGACTGAGCTCCGAGCGCATTGATTTGATCCAGTGTGCTGGGCATGGGTCGTTGGCTGCGGTAGTGGTATTCAAAGTAGCAATTAGTTCTTAAACAGTTTTGGACGATGGAGGTGAGATAATGAGGAGTGGTGCTCGAGACTGCGCGGATTTGGGGGATGCTTGTGATGAATCCGAAATTGTTCTGGTTAGTTTGAATTGGATGTAATTAGCATACTGTTGAGGGTGGATATGTTCTTGCTGCAGCGGTGAAGGCTCCTTGGATAGTGATTTAACTAAATTGAATAGCTCGCGTGGTTTATTTAGTGAATGACTGAGTAATTTAGCATGATGTTCCTTCCTTTTGGACCACATTAGTTCACGATGACTTTTAAGGTGAGCCATGTATTCATCATGAATGATGATTTCGTGAGAGCATCTCCACTTTCTTTCTAGTCTTCTAAGTTGGAGCAGCGATGTTCGAAGATCAGGAGAGAACCAAGGGGCATTTTGCTTTTTGTTGGAGTCATTGTTAGGAGCAATCATATTGTGCATTGTGGGTAGTTGGGCATATTGTTGGAGTGTATCGTTCCAGTTATCAACCATTTCATTGACATTGGTAGTTGAAATTGACAATTTAGGTAGCACTTGTGCGTTGAAAACTTCGATGTCAAGTGATTTAAAACGTTTATGATGTGGTGGAGGCATGTCTTTTGGTAAATTTAGCAGATTTGGATTTGAAGGTATCTGGAAGGTTATCAGGCTATGATCTGACCAAGGGACCGGGGTGATAGTGAGGTCTAGCTGAGAACTATGGCCTGTGACTGCAGGAGGAACAAAGATGAGATCAAGGATGTTGCCACGTTGGTGTGTCTTGAAGTCGACAATTTGCTTGTAGTCGAGATTCGTCATGGCGTCTAGTAATGCGTTGGCAGCGGCAGATTGTAGTGAGGCGAGATTAAAATCGCCTAGCAGCCAATTTGGCTTGTTGGGGTTATCAGGATTACATGCAAGGCTAATTACATCCGAGAGGTCCTCAGAGCGTGCATTTGGAGCAGCGTAGATAAGATTGATTGAGTTATTCTTATTGGATATGGTTAAAGTGTCCAGGTAATGAGTGCTCTTAGCTAGACTTACTCGGTATTGTAAGGAGAATTTAGCGAGGATGAATACTCCACCACCTCTTCTGTTCTCTCTGTTACATGCATAAATGGAGAAATTCGGGGGAGTCATTTGATTTACTATCACTGAGTCTGATTCTGATAGACAAGTCTCAGTGACCATTAGTATATCTAGGTTACAAGTTGCTTCACTGCTCCCTATTCGTTTCTGTATCCAGTTCAAACTCCTCCTACTGATCTCGGAGAAGTTTGAACTAGCAAGGGGGAAGAGAGAGAAAGGGAAGGGGGAAAAGGAAAAGGAATCCATGGCAGCCACTCATGCTCCTCCTATGATGAGAGCTCTGGGGGCAGCCCTAGTGAGCCAGCAAATGTTCCCCAGGTGAGAAGAATAGCTCATCTCCTAAGCAGGGGCGGCCCAAGGGGGGTGCAGGGCCATGTGCGGAGACTTGGGGCGGGGCCTCATTTGCATAAGGGACCTCATTTGCATACATATTGCCTCTTAATGAGTGTATGGATAAAGAAAGACTAAAAGATTTCTACATTACTATAATCCAGTGCCAACCGCCAGGCACATTAGGAACTACTACAAACACTGCCCATTTAGAACCCATAGCAAACCCACCGTATCCTAACAGCACTACCAAGACTCACAAAGCAACATATCCTACCTATCAAAAGGCAACACTGCAAATATTAAACCAATACATTTCAGAGAATAACAATACATGACCTACTGGGGAAAGACAACAAGTGGCAATGTCAAATAGGAATTACATAAACAGAATACCTCAGCTCATTTACACATGCAGAACATAGACCATCACCAAACAAGGAATCACAATTTAGAAACAGGAAGACAATAATTAAACTGGGAACCCCAAAAGTCAAACTTGGAATGTACAGCACCACTGTAGAAATATAACTATAAATTAATTTCCTCTTGTACTAAACAAAGCGCAGATGTTAATGATGCACATTTCCCAGAGCTGGCATATTCCAGTTAATAAATTCGAAATAAAGAGATATCTTTGTACCTTTTGTGCATTTTTTTTTCAGTTCCAATTGCTCCAGCCACTTTCTTCTGGTTTTTTCATGTCTTCTGCTAACTCTCCATCGTCTGCTGTCCATTTCTCCTTTCTTCTCTCTTCTGGTTTTTTCCATTCTCTCTCTACATCTGCTTTAACATACTAATTTTTCTCCTTTTGCTCTTTCCTCATTCCTATTTCATCCATTCACATTTTACCCCTCCATCTTCAATCCCCACTTACTCTCCCAATACCCGGCCAATTGTAGATTTTTCTTCCCTCCCACACAAAATATTTTCCCCCTCTCCATTTCATTCTCCCAGTCCCATCCCATTCTAATCCTCCCCCAACATCAGCTCCCTTCTAGTTCCAGCCCCACCCAGCATCTACTCCTTTCTAGTCCCCGCATCAGCCCATTTCCAGTCCTATCCTAGTCCCACCATCAGCCCATTTCCAGTCCTAGCTCCCCCATCCATTTCCAGTCCTATCCGAGTCCCTCCATCAGCTCATTTCCAATCCCAGCCCCCATCAGCCCATTTCTAGTCCTTTCCTAGCCCCACCATCAGCCCATGTCAAATCCTAGCTCCCCTCCACTCAGCCCATTTCCAATCCAAGCCCCCCATGAGCCTACTTCCAGTTCTAGTCCCTCCATGAGTCCATTTCAATCCAAGCCCCCACCACAGCCCATTTCCAATCCTAGCACCCCCAACAGCCCATTTCCAGTCCTATCCTAGCCCTTCCATCAGCCCATTTCCAGTCCCAGCTCCCTCCCCTCAAAGCTCATTTCCATTCCAAGCCCCCCTCCCCATCAGCTATTTGCAGTTCAAGCTCCCCCTTCTCCTCAGCCCATTTCCATTCCAAGCCCCCGTCCCCATCAGCTATTTGCAGTTCAAGCCTCCCCTTCCACTCAGCCCTTTTCCAGTCCTAGCAACCCCCCCAGCCCATTACCAGTCCAAGCCCCCCATTGCCCATTACCAGTCCTAAGCCCCCATCAGTTCACTTCCAATCCTAACCCCCCATCACCCCATTTTTAGTTTAAGCCCCCCATAGCCCGTTACCAGTCCCAACCACTCATCAGCCCACTTCCAGTCCTAACCCCATCAGCCCATTTCCAGTCTTAGCCCCCTCCTAGCCCATTACCAGTCCTAACTCCCCCATCACTCCATTTCCAGACTAAGCCCCCCATAGCCCATTACCAGTCCTAACCCTCCCATCAGCCCACAGCCCATTACCAGTCCTAACCCCATCAACCCACCTCAAGTCCTAACCCCCTCCCCCATCAGCCCACCTCAAGTCTATCCCCCTCCCCCCATCATCCCTTTTCCAGTCCTAGCCCCCCCAACAGCCCAGGGAAAATTGAAAAAAAAAAAGCTGGCTGCTGCTGCTGCCGCTGCAACAGAATTGAGTGTCCCGCGGGGCCCCCCTGCCTGACAGAGCCCTCCCTCCCTGCCTCAGTCCCTCCCCAAGTCAGCTTTCAGAGCCACTAAGGGAGAGTTTCTCCCTCGCAGCTCTGTTAAGCCCACCGGGGGGGGGGGGAGGGGAGGGACTGAGGCAGGGAGGGTCCCTTTGAAAATCCCGGATATGGCATTTACACGGGTAACTAGGGGAATTACCCATGTAAATGCCTTTGAAAATTGGGACCTAAATTCCTGCTGTTCCTGGAGATCACCTCTTACAGGTGAGTAACTATGCTATCTCCAAGAGCAAGCAGGAGTGTAGTCTTCACATATGGGACTCCCTAATTCTCAGATGCCAGATGAAGTGACCTCAGAGCCAGTGGAGGTTGCCCTCGGAGTAGGCCTCAAGAGGTCATGGATCCCTCATGGATGTCTGGTATCGTCAAATCCGGGACGGAGGGTAGGAGTTGCCCCTAAGCCTGAAAGAGGTGCTGGAGAACAGCTTGACCAGACATGGCATCCCAGCGGGAGTCCTTGTCCAGACAATAATGGGCAGCAAAAGTATGGACAGAAGACCGCTTTGCAAATTTCATCAATGGCTACAGAGCATAGATTTGCCATTGAGATAGCCATGGCACGAACATTATGAGCAGTGACATGCCCTTCCAGGGAGAGTCCTGCTTTGTGATAAGCAAATGAAATGCAGTCCGCTATCCCTCTGCACAGCGTACGTTTCAATACCGGGAGACCTAGGTGATTAGGGTCAAAGAAAATGAACAAATGTGAGGCTTAATGGTGATCCCGAGTTCTGTGGAGATAAAAAGTCAAAGCCCGCTTGCAGTCAAGTGTTTGCAGGGTTGCTTCTGCTCTAGACGCATGCGGTCTAGGAAAGAATACAGGAAGGTAAACTGATTCAAATGAAAAAGAGACACCACCTTTGGCTTGAAATGCGGGTGAGTCCTAAGGATGATCCTAGCTGAAGTGAGGGCAGTAAGGAAGATAACTTTCCATGAAAGGAAATTTAGTGGGGTCGCAGCCAATGGTTAAGAAGCTGCACTAGAATGACATTGAGATCGCAAGCTACCAGAGGTGGCTTAATGGGTGGCTTGGTCAGCGTGCTACTAGCGGTTGTGAGGAGATGTGCTATCCATCCAAGAGATGATGAAAGGCCGCAATGGCACTGAAGTGAACTCTCACCAAGTTGGTCTGAGACCTCTTAAGAACATAAGAACATAAGATGTGCCATACTGGGTTAGACCAAGGTCCATCAAGCCCAGTATCCTGTTTCCAACAGTGGCCAATCTAGGTCATACGTACCTAGCAGTTTCCCCAAAAGACACAGGTTCCAGGAGAGCATCACCCTGGTGTGGCAGGAAGTGATCTTGTAACTAGGATCTGTCCTCCAGGTGATGTAAAACCCTCTTTTAAACTAGATATTAGGGGAAAGCCGACAGTCGCCCAAGAGCGGATGGTTTGGAAGAATGTATCCTTGAAGGATACTACCAAAAGCAGAGAGGTTCCACAAAAGAGTAAAGTAGCCCAAATGCCCTCAAGTATGGAGCAGACAGAGCTTAAAGTTTCCAGGTTTCGTCGTTTGGCTCTTTTTTCCATTTCCTGAAAGATGCCTTTTTTGCAACAACAGCCTCTCTGACCTCACCTTTAAACCATGCTGGCAGTTTTTTGGACTTCCTTCCACTTTTCTTAAAGCGTGGAATACAGCTGGTCTGGGCTTCCAAGATAGTATTTTTCAACAACAGCCAAGCCTTATGTACGTCTTTAACCTTTGCAACGGCTCCTTTTAGTTTTTTCTTAACTGTTTTCCTCATTTTATCATAGTCTCCCTTTCGAAAGTTAAAAGGTAATACTGTGGATTTCCTTACTATCCCTCCTCCACTAATTAAATCAAAGGCGATCATGCTATGATCACTATTGCCAAGTGGCCCCAACAACCTTATCTCTTGCAATAGATCTGGTGTTCCACTAAGGACTAGGTCTAATATGGCTTCCCCTCTGGTCGGTTCATGAACCAGCTGCTCCAAGAAGCAGTCATTTATTTCATCTAGGAACTTTATCTCCCTAGCATGTCCTGATGTGACACTGACCCAGTCGATACCGGGGTAGCTGAAATCACCCATTATTATTACTGCGCTGTAACTTTTGTTAGCTTCCTTGATTTCTTTGAGCATTTCATCATCCATTTGGTCATTCTGGCCAGGCGCTCGATAGTACACCCCCACTGCCATTGCATTGAATTTCAATCCATATAGATTCTACAGCAGATTTTGTTTCCTGCAAAACTTTAATCCTTTCTGACTCAATGCCCTTTCTAACATAGAGCGCAACCCCTCCACCAATTTGATCAGCTCTATCATTTCGATATAGTTTGTACCCAGGTATCACAGTGTCCCACTGGTTGTCCTCCTTCCACCATGTCTCTGATATTCCAATCATATCTAACCTTTCATTTAGTGCTATATATTCTAACTCTCCCATCTTATTTTTTCGACTTCTAGCATTTGCATACAAGCATTTTAGAGAATGTATTTTATTCATATTAATTTGGCTATTGTTAGACATGGGTAATTTGGGATCTTTAAGCTCTGTCTGCTCCATACTTGAGGGCATTTTGGGCTACTTTACTCTTTTGTGGAACCTCTCTGCTTTTGGTAGTATCCTTCAAAGATACATTCTTCCGAACCATCCGCTCTTGGGCGACTGTTGGCTTTCCCCTAATATCTAGTTTAAAAGCTGCTCTATCTCCTTTTTAAAGGTTAATGCCAGCAGCCTGGTTCCATCCCAGTTAAGGTGAAGCCCATCCCTTCGGAAGAGCCCCTCCTTTCCCCAAAATGTTCCCCAGTTCCTAACAAATCCAAAACCCTCATCTCTGCACCATTGTCTCATCCACGCATTGAGACTCCGGAGCTCTGCCTGCCTTTTGGGTCCTGCGCGTGGAGCAGGAAGCATTTCGGAGAATGCTACCCTGGAAGTTCTGGATTTCAACTTCCTACCTAAAAGCCTAAATTTAGCCTCCAGAACCTCCCTACCACATTTTCCTATGTCATTGGTACCGACATGTACCAAGACAGCAGACTCCTCCCCAGCACTATCTAAGACCTTATCTAGGTGGTGCGTGAGGTCCGCTACCTTCGCACCAGGCAGGCATGTTACCAGACAATCCTCACGTCCACCAGCCACCCAGCTATCTACATGCCTAATGATCGAATCACCACCTATAACGGCTGTCCTAACCCTTCCCTCATGGGCTCATGGCCCTGGAGAAACGTCCTCAGTGCGAGAGGGTTTTACATCACCTGGAGGACAGGTCCTAGTTACAGGATCACTTCCTGCCACACCAGGGTGATGTTCTCCTGTCACGTGACCTCTCTCCTCCATGGCAACAGGGATGCTGCCTAACTGGAGGTGGGACTTCAGGACTATATCCCTGTAGGTCTCGTCTATGTACCTCTCTGTCTGTCTTATGCTTTCCAAGTCTGCTACTTTAGCCTCTAGAGAACGGACTCGTTCCCTGAGAGCAAAGAGCTCCTTGCACCTAGTGCACACGTAAGACCTCTCACCAATTGGGAGAAAATCATACATGTGACACTCAATGCAAAAGACTGGAAAACCCCCATCCCGCTGCTGGACTGCTGTCTGCATCTTAGTTTTAAGTTTGTGTTTAGATCTAAGTTCTTTACTTACTAAGGCTTGCTATGGATATTTATACTAATAAAACTGTACCTAATACGTGTAATATACCTTGTTCACCTGAAGCTTAACTAATCTCAGGTCCTTAGTGTATGACTGATTTGGGTAATGAGCTTCACCTGAGAGCACCTCCTGTCTTTTAAGATGTGTAAGTACCTATAAAGCTACGATTATCCCAAGGGTGGGTGGGTGTGTTGAGGGAGGGAGGGAAATAACTTCTGCAAACATCACCTATTTGTCCTTTATCCCTTGTGCGTTTGCCCTGTTTCTGGTCTTCATATATTCTAAACACTCAAATATGAGCTGCACATTCATAATGCACTAGCAAGGTGGGTGCAACTATCACCTGGTCTGAGGCAGGCAGTAGTTGCACCCACACTAGTGGCATCTTTGTACTGCTTGTGTGAGACTAGCACAGGTGCCCCTGTTGGATGCCGCATTGACACCTACTCTCTACCCATTCTTCACCTTAACCCTGCCTGTTTGCATGCTGCTTGAGTAGCATGGCATTTTAACACAGTTGCCTTTTCACAATGTGCTCCCAGATACCATGCCCTGCGCTAAACCCCACTTTCCTAGCTGCCGCACTTTTGTAAACATGTCCCATTGTGTGTATAAACATTCCCTTTTAAACTCAGTGCTTCCCCCCAACTAATTTCCTTCTTTATTTTACTGGACTTGGATGTTAAAGCAGGAAGCCAGGTAAGTATGGTGGTTAAGCTTTTAGGTTCCTTAATAATAATAAGTATTGCTTTCTTTCAGTGGTTTAAAATTATGCAGGTGTGCCAAAAAAACTCTGTTCCAGATATATTTTTCTTCCAGGAGCTGTCATGTGTAGGGGCTCTTCCTAGTCAGTCCAGATCAGTCGTCTACCAAGGTACCAGTGCAGACTTCAGCTCCTTCAATCTAATGCAGGTCTCCTTCTTACTCTCTAACTTTACAAAAAGAGATACCAACTCCACAAGAGTTTGAGACAAGGGCTATACGGAGCCATAAATGCACCCTGTGCAACTTACACATCTGGCGTGCCCCTCCCCCCAATCAGAGGTTTGCTATTTGCCCCATGCCCAGCATCTCCCCATGTTGTCTTACCCATTTCCATGTCCATCTAGCTCCCAATGCTGCCTGCCCTTGCCCCCTTGACACTTTTCATGTTTCGTTGGCAGCAGTGGAACGGATATAAAACTGAAGAAAGAAAAAAAAAAGGTGGGTCTTTCCGATTTCCTGCTAGCATGTAGACCTGATTCCTCCCTCCTCTGATGTATGCCCACATCAGAGGAGGGAGAAACCAGACCAGCCATTCAAGCTCAGAGTTGTAAAGACCCATGTCCTCCGCCAAGGAAACATGAAAAACAGCGGTGGAGCAAGAGCAGCAGCGTGGGGGGAAGGGGAGCCAAGGCCTGCAAATGCACCCCTATTTCCTGGTACCCTGTGCGGAAGCACCACTCTCACAGGGCTAGGTACAGCTCTGTTGGACACAATCTTCTGGAATGAATTTTCAGGCATGGAGCTACAGTGTAAAGTTACTCTTTAATTCTAACTAGTCTAAAATAAAAGATAATTAATAATACTCAAATAGATACAGGCTAACATTTATACATTATTATTACATACTCTATTTTCAAAATAAATATCACTAATACACTATTAACCATACCACACTCTCATTCACATGATGATTATAGATTTAAACTAACAATGTATATATGTTCTAATATGTTATACCTTTAATGTTACAACATTCCTTGTAAATTATAATTATCTGTTCTATGTAAACTGACTTGGTATATTACATACCAATTAACCTACTGTTCCATGTAAACCGCACTTGATACTAGGGAAAGAGCGGTATATAAATAACTGTTAAATAAATAAATAAATAAATCTCTATCTACTGAGCCACTCACTACACACTCAAGCTTTCTCAATCATACCTAATGTTCTGGCCAGCTTCTACTGTTCAAACTGTCTGTTAAACAGAAATCCAATATATTTGCATCAAAACCACTCAAATGAATTCTGAATTAAAAGCAAGTAACTGAGCACAGACGCAACTTGCAGCAGTAAAATAGAAGAACATAAGATATGCCATACTGGGTCAGAGCAAGGTCCATTAAGTCCAGTATCCTGTTTCCAGGTCTCAAATACCTAGCAGTTTCCCAAAAAGACACAGGTTTCACAATGCTTGTACTGGGGCAAACAATGGATTTCCTGGGTCCCCTTTAATAATGGCTTATGGACCTTTCAAGCAGGTACGCAAAGACTGGCGACAATTCAGTTAAATATAATTCCTTTATTAGGCCCCGACGCGTTTCGGCTACACAGCCTTCTTCAGGGGGTCTTTAAAAAGGGAAACACACTTCAAAAAACAATAAAATATGATAAGACATTGATAACACAGGTACACTAAAAAAATTTTTTTTAAACTGCCTCTAATGTTTCGATTGATTTTTATGTTTTTTGGTGCGCTGAATCCAAATCTGGTAACCAATTTGCTCCATCACGTACAGATTTTTTGCTACATTGGGTTAGCAGTTTGAGGTGAACGTTTCAGATTGAGTGCGATCGAGATAAAAGTTTCTTGGATGAATTCTTTATACTAATTGTTTAGTAGTTATTCAAATAAGAATAAAGAAAATTGTAACAAGGCAGCACATAAGAATAGAGTAATGTCAACAAAACACACTGTGATGGTAGCAAAATTGTCTGCACTTAAAACAGCCACATACATGTGCACAAACATTAAGCATATAAGAGCGAGGTTAGACACAAAGCAAAGCAAAGAAATGTGCAAAAAATGTTGTACAGGTATGTATGTAAGAATAGAAAACGCAAACCGCACCATTGCAATACATGAAGACAAACACCCGATGGTGTGAAAATAAAATTCTAATAAATGAGATCCGACACTGTGGTAATAACTAGCAAATTTTTATTTCAAAGTTTAGTAAAAACACGATATTTGTCAACACAGTTTAGATTTTAAAGTCATTCTTGGGTCAATCAATCTCCTGGTGGGCCCGTTTCTTCTTCCCCCGAATGCTTCTCTTGGTGCGCTGCTTGGCGTATTTTTCATCTGGGGTTTCCCGCAGCAGCAACCAGCAGAAATCAGCCATCATAGTGGTGTTCCATCTTCCTTGGTACCTTCTCTCTGCATCCTTGATGTCCTGGTGAAACCTTTCACCTTGTTCTTCACTGTACGCCCCCAAGTTTTCGGGAAAGTAGTTCACATGGGAGTGCAAGAAATGGACTTTCAGGCTCATGTTACAGCCTTGTTCTTTGAAGGCATTGAGCATCCTGGCAACAATATCCTTATAGTTCTCATCCCGCCTGTTCCCCAAGAATTTGAGAACAACATCCTTGAAGGAATCCCAGGCTTCTTTTTCCTTCTCAGACATCGTTTCAGCGAATGCTCCATCTGAAATGAGTTTCCTTATATCAGGGCCAACAAACACTCCTTCCTTTAGCTTTGCTTCAGAAAGTCGGGGGAACTTTGAGCAAAGGTACCGAAAGCACTCACCATCTTTTGGAAGGGACTTGATGAATTGCTTAATGAGACCCAACTTAATGTGGAGAGGTGGTAATAGAATTTTATCACGAGGTACCAAGCTCTCATGAAGAACATTTTTCTCACCGGGTCTCAAATACTCCCGAATTGGCCAGTCTTTTTTCCCCCAGTGTAGGTCGCGGGCCCGGCTATCCCACAAGCAAAGGAAGCAGGGATATTTGGTGAAACCGGATTGCTGCCCTAATAGCATGGATAGAATTTCAAAGTCTCCACAAATCATCCACTTATGCTCATCATAACGAATCTTCTGAAGAATCAGGGCCAAATTCTCGTATTTTTCTTGGAGAATAACAGAGTGAGCAATAGGAACTGAAGCGAATGTGTTGCCATTATGAAGAAGAACACCTTTTATGCTGTCTTTTGATGAATCAATGAACAGCCGCCATTCAGCAGGATCATACTTGAGTTTAAACTTTTCCATCACTCCGTATATATCGTTGCAAAATACCAAATCTTCCTCTTTGCTGAAATACTTCAAAAATTGTGTCTCGCGGTTGCGGTACCAATAAAAAGTTGTTCCTGGTGACAATAGATTTTTCTGTTTAAGCCGAGAACCTAGCAGTTGGGCAGCATCTTTTGGGAGTCCTAAATCCCGGACTAAATCATTCAATTCAGCTTGACATCATAAAACCGTATTCTTAGAGGGGAAGGAGAAGGGGGGAAGGGGGGGAAGGGGAGGGAGGAGGAAGGGGAGGGGGGGAGGAAGAGGGGGGAGGAGGGGGAGGAGGGGGAGGAGGGGAAAGGGGGGAGGAGAGGGAGGGAAGGGGGAGGGGAGGAGAGGGAGGGGAGGGGGAGGAGGGGGAGGGAGGAGAAGGGGAGGGGGAGTAGAAGAAGGGGGTAGGAAGCAAGAGAGGGGTGAGGGGGAAAGGGAGAAGGGAGAAGGAGGAGGGAGGAAGGGGAGGGGGATGGGGAGGAGGAAGAGGAAAAAGAGGGAGGGGCTGTCACCAATAAAATATAAGAAACCGCATACAAAAGGAGGTATAATAATAATTTAAATGTTTTTCTAGCAAGAGATATATATTGTTAAAGGACACATCGCTTGTTGCAACACTCCTCCCTCCCCCTCCTCCCCTCCCCTCCCTCTCCTCCCCCTTCCCTCCGTCCCCTCCCCCCTTTCCCCTCCCTCTCCTCCCCCTTCCCTCCGTCCCCTCCCCCCTTTCCCCTCCTTCCCCTCCTCCTCCCTTCTCCCCCCTCTTCCTCCCCCCTCCCCCTTCCTCCTCCCTCCCCTTCCCCCCTTCCCCCTCCTCCTTCCCCTCTAAGAATACGGTTTTATGACGTCACTTACTTTAGAACAGCGTTTTTTGCACAGTATTCTATACAATAGGACAACAATATAATCAATATAGGCTGTATATAGAATATCCTTTTATGAAAGTTTTTCTGTTCTTTTTGAGGTTTTACTTCACAGTGGTAGAATAGATGTGTTTTTAAGGAATCAATATACGGAGTTTCACATTTTTATTCTTATGCCTTACAGTTGGTTTTAATGCTCACATGTTCTATTTATTGTTTTAATATCTAAATTATTTATGTATTTACTTCATTTTTAGCGCTTGTTTTATTGTACTATGCGACAGAATCAAGGTATTGCTTGTCCTCCTCATCGTCTCTCTTCCTTTTTATATGTTTTTATTATATGGTATTATATTTATGCTTTTAATCATAATGTTTTTGATGGCTTATTTATGTATTCATATTTGCTTTTCTGAGGTCTACATCTTCTAGACTTTTCATAATTTATTTTTAATTTTTTAACCATATTTGATGTGTTGTTTTTATCTTTATATTACTTATTGTTCTATTTACATTTCATATGTTCTTTGATTATCAATGTCTTATCATATTTTATTGTTTTTTTGAAGTGTTTCCCTTTTTAAAGACCCCCTGAAGAAGGCTGTGTAGCCGAAATGCGTCGGGGCCTAATAAAGGAATTATATTTAACTGAATTGTCGCCAGTCTTTGCGTACCTGCTTGGTTGGTTTTCCTACATAGTGTGCAGGTACTGGTTGCTCTCTTTGGTACCAGTTATGGACCTTTCATCCAGGAACTTGTTCAAACCTTTTTTAAACCCAGCTACATAAGAACATAAGACATGTCATACTGGGTCAGACCAAGGTCCATCAAGCCCAGTATCCCGTTTCCAATAGTGGCCAATCTAGGTCACACGTACCTAGCAGTTTCCCCAAAAGACACAGGTTCCAGAATGCTTGTATTGGGTCAAGCATTGATATCCTGGGTCCTTTCTTAATAATGGTTTATGGACCTTTCCTCCATGAACTTGTCCAAACCTTTTTTAAACCCAGCTACACTAGCAGCCTTTACTACATCCTCCGGTAACAAATTCCACAGTTTGATTATACGTTGAGTGAAAAAATAATTTTCTCTTATTCGTCTTAAATAGTTTACCCTGTAGCTTCATTGCATGTCCCCTAGTCTTTCTAAATTCTGATGATGTAAAGAATCAATCTACGTTTACCCGTTCCAGTCCGTTCATTAATTTATAGACTTCTATCATATCTCCCCTCAGCCGTCTCTTTTCCAGGTTAAAGAGCCCTAACCTTTTTAGCCTTTCTTCATAGGGGTATCCTTCCATCCCCTTTACCATTTTGGTGGCTCATCTCTGAACCTTTTCTAATAATGCTATATCCTTTTTAAGATACAGTGACCAGGACTGCACACAATATTCAAGGTGCGGTCTCACCATGGAACGATATAGAGGCATTATAATATCTTTTGTTTTATTTTCCATTCCTTTCCTTATGATATCTAGCATTCTATTTGCTCTCTTGGCTGCCGTTGCATACTGGGCCAAGGGTTTTAACATGTTATCCACAATGACGCCTAAATCTTTTTCCTGGGTGGTGGTTCCTAATGTGGAACCTTCCATCTTGTAACCATAGTTTGGGTTGTTCTTCCCCAGGTGCATAACTTTGCACTTGTCCACATTAAATTTCATCTGCCATTTTGATGCCCAGTCTTCCAATTTATCATGATCCTCTTGCAATTTTCCACAGTCCTCTTGGGTTTTAACAACTTTAAATAGTTTTGTGTCATCTGCAAATTTGATAACCTCCCTCGTTATTCCACTTTCCAGGTCATTTATGAATATGTCAAAAAGCAGCGGACCCAGCACAGATCCCTGGGGTGCACCACTATTCACTTTTCTCCATTGGGAAAATTGGCCATTTAGCCCTACCCTCTACTTTCTATCTTTTAACCAGTGACTAACAGCTTTTACTACATCCTCCGGTATCGGGTTCCAGAGTTTGATTACAGATACATCATTCCAAAGCAGACGCTCTTGGGCAATTGTCAACTTTCTCTTATTATCTAGTTTAAAAACTCTCTTTTTTAAAGGTTGATGTTAGCAGCCTGGTTCCATCCCAGTTAAAGTGGGGCCCATCCCTTCAGAAAAGCCCATCCTTTCTACAGAATGTTGCCCAATTCCTAACAAATCCAAAACCCTCTTTCGTGCACCATTGTCTCAACCACGCACTGAGACTCTGGAGCTCTGCTTGCCTTTGGGGTCCTGCGTGTGGAACGGAAAGCATTTCTGAGAATGTTACCCTGGAAGTTCTGGATTTCAACTTCCTACCTAAAAATCTACATTTGGCTTCCAGAACTTTCCTATCACACTTTCCTATATCACTGGTACCAACATGTACCAAGATAGCAGACTTCTCCCCAGTGCTATCTAAAATCTTGTCTAGATAGCACGCGAGGTCCACTACCTTCGTGTCAGGAAGACATGTTACTAGGTGATCCTCACGTACACCAGCCACCCAGCTATCTACATGCCTAATGATCAAATCACCAACAGCTGTCCTAACCCTTCCCTCATGGGCACATGGCCCTGGAGAAACCTACAAGATGCAAGAAGGTTTTACATCAGCTGGAGGACAGGTCCTAGCTACAGGATCATTTCCTGTCACACCAGGATGATGCTTTCCTGTCACATGGCCTCTCTCCTCCATGGCAGCAGGGAGGCTGTCAGACAGGATGTCCCTGTAGGTCTCATCTATGTACCTCTCTGTCTTCCTTATGTCCTCCAAGTCTGCTACTCTAGCCTCCAGAGATCACACTCGTTCCCTTAGAGCAAAGAGCTCCTTGCACCTAGCACGTAAGACCCCTCACCAACTGGGAGAAAATCAAACATGTGACACTCAGTGCAAAAGATTGAAAAGCCCGCATCTTGCTGCTGGCTGCATCTTAGTTTTAAAGTTTTGTTTAGGTATTTAAGTTGTTTACTTACTTAGGTTTCCGGGGGATACATATACTAATACAACTATACCTAATATGTTTAATGGATTTTGTTCACCTCAAGATGAATTAATATGACGTCCTTAATTAATGTAATCCTTATGAGGATAACCAGCTACACCTGAAAGTGAATATGGGCACCTCCTTCCCTTTAATAGCTTTGTAGACTCTTAAACCTAAAATTATCTATTGGGTGGGTGGGAGGGAAAGAAGACTTAATAAAAGCTGACTTCCTACACTGTGTCCTGATCTGTGCTTCTAAGGTAAAGTCTTACCATTTTCCTGTGTGATTCACACAGCCCTTGGTTTGATAGAGGGGGCCTTTCAAATTGCCCCTTTGATTTGTCACTTGCCTTTATCACCTATTTAAGACAGCTTCACAGATCTTTTGTCTCTTAACTAGAAGGCCTCTTTGTAAAGGTCTCTAGAAAGTATTTTATTTCTTTCTACTCAAACTGTTTGTTCTACTTGTATGCTAAGTTATACTCTGATATGATTTAAATAAATAAGTTCTCTAGAAATAAATTTATTTCATAAACTATTCAACATAAGGTGCTGATGAATTGTTTAAGCAGTGGGGTGTGGCAAGAGTGGCAGAATCCTGGTTTTATAATTTTTTGTCAGCTTGATCCTATATGGTCTCATACTGGGGTTCTTTGTTCTGTTGCCATTAAATAAAAAAGTCCCACAGGGCCCCACCAAATCTCTGATTTATTTTGATAGTTTCATTCAACCAATTGCAGATAGTGTTAGGTCTTTTGGATTTATGTCCTGTTTTTATGCTGATGACATACAGATCTTCCTTTCCTTTAAGGAGGACATCAGTGAGGGGAGGGGTGGTCTGATGGTCTCTGACTATATAGCTACAGAGCAGCAGCTTACAAATGACACAACCACTTGACCATTTGAATTGTAATTTGTGTAGATTATAGATGTTAAGATGCCTGTGAAATTTGGAGTTTGCAGTCTTGGCATTATTTTAGATATAACCCTTATACTGGGGAGGTGGGGGGGAGGGGGGAGGAGGGAGGTGGGAGGAGGGAGGGGAGAGGAGGCAATCTACATGGAGCTACAATTGCAAAGCTAAAAGGCTATCAGGGTCATTCTGAGGCACGAATAGCGGGATGGCCCCTCTGCCAACCCTGACTAACTTCCTCGCACATTGCATGGGGAGTTTAATTGGGGGTGCGAAAGGGCGTTGCGGTGGGGGGGGGAGTTAGGGTGGGCAATGGGCAGTCAGCGGCCCTGGACGTACAGGGTCGATTTCAATGTCGCCCTGTACAGCTGGGGCCGGCAGCCTGAATGGGGAACTTATTCCACCTGTGAGGGTCAGGTGGATTGGGCATGCCCGGGGCTCAGAAAAGGCAGGAGGGCAGAGGAAATTCCCTGTAGACTGAGGTTTGGGCTGCGGGGAATGAACATTACGGTCCAGTGGCTTAGGATCGCAGCTCTTAAATGGAGCTGCGGTACCATGGCGCCGCGGTTCCATTCAAGAGCCCTGACTGAGTTAGCCTGGGAAGGCCTGTACGTGTAGGCCAACCAGAATCAGGATCCTGGCCTGCCCATACAGGTCTGGACGCAATTCTGATCCTATGGGAATCGAAGTGCCCCACGGAATCAGAATCCTAGCTCACTCTGTGCATCTGTTTCCAACCGGGTGCACAGAGGGCCGGCAAGTCCAACTCTGAAGGGCCCTATGGTACCACTTTGATAGGCTGGATGAGGGACATGGTGGAAGGGGTATGGATGTTGGGTTCTATGCATCTAATGCTCTCCATTTTGTACTCAACACACACACATCCTTCACGCTCAGATCTTCTAATAATGCAGTTTGTGAAAACTTTCATGTACAGGTTTGAATATATCATTATAAATGCTTTTTTAAGTAAGTTGCTCCATTTCATCTGAATGATTTTAAAAAACCAAGCAAAGAACTTAAAAACGTTCATGAGACTCTCACAGGGCAAGAAAAGGTGTCATGTTTTCTTTAAATTTACAGTCAGTAATAATATGGGCTGCAGAGTTCTGTAGTAGTTTCTTCAGGAGGCTGCATTACGATCATCTAGTCTATTTAAAACTGGATTGGCTACTGCCAGAGGCAGGATGCTGAGCTCAATGAACTTTTGATCTGGCCCAGCATGGCATGTCTATGTTCTTATGCTCAGAAACCTACATCTTACTATTACTAATTTATTTAACCATAGAAATGAGAAATTAAATTCTTTCTGATCAAATTTATGACATATAGAAGCCACTAAAGGTCCAACTGTGGGTCCTGCATTGTCCACAGAAACATTCCTTATGTACTGGGACAGCTCAGTTTAACACCTCTGGGCCTATGACGTCTCTGCGAATAAACACTGATATCTCATTATAATGCCACAAGTTACAAACTCATTACACACATTGACATCTTGGTATTACACCATTGATTTATGAAACCACCATGGATTTAAAATAATTATATACAGTGATATTTCAGTCTGTCACAGCTGACTTATAAAGCCATGGATAAAAGCATTGTAAAAAACAAAATCTTAGTACAGCATCCTTAGTTTACAGAGTAACCATGGATATATCATATACAATAGCAACTCAGCATAACATCATTGGTTTATTGTGTCACCTATAACAAGTGAGACTACAAATCCCAGAAGGTTTTGAATGGCTAAACTTTAAAAAATATTTCAGACATAGTTTAGCTGTCCATGTGTGTTTCATATAGACAGTGAGGCTGTTGGACTGATTTACTGGCATCACATTTCAGGAGGGTAATAAGATGTCTCCAGTTTATATGAAAAATATACTAGATAATCTAACATTCTTTTACCTAACAATCATTTAAAAACATACATCTTAGAGGACTCTTGCATTTCCCTTTTTATATCATGCCCTAACTAATACATGTTATAATAAACATTGTGATAAAAAAACAATAAGAGAGGAAAACAATTGGTGGACCAAAGAAAATTACAGCAGCATTACTACTACGACTACTGAACATTTGTATAGCTCTACAAGACGTACGCACAGCTGCACAGACACATGTAAAAGACAGTCCATGCACAGATAGAAGCAATTTGCCAGAAGAGCGGAGTTCCCAAGGAGAGATATAGGGAGAGATAAGAGAGGAAAGGTATTGAGGAGCTGCAGAGTGAATGCACTTATAGGTCAGCAGGAGAAGTTTGAACTGGATGCAGAAACAGATAGGGAGCCAATGAAGTGTCTTGAGAAGAAGGGTAATATGGGCATGATGAGGCTGGCGGAAGATTAGCCATGCAACAGAGTGTTGAACAGATTGAAGGGGAAAGAGATGATTTAGAGAGAGACCAGCAAGGAGTAGGTTACAATAGTCAAGACAGGAGGTGACTAAAGAGTGGATAAGTGTCTTAGTACTGTGTTCAGAAAGGAATGGTCGAATTTTGTCAATGTTGTAGAGAAAGAAACGGCTGGTTTTAGCTATCAGTTGGATGTGTGTGGAGGACAGAGATGAGTGAAAGATGACACCAAGTTGTGTGCAGAGGAGACGGGAAGGAGTAGAGAGTTATCCCATAGAGACTGAGAAAGGAGGAAGAGGAGAGGAGAGTTTAGGGTGAAAAATAAGCAGCTCAGTTTTGGCCATGTTCGATTTCAAGCGGCAGTGAGACATTCAAGCGGCAATGTCAGAAAGGCAGGCAGAAATCCGGGCCTGGATTGCTGGAGAGATTTCAGGAGTAGAGAGGAAGAGCTGGGAGAATCAGCGTAAGGATGGTACTGAAAGCCATGGGAAGAGATGAGTGCATCAAGGGACTGGGTATAGAAAGAGAAAAGGAGCGGACCCAAGATAGATCCTGGGGGTACACCAACTGAGAGCGGGATAGCAGTATTTTTTAATTTTTAAACTGATTTTGGTATACCATTTTTCTACCAGTCAAAATGGTGAAAAATCATCAGTGGAGAGACAAGGGTGAGGTGGCAGTGGGGTACAACAAGTTCATTCAAAGCAGTTGACATTTAAAAGGGAAAACATAGCAGGGAGGGCAGTAGGGTACATCGAGTTCACACATCAAGGGGGGCGGGGTGTAAGGGTAGTTGGTAGGATAAACACAGTAGTGAAGATAGCATTGGGTAGAAGAGGTCCAGCAAGTCTGGCGTAGTGGTCCATCTGGCAGTCTCTTAAGTGGGGCTAACATGCGTCGTAGTGTTCTTGAAAAAGGTGGGTCTTCAGGTGCTTGCAGAAGGCTTTTGTTGCCTGAATACTCCTTAGTGGATGGTAGTGTGTTCCAGAGGATGGGGGCAGAGAGTGGGAAGGACCTCAGTTGGGCATATTGTGTGCTCTTGTGGATCTGCATTGGCAAGCTGAGCAGGTTTAGTGTGCTCTGTCTGCGGGGTCTGCTGCAACTGGGAGTGCTAATTGACAACTGAAGTTTCTGGGTTGTAAGGCCATTCTGAGCTTTGTGGATGATGGTGAGGACTTTACATTTAATCCTAGAGGTGATAGGTAGCCAGTGTAGGAATTTTAGGTAGCCAGTGTAGGAATTTTAGGATGGGTGTGATGTGGGTGTGCCTAGGCGTTTGGAAGATCGTGTGTGCGGCGGTGTTCTGAGCAAGCTGTAGCGGATGGATGGTGTGCTTGGGTAGTTCGTGATATATGGAGTTGCAGTAGTCAAATAAGGGAGTGACAGTTGCATGGCAGACTGTGCGGAGGTCATCGGAGGAGAGGAGGGGGAATAGGTTGTGTAGTGTCCTGGCTTGTAATAAATTGCCTTGGTGGTATTTTGGATGTGGGCTTGAAAGTTTAGGTGCTGATCAAGGGTGACGCTGAGGTATTTGAGCTGATTTCTGACTTGGAGGTCTGTGTCTCCAAGTCTGACAGTTATTGGAGGCACAAACTTGGGGTCCCTGGTGACGTGTAGGATCTCAGTCTTGCTGAGTTGACTGTTAGGTTTTGGTATTGGAGTCACTTGACAATTTCCTTAAAACAAGATGAGAGATTGGAATGCTCAGGATGGCTGTGGAGAACGGGTGTATACCATTACATCATCGGCGTAGATCAGATATCTGATGTTAAATTTCTGGATAGTTGTGCATGGGGGGGTGGATGTATATGTTGAATAGCAACGACGAGATTGCGGATCCCCGGGGCACTCCTAGTGGCAGTGTGTATGGGGAGGATGAAGTATGTCCTATACTGACCTGTTGGCGACAGTGTGAGAGGTATGAGTGGAGCCACTGGAGGGGGTTTGCCCTGCACTCCAATCTCATGGGGTTGATGAGACACTGTGTAGAACGCTGAGGATATGCCCAGGAAGAGCAGTATGAAGCCCCTTGACTTGTTCTTTGTTCCTTCAATGAGGGTTGAGAATAGCGAGGTCAGCAGGGATTCTGTACTGTGATGGGGGAGAAAGCCATGCTTGTGTTGGTTGAGCGATGTGTGCTGGTCGACGTGCTCCTGGAGCTGGATTTGGACTGCCTTCTCTATGATTTTTGACAGGAAGGGTATGCTGACAATTGGCCAGTATGAGTTAGGTGACGCGGGGCCTAAGTTGGCTTTCTTTTGTAGGGGGCGGATGGAGGCCTGTTGGAGTGGTGGGGGATGGTAGGCATGGGATAGGGATGATTGCACTATGGCTGATATGAGTGACTAGATGATTTCTTGTGGCCTTTATCCACGACACCAAGCATGGGTCCAATATGGAGGTTGTGATATGGAGGTAAGTCTCTGAAGGTAGTCCAAAACTGGGAGGCATCAGTCATCTTGCTCTGGGTGGGTATGATGAGCATGGGGGTGAGGGGGGAGGGGGTGTTGGTGGAGCCATGCTTTGTCTGGAGGTAGATGGCAATGTCCTGGGGGTTGAAGGTGTTGTCTTGGTCTGGCTGGATAGGGTCCCTTGTAAGTAATCTGACCAGGTTGAAGAGTTCTCTGGGCTTGTTGAGGGCTTTGAGAAGGCTGTTGTGGTAGTATTCCTTCTTGGACTCAAGTGTGCTGTTACAGTAGTTCTTGAGTTTGTCTAGGTATATGGCATGCAGCTTGGGATCTCTGAATTTCCTCCACTGGCGTTCTATGCAGTGAAGAGCCCATTTCTGTTCTTTTAACCCGGTGGAGTACCATGGTGCTTGTTGTTGTTGCTTGGTAGATCTAGGTTGGGGGAGGTACAGAGGCAGTGGCAGAGATAGTCATGTGTCATGTTTTGATAGTTGCTTTGAGGTCTGCTTCAGTCTCAAGGAATAAGTCCTTCAGGGTTGGTAGAATACTTTTCAGGAAGGACTGTTCAAAGGCCATGAAGCACCTTGATATAGGGGTAATATCTTGGGGTGCATAATCAATGCATTGCTAGGGCAAAGTGTGATAAAATAGTGGTCTGACCAGGGGATGGGGGTTCCGGTAGGAGGGAAGTAGCTGGGTGTGGTTAGGAGGGGGTTAGGGAGGAAGACCAGATCCAAGTTTCCACCTTTGTTGTGAGTTGGGGAATTGATGAGTTGTGTGTATTGCAGGTCTTGCATGGCTTGAAGGAAGGTGGTGCTCTGGTTGCTAGAGACAGATGGTAAGTTCAGGTCCCCAAGGAGGATAAGGTGTTTGTGGTGTAAAATGTGAGAGCATACTATACCGAGCGGGGGGGGGGGGGGGGGTAGGGTTCTTCAGCTTTGTTGTGTGGTGCCCTGTATGCCAAGCAGATGGCGAGGTGTCTGTTCACAATTGTGAGGATGTCCATATTTGGTGTAGAGACAGCGCTAATACTTTCAAATTTCAGAGCTTTACATGAGAGGATGCAGACGCCCCCTCCTGCGCGGGCAGTCGTAGATGGTGTGGGTGTTGGTGTTAAGCTGGTTGAATAAAATATTGTCACTGTCAGAGAACCATGCTTCTATGATACACATGAGGTCTATCTTGTTGTCTGTGATCTGGTCGTGAAGGGTCTGTATTTTGTTGCGGATCTGATGGAGTGGTTGGCTCAAGTGTTGGGGCGGGGGCGATGGGATTCTATTGGGACCAGAAGCAGGTGCCTGGATCTGTGATGGGAGATGCTGTGCTTGGGCCATGGTTTTGTCAGTCCAAATCTGGAGGAGGGGATGATCATGATTGAGCAAGGCTGATGGGGATTGAATAGGGTTGACATGTAGAGGCAGTGTTTGAAGTACTAGTAGGGAGTGGACTAGGAACATGAGTGCAAGGAGGATCCACCAAAACAAACTCTGAAAGAGTTAATGGAGAAATAAGAAGAGAACCAGGATAGCACAGAGCCCTTAAAACCATTTTGGTAGAATGTAAAGGATGAAAGCCAGATTGTAGAGGATCCAGTTTGGCTTGACTGGAGAGAAGGTTGAGGCAACGGCAGTGAACCACACATTCAAGTAGTTAAGAAATGAAGGGGAGGAGGGAGATGGGGTCGACAGTGAGAAGGACAGGTAGGGTCTAATGAGTGTTTTTTGAGGAGAGGAGTGACCACATCATGCTTTGAAGGCTGCAGGGAAAGTTGCAGTAGAGAGCAATAGGTTGAGAATATGAGAGATGGAAGGGACCACAGTGGAGGAGATGGAGCTAAAGAGATGGGTAGGAATAGGATCAGAGGAGGTAGTGAATTTGGATGAGGAAAGAAGGTAGGAAGGATAGTGGTTTCCTCCTCAGAGATCATAGAAAAGGAAGAAAGGGTAGCAGAGGTGGGGGGGGGGAGGGGTGAAGTTGGGAGTGACGAGGGGGAAGAGGGGGAGTAGCTGATATTGTGAGGGTATTGGAGTGTGATCTTTTGGATTTGGCATGGAAGTAGTCACCAGGGTTTGGGCAGAAAGGGAGGAAGGGGTTGGAGGCTGAGGTATCTTGAGGAGAGAAATGAGATGGTGAGGGTCAGAGGCAAGAGAGTTAGTCAGATGGACAAAATAATAGTGTTTAGTAAGTGCTATGGTTGACTGGAAAGCGACAAGTATGAAATTGAAGTGTAGAAAGTCTGCAAGGGTGTGGGATTTGAACCAAGCATGTTCAGCTGAGTGGGTACAGGAATATGGATAGTGGGCAGTGGAAGACAGCTAGGGTTGAGGTACATGGCATGGGCGGAGCAAGAGCATCCAGAACAGAGGAGAATGCAGTGTTATAGGAAGCTACTGCCATGACTCAGATGACATAGTGGAGAGAAGAGGTGATGAGACAGTGAGGGAGAGAGCCAATGGGTCAATGGCATGAAGATTTCTAAAGAGGTTGGAGGAGAAAGGGCGAGGTTGAGGCAGTGAGTGATGAAGAGTGAAGCTTAGCAGGTGATGGTCCGATAAGGGAAGAAGTGAGGTACAGATGTTTGAGGGTAAGCAATTAGAGAAGAATACAAGGTCAAGGCAGTGGCCTTGCTAGTGAGTAGGGGCATTAGAGAAAAGCTGGAGGTTGAATGATGAAGTAAGGGAGAGGAGCTTTAAAGCATAAGGGTTATCAATATGAATGTTAAAATCCCTGAGAATAAGGGAGGGGGAAGATAAATTGTATTTATTTACCATTTCTTATATACCGCACTTTTCAGCATCAGCGCGGTTTACATGGAACAGAACAATCAGACAGGGTACATAAGTCTGAGTTTACAATTAACATGGGAACCAAACTTGGATAACAAAAGGTAACTATTTACACAACGGTGTCATAGGAAAAAAAAAACATAGCATGAGATTCAATGGTCAAGGACCCCTTGCATGGTGTGGTCGCCTGGCTGACAAAGTGTGTTGGTACAGATGTAAGTATTTGAGTGGGGATGTGATTCATTGTTCTCTGGGAAGTATTTGAGGAAAAGGAAGTGTTTTAGGGCCTTCTTTTAAACTGGATTAGGTTAGTGATTGCCCCGATGTTTGTTGGTAAGGAGTTCCAGAATCGTGGGGCGCAGAGTCTGAAGGCCCTGTTTGCAGTTGTCGAGGTGCATCTTGTTAATTCTCTCAGCATTGTTAGCATATTTATCGCTGTGGATCTTCTTGGTCTATTAAGGGCTGCTGTTTGGATAAGTTCAGTTAGTGAAGAGGAGGAGAGATTATTGACAGCTTTGAATGTCAGCAGCACTGTCTTGAAGAAGATCCTGGCTTGTATAGGAAGCCAGTGTAACTGCTTTAGAAGTGGCGTCACATGGTCTCTCTTAGATGAACCATGGAGAACCCTCGCTGCACTATTCATAGCGAGCTGTAAGGGGTTCAAGGTGAATTGGGGGAGACCTTGTAATATAGCATTGGCGTAATCAAAATGTAGTATGATCAGCACCTGGTAAATTGTCCGAAAATCTTCTGGTTCAAGCAAGAGGCATAGATGTCTTAGTGAACGGATCTTGTAATAGATTGTTCTTACGGTGTTAGCTATGTGAGCCTTCATGTCAAGGTTTTGATCCAGTGTAACTCCCAGGTACCGAATTGTGGGTTTTGCTTGTAAATCGGCTTCTTTCACCTTCACGTATTGGGGTGGGCTGAAGTTCGGGTTCCTCGTAATGAAGAGCACCTCGGTTTTCTTATGCTGAATTCGAAGGTTTTGTGACAGGAGCCATTCAGATATGGCATTGAAGCAGTTGGTCAAAGGGGAGAGGTCCATTTGATCTATGGAGAACGGCATATAGAGCAGGACATCATCAGCATATACCATACAACTGACATTGAAAGACCGGATGATATTGCAAATGGGTTGCATGTATATGTTGAACTTCAAGGCCGATAAGGAGG
This sequence comes from Ichthyophis bannanicus, assembly GCA_033557465.1. NCBI lineage: Eukaryota > Metazoa > Chordata > Amphibia > Gymnophiona > Ichthyophiidae > Ichthyophis > Ichthyophis bannanicus. The sequence goes on along the minus strand of CM066041.1, from coordinate 223,677,914 downwards.
ATCCCTGTGGAACTCCTTGACCTTGATGAAATGGTTCTGATGTTGTTCCACCTGATCGTACGTGCTGCCATCTACCGGACAAGTATGATCTTCACCATTCAAGTGCTGTTCTGCAGATGCCCTTCTCTTTTAGCCGTCCTAGGAGAAGCTCATGGTTTACTGAGTCGAAGGCTGCAGCAATGTCAAGGAAGATGAGTGCAAACCCCTAACGGATGCTGTCAACGCCAGTAATTATATTATTGAAAAGGGTGGTAAGGAGTGTTTCCACTCCATGTGACTCCCTGAATCCATGTTGGCATGGGTCTAGTGGAGCAGCAGAGTCGATGTGGTCTTGTAACTGTCTTTGCACTTCTTTTTCGATTAACTTTGCGAGAAAAGGTATACTTGAAATGGGTCTGTAGGAGTCTACCTTTTGGGGGTCTAGCTTGTTATTTTTTAGCAGCGGTCTGATCGACGTGTGCTTGAGGGCCGATGGGAAGTAACCGCTTGTGAAGGATAGGTTCATTATCTTGGTTATTATCGAACTGAGGTCGCAGCGCAGTTCCTTTATCCAGAAAGCCGGACAAGGATCTGTTTGCGCAATAGTGGTATTGAGGGTCATGGTAGTGTCTTCGATGCGCTTCTTGGAAGGGGTAGAGAAAGACATTAGAGATGTTGTACACACTTGGTCTGTGGAGGAGACAACAATTGAAAGTTTATTCGTCTGACATAACTTGGATTGTAGGTAAGTAGCAAACTCCTGTGGATGGATTTCACATTGGTGCTCAGGTGTTGGCTCTTTGGATAGAGACTTGACAAGGTTAAACAGATCGTGGGGTTTATTTAGCGAGCGTTTCAGGGTGTCTGTGTGGTACTGTTTTATCTTCTCTGTTATGGCTTTGCGGTGAACGGCTAGCTGATGGATGTATGCTGTCTGGTCTCAAATGGAGTAAGACCTTCGCCACCATTTCTCAAACTTCCATAGTAAGTTGAGTGATGCTTTCAGCTCAGCTGGGTACCATGGGGCTGTAGTTCTTTTCCTTGATGACCTGTTAGGTGGTGGACGAAGGGCGATCGCACTGAGGTTATTGTTCCAGCAAGTGATCAGTTCTTCCAGGTTTAGGGTGGTCTCATTAAGGAGCGAACTAGTTTCTGCCAGGATAAGATCTCTATTGAATGGGCGGAAGCTTTTAGCAGGTAGTTTAGAGGGCTTACTCGGCGCTCTGTTGATCTTCGATTGACTGTCATGAGTGGGAATCTGGAAAATGATGAGTTTGTGATCTGACCATGGTACAGTAGTTATGGACATCACGGTATCATGGGATTGGTCAGAAACTGTCTGCGGAGCAAATATAAGATCTAGTGTATTTCCCTTCACATGAGTGGGTTCATTTACTAATTGCTTGTATCCTAAGATATTGAGGGCTTCAAGAAAGGCAGAAGATTGGTTATCCTGAAGTGCTGGCAGGTTGAAATCACCTAGAATCCAATTTGGTGTATTTGGATTCTGGATATTGGATGTGAGGTTTATAATAGTTGGGAGGTCCTCCAGGGAGGCTGAAGGAGCTCTATAAAGCAGATTTATAGAGCAGATCTTGTTGGAAATGGAGACTGTCTCCAGGTGGTTTGTACTAGTGGAGTTATCCAGCTGGAAATGGAGCTCTGTCCTGGTGAGGACAAGAACTCCACCTCCTCTTTTGTTTTGTCTATGGCTTGTATACGCTGAGAAATTAATGGGGAGGAGCTGGTTGAGTATGATGTTGTCTTCAGGGGATAGCCATGCTTCGGTGACCATGAGGATGTCGAGATTATGGAGGGATATTATGTCTGCGATCACTGGCCACTTCTTACGGATTGAGTGGGCATTGATGAGGACACATTTTAGGCTTCATGGATAGGGGCTTTTGTCCTGTTTAGTTTTTATAGAGTGTTGGAGTGCAATGTGTAGAAGATGGGGGTGATGTGATTGTGTGTCCAAATTTATCTTATGATGGGATGTACCTGCCCATCTTCTCCCATGACTCTGTAGGATCGGGATCTGATTGTATGAAGGAGTTAGGGCCAGAGAGCTTGGGAGCCAACTAGTGAATAGGAAAAAAAGGCCAAATATGGCAGGGATAAGGTGCTCCATCTTGATAATGCTAGGCGTTGTAAACAACTCACTAGTGGATTGTTTTCTAGGGCTAAGTTGGTTAGGTAGTCTAGCACAGATAGCGTACAAACATGTACAAATTGTAAGAGTGAGATGGTGTCAAACAGAATCTATTTGCAAGGAATACAGATCAGACAGGCAGCCTGTTAACAGGGTAGCTATCAGCTCAAGCAGCAGGGAGTAGGAGACAGGAATAGTATATTCAGGCTATCAGGCTAAACAGGGGAGTGCATGAGAGATAAACAAGCAACTTGCCTTCAGAAAGGCTAGCTGGTTAATGGCAGTAATGGCTAGCTAGTTAATAGCAGTAATGAGTCATTCAAAATAAACAATGTATACTGACACGCTGATTGTTAACATTGTAAGGCAAAGTATCTAAGCATTGTATTACAAAGTTACTTGTCAAGAAGACCTTAAGTCCGGAACGCTCACTCGTTCACATTGTCCTTCAAGTAGCTTCACATTGTCCAGACCTGTGCTGAGGAGGCTGCACGTGTTTGCTGGGACTAGCTTCTTCAAACTTGTTTCCGGCGGGATGGTCCTGCTGGAACGGGAAGCGTGGTTGCAACTATTGGCGGTGCTTAGGAAGCGCTGTTGGTATGCCCATGATGAATTGGAGAGGCTGCACGTGTGGTTCATTCATAGGCCCGTCCCGTCGGGCCCGTGCCTAAGGGCCAAGCCAAAGGGCCCTCTGGCGAGGCCCTCAGGTGCGGGCCCGCCAGGCATGGGCGCGCCGGACGGCGCTTCCTTTTTAAATGGCCCGCTGGCTGCCACGATTGGGCAGTCGGCGCTGGAGGAGGCGGTCCCGGTGCCCAGGCTCGCTCTATCCCTGCCGGGAGAGCTACAGGAGAGCTGGGGTGCTGGAGAAGAGAGGGCCATGCGCCGGACGGTGCTTCCTTTTTAAATGGCCCGCCGGCTGCCCCGATTGGGCAGTCAGCGCTGGAGGAGGCGAAAGAAAGAAAGAAAACCATGAGCCAAAGTAATAAAGAAAGGTAGAGGTGGACTTGTCAGGAGGTCAATAGATAACAGCCATTCGGAGAGGTAGTGGAGTAAAAAGCTGGATGGAATGGACTTCAAAGGAGGGAAAGGATTGAGCCAGAGATAGAAGGAGGGATTGAAATTGATAGGAAGGAGAGAATAGAAGCCCAACACCTCCACCATGGCCAGTAGGATGAGGTTTGTGGCAGAATTGATAGTTGCCATGACAGAGAGCAGAGACTGAATCTGAGTCCTCAGGAAGAATTTAGGTCTCAGTTAGAGCAAGGAGATGGAGAGCATTAGAGATAAAGAGATCATGAGTAAAGGCAAGTTTATTTGAGATGGAATGTGCATTCCACAAGGCACATGAGAAAGGAAGAGAGGAGGAGGAGAGGAGAGAGATATGAATAAGGTTTGAGCTGTTGCGTGAGGATCTGTTCTGGGAATATGAGAAAAGTCGGGGGGGGGGGGCAAGGGTTGATATCTCCAGAAGAGTGAAGGAGCAGGAGTAGGGCAGAGAAGAGATAGCATAGTGGTAATGAGGGTGAGGTTGTTTCTAAGACAGAGGAGACAGCTGAATGAGAGGAAGAAAGTGGTGAAGCTCAAAAACTGATGATAGGGTAGATGACAAGATGGTGGGTAAAACAAGGATGGTAAAGAGGAGATAAGGAGAAGGGCCTTGAAGGTGTTGGTAGAAGGGGAGACAGGGAGAATGTGGAAGAGCATGTACTAAAGAACCATAAAGAGAGAGATGGAGAGGAGCACAGAAGTCAGAAGGAGTGGTAGAGATTGCAGGAGATAAGATACACCTGTGAGTGATCGCGGTAATGAGCACAGGGCAGCTATAAGAGATTATAAGCCAAGGGGCTGTGGAGAGGGGGGTGGGATAATAAGGGAGAGGGACACACACACACACACACACACCTGAAAACAGAGAGGAAGAGTGGAACAAGAGATGTGAGGCAAGTTAGCTGAATGCAAGCAGGTGAAAGCAGGCAGAGTCCACAGGAAGTATCCTAATAAATCGCAGGCAAGGTAAAAAAACTGAAGACTTTGAATACCAACAAGAGAGACCTGGTAAAGGAATAGGGAGAAGGAGAGAAACCCCCCCACCTAAATGTGCAGTCAGATAATACTGGTCAGAGAACAGAGGTAATACAGTGTTGAGAAGGAAGACAAAGTGCTGCAGAGGGCAGGAGCTGGGTAAAGGACAGACAGAATATAAGACACACACTGACAAAACAGAAATATATACAGAACAATAAATAACAAGCTAGATTCTGAGCAGGCACAGGAAAATACCTGAACAGAGTTTACAAAGTTAGCTGAAGCTTGCAATGAGGGTGTTCACCCAAGCAGGAACCACCAGCAAATGGAGCGAGGCATTAGGAGCCAGGCTATGCCAGGAGGAAGAAGCAAAAATAGTTTGAAGCAGAAGACAAGGTGGGAAGTACCATCTTCGAATACAGAGGTGTTTCTATAAGGATGGCAACTTTAAATTATTCAAAATAAACTAGACTAACAGACTTCTGCAATAGGTGGGTAATTTTATAAAGAAACGCATATTTTTAGGTGCTAACAATGCATACACTGTCGCGAGCACTACCCTGGCGGCAAGTAGAGGTCAGGGCAGGTCAGACACAACTATATAGGGATGAGATTGGCCTGTAATCCAGAGGCCCAATTGACTTTTGGTCCTATTAGTTTCCTGGGTCCTAATCTTCAATGAAATCAACTGCACAAAGTGGTGGGAAAATAAAGGCTTTTATTTCCCTTTCTCGCAAAGGTTCAAATGATTGGGCAACAACAACAACGCAAAATGTCCTTACTTCAGGCAAGAAAAAGTAAAACAGAAGTTTAAAGCAAAAACTGTTACTTTCACAGTAGCGATGATATTCACACAAACAAGAATGTTCTAGGCAGCAATACATATAGCTTACAAGCCTGGCAAGGATTCTAGGCTTCCCATAGTACAGTACATACAGTCCATTTCTGTATCTGAAACCTCATCTGCCAGTTCCATTTGGATTGGCTCATAGCCCGAAGCCTCTGACTCTGAGTCCTTGGTTTCAGGAAAGTTATAGTCAGGCTTCTTATATAGCTCCTCTAGCACTGCCTAATGTTCTGGGTGACTTGTAGGGCGTCGGCTCTGTGCTGTTTTGTATTGAGAAAATTCCTCTCTACTTAGAGGTTTTATAGCAGCTTTATAAAAACACTTCTTATTCAAAACTCTCTTATCAGGTAAACTTTTTCTATAGCTTGTATCATAAGAAGCTTTACCTTGTGAATTTGGCTTCTCTGTTTCAGGTGAAGGTTGAGGCCTGCACCAGTTTCTCTTCTGGCTTGCCCATACAGCACGGCTTAGGTCTTCAGGCTGTCTCTCATTTGGTTTTGGACAACAGTTGCAGCAATGCTTTTGCCTCTCTGGGCAAACAGCTCTTACTCCTCTTTGAGCTGAGACCTTCCCAGGTTCTTCATTAGCTCCCAGGCAATCACCTTTCACTCTGGGTGATTTGTTAGCAGTGGAATAATCAGGTTTCCATTTTAACCTCTTTTCCTCGGGTTTGCCTTCTTTCCTGCTGCACGCTTTCCTGCTGCATTCACTCCTGCTGCCTTCACACCTGCTGCGTCCTTTCCAGCCGCCTCTCCCGCTGCTTCTCTCGCTGCCTTTCCAGCTGCCTTTCTCGCTGCCTCCTTTCCAGTCTTCCACAGTCTCCTTAAGACGTCCTCCTGCGCTCGAGGATTGGAAGCTGGCTGGCATTACCTCATGACCAGTGGGGCATGGTTCCTCAGTTACTCTGAAGTCCCTCTTGCTCCCTCTAGCTGGCTCCTCCAGATATTGCAGCTTGTATGTATCTTTTTCTCTGTTTAAAGCATTTTCTTTTCTCTCAACCGGGTCTGCTGGGTGACAACACATACCAGTATTTTAGTCATTTACGTGTGTTGTCATGAGGTAGACAGCACTAAGCCAGAAATATTGAAGAGTAATGCAAAGGAAGAGCTTACCTGTCATGAGCTAGACAGCACTAAGCCTGAAACATTAAAGAGTAACTTAAAAGAAGAGCTTATATGTCATGAGGTAGATAGTACAGACCCTGAAATATTAGAGAGTAATATAAAAGAAGAGCTTACCTTACAGCCACGTGGGCAGTTGCAGCATTCACAATGCAGAGAGGCAGGGAAAAGGGAAACAAACTTTACTCATGGCTTTAGTGACGCAGTGGGAATTCAGGGTTCCAATCAGGCTCACCTGGAGCCAGACTCACGTTCTACGTTTGATGAGCAGAGAGATAAAAACAGGTGGGAAAGCCCACAGAGCAGGCTGGAAATTGAGTGAGAGCTCAAGCTGGAACTTGAGAGAGACGGAGAGCTCAAGCAGGAGCCTGGACTAGGGCTGGAGCAGGCGTTTGAGTTTGAGGAGGAAAGCAGAGACCAAAGGAAGTCTGACTGCAGTTCCAGGCAGGCTTGGAGAGCAAGGACTGAAGTGCAGCCCAGGAGTTTGAGAGGTCAGTCTCAGAGAGAAGGTGAGACAAGAACTCCAAAGCTGTTACAGAAAGACACGTTGCCTTGGAGAACCAGGGCTGAAGAAAGGCAGGCTGATAAACCCAGGAGAGCTAAGAAAGACAGTGACAAAGTCTTCCCAGCCAGAGGGGTCCTCGTACCGAGGCAAACAGCCAAGCCAACAGAGAGCAAAGGTCATATCCAGGGAAGCTCACTGAAGGCAGGAAGTGAGTTTTATTCAGCTAAACACAGTAACCAATGTTCACAGAGGAAAGCAGTGTGCAAGGCAGAGAGGAAGCCTTGGCTGGAAGCAGAAGGGCTTGAAACCATCTTCTCAACGGAAAGAGATAAGTACCCTGTCTTTGGTAAAGGGAGAGAAGTGGGTCCCCGGGGGAGAAGCCAGGCTTACAACAGGCTAGAGAATCCTTACTGGCAGAAGACGTGGGAGGCAATCCCCAGCACAGCCCCTGCTATCTGTGACACCCAAAAGCAGCTCCAACTCACAGCAGCTGAAGTTTCCCAAGGGCAAGGCTCGGAGAGCAGCTTCACAGGGGCTCAGTGCCCATTCACAGGACCAGGCCCTGGCCCTATGCAGTGGGAAAGCTATAGCCCAGAAAACATCCCTGAGCCCATGGAATGTGCTTTAGGTATAGCTGATGACATAGAGTCTCTCTGTTAAGAAAGGAGAAAGAAAAGAATTGTGTTTTACACATTTTTTGAATGTGATGGACGTTATTTGCTGGACAGAAGCATAATTATTATTTGTTAAGAATCCTTTGCACCGGTGAAGCAACCGTTTCTTTTGTGTTGTCCTTATTTGAAGACATCCTCAAGGGAAAGGGAATAAAACCGAACCTTAATTTTCACTCTGGACATGACTGCAGTGTCTTTATTTCCACAACTTCAGGCTATGCCCAGGTCTAGGCAACCGCCTAAGACCGGCATAGTCTCACAAATGGCGTAGTTGGCAGGATGCCAGGAAAAGAGGACACCGTACAAGAAGGACGGAGTTACTAGCACCAGAGGACGCAACCAGGACGGCGGTGAAACACGCCCAGACAATTTCCAGGATCAGGAGCAGTCAAGAACCTTCTCAAGGTCAGAATCACCACCTGACTCAGGTAATAGTATCTGGGTACAGCCAGGGTGGGATTCTGAGGAGGTATCTGAGGGACTGAAAATCCCAGTGGGGTAGTATTGAAAAAAAAAAAAAAAAGGGTTCCGCACTTGTTTTTTTTTTTCTTTGATTTATTACAGGCTATCAACATGGAAACTCCAGCGGATATCCTGAAATGGATGGGGCTGCAATTCAAGAAGCAACGCGAACTTGCCCAGCAGTGCCAAGAACAAGCCCTGGCTGCCATGCAGATGCAGCAAAAGCCGCTGACAGACTTGTTGCAGGTGGTACTACAGAAGCGGCAAGCCGAGAAAAGAACTGAAGGACACTTTTGTGGGGTAGGCCCACAGACATGTGGAATTTTGTCTTTTGGACAGTGGTCAGGAAAAGACAATATTGACGATTTCCTTGAAGCCTTTGAGCATGTAGCTCGTGGTGCAGGCTGGCCCGAGCAACAATGGGCGGTCCGCCTAGCTACCTCCCTGACGGGAGAAGCCCTGGCGGCATACAAGGCGATGCCAGCCGCCCAGGCTAATGAATATAAGAATGTAAAGGCAGCCATAAGGGATAGGCTAGGCCTGTCACCTATGGTATATCGTAGAATGCTTAGAGCTACAAAAATCCAACAAGGTGAAACTCCGAAGGCATTAGGCCAACGGATACGTAGCCTAGTATGGAAGTGGCTCATGCCCGAAGGGAAGACCATAGAAAGCATTTTAGATATGCTCGTGTTGGAACAGTTCTGTGAAGCTGTGCCAGCTGAGGTAAGGTCATTTCTCACTCTACAGAATTGCCAGACGACAGACGAGGCGGCTCTCCTAACAGAAAGATTCATGGAGGCTCAGGTAGCCCATGGATCATACGGAGGAGCTAGCGACTCGCGTGGCATGGCAAACTTTGGCAGAATAATGAGAGACCCGAGATTAAGCATACCAGCTACAGAAAAATGTAGGAGTAAAGGTATAGCGAATGACTCTCGCATAGTGTGTTTTAAATGTGGGAGGAGGGGTCACAAGAGGTATGAATGCAAAGAGCGCACAGCACTAATGGGTGAAAAAACAAAATATAAGCAAGAAGGCTTTCGCCTTGAGGTGGAAGTGCAGGGGGTGTTGGCCAAGGCCTTATTGGATTCAGGGGCTGAACAAACAATGGTGTCAGAAAAATTTTGGGGCCTTCTACAGGATAGTGAGGCAGTTCCCCTGAGTCAGCCAGAAGGCAGTAGCAAGATCCGTTGTATACACGGGTCATCCACCTCTTATCCTCTATATAGAGTGTTAGTAAAAGCGCTAGGCACACATAGGAAGGTCCTAGTAGCAGTAATTCCCCATTTACCCTATGACATAGTTTTAGGTCAAGATTGGCCACATTTCTATAAGGGCATAGGGGAGGGCATGCAAGAGAAAAGGGGGCTAGTGTCCACAAGGTCCCAGGCCCACAGTTCACGGGAGAGCTTTGAACAGAGGAGGATATTGACCCTCCTTCGGAGGAAGAAGCTGCACCTCAGGGAGGAGAAGAGGATAAATCCCTAGAAGAGGGGCTAGGAGAACTACCCAGACATGAAGGTTTGATCAACCATCCAAAGAAATCAGATAGGAAAAGCAAAGGTGATAAGAGGCGAGAGTGCCACAATAGGGCCCAGCTAAGGGCAGGGGCAGGAGAGGGAATAGGTTTTCCCTGGGTACCCGAAGACCTAGTACAAAAGTTTCCCTCATTTGCGAAGGAACAAAAAGCGGATCCCGCGTTAAGGCGTGCTTTTGAATATGCCCAGTCCGATGGAGACGCTCTTCCCAGATTTTTTATAGAAGAGGAGTTACTGTATAGAGAGAGTAACGATCCACAGACTGGGGCTGTGAGGAAACAACTAGTAGTACCCACCGCTTTTAAGGCAACGGTAATGAGGTTGGCCCATGACCACCCGGTAGGAGCGCATAAAGGGGTTGTAGGTACCCTGGACCAGGTGCTGGCCCGTTTCTATTGGCCGGGTGTGTTCCAGGAAACCAAGCGTTTCTGCGAGGCATGCCCTGCGTGTCAGAGGGTCTCTGCCGCAAAACCTAAGGGGGTGCCCTTGATATCAATACCCACTATATCCGAACCGATACGACGGATGGCGATGGACATCGTAGGTCCCTTAGTAAAGACCCCTAGAGGGTTCCAATATATCCTAGTCATAATGGATCAGGCCACCCGGTTCCCCTGGGCTATACCGCTGAGGAACATTTCAGCAAGAACAATAGCGGGGGAATTAATCAAGATATTTTGTGAAGTAGGGTTCCCGAAGGAAATGCTAACGGATAGGGGGAGCAATTTCCTATCCCGATACTTGACCCAAGTCTGGGATGCCTTCGGGATCCGTCACTTGAAAACATCAGCATACCATCCCCAGGCCAACGGGATGGTAGAACGGTTTAATCAGACCCTCAAACAATTGTTAAGGCGGGGATTGGACGAGAAAATGGCCGATTGGTACATTATGCTCCATTTGCTTTGTATGCAAGCAGGGAGCACACACAGGCCTCGTTAGGAGTTTCCCCATACGAATTAATGTTCGGCCGAGCTCCAAGAGGCATCCTTGACATTTTAAGGGATCAGTGGGTGGAGCCAAAAGGAGAGGAAGTAGGGGTACCGCAGTTCCTACAGGAACTTAGATCGCGGTTGCAGAGGGCCTCACAAGCTGCTGAACAACATTTACAGGGTAGTCAATGGCAGCAGAAAAATTATTATGACCGGGGGAAAAAGCCCCGTCAGCTCACGATTGGGGATAAGGTAGTCGTGATGGTAGCGGACCCTGGACCGAAATTTGAAGCTCAGTGGAGGGGGCCCTACACGGTAGTAGCTCGCAAGGGACCAGTCTCCTACATTGTAGAAACGGACAAGGGACGCCTTCAGGTGTATCACGCCAATGTCCTGAAACCCTGGCAAGAGCGGATGGCAGCAGTTGGGCAGTTGCAGGTACAGCGTCCGGTCAAGGCGAATGCAGTAGCCTATATTTCGTGCTGTAAGGACATATGTCCCCCAGCCCGAAATAGCTTAAGAGGGGGGATATGTCATGAGGTAGACAGCACTAAGCCAGAAATATTGAAGAGTAATGCAAAGGAAGAGCTTACCTGTCATGAGCTAGACAGCACTAAGCCTGAAACATTAAAGAGTAACTTAAAAGAAGAGCTTATCTGTCATGAGGTAGATAGTACAGACCCTGAAATATTAGAGAGTAATATAAAAGAAGAGCTTACCTTACAGCCACGTGGGCAGTTGCAGCATTCACAATGCAGAGAGGCAGGGAAAAGGGAAACAAACTTTCCTCATGGCTTTAGTGACGCAGTGGGAATTCAGGGTTCCAATCAGGCTCACCTGGAGCCAGACTCACGTTCTACGTTTGATGAGCAGAGAGATAAAAACAGGTGGGAAAGCCCACAGAGCAGGCTGGAAATTGAGCGAGAGCTCAAGCTGGAACTTGAGAGAGACGGAGAGCTCAAGCAGGAGCCTGGACTAGGGCTGGAGCAGGAGTTTGAGTTTGAGGAGGAAAGCAGAGACCAAAGGAAGTCTGACTGCAGTTCCAGGCAGGCTTGGAGAGCTAGGACTGAAGTGCAGCCCAGGAGTTTGAGAGGTCAGTCTCAGAGAGAAGGTGAGACAAGAACTCCAAAGCTGTTACAGAAAGACACGTTGCCTTGGAGAACCAGGGCTGAAGAAAGGCAGGCTGATAAACCCGGGAGAGCTAAGAAAGACAGTGACAAAGTCTTCCCAGCCAGAGGGGTCCTCGTACCGAGGCAAACAGCCAAGCCAACAGAGAGCAAAGGTCATATCCAGGGAAGCTCACTGAAGGCAGGAAGTGAGTTTTATTCAGCTAAACACAGTAACCAATGTTCACAGAGGAAAGCAGTGTGCAAGGCAGAGAGGAAGCCTTGGCTGGAAGCAGAAGGGCTTGAAACCATCTTCTCAACGGAAAGAGATAAGTACCCTGTCTTTGGTAAAGGGAGAGAAGTGGGTCCCCGGGGGAGAGAAGCCAGGCTTACAACAGGCTAGAGAATCCTTACTGGCAGAAGACATGGGAGGCAATCCCCAGCACAGCCCCTGCTATCTGTGACACCCAAAAGCAGCTCCAACTCACAGCAGCTGAAGTTTCCCAAGGGCAAGGCTCGGAAAGCAGCTTCACAGGGGCTCAGTGCCCATACACAGGACCAGGCCCTGGCCCTATGCAGTGGGAAAGCTATAGCCCAGAAAACATCCCTGAGCCCATGGAATGTGCTTTAGGTATAGCTGATGACATAGAGTCTCTCTGTTAAGAAAGGAGAAAGAAAAGAATTGTGTTTTACACATTTTTTGAATGTGATGGACGTTATTTGCTGGAAAGAAGCATAATTATTATTTGTTAAGAATCCTTTGCACCGGTGAAGCAACCGTTTATTTTGTGTTGTCCTTATTTGAAGACATCCTCGAGGGAAAGGGAATAAAACCCAACCTTAATTTTCACTCTGGACACGACTGCAGTGTCTTTATTTCCACAACTTCAGGCTATGCCCAGGTCTAGGCAACCGCCTAAGACCGGCATAGTCTCACAGTGTACATAATCAAATCTGTATGTAAACGGCATATGTACTGGCTCTCAATAAAATACTGACTCCCCTAAAAGTACATGTACTAATTGCACGGTTTGTACATGGGCAGAATTTGGACAGACTGTGGTTGGTGCATACATTATAAAATACAGTAAAATACACATGTACTTGAGAAATACAGGGGAGGACATTTATACCAAGCTCTAGGGCTGGTGTATATTTCCACGCCTTAAGTTAAGGGGTGATTTCTGCCACTTGTAGTATAAATAAAAGCAGGCACATACTTACAGCCAGACTAATCCAGATGAGTGGGAGAAGACAGAGAAAACAGGAACCCACCATTGATGCGGTAGGAAGGTGTGCCAATATTTTTCTGTCTTTAGCAGGACAGGTCTGGCTGTTATAGGATGGATGTTTATGTTTATGTTTATGTTTATTACATTTGATATACCGCTCAGGCCAAGAAGCATCAGAGCGGTTTACAATCCTACATTTATGTTATGGAAAAAAAGAAAAGAACGCCATTAATAAGATAGGACAGAGTAGGAGAAACAGATAGACAAAGTGATAGCACAGATAGGAGAAAACAGAACAGCAGACTACCTTCACAAACTACAGGCATGACAAATAGACTCACAATTTCTGTATGATTTTAATCATTCGCCACGGACCCCGCCTAAGGGCCACACCAAAGGGCCCTCTGGCGCGGGCCTGCCTCCGGAGCGGCGGTTTAAATGCCGGTGAGCAGGGCAGTTCCTAGGCAGTCTGTGATCCTAAGGCACTGGTGATAAAGAACTGGTAGTCTCTCCCAACTGGAGAAAACCTGAGTCGAGGCTGTGGATCAGCAGGTAGCAGCTGTTTCAGTCAGGGCTGGCCTGTTTATTATGTGAGAAAGTTGTTTGCACAGGGCTCCGCGCTTCAGGGCGCCCCGCGCCAACTTCATTCCACACATGGTCGGTTTGCAGGGCCAGCTTCAGAGGGAGCTGTGGAGGCCAGAGGCCCCGACTCACCTCTGCACAGCTGCCGGAGTGAAGAATGGAGTGTTCCTTCACTCTGGCAGCTGTGTTCTTGTGAAGCGCTGAGTGCCGGGAAACAGGAAATGCCCTTTAATCTCTGCGCCAGTGGGCTTCACAAGAATTCAGCTGCTCTCTTCACTCTGGCGGCTGTGCAGAGGTGAGCAGGGGCTTGGGGCCTCCCCGTCTCCATCCGAAGTTGGTCAGACAGGTGTGGGTTCTTAGGCGGGGCTAGGGTAGGACTGGAAATAAGCTGATGGGAGGGCTAGGACTGGAAATGAGCTGATGGAGGAGTTGGGATAAGACTGGAAATGGGATGATAGAGGCTTGGACTGGAAATGGGATGATGGGGGGCTAGGACTAGAAATGAACTGGTTTAGGGGGACTTGGACTGGAAATGAGCTGATGGAGGGGCTTGGATAGGACTGGAAATGGCTGATGGGGGGCTAGGATTGGAAATGGGCTGATGCGGGGTGGGGAGTGGGAGAATGGGACTAGAAGGGAACGGATGCTGGGTGGGGCTGGAAGGGAGCTGATGTTGGGGGAAGACTAGAAGGGGATGGAGCTGGGGGAGTGAGGATGGAGAGGGGAAAAGTTGTTGCAAAGAAAAAAAAATCTACGATTGGCTGGGTATTGGGGTGAAACATGAGTGGATGAAAAAGGAATAAAGAAAGAAATGGAGGAAAGAGCAAAATGGGAAAGATCAGTATGTTAAAGCAGATGTAGAGAGAGAATGGAAAATATCTAGAAGAGAGAAGAAAGGACAATGGACAGCAGACAATGGACAGTTAGCAGAAGACACAAAGAAACCAGAAGAAAGTGACTGGAGCCATTGCAACTGAAAAATAAAATGTCCAAACAACAAAAGGTAGAAAAATACTTTTTAATTTTGAATTCATAAATGGAAATATGTCAGCTCTGGGAAATGTGCATCACTAACGTCTACATTTTGTTTAGTACAAGAGGAAATTAATTTAAAGTTGTATTTCTCTAGTGTTGTACATTACAAGTTTGGTTTTTGGGGTTCTCAGTTTAATTGTCTTCCTATTTCTAAATTGTGATCCCTTGTTCTTTGTTTGGTGATGGTCTATGTTCTGCATGTGTAACTGAGCTGAAGTATTCTGTTCATGTAGTTTCTGTGACAGTGCCACTTGTTCTCTTTCCCCAGTAGAAGATGTATTGGTATTCTCTGAGATATATTGTTTTAATATTTGCAGTGTTGCCTTTTGATAGGCAGGGTTTAATGCTTTGTGAGTCCTGGTAGTGCTGTTATGATACAGTGGGTTTGCTATGGGTTCTAAATGGTCAGTGTTTATAGTACTTCCTAATGTGCCTGGCGGTTGGCACTTGAGTATACAGTAGTAATGTAGAAATCTGGTAGTCTTTTTTTATCCAGACACTCATTAAGAGGCATGTGTTGAAGTAGGGGGCCTTGACCCTAAAATGGAAGTGGAACCAGCCTTCTCGAATAACGGGATTGCTGTGAAGATTATGTCTACTTCAGTATTGGCAAGAAAAGCCATATAGCTGCGAAGTTGGTCTGCAGATTCAGCTTTGAAGGTCCATCTTAGTAAGCTTCCCTTTAAAGGAGAATGGCTGCTGCCTTTTTTTTTTAATATTTCATTTCTTATATACTGCCTTTCATGATATCAAGGTGGTTTACATTGAACTGGGCATTATAACTTGGAGATAACTATTTTACAGGGAACAAGGGCAATGGAGGGTTAAATAGCTTGCCCAAGACCACAAGGAGAACCTGTGGGACTAGAAACCCCAGTCCTTCTGGCCCAAGGTTGCTGTCTTTTAGTGGAATTTGAACCCCTGACCTTCTGGCCTGAGGTACCTTGCCCCTACCACTAGGCCACTACTCCACATAGCAACTTAAGAACAGCTGCTAGGCAATTAGAAGTCTGGGTGAAATCAACCTTTACATAGATGACTGGCAGATGCGATGTACTTAGCCTAGCATGTACACTCTTAGCTTTAATCACAAGGTGGCATCCAACTGAATACCGGCTGGCTAAACTCTGTTATCGCTATTAATCTGCAGGGCTTAGAAAGTGTTGTGCAGAAACCCCACAATATATTTCTTTCTATACATCAAAATTCCATGTCTTATCTTTTCACTCCTCCCTCCACGATCATGTTACTCCTCTTTTTCTTCTCCTACATTGGCTCCCCTTGCAATTTTGCATCCGTTATAAAATCCTCACACTGGTCCACCAAGTCTTATATAACCGTACTCCTTTATATCTGGCAGACCTACTTCAATTCCACACCCCCACTCGCTCGCTTCGCTCCATTCACATTAACCGGCTCCACCTTCCATCTCCATCACGTGCTTATCTACAATCCACACGTTCCTCTGCCTTTTTCTTTACCGGCCCTGCCTATTGGAACTCCCTCCCCCTTTCCCTCAGACTTGAGCAACACTATCCCACTTTCAAGAAAGACCTGAAGACACATCTTTTCTCCACCGCCTTTGACCTCCCCTCCCCCTTTGTGTGACTCCTCTCCCCTCCTTTCCCTTGTCTTTCTCTCTCCTCATTCATGTCTAGTTTGGTGTCTTGAGTGCTCTCCTGTCTCTATTGTAATTTCTTTTCCTGTTCAGGCCTATTGGCCCCTCTGTATATTTTTTTGAGTTTTTTGTAAACCGCCGTGCTCTAATTGGAACTGCGGTATATCAAGCCTAATAAACATAAACATAAACATGTAACAAAACCTATTTTACCATTCACTAAAACTGGAAATGAATTCCTATTTCCTAATGTATTCCAAAAATGCAAACACAAGAAATAAACAAAATAAGATTTATTTTTTGGATGGAGGGTCAGTTGTCAGCAACATTTGGGCCATTTGCTTCTTCCTGTGGATCACAGTCATTTCATTGATCATCTCCCTCATCATCATCATGTTGTTTGGAGAAGGAGATACCTAAATTTATCAGTTTAACGTTGTTTCGGTGAGTGGGAAGGATTTAGGGTTTAAATGTACATTTTGTAAAATGCAGAGTACTGTATGTATGAAAATCCTGGCAAGAATCATATGTAAGTAGCAATTTTAGTATTTCTAAGCTTTCTGCTATTCACATGTACATCAACCAGACTCACTTATGTGACTGGATCCAAAATTGCCAACGTTATCTGTTTCAGTAAGATGGCATAAATACCTAACTTAAACGTAGCCATTTAAGTTTAGGAACACCTATTGAGCAATCTGACTTAAACAGATAGTATAGCTGAAAAATTTCAGAATGATAAAGCGGGTAAGTTGCAACCCCTGGACTTACTTTAAAATTTCAGAATGATAAAGCGGGTAAGTTGCAACCCCTGGACTTACTTTACTTTAGACCAGGGGTTCTCAACCCAGTTCCTATTGTACTTTGCATCTTTCTTGTACTTAGTCTTCTTTGTCTCTTTATGAATGTGCTTCTCATGAATTAAATATATTTTGTGTTTTACATAACACACATTAAAGCTTTCCCTTTAAAAAGGGTCAAATCAAATTAATGTAAATTTAGCAAGCCTGTCTCATACATGTTGAGTTCATAGAGACAGAGCATCGTCACAAGGAGCAAAAAGCAAGGGTAAGGATGACTATAGATGTAGCATTCTGCTTTATTATTTACATCATTTCGTTTTATATTAATGTTTCTCTCACTGGTTTCATTCATGAATGTTTGTTTATTGCTGCCTGGTTACAGCAGCTGAGTATTTCTGGCAGTAGGTGATAATGATAACTGTGGAGGGGACATATTTATGTTTGCATATCCCAAGGTCTCATGAAAGTGTTTAAATGTACTGTAAGTGATGGAGAAGTCACATTCCTAAGCCTTATCCTTAAAGCAACAGTGCTACAAACTGGCTTTGGGGGCAATCTTCTCATTTTACTCCTATTTTATGGAAAGTGACATCCCACTGGTTAAACTAAAGGACAGCGATTTAGGTAGACGAACTGGACTGGAACAGAGGCAGGAGCTTGATTGCTTTCTAACCAAGTGTGACTGGGAAATAATAGAAAATACCTTTTAAAATGTAAATATTTCAGTTTATGGGCATGAACAAGGCTGGCCCAAGGGTATCCGATGTCCTAAGCAAACGTTTAGCTCTGTATCCTCCACCAAGGGTGGCTCAAGACCCTTTCCTTGCCTCCCCATAATCAAGCATTTCCTGTTCCCTCATCCCCTAGTATCTCTTTCCTTCCCTGCCCTTTCTGTGTCAATCATCTCCCTCCCCAGGTATCCAGCACTTCTCTCCTCCCCTCCCAGTCACCCAAGATATCCAGCATCTTCCACCTCTTCTCTTTCGTCTACTGACTGTCACCCCATCCTGCTTCTCTTCTGCTGGACTACAAGCCTGTCCCCAGGAAACCCGGCACAACAGCGGGCTTTTTAGCAGCACATGCATGCTCATGGCTTGCCAGTCCTATCTCTTCCAATGCAATATTTCTGTCATAGGGGGCGAGAGAGGCAAGCCTTGAATTTGTGCATTTGTGGGTGCTCAAAAGTCCACCTCAAGTGCATGCAATGAATAAAACCAGGAGTCAATTGCAGGTTCCAAGCCAATTTATTGTGCACAGGCTCAGACAGGAAAGCATCCAAAAAGGACTGAGCAATAGAGTACAGAAGCAAATTCCTTATATACAATTTTCACAGTTTGATACAGGCAAACTTTCTATTGGTCCCAACGCCCCCTGCACCTGTCCAATCGGGGATCCTCTCTGGGCCTAGCTTCTGGTTCCCCCTTCTCAGACTATTCTAACAAAGGCACAGTCTTAGATATAGATACATTTCTACTTCGAGGCCATTTCTAGCTCAGAGAATGCAGGAACATTTCTATTATCAGCATAGAGGAATTAATAAAGGAATTATACAGACTTTTCAAAGAGCAGTAAAAAGCAGTCTAAAGCAGTTTAAGGCAGTTTCTCAGACTCTGGTTCTTCTCAGCACTAGTCTCAAGTGGGGGTTGGGGCCTAGGCCTAGTTTACAGGCCATGTTGTTGTTGTTAAGTGCCATTGAGTCGGAGTCGACTCATGGCGACCCTCTGGATAGCTATCCTAAATTGTGTTCGGTCTTCAGTCAGGCAGCTCATTGTTGACAGACTGGTACCCGTAGCTGCTGTTATCTCATTGCTGGCCTTCCTCTTTTGCGTTGACCTTCTATCTTGCCAAGCATGATGTCTTTCTCTAATGATCTCTCTCTTCGCATGATGTGTCCAAAGTATGAAAGTCGAAGTCTTGTCATCTGAGCTTCTAAAGAAAGCTTAGGTTTGATCTCCTCTAGTACCGACTGGTTTGTTCTTCGGGCCGTCCATGGTATACACAGTATTCGCCGCCAGCACCATAATTCAAAGGCATCGATTTTCTTCCTGTCTGTCTTTTTCACTGTCCAGCTTTCACATCCATATGATGTTATTGAAAATACTATGGCTTGAACAAGTCAAATCTTTGTATGGAGATAAGATTCTCAAGAGCAGAGATGTCTATCTAGGTCTTTCATAGCCATTCTGCCAAGAACAATACGTCGTTTGATTTCTTGACTGCTTATTGCTTCTTTATTGATAGTTGATCCAAGTAGGTTAAAGTTGTTCACAATTTCAATTTCTTCTCCTTCAACGATGAACCTGCTGATTATGCCAGTTGTCATAGGCCATAGTTACAGGCCATAGTCTACCACATTCCCCCCTTTGATTATTCTCAACCCGACTAAAAGAGGGTGAGAAAATAATCACATACCAAACATAGTGGAGGCTGAGGCTTCATCTCGGGGTATAGCCTGATATTGCCACATAGCTAGCACTCTAGTGGCTGTCTTAAGTTCAACTGTACTATCAATGATGGAGGTAAACATACGTAAGCAGAGAGGCAGTAAACATGGAAGAAGTAAACACATAGCGATTATGACTAGAACTGCAAACATAAAAGTTTTCAATCCACCTAGGCCAGAAAATAGGGTGCCAGACCATCCACTGAGGTCTAGTCCATTCCAAGTCTGAACTGGTACATATGCTTGCCTACGCATATTGTCAGCTATTTCTTCAACAACCTGACCTTGATCATCAATTTGCAAACAACAGTTAGTTAAATTAAACTTCCCACACACCCCACCCTCAGAGGCTAGTAAATAATCAAGTGCTAAACAATTCTGGTAAATAGCTGTACGCATTTGGGTACTTTGCTTGGCTAAAAGAGTTAGTGCTTTACTGGTTTCATTAGTTATAATTTCTACAACAGCTTGTAAGCGTATAATACGATTCAGCATATAAACAGGAGTGCGGTATGCCCAGGTCCCATCTAGAGTCCAAGTGGCTGGGCCATAATATGAGATAATTCATTCAGGGGGCCACTCATCACCATCCCACTTGTCCCATTGACCGATCTTCAGAGTGCTCCGCTTCCGACGACCATTGTAGATGGGGAAGCCTAACTGCTCCCCTTGGGAGATGGGAAGGAGAAAGAAAGAAGGTCGTATTGTCCCCAAAACACATGCTCCTCCCCAGCTATTAGGGAGTTGGGCATATGCGCGAGAGCCACAAATCCAATAAAGCCCAGGAGGGGCTTCCCAAGTACTGAAGGATGTGAGGTCAGTCCATATCTTGGCAAGATGAGGGAAAGCAATTAAAGGGTTGGAGGGTTCCGTTGCATTAACACCTGACCACCAGGATGTCTTCTTTGTGGTGGCATTATAAATCCATTATCTCAGACAGACCAGTTGTCCCACTTGTATGATGAACTGTGGTCCCGTGCGGACAAAACAGAGACGGACGACAATGGTGTTGGCCAGTACCCATTCACTAGCGGTTTTGTTCAAAGCAGTCTGGTTATATGGGATGGAGTAGTTCAATTCTCTTGCCTCCCAGGGCCACTGGTCGCCCATCTTGGTACCTCTGCAGAAGAAACAATTAGAAATGTGGAGGCTGGAAGCTACGGCTCCAGCTAGTTCAATGAAATAGGTTCTAGGTAATCTGGGGAAGTTCTACTTCCGTCTGCATAGCTTCATAGAAGGTGTGGTGGATTTGATAAGGTGAGGAAATGCGGGTCTTGGTGTTAAGCTGTATGTACAGATAGGTTCCAGAGTCTACTCCCCTGCCCGCAATGCGCAAGCCAAATCGATATCCTAGCTTCCACTGGCTAGGGTTAAACACAAGGAGCTTCAAATGGTTACACGTACCTTTCAGGCACTTGAGGGGGTGTCAGCAATGGTAGTCTCTCTAAATTAGCTCGGCGATGATTCCCATCTTGCCCCTGAGGCCCGTCAGTCCAGGTGGCATAGTATACACACTCCCACTTGGGGCAAAAGTAGGCGTCTTCAGATACTTTGACATAACTAGTCGAGGTATGTGTCCCGGTGCATTTTCCCCACTTGTATGCTCCTTCGGGGCACATGTATTTTTCATCATGGTAATAAGTTTGCTCGTTATCAACTGACCCACAGCTATAGTAGCCATTTCTGTTGATGGCCTCACAAGCATCAAAGTAAAGAGGGGCTGGTCTTGTGGGATCTGCGAGCTGCCATGTAGCATTGAGGAGAGCCCCATCCTCGTTGTTCCATCGTAACTCTAGGACATGATATGAGGGGTTTTGTCGGGGGTTATAACAAGTTCTCACCTTCCCCTTAGTACAGATACTTAACTCCGTACCATTATATACACATCGGCTAATTACCCCAGTACAGGTGTAGTAGGAGTGATAGAGTAAAGTTTGGGTAATCTTTATCCCGACTCGGGTAGTGGTTATACAGGCCGCACAGGGAGGTAAGGCAAAAGTCATTTCAAGGGACCCCAGAGGTACCGCAAATACAACATAGATACATAGAGGCAGCATTTTTATACTATTTCAAAGAATTTGTCTAGAAATTGCAAAGTCTTTCCTGAAGTTCTCTGTTTAGTAACTTCCCTGGCTTTCTCAGTTCTGGTGGGGAAAGCCTCCACCCACCCAGAGAACGTACAAACCAGAACTAACAGGTAATGGTATCCATTCGCTCGTGGCATTTCTGCAAAGTCCACCTGGATATTTCCCATGGGGGTAACTCCTACTAACTAAACTCTTGGGGGTAGGTTGGGACCCTGCTGGGCATTGCCCTTTGCACAGGTTAAGCATCTGCGGGCCACTGAGGCTGTCAGGGGTCCTAATAACGAGATACAAAAATGAGGTTTTAGAGCTTTCTCCATCGCAGTCTTCCCATAATGTGTGACTTGGTGGAAAGCTTGAACAAAGGCTGGACCTTCAGGGATCACAGTCGGGCCAGGAGGGGAGCCCCCTGCTGGCGGTGGAAGCACTATCCATCCAGTTTCTGATAATATTCCCCCTTCTTTTTGGCAATAATAGTCTGACTCTTTGGAAGTGTATCGGGGAGTCCATGCACTGAGGGGTACTGGAAATATGGCTGCCTAGACTGTTGTGCTAATGGCAGGAACTTGCCCTGTGGTGGCTGCTCCTCGAGCTGCAGCAAATCTATTTCCTCGTGAAACTTCTCCTTCCCCTACCTGATGACCTCGACAATGCATTACTGCAACTTGTTTGGGGGCCCATACAGCATCTAGCAATGTCAATATCTCCGGGCCGTACTTGATGGACTTGCCTCCCGAGGTTATTAACCCTCGCTCTTTGTACAGGGCTCCATGTGCATGCAATGTTGTGAAGGCATACTTAGAGTCTGTGTACACATTTATACGGAGCGCTGTCCCTATTATCAGTGCCCTAGTAAGGGCTATCAATTCAGCTTTCTGTGCTGAAGTTCCCGGGGCCAAAGCTGAGGATTCTATTACCACGTCCAGGGTCACCACTGCATAGCCAGCACATCGCCATCCGTTGATGACAAGGCTACTTCCATCCACGAAGAAAGCTCGTTCAGGGTCATTTAATGGGACATCAGTTAGATCGGGGTGACTTGAGAATACAGTGTCCATAACTTCCAAGCAGTCATGATCAGGTGGGCCTGGACCAACTGATAACAGCATAGCAGGGTTCAAAGCTTGACTGACGATCAACTGCAATCGGGGGTTTTCACATAACATACTTTAGCATCCGTGAATTCGTGAACCAGTAGTTTCCTTTGTGTTCCATAAGAGTTAAGACAGAGTGTGGTACTGTAACTTGGAGATTCTGTCCCAGAGTGAGCTTGTCGGCCTCACCTGCCAGGAGGGCTGTAGCTGCGATGGCTCTCAGGCAAGGTGGCCATCCTTTTGCAACTGTGTCCAGTTGTTTTGATAGGTAAGCCACAGGTCACTGCCAGGATCCGAGGTATTGAGTCAATACTCCCAACGCATTTCCGCTTGACTCATGGACATAGAGACTAAATGGTTTCTGTACATCTAGCAGGCCCAAGGCTGGTGATGACATCAAGGCTGCTTTCAATGATCGGAATGCTGTATCCTGTTCTGTGCCCCATTCCAGGGGAAACCGCTCCATTCCTTTGGTGGCCTGATACAATAGCTTTGCCAACAGTGCAAAATTGGGTATCCATATCCGATAATAGCCTGCAGCTCCCAGGAAGGCTATTCTGCTTTCTGGTGGTGGGGGTAGGGATACGACACACTGCTTCCTTACACTCCAGCCCCAATTTCCGAACTCCTTTAGACAAATGGAATCCCAGGTATTTAACCTCAACTTGGCACAACTGCGCCTTGGCTCTTGAGACCTTGTATCCGGCTTCGTTCAGGAGGTGCAAGAGATCACTGGTGGCATGCACGCATTCGTTTTTGGAGTTGGTGGCTACTAGCAAGTCATCCACATACTGAAGGAGGACTCTTTCCTGGAGTCACAGGGTAGCTTGAAAGGTCCTGATTGAGTGCAGCACTGAAGAGAGTAGGCGAGTTCTTGAATCCTTGGGGTAATCGAGTCCAGGTGAGTTGGCCTTGCCTTCCTGTGGTAGGGTCCTCCCATTCAAACACGAACAAGAGTTGACTGGTTGTTGCTAAACATATACAGAAAAGGGCATCCTTCAAATCCAAGATGGTAAAGTGAGTAGCCTCAGCGAGGATCAGTCCCAGGAAAGTATATGGGTTTGGTACTACTGGATGTATGGTTTCAACTGCATTATTTACTCGTCTCAAGTCCTGCACTGGGCGGTAGTCACCTGTCCCAGGCTTCTTGACTGGGAGGAGGGGGGTATTCCAGGGCGATTGGCACTCTCTGAGAAGTCCGTACTTCAGTAATTTTATTAGATGACAGTGAATTCCTTCAATCTCCGGTCGCGGGAGAGGATATTGTCTCACATGCACTGGTTCCACTCCTGGTTTGAGGGTGACATGCACGGGGCTATATTCTTCGCTAGGCCAGGAGGATTATCCTCCGCCCACACCTCGGGCGGAGCTGAGATTCTGGTGGGGATACGGGGACTGGCTGCCTTGCTCGGGGATGCACTGTAGAACCGCCATTCTTCTTCCCGGGGGACAGTCAGCACCATCAGGCCAGCAGATTTTGAGTTCACAGTCATTTCCATTCCTCCCTCAACAAAGGATATCTGCGCCTGGAGCTTAGCAAGCATGTCTCGTCCCAAGAGGGGGATTGGGCATTCAGGCATGTACAGGAACTGGTGTGTTATTCTGTGTCCCCTTAATTCGCAGGTGTGGTTCTGCAGAAAGGTTTTGTGGTTCTGGTTCCGGTAGCGCCGACGATAGTGACGGATCGTGAAGACAAAGGGGCCACTGGTTTGGCCACTACCGAATGTTCGGTCCCCGTATCCACCATGAAGTCCATATATTGGTCCCCAATCTTCAAGCTGACAATAGGCTCCTGGGGACCCAGAGGAAACTTGGAGCCCGGTCTGGCCTAGTCTTCATCCATGCTGTAGCCCTCTTCGGCTGCCACTCCCTCTATAGCTGCTTCTCCCTGTTGGAACTGTGTGCAATTCATCCCTTCCCGATGCTGGAATCTTCCCCTCGCTCTCCACATGCTCCCTCCTCCCCTCCAGGAGGCGGAGTCAAGGTATGGGCATTCATTCTTCCAATGTCCTTCTTCCTTACAGTGGGCGCACTGATTTACGCCCAATGGGGACCGACTATCTCCTCGGCCCCTTCCACGTCCTCGAATCCTTCGGTTAGAGAAACTTCCTCCACGTCGTTCAACTAAAGCTGCAGCAAGGAAATCAGCTTTCTTCTTCATTTTACGTTCACTTTCCTTCTGACGTTCTTGATCACGATTCACAAACACCTTCTGAGCAACTTCCATTAACTGGGCCGCATTCATGCCCGCAAATCCTTCCAACTTTTGCAGTTTCCGTTTTATGTCTCCCTGGGACTGACTCACAAAGGCTGCATTTACCATGCGCAAATTTTCCTGGGTCACTGGATCATATGGGGTATAGTCTGTAAGCTTCAGATAAGCCTTCATAAAAGGCTGCTGGGCTCTCGTCCGGATGCTGGATGACTTCCGCTACTTTTCCGATATTCATAGCCCTCTGGCCTCCTCTCTTCAGGCCTTGTAGTAGGGCCTTGCGGAACCGAGTGAGGGCCGTTGCTCCGGTTGCACTGCTTGGGTCCCACTTGGGATCATCATTTGGGAAATTGGCGGCGGCCGCTTGTCGGGGATCTAGGCCTCTTTCTCCCACGGGATTTTCTTCTAACCATCGAGTGGATGCTTGCACGATCCATGCTCGTTCTTCGGTAGTGAAAAGGGTAGACAGGAGCTGGCGGCAATCAGACCAGGTAGGCTGATGGGTTTGCATATTACTGGACATTAATTCTGTCAATTCTTGGGGCTTCTCAGTATAGGACGCATAGTGCGTCTTCCAGTTTAACAAATCTGTGGTGGAGAATGGCACATAAATGAGACTAGTTGGCCCCATCACAAGTTGCTCCTGTTCGTTAAGGATAGGCAGTCCTGGGACCTGGCGCAATGGCATCACATGACTATCTCTCTGGCTTGCTATCGTACTTCTGAGGATGTAATGCAGCCTGGCCTGCCGGAATTCAGCTCCCCTGCTTTGATCTTTAGCAGTAAGTGACCCTGAACTGGCAAATGAATCCCTGCTTGTAGTGTCTTCGGAGGACTGTGGCCCTTCCGAAGCACTCTGGACGTAGCTAGGGCTCCCGCTCGGGAGGGGGTGTGCCTCCTGTGCTTCCTCCGGCTACGGGGGTGGCTGGTGGGTTAGGGGCAAATCGGTGGGAGGGGGTCCTCCCATGCCGGACTCGGCCTGGGGTCGTGGCGGAGCTGAGGGGACTGGCCTATAGAGAAACTGGGACGGATAGGTTAGGATATCTGGCGATTCTGGGGCAGAATAAACAGGTAGCTTCTCTTCTCCAGACTTCTGGGCCCCCCTTGTGGTTGCTACCATTATCCTACACTGTTCCTTGGGGCAACGCTTCATCCAGGAGGGCTCTTTCTCACAAATATTTAACCAGGCATCTATATAGGGGAACTGGTCGGGGTGTTCTCTACGTACAATCTGATGTACTTGGGATATAATTCTAACATCAAAGGTACCACCAGGGGGCCATACGGTGACCAGCACCGGCCACTCCCTGGCGCAAAGTACTTCTAATCAGGACGGGGACATTTTTACTCCATAGTCACCATCAAAACCTTTCCTAAAATTCTTGATCATACACTTTAACGGAGTTTGCGTGGACTCCGACCGTCCCATTGTGACGTACACAACAACAGACAATAGGGGCGGGTGGTCGGGCTGCAGGTAAGGGGTCCATACAGCCCTAGGAACAAATAAGTAGACAAACACTGATCGCTTCCTCCTTTTCACGACCTGGACGCGGTCGCCCGGCCAGGAACTGCGCTACTCAGGAGTCCTCACTCACTTGGTCTGTGTTTCAAGACCTCTCATTCACACACACAACCAAACATGCTAGCAACGTTTTCCCAAATTTCCCAGGCCTACCTGACTAACCAACAGCAGCCGGTCTCGCGCACTGATGCAAGATGCTTCGGACTGCTAAACCAAGGGCAGTAGTTTCGGCTTCGTGCACTCATGCAAGGCGTACTCGGACTTGCCCGGAGAGGTGATCAAACTCTCGGTACCGTACCAATTTAGTCTCGCGCACTCATGCAAGACGTTCCCCAAGCTAGCTGACTAGAAAGCAACAAATGTTCTACTCACCGGATCCGGTACCGGCTACAGAACCAGTTCTTGGGTTGAATCCTGGACTCCCCTCGGGTTCTGAGGTGTTGGCCGGCTGGACCCAGTAATCCGCCGAGGCAAGGCGGAACCCTCTCCGATGCAAGAGGACCGGTGGCGCCTGAGGTTTCCCCTGCGGTCGGGCAGACACGGTCCCAAGCAGGCCAAACCTTGAGGCGGTAATACATGGTATATTCACTTGAATACCATCCACTACTCGCACATTCCCGGCCAACGCACCAGAAATATGTAGCAGCGAAGTGCACGCAATGAATAAAACCAGGAGTCAATTGCAGGTTCCAAGCCAATTTTTTGTGCACAGGCTCAGACAGGAAAGCATCCAAAAAGGACTGAGCAATAGAGTACAGAAGCAAATTCCTTATATACAATTTTCACAGTTTGATACAGGCAAACTTTCTATTGGTCCCAACGCCCCCTGCACCTGTCCAATCGGGTACCCTCTCTGGGCCTAGCTTCTGGTTCCCCCTTCTCAGACTATTCTAACAAAGGCACAGTCTTAGATATAGATACATTTCTACTTCAAGGCCATTTCTAGCTCAGAGAATGCAGGAACATCTCTATCATCAGCATAGAGGAATTAATAAAGGAATTATACAGACTTTTCAAAGAGCAGTAAAAAGCAGTCTAAAGCAGTTTAAGGCAGTTTCTCAGACTCTGGTTCTTCTCAGCACTAGTCTCAAGTGGGGGTTGGGGCCTAGGCCTAGTTTACAGGCCATAGCCTACCACAGTATTGCTAGCTAAACTGGTGCCATGCTGCTCACCCCCCCCCCCCCAAGATTTGTGCCTTAGGAAATCGCCTAGTCTGCTTGGTAGGCAGGCCAGCCCTTCATATCAAACAGGTCCTATTAAAGGGGCACATTAGCAGTTTCTGTGTATACAGCTGAATTTGAATTGTTCATTGGGCTTACAGTGAAATATGTGAATCCCACTCTTTAAAACTTTTCCTCACATGAAAAATGGGGTCTGAAGGAAGTTCAGGTGAAGGCATACTTTAGAAGAACATTGAGATGCAGTCAGGGATGTCCATCTGAAACTGTGCTCAAAAAGATCAGTAACATCCAAATTTGGGCACAATTTCAGAAACTTCAAATATTCAAAGACATTTCTTTTTAGTAAAAAAGCAGTTTGCTCCTAAAAATGAGGTTTTGAAAATTTCTCATCCTGAACGGGGGCAAAATTTCCCACATTGATCAAAGGTATTCCTGGGGGTGGTAGAGGATATGCTACACAATAATGCACATAGTTTCAAATAGGGATGTGCAGGCTGAATAGTTTCATTTTTATTAATTTCCCATGTCGTTTAGGGGATTTTTTGTTTTATTAGGGGGGGGGGGTTGTACTTTTTTCATTTTAGAGTTAATATTGTCAATAATGAGCACTATTGTGCAATAATATTACAGTAATAATACCCTATTGCTCAAACAGTGCATACTATTGTGCACTATTCTTCAATAGTATGCCTGTTGATAGTATGCATTATGGAGCAATACGGCACAATACTGAGCAATAGGTGCATTATTGACAACACAAGAAAATCTTTGCGGATGATACCAAAATCTGCAATAGAGTAGAGAGCCTTAAAGACAGCGCCATTGGGCGCCAGCCTGCAGTCGACCACCACTCCAGCTAGAGCTCCCCGATCGGGGTTGAGCCCGCTGCAACCAGCCGCCACCGGACCCAGCCGGCCTGCCTGTTTCCACCTGCCCAATCGGGGCCGCCGCCGAGATCCCGCCTGCCCAGTTGGGGCCACCGCAGAGAGCCTTAAAGACAGAGCCATCAGGCGCCAGCCCGCAGTCGACCACCACTCCAGCTAGAGCTCTGAGCCCACTGCAACCAGCCACCGTCGGACCCATTCGGCCTGCCTGTTCCCACCTGCCCAATCGGGGCCGCCGCCGAGATCCCGCCTGCCCAATCGGGGCTGCTACAGAGAGCCTTAAAGACAGTGTCATCGGGCGCCAACCCGCACCTGGTGGGTCCGCATCTGAGGGCCTTGGCAGAGGGCCCTTTGGCGTGACCCTTAGGCGGAGGCCAAAACCTCGAGGCCTACCCGCACCAGTGAGCCCAACTGACAGCTGGGCAAATAAGAGGGACCGCAACAAGGACCACAGTCAAAGTGAGTATCAACTACTACCTCATGCAGGACTACCTTAAACAAGTCAGTAAGAACCTGTTTCAGACACTGAATTATTTTATAGCTCTACCCTATGTGACCCTCAAAGTATCTATTAGAACACACAGTCCGTTAAGAAACATACGCTGTCTGATATATTGAATGTGCCTTAGAACTACTTGCTAAAATGCTATCCTTGTAAGCCTTGTAGGCCCCTGTGTTAATGCTAGAACAATTAGCCGCCTATAAATATATACCGCTTGTCACACTGAAAGACCGCTAGAAAAATCCGTGATCTACCCTATCACTGTATGACACACTGTATCACTTAACTGTCTTATAACACAGAGAAACAGACGCGACCATCTCTTCAGCTAGTCAGAGTAGCACCCCAACAGAGGTACCTTGGAACTGCTTGGTGCCACGAAATAGACACCCAAATGGCAGCCCCCATTCTAGCCTTAGCCAGTTGTTATCTCCTCGCCGGCCTATTCCACAGCACCCTAGCCCTTACTATTACCTACAACCTCATACCAGTCCTACGGGGCTCCAGGAGGAGATGTTCTGGTACCTTCCGCCAATCAACAGCGGATGCTAAGCACACCCTCCACCCACACCTACTCTACGTCTCACTTCAGCACACCAAAAAACCTCAGCTGAAGGAGCATCCACACAACCTGAAATGCGCCCTTATAAACGCACGCTCTGTCCGGAAGAAATGAACATAAGAACATAAGATATGCCATACTGGGTCAGACCAAGGTCCATCAAGCCCAGTATTCTGTTTCCAACAGTGGCCAATCTAGGTAATATGTACTGTCATGATGTGCGTGTTGATAAAGTTGAAAGTTTGAAAAGAAATCCTGTTTTTTTTAAGAAGCTAGGTGTGCAATTACCTTCAGGCACAGCTAGAGGGAGCAGGAAGGAATATTCAGGAGCTAATGAGCTTGAGAAGCCTAATGATTTGCACCTGAAAATGAACCTGGAAGTCAGGCAGGAAGGATTTCCTTATAAGCCAGAGCTGAATGCTTGCAAGGGGAGTACCGAGAGAGGTCCAGGTCCAGCTGCCTTAGGGAAAGGCAGTCCAGCAGCATTGTGCAGTGGAAGTAGAAGTGGACGTGGAGATCCAGGAGGAGATCCAGGACAGGGTCCAGCTGCCTTGAGGAAGAGAAGCACGGCTACACAGGGGAGCACGGCTTCGCCAAGGAAAGAGAAAGAAGAGAAAGAGAAGGACCTGAGAAGGAACAGTGAAGAAATCCTAGAGGAGCAAGCCCACAGGACCTGAGAAGGAACAGTGAAGAAATCCTAGAGGAGCAAGCCCACAGGTACAGGGTTCACGGGGTGAAATCCAGAAGGGCCAGGCTGATTGTGCAGCTCTCCCAAGGAGGTTTGTTAGAGCCAGCTCTGAAGTGAGAGGCTGTGCCACGCCCTGTTCTTCCAGTGTTCCTGACTCCAGAAGAGAGAGAGAGCTAAGCCAGAAGCCAAAGGGAATGGTTTGGTGAGAAGCTCACAGTCTCTGAGGAATAATTACCCAGTTTTACCAAGCAAGAAAGGAAAGGCATTTTATAATAAACCTGAGTTCTTACCAAGGGAGGAAAGAGAGTCCAAACCAGGTTTTACTAAACTGCCAAGAAGCACAGCCCTGCCTAATGCTGAGAGGCAGAGACATTGCTACAACAGGAAAATTGCTGAAAGGAAAAACTCTGTGGAGTCAAGCCAGCAAAGTTCCAGGTATGAAACAGTTATTGATGCTAGTAAATGCATGAAGCATAAAGGCCCTGGGAAAACCAGTCCTCGCTTTACAAGGAAGGAGAAACCAGACTGGTTTAGTAAAATCCCTAAAGCCCTGAGAACAGACCCTTATTGGAGACAAGGCCCCAGAGGCATAGCACACCAACACGAGTCAGACAGGGACAGTGTTTGTTCCCCTGGTGATTTTAGTGAGGAAGAATGCATGGAGACAGAATGCATTGACACAGTTTCCCTATCACCACCAGAGCAGATGGAGTGTGACCTGGGCACAGCCTTATGTCAAGAGTCTGTAGTAACTGAGTAAAATAGAAGAATCTATGAACATGTTGATGTTTTGGAATGAACTGAATTCCTGTTTTCTGACCTCTGCATTAATTGTGAAGTGTAACAATTAAGCACATGTTTTGAATACTGGTGACCTTTTGCAACAAAGGACTTTTCTGTTTCATTATTCATCTCTTAATTTGAACCCTTGCATTGACGGGGAATAAAAGCCTTAATTCCCTCCACTTGGTTTTGTTGCTAAGTTCTTTTAGGCAGCCGGAACTGATAAGAACATTTTACTACGCAAATGAACCTTACGTTCCCGGTGGCTCCTGTGATGTTCCCCCCTTGCCAGTACCCGTAGGTAGGTAGGGCTTAAGGAGGTTAAGTTTTCTTCTTGAACTGAGGTTTACTATTTCCTGTAGAACTGCATGTAGGGAAATGTATTTCCTTTGATAGCTCAATGAAGAGTAGTGTGACTCAAGTTGGTAAAGCAAAAGGGGATTTATTCCCCTCCCGGGGTGGATTTCTCCAGGATAAAAGGTAACATAAATTCTTGCACTTCTGGCAAACAAAAGGACAAAATAAAGCAGCTTCCTTCAGCATCAAACATTAACACAGAGATATTATTCCCTCTGCCATAGAAATCGTACAGTCCATTGCTTCCGACGAATTATTTACAAAAGATGGCTCAAATTCCATGCCCTCCTCCTCTGAGGCAGAAATTGTTTGCTCCGTTCTCCCTGGAGCCACGCCTGCTCCCACGCTAGGCCTTGGGATAAACTCTGGGGTTTGGTACAGCTCTAAATAACCATTCTCATTATAGTCCCCTGTACCGTAGCCCCAACTTTCCTGGTCAATAAACCCACAGTGGTTATTGTACTTCAAGCCCTTTGGCTTACCTTTCACTCTGGCTGTATAAGGTTTTCTCTGAGGTTTGCAAATTGTTGTAGGTTCCCAACCTGACTTGTGCAGAGTATAATTCAATTGCCTTCCTGGCCTTTTCTCCTGTTCAGAACCCAGAGAGGACTTCCACTGACAAGGTCTGCTTCTGCTGTACCTCTCACACAGAGCCTCTGACCTTTCCTCGTCTCCGTCTCTCTCTTCCTTCTCTGTTCTGCTTTCAGCTCTGCTCC
This sequence comes from Ichthyophis bannanicus, assembly GCA_033557465.1. Taxonomy (NCBI): domain Eukaryota; kingdom Metazoa; phylum Chordata; class Amphibia; order Gymnophiona; family Ichthyophiidae; genus Ichthyophis; species Ichthyophis bannanicus. The sequence continues at coordinate 223,646,269 of CM066041.1, read as the reverse complement.
CTTCTCCATTAACTGGGCCCTCTTTATGAGTCAGCTTCCTCGGGTAAAGCCTGACTCCACCCCCTAGCAGGTGTTCAGAATTCCCTGGTGACTCTCTGCCGAACTGATAGCAGGGGCCTGTTTCTCTCTCTGGGGCTTGGTTTCCCTGACAACCAGCCATGTGCTGTTGTTTACGTTGCAGCCCTGCACTTTTTTGTTGATCTTTGGGAGTTTCTCCCTGACTAAAAGGACTCGCTATGTCACACTCCCTAAATATAATCTTTGCCGTGGATTGCCCATAAACATAGGCGTAGTCGGGCCTCGCCACGACAGTACCTAGCAGTTTCCCCAAGGGACACAGGTTCCACAATGCTTGTATTGGTTCAAGCATTGATATCCTGGGTCCCTTCTTAATAACGGTTTATGGACCTTTCCTCCAGGAACTTGTCCAAACCTTTTTTAAACCCAGCTACACTAACAGCCTTTCCTTATCGTCACTCCAGTCAGTCCCTTTACTTCTGGGTTACGCAACCCTTCCAGCAGCTTGGAGGCTGAGCCCAACCTTTTTGGGGATGGAGCGGTATAAATACCACTGGGACCACCCACCAACTCCAGTATTCTCAGCCTCCAAGCAGCTGGAGGGTTCCATAAGCCAAGGGCTTACTGGAGCCTTTAACACACTTTTAATTTTAATTTATTTTAATTTATTTTAGTTTAAGTTGACTTTAACCTTAGTCTCTGTTTCTTTGATTTCTATTTCTCTGAAAGAGGCTGCTCCTTTAAATCTTGCCTTCTCCCTCCTTCTCCCCCCCGCCCCCCCTCTCCCTCCGGAGGACAGAGGAAACTTTCTATCGCTGTAGGGACTCTGTCTACCTCAGCAGAAGATCTCCCGGCAGCAGTAAAGAGAACCGCATAGCCTCCTTTCCCCCGCGGGTGCAGCGGTCTTCCTCGGCCCTCCCATCTTGGGCCTAACTCGCCTCGCGCCGAAGCCCTCGGGTGGCTGAGCGCTAGAGGCGGCAGCAGGACGTTCCCTCTAGCCTCCCGGCTCGGTGCGGCAGCCTAGGAGCATTGGGGTTGCTTCCCGCAGCAAAGCCCGTCCCGGAGTCGGCTTTGCAAGCGGTTGAGGAGATTCCGGCGGACGCGCCGACCGGCTAGAGCTCCACGTGGCCGCAGCCTGCCACGTGTGAGCCGCCGGAGCACTGCGGTCTGCCGCGGAGCATCGCGTTGTGGAAGTCCTGCAAAACGCAAGTACTGGGGAGCATTTTGGACGCAGGGGATTTGTTTAGACTTCTGCGTGGTTTTTGGTTTCTTTTCTTTTTACTTTAATCTAGGATTTCCACCTCTCCCGGGCAGTAGCTTGCAGGCTAGGGTGGGGGAGGTAGGGGTTCTTCTTGGTCTGCCTCCATGCTGGAAAGTTTTAGTTTCATTTTAATCTAATTGTAATCTAATTTTAATTTTAATTAATTTTAATTTTTATATAAGTCCTGTTTATTGAGCAGACAGCTTCATTCAATTGCCTTGGTCGGGTGATCGCAAGGAGAAGCCCCGGCTCTACCCCATGGCATCCAAGCCACGCTGCCCCTCCTGTGGAACTCGCCGGGGGACCTCCGCAGAGGCCGGTATCTGCAGGAGCTGTGCCGCGGAGGCCGCCTCGGTGGAACAGGAAATTAACCTGGCCATGCTGCAGCCCTCCCAGGGATCAGGAGACCCTCTAGAAGGGGAGGGGGGATCCCAGTTCCCTAGCTCTACCCCTTCGGACCTTCCCACGCCTCCACTGATTCTTCCCTCCCCCCCCTCTAGTGCTGGGGGGGTTGGAGATTTTTTCTTCCCTGACTTTATCCTCTTACTTCACAAGGCCTACTGTCTACGTAAGCAGGGCTCAGGGGCGGAACAGGTTGGCCCGCCAGTAGAGGGCAAATCTTCTAGTCACCTCAGGGCTACCCTTCAGGAATCCAGTATCCCTCCTAAGCGCCCCCGGCTGGGGGGCGAAGAGCTATTGGCATCCATGTCCCAGGGCACTCCTGAGGAGGACAGCTCAGTTAAGGACTTGGATGAGGATGAGGAGGAGCTGGAAGAGGGAGAGATCCCGGAAGAGGATCAATCTCGGATAGTTAGAGTCTTTCGCCGAGAGGAGCTTCCGGCATTAATTAATGAGTCCCTAAAAGTCCTCAATGTCGCTACGGACCTGCCAACACAGGAAGAGGCGTTGGAGGATCCTCTAATCCAGGCCATTAGGAGATCCCAGAAGGTGTTCCCTGTCCACAGGGTCGTGTGCCAGATGATCCAGGAAGAATGGGACCAACCAGAATCAAGCTTAAGGGGAGTCAGGACCATGTCTCGCTTATACCCTCTACCAGAGGCAGATAAAGAACTGCTAAAATCCCCCAGGGTGGACGCAGCGGTATCAGCAGTTACTAAGAAGACGACAATCCCAGTCGAGGGCAGTTCGGCCTTAAAAGATGCGCAAGACAGAAAGTTGGATACGCTCCTGAAGCAAGCCTTTGACGTAAGCGCTCTCGCCTTACAGGCCTCAGTGTCGGGAGCTTGGGTGGCTCGGGCCTGCTTACGGTGGGCCCAGCAGCTCCAGACAGAGGGCTCAACGGGCGAAATACAGGCCAACTCGGCTAAGGTAGAATCCGGAGCGGCCTACTTGGCAGACAGTCAGTATGACCTCATCAGAAGCCTAGCCAAGAACATGGCTTCCCTAGTGGCGGCCAGGCGGTACCTGTGGCTACGAAACTGGGCAGCTGACGCTTCCTCGAAATCACGCTTGGGTCGGCTCCCCTTTAAAGGGAAACTCTTATTCGGGGAGGATTTGGAGAAGCTAGTTAAGGACCTGGGTGAATCTAAGGGAGGCAGACTCCCGGAAGATAGACCAAAACAAGGGCGCCCCCTTGCCCCTGTGCGCACACAGCCTAGGGACCCGCGGAGGTTTCGCCCATCCAGGTCAAATTCTTTTCCCAGGGGTCGTTTTCCCTCAAAGGGTCAGGGCTTCAGAGGTTTTCGAGGAGCAGGTCGGGGCTTTGGTGCATCCCCATCCTCCTCCTTCTCGGGTCCCAGAAAACAACAATGAGATGACGGGGGTCCAGGGGGAAGGACGGCCGGTAGGCGGTCGCCTGAGGCTGTTTCTTCCCGCCTGGTCCCGAGTCACGTCCGATCAATGGGTCCTAGAAGTAATCAGAGAAGGTTATGCGCTCGAATTTGCAAAGCAAATACTTCCAGCATTTGTTCAGTCTCCCTGCGGTTCTTCGGCAAAGAGGGCAGCAATAGAGGCAACTCTGGCCCGTCTATTAGCCCTAGGGGCGGTGATTCCCGTGCCTCCAGACCAGTGCGGATCGGGTCGGTACTCGATCTACTTCATAGTACCAAAAAAGGAGGGATCTTTTCGTCCAATCCTAGATCTAAAACAGGTCAACCGCTGCCTCAAGGTGCCACAGTTCCGGATGGAGACCCTACGGTCGGTCATAGCGGCCGTAAGGGAAGGGGAGTTCCTAACGTCCCTCGATTTGACAGAAGCCTACTTGCATATCCCGGTCAGGAAGTCCCATCAACAATTCCTGAGATTCGCAGTACCAAGAGGCCACTTTCAGTTCCAGGCCCTACCCTTCGGCCTAGCTACGGCCCCCAGAACGTTCACCGAGGTAATGGTGGTAGTGGCGGCCTTCCTCAGAAAGGAGGGAATATTGGTACATCCCTACTTGGACGACTGGCTGATCCGAGCGAAGTCGAAAGAGGAAAGTCAGGCGGCAACGACCAGAGTGATCCAAGTTCTAGAAGAATTGGGATGGGTCATCAATCGCCCAAAGAGCAGGATGACTCCCTCACAGGAGCTGGAGTACCTCGGAGCAAGATTCGACACCCTCAGGGGCAGGGTGTTCCTGTCTCAGTCAAGGTCAAGAGAACTAAGGCTTCTAGTCACGCAGTTTCTAGGCAGACGAAATCCCTCGGCATGGCATTATCTTCAGGTCCTGGGAACCATGGCGGCAGCGATAGAGGTGGTCCCATGGGCAAGGGCTCACATGCGTCCGCTGCAGCGGGCGCTACTACGTCGATGGTCTCCTCAGTCTCAGCCTCTGTCAATGCAGTTACCTTGCGCTCTGCGGACCAAACAGTCCCTCCACTGGTGGCAATGCCCAAGGAATCTGGACCGCGGGATGCCCCTCGAGCCTCATCAGTGGCTACTATTAACGATGGACGCCAGCCTGACAGGCTGGGGAGCGCACTGCGAGGACCAGTTCGTCCAAGGCCGCTGGACACCGGTGGAATCACAATGGCCCATCAACAGACTGGAATTGAGGGCCGTCACCCTGGCACTCAAGGAGTTCACGACCTTAGTTCAGGGAAAAGCAATCCGCGTCCTCTCCGACAATGTCACCGCGGTGGCATACATCAACCACCAGGGAGGCACCAGCAGTCCCGCCCTGGAGAAAGAGGTGGAAGCTCTGTTCCGGTGGGCGGAGCCCAGGCTACTGGCACTGTCAGCACAGCATGTGGCGGGCGAGGACAACATCACAGCTGACTTCCTCAGCAGGTGCAAGATAGACCACGGAGAGTGGGAACTGGATCAGGAGACCTTCAATCAAATAGTGGCCCGGTGGGGCCTCCCAGTCATGGACCTCATGGCGCGGTTCTCCACAACCAAGGTAGACAGATTCTTCAGCCGAAGAAAGGAAAGAATGTCCGAGGGCCTAGATGCCCTATCACAAAGATGGCCTTCGGAAGGTCTTCTCTATGTATTCCCCCCTTGGGCTCTGATCGGAAAGGTTCTCCAGAGGGTGGAGTCTCACCAGGGGTTGGTAATCCTCATAGCGCCGGATTGGCCTCGCCGCCCCTGGTACGCGGATCTGGTGAGGATGGTCACCGACCTACCTTGGCGACTCCCTTGCAAAAGGGACCTGCTGAGACAAGGCCCGGTTCGGATGCCTCACGTGGATTGATTCTCGCTTACGGCCTGGCTATTGAAAGGGCGCGGCTCCTAAAGCGAGGCTACTCAGGACCGGTAATTTCAACGCTTTTGAAGGCTAAGAAGCGCTCGACCTGTTTGTCCTATGTAAGAGTTTGGCGCATCTTCGAAGCCTGGTGTGCAGAACACCGTCAGAAACCCCTTTCAGCCTCTGTCCCGGAGGTTTTGGAATTCTTGCAAGCAGGATTTGATAAGGGTCTGGCGCACAGCTCCCTGCGAGTCCAGCTGGCGGCGATCGCTTGCTATAGAGGCAAAGTCCGGGGCAAACCCTTAGGGACGCACCCGGACGTCTCCAGGTTCCTAAGAGCGGTTGGTCGGCTACGTCCTCGACGGAGGTCGGTCATCCCCCCGTGGGACCTGAACTTGGTGCTGAATGCCTTGATCGGGGAACCCTTTGAGCCAGTGAAGAGAGCCTCCTTAAAAGATTTAACCCTAAAGACGGTTTTTTCTGGTCGCCATCTGCTCGGCCAGGAGGGTTTCGGAATTGCAGGCGCTGTCGTCTCAACCCCCCTTCCTGACCTTCCTCAAGGACAAAGTGGTGCTGCGCACAGTTCCTTCCTTTTTGCCCAAAGTTATCTCTCCATTTCATGTGAACCAGGCAGTTACCCTGCCCGCCTTCTCGACCAAGGGGCAGGAGGCTAGGGATAGCAAGCTGCGCCTCCTAGACGTCCAGAGGGCCTTGAAACGCTACCTCTCTCGCACAGCTCCATTCCGAAGGTCCGACCGCCTGTTCATTCAGTTCGGGGGTCCACACAAAGGGGAGGCGGCGGCCAAGGCCTCGATCTCCAGGTGGATCAGAGAGGCGATTGCCTCCGCCTACATCCTGAAGGGGAAGCAGGTCCAGTGGGGCTGCGGGCCCTCTCCACGCGGGCTCAGGCGACCTCTTGGGCGGAATTCAGCCTGGTCCCTCCGCTGGATATTTGTAGAGCAGCGACCTGGTCCTCGCTGCATACCTTCACCAAACACTATAGGCTGAACGTGCAGAGTTCAGCGGATGCCCGGTTCGGTCTAGCGGTGCTTCAGGCCGGTTTGCCGGATCCCACCCAGGGTTGAACTGCTCTGGTACATCCCAGAAGTAAAGGGACTGGACTGGAGTGACGATAAGGAAATAGTAATTAGATCTTACCTGCTAATTAGTGTTCCTGAAGGAACGACAGTCCAGTCCCTGATCCCACCCGGTTCCGGCAACCGATAAGACCTCGAGTTCATTGATCAGCATCGGACCGAGCGTAGGGCCGCAATTCGACAGGGAGGAGTGCAGGGGAAAGCCGGCTCGGGTAGAAGAAGCCCCCTTCCTGTCCGCCTCCATTCCCCCCCTCCTTCCCCTATCCTATAAAAAAATAAAAAAAATAAAAATATATATATAATAAGAGTGCCCATTTGAATAGGTTTCTGTGTTATTATGTTTTGTTACGTTAAGTAGTTTTTGGATGGAAGATCGTTAGATCTGCTTTTTCATTCGAATACTGGAGTTGGTGGGTGGTCCCAGTGGTATTTATACCGCTCCATCCGCAAAAAGGTTGGGCTCAGCCTCCAAGCTGCTGGAAGGGTTGCGTAACCCAGAAGTAAAGGGACTGGACTGTCGTTCCTTCAGGAACACTAATTAGCAGGTAAGATCTAATTACTATTTACTACATCCTCCGGTAACAAATTCCAGAGTTTGATTACACGTTGAGTGAAAAAATATTTTCTTTTATTAGTCTTAAATAGTTTACCCTGTAGCTTCATTGCATGTCCCCTAGTCTTTCTATATTCTGATAAGGTAAGCAATCGATCTATGTTTACCCGTTCCACTCCGTTCATTAATTTATAGACTTCTATCATATCTCCCCTCAGCCGTCTCTTTTCCAGGTTAAAGAGCCCTAACCTTTTTAGCCTTTCTTCATAGGAGTATCCTTCCATCCCCTTTACCATTTTGGTGGCTCTTCTCTGAACCTTTTCTAAAATCGCTATATCCTTTTTAAGATACGGCGACCAGAATTGCACACAATATTCATGGTGCGGTCTCACCATGGAACGATATAGAGGCATTATAATATCTTTTGTTTTATTTTCCATTCCTTTCCTTATCATACCTAGCATTCTATTTGCTCTCTTGGCCGCTGCTGCACACTGGGCCGAGGGTTTTAACATGGTATCCACAATGACGCCTAAATCTTTTTCCTGGGTGGTAGTTCCTAATGTGGAACCTTGCATCGTGTAACCATAGTTTGGGTTGTTCTTCCCTAGGTGCATAACCTTGCACTTGTCCACATTAAATTTCATTTGCCATTTTGATGCCCAGTCTTCCAATTTATCAAGATCCTCTTGCAATTTTCCAGTCATATCCGACCTGATATCCAACCACAACCTAGACATCCTTTTGGTCACTGAGACATGGCTATCCAACTCTGATACAATCCTCCTCAACCAGTTCACCCCACCCAACTTCTCAATCCACACCTGCAACAGAACAGACCGTAGGGGTGGAGGAGCTCTTTTCCTTACCAGAACGGAGCTTCAATTTCAGCTGATCTCTGCCACTAGCACAACGAACCTCGACTCTATCACCATAACCAACAAGCACAGTTCCATCAACCTAATCTACAGCTCCCCGTCCCCCTCCTCAGATGATCTCTCAATGATAATCGACCTTGCCTGCAATACCAAGAACCCGTGCACACCAAACTGGATACTGGACGAATTCAACCTGCCTGCCCTCCAAGACGCCTACTCCAAAGCCTTCCTTGAGGCGCTTAGCGGGTTGGGCTACGAGCAAGTAATCATAGTAACATAGTAAGTGATGGCAGATAAAGACCAGCATGGTCCATCTAGTCTGCCCAGCAAGATGGCAAGAGTAGGTGCACCTGTCACTCTGTGCAGGCCACCCCTCCCCATGTCTTTGTTTAGGGGTAAACCCACCACTCCATGTAGGACACCCCTATTTGTTGAGACGTTATATGGTTCAGAAGTTAGAAGGTACCGTTTATCTTGTTTTTATCCTATTGCTGTAAAGGGATCCACTGTGCTTGTCCCATGTCTGTTTGAATTCCTTCACTGTGTTTGCCCCCACCACTTCCATTGGGAGGGCATTCCAAGCATCCACCACCCTTTCAGTGAAAAAATATTTCCTGACATTGCCATTCAATTTACCACCTTGCAGCTTCATGTTATGCCCTCTAGTTTTACAGCTTCCCCGTCTTTGGAAGAGGTTTGTTTGTTCATCATTTCTCTTGAAGTATTTAAAGATCTGAATCATATCTTCCCTGTCCCTCCTCTCCTCCAAAGGGTACATATTTAGGTCTTCAAGTCTCTTCTCATAAGGCTTCTGATGCAGGCTCCAAATCATTTCGGTCACTTTCCTATGAACAGTTTCCAGTCTTTTTACATCTTTTGCAAGATATGGTCTCCAAAACTGAACACAGTATTCCAAGTAAGGCCTCACCAGTGACTTATACAGTGGCATTAGTACTTCTTCCTTTCTGCTGGTAATCCCTCTTTGTATGCAGCCCAACATCCTCCTGGCTTTTGCCACCGCCTTGTCGCACTGTTTTGCCACCTTGAGATCATCAGAGATAATCACACCAAGGTCTTTCTGCTGAACCGCACATACCAACGCACCCACTCACTTAAAAGGAAACAAGATGGACCTGGTCTTTGCCCCACAGTCAGCCACAGGCCCAAACCACGATCTCACCCTATCCATCACTCCGGTCCCACGGTCTGACCACAGCTTGATTCCAAATGCCCACACACCCTGATCACTTAAGTGCCTGTACTGCAACTGAGGCCTCCACAGTACCAAAAACATGATTCTGACCCTTCGACAAAGAAGAGATACTCAGCAAAACCCTACCACTCCTCGACCTCACAGAACCTAGCCTCGAGGAAATGATCGCCACCTGGAACAATAGCCTCGGCTCCTTCGCTCACCTACCAACTGCAGATAAGTCACCAAGGAGAAAAAAGACTGCTCCATAGTACTCCCCAGAGCTACGATCATCTCTCCTCCACCTAAGGAAGCTTGAAAGACGATGGCGCCGATCACGCTCCACTGATGACCTGGGAACTTACACCTCCCACGTAAAAAGACACCGCGAAGCAGTCACAAAAAAAATGAAGCAATACCACGCAGAAATCCTGCAGCGCTCCCTGAGCAAACCGCACGACTTATTCAACCTAGTGAAGACCCTCACAAAAGAACCTTCCCCCACCCAACCAAGCATGCCACACCCATAGGAGTTTGCGAATTACCTTCAGTCAAAAACAATTCAGACTGACAAGACCACCGTCCCCACTTCTGTGCACGTGTCAAACCACCCAACACCACTAACCACCTTTTCAACCCCATCAGAGAAAGGCATCGAGGACACCATCACAGCCATCAACACCACCACAGCCCCAAACGACCGCTGCCCAGCATTCTGGATAAAATCACTGCACATGGAATTCAGCCCATTCCTGACCAAACTCATTGGCCTGTCCTTCTCAACAGGCTCATTCCCACAAAGCTTGAAGCAAACATCCATCAGGCCACTTCTAAAAAACAGCAAACTTGATCCACAGAAAGCGGATTCATACAGACCAGTCTCAAGCATCCCACTAATGGCCAAAATAATTGAAAAGGTTGTCTAACACCAAATCCAACACCATATTAAAACCATCGCTCCTCTCGACCCATGCCAGCATGGATTCAGAGAATCACATGGAGTCGAGACGCTCCTTACCACCCTCTTCAGCACCTTAATCACCGGAATGGACAATATCAGACGAGGATATGCCCTAATTTTCATGGACATTGCCACGGCATTCGACTCCGTCAACCATGAACTACTTTTGGCGTGCCTCAAAGAGAAGGGAATTCATGACACAGCCCTAAGCTGGTGCAAATCATACCTGACAGACAGATGGCAACACGTACGGATCGGCTCCATGACCTCCAAACCGTTCCAACAAAAACAAGGCATGCCACAGGGCTCCTCACTCTCGGCCCTGCTTTTCAACATATACATGCAGCCCATCTGCGCTCTCATCCGCTCCTTCAACATCGCCTGCCTGGTATACGCCGATGATGTACTACTCTACATGCCATTCTCAACTGACCAGCCACACTTTTCACCACTAACAACATGCTTCGATGCTGTCACTGACTGGCTCCACACCCAAAACCTTAGAATAAACTTCAACAAAATGGAAGCACTATTCATTACCAGGAACCAAACATATGCTCCCTCCGCATCACTAAAAGTAAGATGTGCCGAGCTCCTAAGCAAGCCCATGGTCCGCTATCTAGGGGGTCACATTAGACCAAAAGCTAGACATGAAAGCCCACATAAACAACACTGTCAAGGCAGTATACCATAAAATACGGAACCAGACGACTTCCGGACAATCTACCAAGCATTGGTCATCCCCCACTTTGACTATGCCAACTCCATTCTACAAGGACTCCCGAAGAACACGCTGAACCCACTTCAGCTCGCAATGAATGCAGCTGCCAGAATACTACATGGAGCCTCCAGGAGGGATCACATAACTCCAATCCTGAGACACCTCCATTGGCTGCCGGTCCACTGCAGACTCTCCTTCAAAATGCTATTGTTGAGCTTCAAGGCCATCAACAGCTGCACCTCCACCTCCATCATGGACCGCGTCCTCCCCACTCCCCCAAGCAGAGCCAGAAGGTCATTCGCTGCCAACACACTGAGAATCCCTAGCACAGTTACGAAATGTTCTCAAGCAACAAGGAACAGAGCCTTCGTGTACTATGCACCCACACATTGAAACGCCCTCCCACCCACCATCCGGTCCATCACTGACCTTGCCCAATTTAGGAAGGCACTGAAGCACCACGTCTTCCTTCAGCACTACTCCCATAATAGTGACACATCACATCCAGCCACACTCAACCACCAGGACAACCCCCAACACGCCCACATCACACCGATGCAGCCCCGCCCAGTAGCACCACTATACAATAGCTGCCAAGCAGCTCCTGTCAACTCTGTACATCTGTGAATGTGTATATAGTCACCTACTCTTGTAAATAGTTGCCAAGCAGCTCCTGTCAACACTGTACATCTGTGACCCGACTGCTTAGACTGTATATAGTTACCGGAAAGAGTTGCCAAACAGACCTGGTCAGTGCATTATTCCGTGACCGCTGCTCAGCTTGTACATAGTTGCCCTAGTTAGTCCAAAGTTTCAACACCTGTGTTTTGTTTATTGAGTAAATTATTGTTGACTGTAAACCACACTGATTCCAAAGAGCGCGGTATAGAAAAGACATTAAATAAAATAAAATAAAAATAAATACCCAGGAAGGTGTAGATAACATGAGGAGGGATCTGGCTAAGCTTGAAGAATGGTCTAGAATTTGGCAGCTGGGATTTAATGTTAAAAAATGCAAGGTCATGCATTTGGGCTGCAGCAATCCAAGGGAGCAATATTGTATAGGGGATGAAGTACCTTTGTCCACAAAAGAAGAGCGGGACCTCGGTGTGGTTGTGTCTGATGTAGCTAAACAGGTAGAAAAGGTGACAGCAAAAGCTAGAAGGATGCTTGGGTGCATTGGAAGAGGAATGGCTAGCAGAAAAAAGGAGGTTATAGTGCCTCTTTATAAGTCTTTGGTGCGACCTCATTTGGAGTATTGTGTGCAATTCTGGAGACCTCATCTTCAAAAGGATATAAACAGGATGGAGTCAGTATAGAGGATGGCTACTAAAATGGTTAGTGGTCTTCATTATAAAGTACATGAGGACAGACTTAAGGATCTTAATATGTACACCTTAGAGGAAAGGTTTAATAGAGGTGATATGATTGTGACATTTAAATACCTCCGTGGCATAAATGCACAGGGGGAGAGCCTCTTTCGATTGAAAGCAAGTTCTGCTATATGGGGACATGGGATGAGGGTGAAAGGGGATAGATTCAGGATTGATATGTGGAAATATTTCTTTACGGAAAGAGTGGTGGATCCATGGAATAGTCTCCCAGTGGAGGTGGTGGAGATGAGGACAGTATCTGAATTCAAAAAAGCATGGGACAAACACAGAGGATCTCTAAAGGAAAAAAGGGGACTGTTGTAGTTGTTGATATGGAAGGTCAGACTAGTTAGGCCATGTGGTCTTTTTCTGTCATCATTTTTCTATGTTTCTATAAATATTATTCAATTAAAAACTTACATAAAAGATATATATAAAACCATATATCTATATCTGTATATCTATACAGGGTGGCCCAAAAATGTGAGAACATCTCGTAGCATATAAGTTATTTAAAAATTCAAAAAGACAGATGTAAACGATTGACAAATTAAAAAAAAAAGATGGCGACTGGAAATTGTCGAAATAAAGACGTTATATAGCTAAAAAAGGTAAATAAGTAAACTATTTAAGCTTTTAATTTACAAGATGTTCTCACTTTTTTTGGGCCACCCTTTATATATACGGTATATATATATAATGATAAATAAATAAATAATAATAAAAATGTATTAAATAAATGTTAAATGCCATACAAGTAATACATCAGATAAGATATGTGATATAATTTTATTTATTTATTTACAGTTCTTATATACCACGCTTTTTGGTATCAGTGCGGTTTACAAATAACCTAAATTTTGCATCAGAACAAAGGATCTTTTGCTTACATTGTAACAGGGTTTGTAACATGGGACTATAACAAGGGTAACTATATACATCTCAACAACCGAGGTGGTTGTAAAAACTATTTACAATTTATGCTGTACATTGGGATCATAATGCAAGAGGCTTGTAATCTGTGTCTGAGGGCGGATCTGTTATCTATGTCCTTAAGCGTTACATAGTATAAATAGTAAAAACAGAGATTGTCAAATCATTTATTAGATGCTGTCATGGTGAATAATGAGTAATTAATAAACTCACTGCCAAAGGGGACCCTGTTCTGTATATCGGATCACAAAACTGTTTCAGCATATCTAAAAATGAACTGATTACAATCTATGCATAAAAAGAGAGAAGAGGAAAAGAGGACATCATACACTCGAGGGACCATTATACATGCAGGAGGAGGAGAGGAACTAGCATGAATTCTCATTGTAAGATATCTATCCCTGTAGCCCATGTTAAGATAGACTATTAAAAAATATCCATATAAGACTCAAGCGGTAAATATTCAAAGTGAATGCAATATTATATACTGATCCGCGAATGCCACCATGAATAAGGATCCACTAGGACTATTAGAAAGAGTGGAAAAATAGGTTGGCGATCTTTACATATTTCATATTTGTCACACTACTGTGAATTTCTAAAAAACCAAAAGCGTACTATATTTAACATCGGATCCAGCCACTGTTCTAAAATATAAACGATCATAGTGCTTAATATTGTAAAAACACCAAAACTGGGAGCGACATTCATCACCAGAGTACTAGGGAAAACAATTTAAATCTAAGGTCAAAGTCAATTTTAAGGACATTAAAGTATAAATTGCATGTGCTACTTATGATACGCGAGTTGTGTCATGTGAAACCATGTCGGATGCTATTTGTGTCTCACTTTCAAAATTAGACCTTTAAATTATGAATCAGTGATAGAACCAAGGTAGAACACTAGATTTTGAGTTAGACTAATTGTAATGTGTAAGTTGAACCATATAGATTTAAGTTAGACATTGTTCTTACCTCACACTCAGATTCAGATGGAGAAGGAGGTTTCATTCAAACTGATAGTCTTTAAATTTCACCTGTGGTAATGCGTACCAGTGACGACACCTATTCATTCAAAATTAGTAGCAATGGGAGCAGTTTGTCCAAGTATATGATTCCAACATAAGATGAAATTATTTAAAATAAGATAGTAAAAAATAAATATATAAGTTAAGTCTAAAAACGCAAGATCCCTATCTTCAAATTGAGCATCCATCATCTTATTGAAAAATTCACCGTAACCTGCAAATATGTGCCATCATATATAAAAATGATATAACTTAAAAAAAAAGAAAATTAAATAAATACAAATAGTCATTCTTCAAAATCATCATATGTTATTCAGAAACGGAGCAAGGCAAAGAACAAATTGAATAAAAACCCAGAATGAGGGAGGTCACGTGATGCGGTCAGGGCAGCAGTCGCATTCTGCTTGCGCTCTGGCCGCCCCCGGCCCAGACCGGCATTATAGTACCACGCGGTGAAGCGAAAACGGGCTAAACGCACTCCCCACCTCAATCGGAGGACCTTTTGCAGATAGCGGTGCCAGAGGGAAGCTGCTGGGGAGATGGCGGCGACCTCAAAACCGGGTCGGAGAGAAAGGGAGTGCTTGGCTACTACTAGCAAGATAGCGGACAGCATGGCAGCGCCAAACTCACCTACATCCCCCGCATTCCTAGAGGAAGTCTCAGCAACAGTGGCAGAGGCTTTGTCAGAACAGTTTACAGCCCTGCACGAGAAGATTGACGTGTTACAGGCTTCAGTGGGAGCATTGGGAAGCAGGTTCCAGGAGGCGGAGGACCGTATCGGGTGAGCGGAGGACGGCCTCGAGGCGTTGGTTCAGGAAGTGGCAGGTTTGAAATCACAGATGCATTCGCAAGAGGCAAAAATAGACGATTTGGAGAACTGTTCACGCCACAATAATTTGAGGCTAATGGGCATTCTGGATGCAGTTGCTGATAGGGATTTAAAACTGTACTTGGAAACTTTGCTCCCCCAATTGTTTGAGGGAGTGGAGCTTGGTGGCAAACTGCTTATAGAACGGGCACATCGAGTGGGAAGCAAACAGGCCCGAGATCAGCGGCCGAGAGTGGTGCTGATAAAATTTCTACAGTTTCCTCAAAAGGAGGCTATACTAAGGGCAGCTCGGCAGAAAGGGGATATTATACACGAAAACCTGAAAATACACATTGCTCAGGACTACTCCGTTGCGTTAAGCCAGCGGTGCAGAGCTTATGCAACCCTGTGCCAGAAGCTTATTGGTGTCATGATAAAGTTCTCTGTTCAATACCCGGCCAGGCTACACGTGCTCCATGAGGGTACCCACCGGACTTTTGAGGCAGCGGCAGAGGCTGGTCCCTACATCGAGAAGCTCGTGAGCCGGGAGAAGGACGCCCAAGCAATCCCATAAAACTAGTTTTGCACCTGGATTTGATGGATCAGCTGTGGTTCGTGAGACCCTGTTAGTGCGGGGGGGGGGGGGGAGAGATTCCCTGTGCTTGTCCCATGTTTTGTGGGGGTCCAGTGCCGTGTTTGCCCCCGTCACTTTGGTTGAGGGTTTTTTTTTAAGGCATCCACCACTCTTTTAGTGTGAAGATATTTCCTGAGGATGTTCTCAATATTTATCTTGCAGCTGCATGTTATGTATAGGCATGTCGTTTAGTAAAAATGTTGTTAATTGGGTAATGCAAGAGTTGGGAGGTAGGGTTAGTAGCTGGGATTAGCTGAGTAGAGTTGGGCTAAAGGGGGGGGGGGGAACCATACGCATCAAGCAGGACCTTAACCGGGTCATTTTTCTTTACTTGATGGAGAGGGGGGTAGATGAGAAAGAGACAGGAAGTTCGAGAGGTCGGGGGTTTCAGGGGGGGAGGGGGGGGTTGGAAGGGGGGGATAATCACACCCATGAAGAGTATTGTGGTCAATTGGTGAGCTATATGAGAGCGGCTTGGGAGAAGCTCCAGGCTGGGAGAGCTTCTTCCAGGAGACTGGTGATTACTGTGGGGAGGAGCCTTGACATCGCCCCGCTGCACTGAAGATAGTTTCCTGGAATGTCTGTGGATTAGGGAACCCAATTAAGAGATATAAAATATTGCAGGCATTAGCCAGGCAGAAATGTGACATTGCGCTACTCCAAGAAACCCACCAGATTGATGATGAGCACAGGAAACTTTGTAGAAAATGGGTGGGGCAGGTGCGGGGGACCCCGGCCATGGGAAAGAGGGGGGGAGTGGCCATTTTGATCCATAAGCGCGTGCGATTTGCTGTAGAAAGAGAAATCATCGACCCATCCGGGAGGTTTGTATTGCTGCAGGGAATCCTAGAGGGGAAGGCTGTCATATTGGGAAATATCTATAGCCCCAATGTATTAGACCAGGACCTTTATATCTGTCTTGCCTCTAAAGTAGAACAGCTATCGGAGCTTCTGTTGATTCTGGGAGGGGACATTAACCCTTTGAAGGCCTACTTTAAATTTTTAATCCACATTCTGCAGCCGGGTTAATTTTTGCATATTTCAGGAAAATTGTACCCGTCTTATTCAATATGTTCTAATAGTGATTTTCCTTCTGCTATGGTCATGTATTATATACCATTTGATAGGAATATTTAGTCAGAATTTTGGATCCCGAGAGTTTTGGGCTCGGCCTGGAAAGGCTTAATGGAGTCATGGACGTGGAGCTTGATACGTCTCGTGGGAAGGGGCAACGGGAGAGAGCTAAGACGGCTCGGGTGTTAACTCGATTTCGTGCAAAGTTAGGATTGGTTGACCCCTGGAGGCTGTTGCATCCCTCAGACCTAGATTTCACGCACCAGTCGAGGGCGCATGGATCTAGTGCGCGTATTGATTATCTTTTGATAACTTCAGACTTGTTTGCCCATGCCGCCAATGCACAGATTGGCTCTATAGAGATCTCAGACCATGCATTGGTCTGGCTGGAGATACACTGGGGAAATGTAGTCCGAAGGCGTGAGTTTGGAGATTCCCGCTAGAACTTTATAGAGATACCCATTTTCATCAGTTCCTTAGAAAGAGATGGCAGGAGTTTGAGTCTGACCATCGATGCCATCAGGGAGACCCTGAGTTGGTGTGGGAGACAGCAAAAGTGGTCTTGCGAGGGGATATCATTGGCTTTTTGGCGTGGAAGCGTAGACTGTTAGAGCGGATTATCCATCTCGAGCAGTTAGTAACCAAGCTGAGACGTATGTGTGCAAACTCCCAAATGCAGGGAACAAGAAGAAGCTAGGGGAGGCCCAGACAGACTTGAATGAGCTGCTGCATCAGCGGGCCAAGAAGTCCATATTATATCACCGATATCAATTGTATTGTCATGGCGATAAGCCAGGGAAATTGTTGGCGCACTGCTTACGGGGTCCGAGAGGTGCAAAAATGGTGGCAGTGATTCGGGACAATCGCGGAGGGTTACACAGGGAGAGTACAGCGATCGCCCGGGTATTTCAATCATTTTTTCAGAAACTTTATACGGCGGAGGCGGGCGCCCCCATATAGATGATAGAATACTCGAGGGGGTAGATTTTCCCCAACTCAGTGAAGTACAAAGAGTGCAATTAGACCAGCCAATAACAGTACAGGAAGTACAATCAGTAATAGCTCGAGACAGTTGTTATAAATCCCTGGGACCCGATGGGTTGGGCGCTGAATTTTATAAATTGCTAGGTGATCTGATTGCTCCCACTTTAGTAGCAGTCCACTCTAGGAGAGCGGAGCAAGGAACTTTTTGTTGGGGTAGCAATCACGCCCATATTATCCTTATCCCAAAGCCGGGAAAAGACCCTCTTCAAGCGGCTTCATATAGGCCCATCTCGCTGCTTAATTTTGATCTGAAATTGCTGGCGAAAATTTTAGCGGATCGATTGGCGGGAGTTCTAGACCAACTGGTGCATGACTCACAGGTTGGCTTCGTGAAGGGGCGCTATGCGGTACGTAACCTGAGGAAAATTCTGTCATCATTGGAATGGGTGCAGAAGCGCCAATTGCAGTCCTTGTTGGTAAGCTTTGATGCGGAAAAAGCTTTTGATCGAGTCGACTGGCAATATCTGCAATCTCTCCTCCTGAGATATGGGCTTGGGGAAGCCTTTTGTAAAATGGTGGGGAGCCTGTATGTGGAACCGACTGCTGGAATACTCTGTAATGGGGTTTTGTCAGAGGCCTTTCCTCTGAGATGGGGCACGAGGCAGGGTTGTCCCCTTTCCCCCCTTTTGTTTGTCTTGTCCCTGGATCCTCTGATAAGGAAGGTGGAGGCATCCCAAGCGATTTGAGGGATCCGTATTGACTCGCAAGAGTTTAAACTGTCCGCCTTCGCGGATGACCTCCTGGTGCATGTACTGTCCCCCGGGGATTCCCTACCTCGATTGTTGGAGGAATTCACAATATTTGGATGGTTTGCAGGCCTTTGCATTAACAAGGACAAGTCGGAGGCACTAGATGTGTCGGGACGGTTACGGAGGCCCTGGGAAGGGGAATTTCCACTTAAATGGGCGGAACATAACTTTGTGTATCTAGGGATTATATTAACCCGCCAGCCATCTGAGTTATATGGGAGGAACTTAGACTGTATTATGGTTCGTTTGCAGGGCCAGCTGTGGGCATGGAGGCCCCTCCCGCTCTCCCTGTTGGGGAGAGTGGTAGCAATCAAAATGGTTGTGTTGCCGCGAATATTATATTGGATGCAAACGTTGCCGGTCTGGTTGTTGCGGCGGGATTTACTGCGGATAGAAAAGGCATTCCGGGGATTCTTATGGAAGGGGGCGAGAGCACGTATACCGTACAATCGTTTAGTGGGGAAGTGGAAAGAGGGGGGATGGGGCTCCCTGACTTGGGGGCCTATGCTTTGGCTTGTCAGGCTCGCCATCTGGGGGACTGGTTGAGTGGAACTGAGGTTTACACGCCTAGGGCTTTTGAGGAGGCGTATGTGGCCCCACGGACCCTACTCGCGGTAGTGCATCAAGAGAACCTGGTGCTACCGAATGCAGTAACTCAAAGTGTAGTGATTGGCTCGGTGCGGTGTACCTGGCGGCAGCTTAATGCGTACTGGCATAGACCTTGGAAGGTTTCGAGTTGGTTGCCGATACAAGGAAATGTTGATTTTACTCCTGGAATGGAAACAGCGATGTTTCATGACTGGGTGGCCTGAGGAATTCAGAATATAGGCCACATGGTCGAGCCTTCTGGAAAATGTAAGCCGTTTATTTCTTTATGTCGTGAATACGATTTGCGACCCAGTCATGTCTTTGCGTATATGCAGATATCTCACTATGTGGCATCATTGCCAGAGACCGAGCTTAATACAGACCGTTCGGCACAGATCTTAGAATTCTTTGACCTGGGAATGGACATATCGCCGTCAATAGCAATGCTGAAAGCTCGGTTGGAGCGTTATCGACCTCTCCCAGACTACCGGGGCGTGGAATTGGCCTGGGCTGCAGAAATGGGGCTGGGGGTTTCTCCAGGCACTGTTATCAGTGCCTTGCGACGGATTGCTGTCCTGGCTGAGGGGGCACACTGGAGGGAAGTGCAATTTAAGTGTATAACTCGAGTCCGTTTCTCACCCAGAAGGGCGTTACGCAGTAACCTGACCTCTGATGGAAGTTGCCTGCGGTGTTCAGCGTCTTTGGCGACCCTAACACATATGTGGTGGGGATGCAGTTCTATTTGTGCTTATTGGGTAAGGATCTGCACCTTTCTAAGTGGGCTTATCCAGCAGAGGGTGCGCTGGACTGCCCCATTTGTTCTATTGGATCAGCTGGGCCCTACGCAATCTAAAGGGAAGTGGGAGCGTTTGCTAGTGCGCAAGGCATGTCTGGTGGGTAAGAGCCCGGTCCTCCGCAGATGGAGGGAGCGGGCTCCGCCTACTTACTGGGAGTGGCATAATTGCTTCCACCAGTTGATGCTTACTGAGCCTGGAGAGCACGGAGCAGTGTTCGACGGTGGTCAGTCTTTCTGCTGATCAGGGAACCATACATTCAAAACTTGGGGCCCCGTAGTCGCAACAAAGTGTTGCAAGTAGTAGCTAGCTAGGGTGGAGGAGCAGAGTATAGGAGAAGGGGAAGAGGAAGAGGAATAAGGTAGCGACACCAGTTGAGATGTGGAGAATTTGGAGTGGAAAGTGATTAGGGGGAGGGTGGGAGGGAGGAGGGAGGTAGGGAGAGGGAGGGGGAAGGGAGAGGGGGGGTGGAGGGGGGAGGGGGTGGAGGGTATAAAATGTTATAATACACCTGTAACTGTTATTGGCCTCTAGGTTGGGGAAAAGGGTCAACCCCAAATTGGAGACTGTTACGTGTTCTACATGTTACTGTCTATTGGTGGTTTATAAATAAAGTTTATAAAAAAAACCCAGAATGAGGAGCCAAAGAGAGGGAGGCAAAAGTCAAAGGGAATGATGTATCTAGGCACTTTTCCGTCCAGTTGATGGTCATAGCGTGGCTAAGGGAGGGGGGGGGGGGTCCCAGGGGCACAAAATACCTCAAAAATGTTTCCATGGATATGGTCAAATCATAATGCATCCATCATTGGTTATGTCACTGAGGTAAGGAGTCCAATAGGCTGATTAAAAGCCATGGAGAAACCTTAGTTAGAACCCAAAGAAACCGGTACATATGAATAAATAAATAAATGATGATTAAATAAATAATATTAATAAAAACCATAAGTGTTATATAAAAACAGTGCTACAAAATAAAAAGTCTAATTGCGTATCATATACATTACATGTGTATCTATAAAAAGTAGTCTATAAAAACACAGAGAGGTCTAATTCTTGATTAAGGCCCGTAGGATGCAACGTGTTCTTTTGAAAGATGGTTCTTTGTTCTAGCCTAAGCAATGTCTTGTCATTATCGCCCCCTCTCCAATGAGGGTGTACCTGCAGGACTACGAAAGGGGACTGTTACTTCTGGAGAGAGATCTGCAATTGTGAGTATATACTTCTGGGAATTTTCTGTAAGGAATTCTTTGCATTAAAGCTAATTAATCTGTAAACCCACTATTTTTTGTTAAATCAGTCAGGGCCTAGTAGCAGCAGTTTAAGTTTAAATTTAAAACACAGAAGAGAACTTTCTGGTTACATATCACACCCAGCAGAGAGCTTGTAGTTTAAATGTAATAGTCACTCAGGACCTAGTATCAGCAAAGTACTTTTAGTTTAAATTTAAAACACAGAAGAGAGCTTTCTGGTTAAATTTAGAACCCAGCAGAGAGCTTGTAGTTTAAATTTCATAATAAGTTAGAGCCTAGCAGCAGCAAAGGGCTATAATTTAAAATTTAAAATCAAATAAGAGTATAGCTTACCTCAGCAGCACAGGACAGGGTACTGTGTAGCAGCCCTCTTTTAATAAGTGTTATTTCCCTCCCTCCCCCCCACACCCACCCACTCCTGGGATAATCGTAGCTTTATAGGTACTTACACATCTTAAAAGACAGGGGGTGCTCTCAGGTGCAACTCGTTACCCAAATCAGTCATACACTAAGGACCTGAGATTAATTAAGCTTCAGGTGAACAAGGTATATTAAACGTATTAGGTACAGTTTTATTAGTATAAATATCCATAGCAACCCTTAGGAAGTAAAGAACTTAAAGATCTAAACAAAAACGTAAAACTAAGATGTAGACAGCAGTCCAGCAGCAAGATGGGGGCTTTCAAGTCTTTTGCATTGAGTGTCACATGTATGATTTTCTCCCAGTTGGTGAGAGGTCTTACGTGTGCACTAGGTGCAAGGAGCTCTTTGCTCTCAGGGAACAAGTCCGTTCTCTAGAGGCTAGAGTAGCAGACTTGGAAAACATAAGAAAGACAGAGTGGTACATAGATGAGACCTACAGGGATATAGTCCTGAAGTCCCACCTCCAGTCTGGCAGCATCCCTGTTGCCATGGAGGAGAGAGGTCACGTGACAGGAGAGCATCACCCTGGTGTGGCAGGAAGTGATCCTGTAACTAGGGCCTGTCATCCAGGTGATGTAAAACCCTCTCGCACCGAGGAAGTTTCTCCAGGGCCATGTACCCATGAGGGAAGGGTTAGGACAGCAGTTATAGTTGGTGATTCGATCATTAGGCATGTAGATAGCTGGGTGGCTGGTGGACATGAGGATCGCCTGGTAACAAGCAGCTGGCTCATGAACCGACCAGAGGGGAAGCCATATTAGACCTAGTCCTTAGTGGAACACTAGATCTAGTGCAAGAGATAAGGGTGTTGGGGCCACTTGACAATAGTGATCATAGCATGATCGCCTTTGATTTAATTAGTGGAGGAGGGATAGTAAGGAAATCCACAGTACTACCTTTTAACTTTTGAAAGAGAGACTATGATAAAATGAGGAAAATAGTTAAGAAAAGACTAAAAGGAGCAGTTGCAAAGGTT
The DNA here is from genome assembly GCA_033557465.1 of Ichthyophis bannanicus. Taxonomy (NCBI): domain Eukaryota; kingdom Metazoa; phylum Chordata; class Amphibia; order Gymnophiona; family Ichthyophiidae; genus Ichthyophis; species Ichthyophis bannanicus. Next base: position 223,624,284 of record CM066041.1, on the reverse strand, counting down.
AAAGACTTACATCAAGCTTGGGTGTTGTTGAAAAAGACTGTCTTGGAAGCCCAGACCAGCTGTATTCCACGCTTTAAGAAAAGTGGAAGGAAGTCCAAAAAACTGCCAGCATGGTTTAAAGGGGAGGTCAGAGAGGCTGTTGTTGCCAAAAAAGCATCTTTCAGGAAATGGAAAAAAGAGCCAAACGACGAAACCTGGAAACAGCACAAGCACTGGCAAGTCAAATGCAAGGCATTGATAAAGCAGGCAAATGGAGAATTTGAGAAGAAGCTTGCTGCGGAAGCAAAAACGCAAAATAAAGATTTTTTCAAGTACATTCATAGCAAAAAACCTGTGAGAGAGTCAGTTGGTCCATTAGATGATAGAGGAGTTAAAGGGGCACTAAGAGGCAACAAGGCGATAGCGGAGAGACTGAATGAATTCTTTGCTTCGGTCTTTACTGAGGAAGATGTAGGGATGTTACCCATGACTGAAGTAGTATTTAAAGGTGCGGAAGAATTGAAGGAAATATCGATACATCGGGAAGATGTATTACAACTATTAGATAAACTGAAGAGTAGTAAATCACCTGGGCCGGATGGTATACATCCAAGGGTGTTGAAAGAACTGGAGTGGAGGAGTGGCCTAGTGGTTGGGGCAAGGTACTTCAGGCCGGAAGGCCGGGGGTTAAAATCCCACTAGAGGACAGCAACCTTGGGCCGGAAGGACTGGGGTTTCTAGTCCCACAGGTGCTCCTTGTGGTCTTAGGCAAGCCACTTAACCCTCCATAGCCCATGTTCCCTGTAAATAGTTATCTCCAAGTTATAATGCCCTGTTCAATGTAAACCACACTGATGCAGAATAGCACAGTATATAAGAGAATGTAAATAAATAAATAAAATAAAATAACTGAAATATGAGATTGCAGACCTGCTATTCTTAATCTGTGAATTTTCATTAAAATCATCTGTAATACTTGAAGATTGGAGGATCGCCAATGTAACGCCAATTTTTAAAAAGGGTTCCAGGGGTGATCCGGGCAACTACAGACTGGTGAGCCTCACGTCAGTACCGGGAAAAATGGTAGAAACCATTATAAAGAATAAAATTACTCAGCATGTAGATAGTTATGGCCTAATGGGAGACAGCCAACATGGTTTAGACAAGGAAGATCTTGTCTTACTAATCTATTATGTTTTTTTGATAGTGTGAATAAACAGGTGGACAAAGGTGATAGAAAGCAGAGGGTTGGGCTAAATGGCCAATTTTCCCAATGGAGAAAAGTGAATAGTGGTGTACCCCAGGGATCTGTGCTGGGTCCGCTGCTTTTTGACATATTCATAAATGACCTGGAAAGTGGAATAACGAGGGAGGTTATCAAATTTGCAGATGATACAAAACTATTTAAAGTTGTTAAAACCCAAGAGGATTGTGGAAAATTGCAAGAGGATCTTGATAAATTGGAAGACTGGGCATCAAAATGGCAGATGAAATTTAATGTGGACAAGTGTAAAGTTATGCACCTAGGGAAGAGCAACCCAAACTATGGTTACACGATGCAATGTTCCACATTAGGAACCACCACCCAGGAAAAAGATTTAGGCGTAATTGTGGATAGCATGTTAAAACCCTCGGCCCAGTGTGCAGCGGCAGCCAAGAGAGCAAATAGAATGCTAGGTATCATAAGGAAAAGAATGGAAAATAAAACAAAAGATATTATAATGCCTCTATATCGTTCCATGGTGAGACCGCACCTTGAATATTGTGTGCAATTCTGGTCACCGTATCTTAAAAAGGATATAGCGTTGTTAGAAAAGGTTCAGAGAAGAGCCACCAAAATGGTAAAGGAGATGGAAGGATACTCCTATGAAGAAAGGCTAAAAAGGTTAGGGCTCTTTAACCTGGAAAAGAGACGGCTGAGGGGAGATATGATAGAAGTCTATAAATTAATGAACGGAGTGGAACGGGTAAACGTAGATCGATTGTTTACGTTATCAGAATATAGAAAGACTAGGGGACATGCAATGAAGCTACAGGGTAAACTATTTAAAACTAATAAAAAAAAATATTTCTTCACTCAACGTGTAATCAAGCTCTGGATTTTGTTACCGGAGGATGTAGTAAAGGCTGTTAGTGTAGATGGGTTTAAAAAAGGTTTGGAGAAGTTCCTGGAGGAAAGGTCCATAAGCCATTATTAAGAAGGGACCCAGGATATCAATGCTTGACCCAGTACAAACATTGCGGCACCAGTGTCTTTTGGGGAAACTGCTAGGCAGGTGCCGGATTTACCTATACGCCATGTACGCCATGGCGTAGGGCCCACAGCTGGCAGGGGCCCACAAAAAAAGAACAAGTTAATTTTTTTTAAAAATAAAATTAAAAAAAAAAAACCTGCTGGCTGCCGCCGCGGGGCCCCCTCTGCTGCCGCGGCAGCACCGACTGACCCGCGGGGGCCCCCTCTACAAGCTGAAGCCGTCGGTTCGTTCCTTCCTCTCTCCCTCCCTCCGTGCAGGGTGCAGGCTGTGAGAGACGCGAAAGGAGAGTGTCTCCTCGCGTCTCTGTTAAGCCCGCAGGGGCTGATGGGAAATTTCCCATCAGCCCCTCCGGGCTTAACAGAGACGCGAGGGAGACACTCTTCCTTCGCGCCTCTCACAGCGTGCATGGAGGGAGGGAGGGATCGACGGACCGACGGAGTCGCAGAGGGGGCCCCCGCGGGTCAGTCCGTGCTGCTGCGGCAGCAGAGGGGGCCCCGCGGCGGCAGCCAGCAGGTTTTTTTTTTAAAATTAAATTTTACTTTAGGCCGATGGCGTTGGGGGGGGGGGGTAGGACTGGTAATGGGCTATTGGGGGGGGTGGGGCTGGAAATGGGCTGGAGGGGGTTAAGGCTAGAGGTGGGCTGATGGGGTTAGGACTGGTAATGGGCTGTGGGCTGTTGGGGGGGGTTTAAGACTGGTAATGGGCTGTGGGCTGATGGGGGCTGTCTGGTAATGGGCTATGGGGGGGCTAGGACTGGAAAGGGGCTGGGGGGGTTAAGACTGGAGGTGGGCTGATGGGGTTAGGACTGGTAATGGGCTGTGGGGGGCTGACTGGAAATGGGTTGATGGGGTTAGGACTGGAAGTGGGCTGATGGGGGGTTAGGACTGGTAATGGGTTATAGGGGGGGCTTAAACTGAAAATGGGGTGATGGGGGGTTAGGACTGTAAGTGGGTTGATGGGGGGCTAGGACTGGTATTGGGTTGGGGGGTTGCTAGGACTGGAAATGGGCTGATGGGTGGCTAGGACTGGAAATGGGCTGATGCAGGGACTAGAAGGGAATGGATGCTGGGTGAGGTTGGAACTAGAAGGGACTGGGAGCTGATGTTGGGGGAGGATTAGAATGGGATGGGGCTGGAAGAGTAAAATGGAGAAGTGAAAAATATTTTGTGTGGGAGGGATAAAAAATCTACAATTGGCCGGGTATTGGGAGAGTAAGTGGGGATTGAGGATGGAGGGGTAAAATTTGAGTGGATGAAATAGGAATGAGGAAAGAGCAAAAGGAGAAAGATTAGTATGTTAAAGCAGATGTAGAGAGAGAATGGAAAAAAATCTAGAAGAGAGAAGAAAGGACAAATGGACAGCAGACGATGGAGAGTTAGCAGAAGACACGAAGAAAGAAACCAGAAGAAAGTGGCTGGAGCAATTGCAGCTGAAAAAAATGCACAAAAGGTAGAAAAATATCTCTTTATTTTGAATTTATTAATTGGAATATGTCAGCTCTGGTAAATGTGCATCATTAACGTCTGCGCTTTGTTTAGTACAAGAGCAAATTAATGTGTAGTTTTATTTCTACAGTTTTGTACATTCCAAGTTTGGCTTTTGGGATTCCCAGTTTAATTATTGTCTTCCTGTTTCTAAATTGTGATTACTTGTTTGGTGATGGTCTATGTTCTGCATGTGTAACTGAGCTGAGGTGTTCTGTTTATATAATTCCTATTTGACATTGCCACTTGTTCTCTTTCCCCAGTAGGTCATGTATTGTTGTTCTCTGAAATGTATTGGTTTAATATTTGCAGTGTTGCCTTTTGATTGGTAGAGTATGGTGCTTTGTGAGTCCTGGTAGTGCTGTTAGGATACGGCGGGTTTACTATGGGTTCTAAATGGGCAGTGTTTGTAGTAGTTCCTAATGTGTCTGGCAGTTGGCACTGGATTATAGTAATGTAGAAATCTTTTAGTCTTTCTTTATCCATACACTCATTAAGAGGCACGTTTACTAAAAGTTAGTATATGGCAACATTATGCAAATATTTATGCAAATGAGGACCCTTATGCAAATGAGGCCCCGCACCCCCCTTGGGCCGCCCCTGCTGGGGGCCCACAATTTTTGTTGGCGTAGGGCCTCACTCAAGGTAAATCCGGCCCTGCTGCTAGGTACGTATGACCTAGATTGGCCACTGTTGGAAACAGGATTCTGGGCTTGATGGACCTTGGTCTGACCCAGTATGGCATATCTTATGTTCTTATGTTCTGTTTATATACTAAAAATTTTAAATCTGAAATTTTATGTTTCGCCATATTCCAACTTCTATGTTCAATAATGCGTGTTTTCATAGTCTTATTGGATTTGCCCACATATAATAGATTACACGGACCGATAATTATATATATCTCTTTTTCAGAATTACAATTGGTAAAATTAGTCAAGGAATACTGTTTTGCCATCAGGGGATGACAGAACCTCTCTCGGCAGTTTATGACATTTTCACAGACGGAACAGGCTCCACAACGGAAATGTCCCAATGTGGGAGTCCGGCGTTGACGAACAAGCAAGCAGAGAGAACAAGTATATTAGACAAGTTGGAATTCTTTCTATGTGCAATCAATAATTCTTGGTCCACAAAGGATGGAATATGGTGAAATTAAGCCTTACCTGCTAATTAGCTTTCCTTGAGGAACTCCAGTCCAGTCCTGCACCTCAGGGTTGAGCACCTCTTCCAGCAGCATGGAGACTGAGCATGTCACAATTTTGATGACATCAGGATACTTAGGCAGCTGGCACCACCACCAGCCTTCCAGTAACCTATTGACAAAGCAGACTCACAGGAGCAACAAATAAGAAGTTAATATCTTAAGAAATATATCAATCCTATCACTAAAACATTTTTCAGGAAACTCCACTTCCTCCTGGCAGCCCCCTTCCTGGCCCACTCCAAAAATGGACCCCAATCACCCAAGAGAGACTACTTGGTAATGTAACATCTTTCTCACCCATCTCCGGCAGTGGGAACGTAACCTAATTAGAAGAACCAACAACGAAACACACAAAACACCCTCAAAAAACTGCGCGCTATATAAGTAAGAAACCAACGACACCCTTCGTTCCCGGCCAGCTCACCGCAGTTGAACTTCTTCCGGCCCGGGATTGCTTAAGCAGACAGAATTACAGAAGGGAGGGTTCCGGGACTGGACTGGAGTTCTCCAAGAAAAGCTAATTAGCAGGAAGGCCTAATTTCACCTTCCTTATCATCCCTCCAGTCCAGTCCCCCGCCTCAGGGATGTAACAGAGCCCCCTAAACACGGGAGGGACTCGCGAGCCCAGCCTGAATAACCGCTGAACCGAACCTCACATCGTTCCTTGCTTGCACATCCAACCGATAGTGCTTTACAAAGGTATGCAACAATGAACAGGTGGCCACCCGACAAATGTCTTCCAGCGAAACCGAACTCTGCTCCGTCCAAGAGGCCGCTTGTGCTCGAGTGAAGTGAGCTCGCAAGCCCTATGGGACCTGCTTGCCCTTCAACAGATATGCCGATACAATTGCTTCCTTAACCCACCTGGAGATTGAGGACTTAGCCGCAGCCTCCTCCTTATGTGGACCACCGAACAAGATGAACAACAGATCCGATTTCCGAAAGGAAGCTGTCCTCTGAGAATACGCCGGAGATCGAATAGATGCAGCTGTGGATCCTGTGAATCCTCCAACAAACCAGGTAAGACTGGCCAAACCACAGGCTGATACAAATGAAACTGAGATAGCACCTTCAGTAGAAAAGAGGTTACCGTTTGCAACACCACCTTTTCCCTAGAAAAAATAAGAAAAGGTTCTCTACACGACAATGCCTGAAGTTCCGAAATTCTCCTGGCTGAAGAAATTGCCACCAAAAATACAGTCTTCAAAGTCAAATCCTTCAGGGTACAAGATGCTAATGGCTCAAAAGGCTCTCTTGACAACACCGAAAGCACCAGGTTAAGGTCCCAACTCGGAACTAATGCCCTTCTTGGTGGAAGGATCTGCTTAACAGCTCTCAGAAACCAAACTACCTCCGGCTGCGTACCCAAGGACATCCCTCGAACCTTTCCTCGATAACACACCAACGCTGCTACCTGCACCCTAAGGGAGCCCCAAGCCAAACCTTTATGAAGACCCGCCTGTAAAAAGTGCAACATTTCCGGAACTGAAGTGGCCAATGGTCTGCAACAGTACTGAGCACACCAACCTTCAAAAATTCTCCAGACACGAATGTATGCTAGGGAAGTAGATCTCTTTCGAGCCCTAAGGAGAGTGGAAATTACTTGAGTGGAATAACCTTGTTTTGTTAACCTTGCTTTCTCAAGAGCCATGCCATAAATGAGAACCGATCCACCTGCGGTATTATGATTGGTCCCTGCACCAACAGGTCCGGTCTTTTGGGAAGTCTACACGGCTCGGCCGACCTCAGCCATACCAGATTGGCGTATCATGGCCACAGAGGCCAATCCGGGGCAATGATCATGACCATCCCCCGGTGAGCCTCCATTCACTGTAGCACACAATCTATGAGCGCCCATGGAGGGAAGACATAGAGAAGACCCTGACTCGGCCATCCCTGTACCAGTGCATCTAGTCCCTCGGACAGTCTCTCTCTTCGCCGAGTGTAAAAATGACTTGTCTTGGTTGACGCGAAAATCGCCATCAGATCCATGACCGACTCCCCCCACCATTACACGATCTGCTTGAACACCTCCTGGCTCAGCTGCCATTCCCCGGGATCTAACCGTACCTGACTGAGGTAATTGGTCGCAATGTTCTCTGTGCCGGCCATGTGCGCTGCTGAAATTGCCTGCAGGTGAGCTTCCACCCAAGACATCAGGAACGCCACCTCGTTCTCTAATCTGGCACTGCCCGTGCCACCTTGTCGATTGATGTACGCTACCACGGTATCGTCTGAGAAGACCCGAATCGCCCGAGTGCGGACCCTTGGGAGAAACTCCTGTAGGGCTACGTGCATGGCTCTCATCTCCAGCCGATTGATGAGCCAAGTCTTTTCCTCTGGAGTCCACCAACCCTGCACTATTCGTCCATCGCAATGGGCTCCCCATCCTGAGAAACTTGCATCCGTCGTCAGTGGAAGCCAGCATGGCGATTCCAATGGGACTCCCAACTTGAGATTCTCCTCGCTCAGCCACCACCCGAGGGCCTTCCGCACTTTCCGCGGACATACCAACCTGCAAGTTAGCGGCTGACGCTGATGAGACCAGCGCCATAACAGAGCTCTCTGCAACGGCCTCATGTGAGCTCGCACCCAGGGAACTAGATCGATTGCCGCCGCCATGGTCCCCAAGAGCTGAAGATAATGCCATGCAGTTGGTTCCGGCATACGCAGAAACTGCCGAACCAGCACCTGCAGAGCGACCACCCTTCATTGAGGCAGGAACACCAGAGCCCTGAGAGTGTTGAAACGCGCCCCGAGGTACTCGAGATCCTGTGAAGGGGTCAAGTGTCTCTTGTCTACATTGATGATCCAGCCTAATTCGCTCAAAAAATGGACTACCCGCCCTGTTTCTTGAGCACTTTCCTCCTCGGACTTTGCTCGAATGAGCCAACCGTACAAGTAGGGATGTACCAATATATCTTCGCACTGTAAGGTGGCTGCTACCACGACCATCACTTTGGTGAAGTCCATGGAGCCGTTGCCAGACCAAACAGTAATGCTTGAAACTGAAAGTGACCCTTGGGCACCGCAAAGTGAAGAAACTGATGATGATGATCCGGATGAATTGGAATATGCAGGTACGCTTCCATGAGGTCTAGAGAGGTCAAAAACTCCCCTTCTCGCACAGTCATCATCACCGATCGAAGAGTTTCCTTATGGAAATGTGGGACCCAGAGACAGCGTTTTACGTGCTTGAGGTCGAGATTAGGTCAAAAGGATCCTTCCTTTTTTGGCACTATGAAATAGAGTATCGACCGGTACTGCACTGCTCTGCGGGAACCGGAACCACTGCCCGCAGGTATAACAGGTGCTGCAGCGTTTGATGCACCCCATACCCCTTTGCCCATGCACGGCAGAGGGAATGAACAAAGGCTGGTGCCAGAGGTTTGGCAAAGTTCAGTGCGTAGCCCTCCCAAATTACTCATAGAACCCACTGGTCTGACGTAACTCAGACCCAGGCATGGTAAAAATCCCTTAACCGACCTCCCACAAGATCTACCACTGCCTGGGTCCCCTTACTTCATTGTTGTTTTCTCTGGGTCGAGGTGGAGGCAGGTGCTCCGTAATAACCTCTGCCTGCCCCCCGAAACCCCCAAAAGGTCGGTGACCTAGTCGCAAACCGACCTATCTGAAAGGGGAAAACCTTACCGATCGAAAATGCCTAAACTCCCGAGTCTGACCCCGATTTGGCCCTGAAGTCCGAAGTTGCTTTGGTCTATCCTCGGGAAGACGCCCACCTTTGGACTCTCCCAAATCCTTCACCAACTTTTCCAGTTCCTTTCTGAACAACTGCCTCCCCTTGAAAGGTAGCTTACTCAAGCGAGCTTTCGAGGACACATTTGCCGACCAGTTGCGGAGCCAGAGGTAACGGCAAGCCGCTACCATGGAGCCCATACTGTTCGAAAACACCCTTACCAGATCATAGAAAGCATCCGCAAGAAAGGCCGCTCCCGATTCCAGCCTTGCTGCGTCCTCCGGACTCTGTGCCTCCTGAGATGCCTTTGGAAGGCCTTGTGCCCACCTTAAATATGCTCGCACCACTAGTGCCCCGCAAGCCGATGCCTGAAGTGATAGAGCGCTCACATCAAAAGCTTGCTGCAACAGAGCATCCAGCTTCCTATCTTGGACATCCTTAAGGGCCGCACTGCCCTCAACCGGAATAGTGGTCTTCTTAGTCACTGCCGATAGTGCGGCATCGATCCTTGGAGACCTAAACATGTCCCTTTCCAGCTCTGTCAAGGGATACAAGCGGGACATAATGCGAGACCCCCTGAGCCCAATCTCAGGGAGTTCCCACTCTTTCAGGATCATCTGCTTAATGACCCTATGCAGAGGAAAAACCTTCTGGGGCCTACAAACTGCCTGAAGTATTGGATCTTCCAGTGCCTCCTCCTCGACACCTCCCGCCGGAGGCATGTTGAGTGTCTTGAGCGATTTGGAAATGACCCTGGCCAGTTAATCCTTCTGGAAGACTCTAACAATCCGGGACTCATCCTCCTGTGGGATCTCTTCCTCCTTGAGATCTGCCTGCTCCACACCTAGCTCTTGCTCCCCCCCCCTCTGAGGAAACAGAACCAGTCTCCTCAGCTAACTCACTCTCCAGCCGCCTCTTGGAACAGGGTAGCGCTGGGTCTGGATCCATACCCAGCACATCTACCGGAGCCCCTCTCTTCTTTGCCTTATGGCCCTTAGATTGACCTTGTTGCTTTAAGCAAAACACCTTATGAAGCAACAACACAAACTCGGGAGAAAAATTGCCCGGCACCATTGCTTTGGGCTTTCTCATGGATGAAGGACCAGTGGAAGCCTCCTGCCGATCCCGCTGCAGCTCCAGCGGAGCCAAACTGACATTTCCCTCTCTCCAAGGCAAGGGGCTCGAAGGTTGAGATGCCGGCTCACTGACTACATTAGCCTCCTCCAGCATATCCTGTTCTGCTGAGCGGGTCTCCGCAGCGCAACCCTTGCAGACCCCCTTCCATGGACAGCGTGCTTCTGCGTGCTCCACACGCTGCACACTGAGGCCTAGAAGGCATCGCTGACAGAATTTATTCCAAAAAGAAGAGAAAAAAAAAGTTGTTCCCCTTTATTCTTTTTTTTTTTTTTAAATTGTAACGTGAAAAGAACCACAACATTAAACTGCTCCCTTTAAGAACCTAAACCGGGACTTCAAAAACCAAGGAAATTCAATAAAAATGCCATACAAAACTCAATACTTTAAAACTTTTAAAGTTAACCCGCAGCCGCGACCTCCTCTTCCCGCGCAAACAAAATGGTGCTAGAAAAGCTGGATGACTGCTACCCAGCCCCCTGCCACACGGCAGAAACCCCCACGGCAAGAGAACTCAGAGCTCCAGCCTTCGCGATCTTCCTACCTTCCAATAGGAAAAACCCCAGGTGCTGTTCTGATGAGAAAAGCTGCCGCCGATCCTTTTAAAACGGCGGCTGTCTCACTGCCCCAACAACTGCTCTGCACCCGGCCCCGGGGAGGGATTTGGAGTGGTGCAAGACCTAGACTCACCGGCCAGCAGGTCCTCGGCATTCAGAGTCAGGTCTAAGAGGCGTCTGTCCGTTCTTCTTTTCCTTTTTTTCTTTTTTCAGTCAGAATGGAGGAGCTCGTCTGCCATCAAAACTTCTCTTTTTTTTTTTTTTTTAAATAAACTTTACAGCAGCCCAACGAGGAAGGAAGGAGCACCAACTAAACAAATTTAAAAGGGAAATCAAAAACGAAACTCTTCCCAGTTGTCCCTTCAGCGAGTCCTACCCCAGGAATCACCTGCTCCAGCTGCTTGGAGACTGAGCTTACTGGAAGGCTGGGGGTGGTGCCAGTTGCCTAAGTATCCTGATGTCATCAAAATTGTGACATGCTCAGTCTCCATGCTGCTGGAAGAGGTGCTCAACCTTGAGGTGCGGGACTGGGCCGGTGGCTGGACTGGAATAAAGAAATTGGGCCGGTGGCTGGACTGGAATAAAGAAGTTGGGCCGGTGGCTGGACTGGAATAAAGAAATTAAAGTATTTTACATCACGTCTTTTTGTTGCCTTCCACGTTTCTTACTGGGTAATGTGCCACTCGCGTCATATAATGTCAGCAACTTTCTTGGAACGGTTAGGGAAAATAATGGAGCAGACCATTTTGTCCATAGATTGCTTCTTTCTGGGTATCAAAAGTTCCATGCATCTGGCATCCTTAGCAGCCTACACATGTTTAGAAGGATATGATTTCTCAGCAAACCGTCCCTGAAGTATGGAAGCATTAGCTTCAAAATCCGCCTCAGTGGAACAGATTCGTCTGGCCCTCAAAAATTGGCTCACTGGGTGATTCTTTAAAGCATTATTGTGAAAGCTGTGTTAATGTAAATAATGATTATTGAGCACAGAAGTTGTTTGAAATGTAACATCACCCAGAAACCATTAGTTGAGCATTGGAATATTGCGAAACATAAAATGTCAGATTTAAAATTTTTAGTATATAAACAGGTACACCCTCATTGGAGAGGGGGAGACAATTACAAGACATTGCTTAGGCTAGAACAAAGAATCATCTTTCAAATGAACACGTTGCATCCTACGGGCATTAATCAAGAGTTAGACCTCTCCGTGTTTTTATAGACTACTTTTTATACATACATAATTTGACTTTTCATTTTTCAGCACTGTTTTATATAAACACTTATGGGTTTTATTAATATTATTTATTTAATTAGCATTTATTTATTTATTTATTTATACATACGGAACAGTATCCAAGTTTATTGGTTACTCATTTGACAATTAGGGGCTTGTTTACAAAGCCGCGGTAGCGGTTTCCGATCATCTAAACAAGCCCCTTAGGGTCAATCTCTACTTTTACTATTTATTCTATATAACATTATAACAGAAATATTTAATTTTAAAGTTTTTTACATATGTCTTATCTGATGTATTACTTCTACGCATTTAACATTTAACTTGTATGGCATTTAACATTTATTTAATAAGGTTTTTTAAAAATACTATTTATTTAGTTATTTATCATTTTTATATATCTTTTATGTAAGTTTTTAATTGAAATATATATATATATATGTATGTATATATAAATAAATATACATATATATATATATATATATACATATATATATATATATATATATATATATATATATATGTATGTATGTATTTGTGCTCACCATTCTAGCATGCACTTTTGAGATACTAGTACCTTATTGTTGTTTTATGATTTTTTAATTATTTATTCATTATGGTTTATGTTGGCATGTGCGTGAGTTTTTTAAAAAAAGGTCATAGTCCCCTGAAGAAGGCCACAAGATTGGTTGTCTTTTAGGGGCAAAGTTGCTATGCTCACCACCATTATCCTTAAAACTAACCTATTGTTGTTCATTATAAGGTGGACAAGATTTAAGCCATAAATAAACATTACCATTCTTATAATCTAACTCATCATGTCTATGTTTATCAAGTTTGCCTCTCTTAATTTCTTTATGATATTCCTCAAGTTTCTTTGCCCCTAAAAGACACAACCAGTCTGATTATAGAAATTCCCACTAGCACTCCATGGGGTATGTTTACTAAACCGTCTTAGGGGTATGTTTACTAAACCGTCTTAACGTTGCAGCCACGTTATTATCGCGTGATAAGTGACATTATTATCGCACGATAACGTCACTTATCGCGCGATAACGCGGCTGCGGCGTTAAGGCACCCTAATGCTGTGGAATCCGGCTCTGAAGGGTGGAGTAAGGCTTCCCAGAGGGCGGAGAGAAAGGGTCAATGGGCGGAGAGTGGGAGGGGAGAGGCTCCGGGAACACTAATGCTGTGAAATCTGGATCTGAACACTAACACCAGTGAAACCCTCGCGTTAAAGCATATTTACAGGAAAGAGAAACCATTTCAGTCAGCCATGTACAACAAAACCAGGGAAACCCAAAAACGTGATAGTAGTGATACATGTGCACGGAACAAAAAGGCAAATAAACATAGAAAATGACCGGAACCACATTTAAAATCCCAATAACCAAGCTGGCCAATAGTGATATGAATGAGAAACATAAAGAAACACTACTGAGAAAGTATAAAAAAGAAGATATCATGTTTGGAAGGGTCTATGTCTGTCCCCTTACAAGGTGAATGATCCCACATTGGAATAACAGTGATCAGGGTTTTCCATTTATATTGGGCAGGTTTGATATGGCGTGCACATGTGCAGCAACAGTAGGGTGGGCATGTAGGAAAGGGCAACTGTACAGATGCTAGAAATGGGATACAGAGGGCTGCAGGCGGCACATGCTGTGGTGCAGCTGGGGCACAATGAGGACTAGGCAGATGCTTAGGTGGCACATAGGAATGCTGAAACTGTAGAGCAGCCAAACAGAAACTGATGAGGGTCCAACTATATACAACTATATACAATTTGTATATAGTTACTATGTATATATGTTATAATAGTTTAATAATTCACTGTTTAAACTTTATACTGTTATCTGTACCTAGTTCATCTGTTCTATGTAAAATGACTTGGTATGATACTATCCATACCATATAACATACTGTTCATTGTAAACCGCACTTGATACTTGTGAAAGAGCGGTATAGAAATAATTGTTAAATAAAATAAATAAATAAATAAACATGCGCATGAGTGTGTTTCTCACAGTGTAACAGGGGATAGTACCCAGCAGGTATCCCCAAGGGCACATAACATTGGCAGGCAGTGTGGGGGGGGGGGGGGGGAAGCGTGCTTGTCCATGTAGGCACTCCTACCCGAGAACCCACACCATAGGCAGCTGCCTACCGGCATACTGGATGGCCTGGGACTGCGCACCACCAGCACCACCGGCATAATGGCATGGCAGCATGGTGGCGGAGGGGTGCTGGTGGCGGAGGGGGCAGTGGCATCTGCCCACAGCAGACCATGGCCTAGCCCCATTTAGGTGGGTGCCGTACACTGCAACAGATGGGGGTCTGTCTGACGAACACTCATTGTATACCCAGGGAATGAACTGTCCCTGTGGCAACAGTGTGGTGCAGTACACACAGCCAGTGTGTTCATGAGCAGAAAGCCACAGGTTCAAGTCCCAGTTGTGGCCACTGCCAACCCAGTCCCCATATTTTACCCAGTACTAAACCATGGTAATAAAGACGGAACCTTTATTGCAGATAACATAAACATGCCTGAAACACCCACATTTTACCCTACAGAGCACAGACACCATAAACATGTGCAATCCCTAGAGCAGAGTTTCCCAACTGCAGTCCTGGAGGGCCAAACACCATTCAGGTTTCATGCTGTCTCTAATAAATATGCCTGTGCTACATTTGTATGTGCCGCCCCCATGGTATGCAAATGTATCTCATGCATATTCATTAGGGACAGCATGAAAACCAGAACAGTGTTTGGCCCACCAGGACCAGAGTTGGGAACCTCTGCCCTAGAGCAGCGGCCAACAGGGGCATAAACACCCACACCAACAGGCTCCACTATCCAAAGCCTCATGGAGAGTCAGGCTGTTGGGCCCTGCGCGCAGCAGCATCTCCCAATACTAGCACTTGCATACCTTAGCAATGCTGCCCTAAACCTGGGAATACGTTACACATATATCAAAAGGTTGCTATGATTAATGGCAGATAGCAATTCCTAAGTTAAGCACAATTTGCTGATAGAGCTGCATCATAGCAACCTTTCTGATATCTGTGGAGTGTGTTTCAGTTTTGGTTTCTGACAGTGTTTACCACCCCGGGGAGTGAACCCAACAGTAATGGCCTAATGGGAGACAGCCAACATGGCTTTAGACAAGGAAGATCTTGTCTTACTAATCTGTTATGTTTTTTTGAAAGTGTGAATAAACCGGTGGACAAAGCTGAGTCGGTTGATATAGTGTATCTAGACTTTCAGAAAGCCTTTGACAAGGTCCCTCATCAGAGACATTTGGCAAAACTAAAGAGTCATGGGATAGGAGGCAGTGTACTATTGTGGATCAGGAACTGGTTAAAAGATAGAAAGCAGAGGGTTGGGCTAAATGGCTAATTTTCCCAATGGAGAAAGGTGAATAGTGGTGTACCCCAGGGATCTGTGCTGGGTCCGCTGCTTTTTGACATATTCATAAATGACCTGGAAAGTGGAATAACGAGTGAGGTTATCAAATTTGCAGATGACACAAAACTATTTAAAGTTGTTAAAACCCAAGAGGATTGTGGAAAATTGCAAGAGGATCTTGATAAATTGGAAGACTGGGCATCAAAATGGCAGATGAAATTTAATGTGGACAAGTGCAAAGTTATGCACCTAGGGAAGAACAACCCAAACTATGGTTACAAAATGCAAGGTTCCACATTAGGAACCACCACCCAGGAAAAAGATTTAGGCGTCATTGTGGATAACATGTTAAAACCCTTGGCCCAGTGTGCAGCGGCAGCCAAGAGAGCAAATAGAATGCTAGGTATCATAAGGAAAGGAATGGAAAATAAAACAAAAGATATTATAATGCCTCTATACCGTTCCATGGTGAGACCGCACCTTGAATATTGTGTGCAATTCTGGTCGCCGTATCTTAAAAAGGATATAGCGTTATTAGAAAAGGTTCAGAGAAGAGCCACCAAAATGGTAAAGGGGATGGAAGGATACTCCTATGAAGAAAGGCTAAAAAGGTTAGGGCTCTTTAACCTGGAAAAGAGACGGCTGAGGGGAGATATGATAGAAGTCTATAAATTAATGAACGGAGTGGAACGGGTAAACGTAGATCGATTGTTTACGTTATCAGAATATAGAAAGACTAGGGGACATGCAATGAAGCTACAGGGTAAACTATTTAAGACTAATAAAAGAAAATATTTTTTCACTCAACGTGTAATCAAACTCTGGAATTTGTTACCGGAGGATGTAGTAAAGGCTGTTAGTGTAGCTGGGTTTAAAAAGGGTTTGGACAAATTCCTGGAGGAAAGGTCCATAAACCATTATTAAGAAGGGACCCAGGATATCAATGCTTGACCCAGTACAAGCATTGCAGAACCTGTGTCTTTTGGGGAAACTGCTAGGTACGTATGACCTAGATTGGTCACTGTTGGAAAGAGGATACTGGGCTTGATGGACCTTGGTCTGACCCAGTATGGCATATCTTATTTTCTTAAGTATTGCATACCATAGCCATGCCTGCACTGTGCCCAGGACTGGTGTGGTGGCCAGGGCTGCCAAAAACCTCTATATTTGCACAATGCTGGCATAGGTGTGGGAGTGTGTGTCTGTCTATCTAGTGTGTTGTGGCTGCCTACACCTTACTCAGCCCACACTGCTTGCACTGTTGCCTCACAGTGCTGTAACCTTAAGGTGCCTCATAAGGCGCCCTATAAAGCCCCCTCTAAGGCGCCTTATGGGGAACATTATAAGGTGCCTTGGCAGACAGTGCACTTTATAATGTGCCCTCTGGAGTGCCTTATAGTACGCCTTATGCGGCACCTAGGTTACGGCACTGTGAGGGTGTGTTTGCTGGCAGCACTAATTTAAATTAAAACAGAAAATGCCTCAGACAGCACTGATTTAAAGTAAAGGGTAATGGCTCAGACAGCCTTACTCATTAAGCCCACTGGAGGATCAAACTCATGACCCCTGTTTCATCAGTCAATGTATTAACCATTGTGTTACACCTCTGTTGCTATGTTTGCAGGTCAGCGCACCTAATTAAGGCTAATGTGCGTCAACGTGCCATGGCTCCCTCTATCACACGATAACTGACTTTATCGTGCCATAACCCGAAATGCTACCTTAAGACCGGAACGCCCACTACCTTATATGGCATTCGTCACAGTAAGTCTGCAACTAACGCCGGTAACATTAAGACGGTTTAGTAAACATACCCCAAGGTTTCTAGATGAAATAAATGACTGCTTCTTGGAGCAGCTGGTTCATGGACTGACCAGAGGGGAAGCTATTTGGGACCTACTCCTTAATGGAACACAAGATCTGGTGCAAGAGGTAAGGGTGTTGGGGCCACTTGGCAATAGTGATCAGTAGCACAAGCTTTCATAATGGAGACTATGATAAAATGAGGACAATAGTTAAGAAAAAACTAAAAGAAGCAGTTGAAAAGGTTAAAGATTTACATCAAGCATGGGTGTTGTTTAAAAATACTATCTTGGAAATACAGACCAGCTGTATTCCACTCTTTAAGAAAAGTAGAAGGAAGTCCAAAAAACTGCCAGCATGGTTTAAAAGTGAGATCAGAGAGGCTGCTGTTGCCAAAAAAGCATCTTTCTGGAAATGGATTAAGGAGCCAAATGACAAAAACTGGAAACAACACAAGCACTGGTAAGTTAAATGCAAGGCATTGATAAGGCAGGCAAAGAGAAAATTTGAGAAGAAACTTGCTGTGTAAGCAAAACTGCATAATAAAGACTTTTTCAAGTACATTCATAGCAAAAAACCTGTGAGAGAGTCAGTTGGACCATTAGATGATAGAGGGGTAAAAGGGCACTAAGAGGAGACAAGGCAATAGCAGAGAGATTGAATGAATTCTTTGCTTCAGTCTTTACTGAGGAAGATGTAGGGATGTTACCCATGAATGAAATGGTAATTAAAGGTGATGCCGCAGAAGAATTGAAAGAAATATCAATACACCGGGAAGATGTATTACAACTATTTGATAAAATAAACAGTAGCAAATCACATGGACCGGATGGTATACATCCAAAGTTGTTAAAAGAACTGAAATATGAGATTACAGACCTACTATTAGTAACCTGTGAACTATCATTAAAATCATCTGTAATACCTGAAGATGGAGGCTGGCCAATGTAACGCCAATTTTTAAAAGGGGCTCCAGGGGTGATCCGGGAAGCTACAGACCGGTAAGCCTGACGTCAGCACCGGGAAAAATGGTAGAAACCAGATAAACCACAAAATTAATGAACATGGCTTAATAGGAGGCAGCCAACATGGCTTTAGCAAGGAAGATCTTGTCTTACTAATGTTATGTTTTTTTGAAGGTGTGAATAAACAGGTTAGACAAAGGTGAGTCAGTTGATATAGTGTATCTGGATTTTCAGAAAGCAAACACACCCTCACAGTGCTGTAACCTAAGGTGCTGCATAAGGCGCCCTATAAGGCACTCCAGAGGGCACATTATAAAGTGCACTGTCCGCCAAGGCACCTTATAATGTTCCCTATAGGGTGCCTTATAAGGCGCCTTATAGGGCGCTTTATAGGGCGCCTTATGAGGCACCTTAAGGTTACAGCACTGCGAGGGTGTTTTTGCTGGCAGCACTAATATAAATTAAAAAAGGAAAAGCCTCAGACAGCACTATCAAATAACACCACTGTGGGTTCAAATCCATGACCTCTGCCTCCACAGTCAGCAAAGTAACCAGTGGGCTACATCTCTATAACTACTAACAAACCCCTGGCTAGCTACAGAAGGACAGAGCAGACACAACGGAGAGCAGCGCTCTTGCAAACACAGCAGGTACGCAAGGAGCAAGAGACGAGTCGTCAAGGATGATAAGCAATGTTTATTGACCAACCCCAACGCGTTTCGGCGTAGCCGCCTTCTTCAGGGGGTATACAGAGAACAAAACTGAATATTTGGAAAGCCAATACTGTAGAGACGAAACCTCATAAGTATCTGTAATTATTGCGCTACTGAGGTAATAACCAAAGGGCACTCGATACTGCAGGCATATGTGAGATTTAGAAAGCTTTCTAAATCTCACATATGCCTGTGGCTACCTTCGGGGCCGACACGCTGAGTGATTTTTGATTTACTATTAGTTTTGCTGTTGACTGCAGTATCGAGTGCCCTTTGGTTATTACCTCAGTAGCGCAATAATTACAGATACTTATGAGGTTTTGTCTCTACAGTATTGGCTTTCCAAATATTCAGTTTTGTTCTCTGTATACCCCCTGAAGAAGGCGGCTACGCTGAACCGCGTTGGGGTTGGTCAATAAACATTGCTTATCATCCTTGACGACTCGTCTCTTGCTCCTTGTGTACCTAGCTACAGAAGGACTTCAGGTCACCACACAAACTGTCCGCTGTGGTTACCAGGATAGGGTTAACCCACCCGTACCCATGATGCACTGCACATGCAGATCAGCAGTCTACAGATGATCACAAGATGGGGTATGCACCCCCACAGCACCTCGGCCTGGTAGGGGGAACTGACCGCTTGTGTTACTGGCACAGAGAAGCTACAGACCGACACATTGTGGGGGTACTGTGCTCACCCTGAGGGCGAGGTGGGGTGCCCAGCACCAGGTCCGCAGCACCTGGCTTAGCCAAGATAGGCTATGCTGCAGGTCACCATCAGTGCCAGTGTGTGATAGGTATTCCTTGCAGACACACCTAGGATACCCCTGTGTCCATCCATATTTCCCAGTCATGCCTAGCCCTTGTGGACTATGATGCACCCAGAATGGTGCATATCCTGTGTGCATTCCATGGTCACATGATTTAAGTGAAGGGGGTGTTTGGACCCATAGGTGGATTATGTAGTACCACCCAACCCACCCTCTGGGGCTCAGGGTGGGGGACAGGATCTCCCACCAACAGATCCACATTCTTCATCCCTGCAATGGTGGCAGTAGAGGGGAACAAGCACCCTACAGCGCAGTCAATGCAGATCTGTACACATCCATAAGGCAATGGCAGACAGAGAGTAGTCTTGGAAATGCTCAGCTGTCCCCCACCACCATCTGACATTCTCCCGCAGCAAGCACAGTGAGTCTCCAGCTGCTACACCCTGCAAGGTGTTCCAGCCATACACATACTAGCTGCAGACAGTCTGCTAGCTAATCCATAGTGCATGTTCCTAGAGAGGATGTGAGAACACATACCAAGCAGATAAGTCAGTGATTGGGCCCCAGAAAAAGGAATCCATACATATCACTTGAGAGAAATGCTATATAGCCATGCCGTGGTCACTGCTCAGTCAGGGTGAGAGTGACCTCCCAGCAGGACATGCTGTGGCCACCCTGTCCGTGCAGGTGGTGGCTGGGCACTACAATGTCCCAGCCATTGCCCTATGCCCTGTGCAGATGCATCCTGCCCAGGCCACCCTGTCCGGGCCATACCCACAGTACCTTGCTCCTCATTATGCACATTGGCAGGCTAACACTGGAAACAGTGCAAGCAGTGTGGGCTGAGTAAGGTGTAGGCAGCCACAACACACTGGATAGACAGACAGACACTCCCATACCTATGCCAGCTTTGTGCAAATATAGAGGCTTTTGGCAGCCCTGGCCACCACACCAGTCCTGGGCACAGTGCAGGCATGGCTATGGTACGCAATACTGTTGGGGTCACTCCCCGGGGTAGTAAACACTGTCAGAAACCAAAACTGAAACACTCCACAGATATCAGAAAGGTTGCTATGATGCAGCTCTATCAGCAAATTGTGCTTAACTTAGGAATTGTTATCTGCAATTAATCATAGCAACCTTTTGATATATGTGTAATGTATTCCCAAGTTTAGGGCGGCATTGCTAAGGTATGCAAGTGCTAGTATTGGGAGATGCTGCTGTGCGCAGGGCCCAACAGCCTGACTCTCCATGAGGCTTTGGATAGTGGAGCCTGTGGGTGTGGGTGTTTATGCCCCTGTTGGCCGCTGCTTTAGGGCAAGGGTGGGCAATTCCGGTCCTGGACGGCCGCAGACCAGTCAGGTTTTCATGATGTCCCTAATGAATATTCATGGACCTATTTCCATATAATGGAAGGCAGTGGATGCAAATAGATCTCATGAATATTGTCGTGGCGAGGCCCGACTATGCCTATGTTTATGGGCAATCCACGGCAAAGATTATATTTAGGGAGCCACCGGGAACGTAAGGTTCATTTGCGTAGTAAAATGTTCTTATCAGTTCCGGCTGCCTAAAAGAACTTAGCAACAAAACCAAGTGGAGGGAATTAAGGCTTTTATTCCCCGTCAATGCAAGGGTTCAAATTAAGAGATGAATAATGAAACAGAAAAGTCCTTTGTTGCAAAAGGTCACCAGTATTCAAAACATGGGCTTAATTGTTACACTTCACAATTAATGCAGAGGTCAGAAAACAGTAATTCAGTTCATTCCAAAACATCAACATTTTATAAACTCTTCTATTTTACTCAGCTGCTACAGACTCTTGACATAAGGCTGTGCACAGGTCACACTCCATCTGCTCTGGTGGTGATAGGGAAAGTGTATCAATGCATTCTGTCTCCATGCATTCTTCCTCACTAAAATCACCAGGGGAACAAACACTGTCCCTGTCTGACTCGTGTTGGTGTCCTATGCCTCTGGGGCCTTGTCTCCAATAAGGGTCTGTTCTCAGGGCTTTAGGGATTTTACTAAACCAGTCTGGTTTCTCCTTCCTTGTGAAGCGAGGACTGGTTTTCCCAGGGCCTATGCTTCATGCATTTACTAGCATCAATAACTGTTTCATACCTGAAACTTTGCTGGCTTGACTCCACAGAGTTTTTCCTTTCAGCAATTTTCCTGTTGTAGCAATGTCTCTGCCTCTCAGCATTAGGCAGGGCTGTGCTTCTTTGCAGTTTAGTAAAACCTGGTTTGGACTCTCTTTCCTCCCTTGGTAAGAACTCAGGTTTATTATAAAATGCCTTTCCTTTCTTGCTTGGTAAAAATGGATAATTATTCCTCAGAGACTGTGAGCTTCTCACCAAACCATTCCCTTTGGCTTCTGGCTTAGCTCTCTCTCTTCTGGAGTCAGGAACACTGGAAGAACAGGGTGTGGCACAGCCTCCAACCTCAGAGCTGGCTCTAACAAACCTCCTTGGGAGAGCTGCACAATCAGCCTGGCCCTTCTGGATTTCACCCCTGTGAACCCTGTACCTGTGGGCTTGCTCCTCTAGGATTTCTTCACTGTTCCTTCTCAGGTCCTTCTCTTTCTCTCTCTCGGGTAGAGGTGCCTATATGGACATGTGAGCTCCCCCCACCCCCGCACCGCCTGCCAATGTTATGTGCCCTTAGGGGTACCTGCTGGGTAATCTCCCCTGTGACACTGTGGGACACACACTCTTGCTCATGTTAGACCCTCGTCACTTGCTGTCTTGCTGCTTTACATTTTCGGCATTCCTATGTGCCACCTAGGCATCTGCCTAGCCCGCACTGTGCCCCAGCTGGACCACAGCATGTGCCGCCTGCAGCCCCCTGTATCCCATTTACAGCATCAGTACAGTTGCCATTTCCTACGTGCCCACTCTGCTGTTGTTGCACATGTGCACGCCATAACAAACCTGCCCAATCTAAACGACAGAAACCCTGATCAGCGCTATTTCAATGTGGATCATTCACTTTGTAGGGGACAGAGCATAGACCCTTCCAAATATGATATCTTAATTTATACGCTTTGCCAGTAGTGTTGCTTTATGTTTATCATTAATATCACTATTGGCCAGCTTGGTTATTGGGATTTTAGATGTGGTTCTGGTCCTTTTATATGTTTTTTTGGCTCTTTCTTCCCTGCACATGTATCACAACTATCACGTTTTTGGGTTTCCCTGCCTTTGATGCACATTGCTGACTGAAATGGTTTCTCTTTCCTGCAAATGTGTCTTAACGCGAGGGTTTCACTGGCGTGAGTGTTCAGACCCGGATTTCACAGCATTAGTGTGCCTGGAGCCTCTCTCCTCCCACTCTATGCCCATTGACCCCTTCTCTCCACCCTCTGGGAAGCCTTACTCCACCCTTCAGACCCGAATTTCACAGTGTTAGTGTGCCTTAATGCCGCTGCTGCGTTATCACGCGATATGTGACATTATCGCGCGATAACATCACTTATCGCATGATAATACCACCGCTGCAACGTTAAGATGGTTGTGATAAGGAAGCTTATCATAGCTCAGGTAGGAGCTATAGAAAAGATGATGTGACTCTGAACAAGCAACCTGTCAGTTCTGGTAGAAGCAAGAAAACAGAGTTTTCACATAAAAGACTACCAGTCCCAGAATGCACCAGGTTTCCAGCAGCCATGAGAGGGGCTGAAGTGAGAAAGTGTGTGTGCAATCAAGGGAGCTATGAGGTAATCCCTAAGCACTCATCTCAAAGGGCAGGGCCTGATTCAAGACAGGTGCGCTGTGTTAGGGAGCAGCACACATTAGAACAGGATAAGAATAGAGATTATTCTTCAGATAACAGCTTCAGGGAGAGCTACAAGAACAGCTTTTGAAAAGAGATACAGAGACAGCAACGGCTACAAGCTCAAGCACCAGTATCACCTGGAGAAACAGAAGCCAAGCCAAGCGGATAGAGAAAGAAGGAAACTCTCTGAAAGGAAGAGAAGAAAGCCCATTGGAAGGTCTGGGAGATTCCAAGGCAGTACCCATACTGGGAGGTATTCCAAATGCCAGCAGAGTCCATTGGACTGGATTCAGCCAGAGGAATGGATTGGCAGAGATAGGAATCACCAGTGGCTACCTGGAAGAGAGAAGACTGCATGTGGAAGGGACTTTCAGACCAAGGCCAGAAGGTATGTGAGAGGAGATCCAGTGTCCAGGGATCAAGATTGGAAGGCTGGACATCAGAATTGGATTACATATTGGCCAGGCTTTACAGAGAGGAATTATGATGGCAGGAGAGGCTCAGGTATGAACACTGATCCAGACCCTATCTATAATAGAGAATGGCAGCAAGGGAATAAGCATTCTCATGATAGTGCCTTAATGAAAGACTCATCTGTGCCAATGTATGATATTGACCCTATGATTGTTGATGAAGGGGGAGATACAGCAGATGAAACTATTTATATGGACTGTTCTCTATCTAAATGCTATTGCTAGTTTTCCGTGAGCAAACACATCAGCCATCACAAAGAAACCTAACTTTGTTCTTTATTTCCACTGCAAACAGCTCTTAAAGCAGGATTTGGGCTCACACAGTAGCAGCCAGCCAGCTAAAGGCTTTCAGCTGGTCCATTGATAGTAATTAGGGCTGCACCTGATTGTGTGTGTGAGCAAGGGAGAATCACTGCTGAGATCGGCGTGGAAAATAAGCAGAAGTTAACCTAACCAGCAAAGTTTATTCTTTACTTTGTGCCTTTGTATTTGGTAATTACTTGCTAAGAAAACATTAGCTAATTGCCTGACAAGCTGAAGGTTGTTTTCTGGTTTACTTTGTGACTTTTTGTTATCCATTTAAACACTGCAAGCAAGTAACCTCATTTGTAGTGCTATCAAGCATACATGTGCTGGGTGAATTAAACCCCATCAATAAAAGAAGTATTTTATTGATCTTACCACTTGGTTTCACAACTCAAATTATTGTCATCAGCTGTGTTTGGGAGTGAATGAACTACAATACCCACAATACCTTGCAAGAATCATATGAATATATGCATCGTCAAGATTGTGTAAGTTCTCACCCTAGGCAGCCGTCTGACAAATGGCGTAGTTTTTCGGATTGCTCTTGCACCAAGAGGATTTACTTGTGGATTACAAATAAAAGTCAAGTTTAAAGCTGTAAGAAGATTTCTTTCCCTCATCTGCACTTTGGAAGAAAAGTGGTTGTTCCAGGGAGCTGTCCCAGAGGAAAAGACCCTGTGAAAAGCTGGATTCATCACTGAGACAAGGTAATATGTACCTGGGCATGTCTAGTGGTGGATATGTGTAAGCACAGGGGGTAATGGAAAAAAAAAAAAAGTTGAAAAAAAACCACACCTGGTTGGATGGTGCTGCTCTTGGGTTTTTTTTTTTTCTCTTTTCTTGCAGGGGTCAAGATGGATCCGAGGGAGATGGCTCAGTGGATGGCAGCCCAATTCAGCAAGCAGCAGGAGCTATCACAGCAGGCCCAGGACACTGCTGTGAAGGCCTTAATGGAACAGCAGAAACCAGTGCTTGATCTGGTGCAAGCTCTAGTTCAGCTGCAGAGCCAAAGTGGAACAGATGCAAGACCAGCAGTTAGGACTGGTACACCCCCAATGGACAATGTGGGACTCAATCACGGGATTGGGGCATTTAATTTTGGGAAATTAACTCCAGAAGATAATGTTGATGATTTTCTAGAGTCTTTTGAAAGAGTGGCACAGGCTTTAGCATGGCCAGAGACCCAGTGGGCAGTAAGGCTGGCAGCCTCATTAACTGATGAGGCACTAGCAGCTTACAGAGCAATGCCAGCAGCCCAGGCTTTGATTTATAAGGATGTAAAGGCAGCTATTAGAGATCGCCTAGGGTTGTCTATTTCAGAGTATAGGCGAATGTTTAGAGCTGTTACATTGAAAGTGGGTGAGACACCCAGGGCTCTGAGTCAGAGAATCAGAAGTTTAGCTGTAAAATGGTTGGAGCCTGAGCAAAAGACAGTAGAAATGTTATTAGATATTATAATGCTGGAACAATTTATGCTTGGGGTACCTAAAAATTTGAATGTTTTTCTTATACAGCAAAATTGCCAAAATCTTGGAGAGGCAACCATGCTAGCAGAGAGATTCTTGGAAGCCACGCAGGCTTGCCATAGAATGGGTGGCCCTCTAAAGATGGATGCTGAGGCTAGATGTGCTGTATCAGAAAAAGGAATAATTAGGAATGTTTCTAAAAATGAATGTACTGTATCAAACCAGATGACACAGTGGAATAGAAAGAAATGTTTCAAGTGTGGAAAATTGGGACATTTTGAGAAGAGATGCCAGACACACACTAGTTTAATGGGTCTGGATTTAAAACAGCCCAAGGAAGGATTTCTTTTGATGGTTGATGTACAAGGAATTACCACAAATGCATTATTAGACTCTGGGGCAGACCAGAGTATGATGTCAAAAAGGCTTTGGAAGAGGATAGAGGCCCAAGAAAGATTTGTGCCTAGAACCCCTGAAAGCCAAGTTCACATCAGATGCGTTCATGGTGCTGCAACATCATATCCCACCTATAGGTTTAAGGTTAAGTGCTTGGGGGAACAAGAGGAAGTCCTATTAGCAGTGGTGCCTAGGCTACCCTTTGATTTGATTCTAGGGAAGGACTGGCCAAGATTTAAGCAGGAACTAGTGAAAGGGCTAGGAAAGAAGGAGGGAGAAGGTTTAATAATGGAAATAGCTCCCGGGCCTTTCTTTGGAAGTCCTCAGTCCCTAGCTAAAAAGATGGTTAAGCTTCCAGAAGGCAAAACTATGGGTAATAAGAGGGGCCTTGTATCCACCCGCTCGCAGGCTAAGTTAGAGAGCCAGCAGAAGGAGGAGGGGGAGCAGGCAGAGTTATTAGGAGATTTACCCTCTCATGATGATTTAATAACCCCATCATCTGGTAAAGTAAGAAAGTTGAAAGCACAAAAGAGGCGTGAGAGACTTTGCAGAGCACAGGGTAGGGCTGAGATGTTAGCTGGTCAAAGTTTACCCTGGGTGCCAGCTGAGTTGGTGGCAAAGTTTCCTAACTTTCCACAAGAGCAGCGAGCTGATCAAGCTCTCACCCGAGCTTTTAAGTATGCTCAGGAGGTCAGGGAGGAGTTGCCCAGATTCAGACTAGATAATGACATATTATATAGAGAGAGTCAGGACCCCAGAAATGGTGCCATACGTAAACAATTGGTGGTACCCACAACTTTCAAAGGGCTAGTACTTAGACTAGCACATGATCATCCAGTGGGAGGTCATAAAGGTATGCAAGGAACGCTGGATCAAATACTTGTGCGTTTTTACTGGCCAGGTATATTCAAAGAAACTGCCCAGTTTTGTGCTGCATGTCCAGCATGTCAGCGAGTTACAGCGGCTCACCCACCGGTGGTGCCATTGATCCCCATGCCAATCATCACAGACCCAATTGGTCGCATCGCCATGGATATTGTAGGCCCATTAGTTAAAACGCCCCGAGGTTTCCAATACATCCTAGTTATGGTAGATCAGGCAACAAGGTTTCCCTGGGCCATACCATTGAGGAATGTTTCTGCAAAAACAATAGCTTTAGAGCTAGTAAAATTGTTTTGTGAAGTGGGATTCCCAAGAGAGGTGTTGACTGACCGAGGGTCCAATTTTGTATCCAAATATTTGGCCCAGGTCTGGGATGCCTTTGGCATTCGTCACGTGAAAACCTCAGCCTACCATCCACAATCAAATGGTTTGGTGGAGAGATTCAACCAAACTCTCAAACAAATGTTGAGAAGGGGGTTAGCAGGAGAGGTAAAAGAATGGGATATGTTATTACCCTTTGCCTTATATGCCTGCAGGGAAAGAATTCAAGTGTCCCTAGGTGTAACTCCTTATGAGTTGATGTATGGTAGGGCTCCCCGGGGTTTGTTGGATATTTTGAGGGAACAATGGATTGATCCTGAACCAGGAAGTCAGGAGGTGCCACTGTTTCTACGTGACTTGAGAGCACGTTTGAAAAGGACGTCGCAGGTTGCTGAGAGGAACCTGCAGGACAGTCAAGTTCGCCAGAAAGGGTGGTATGATAGAAAGGCCAAAAGCCGCCAATTAAGCATTGGTGAAAAGGTTTTGGTTCAAGTAGCAGGAACTGCTCCAAAATTTGAGGTACAGTGGAAAGGGCCATGGGAGGTTGTTAAACAAGTAAGCCCAGTGTCTTATATGGTAGAAAATGCCAGAGGGCGTAGGCAGACCTACCATATTAATGTACTTAAGTCTTGGAGGGAGAGGCCTGTAGATAATGACCTTGAACCCAGTCAGGAAGTAAGTGAGCTTCAAGAAGATAACACTCTCGTAGGTATTACGGACTGTAGAGAAGCAGTTTCACCAGTAAAACCAGTCCGTAATAACTTAAGCAGGGGGGTATGTGATAAGGAAGCTTATCATAGCTCAGGTAGGAGCTATAGAAAAGATGATGTGACTCTGAACAAGCAACCTGTCAGTTCTGGTAGAAGCAAGAAAACAGAGTTTTCACATAAAAGACTACCAGTCCCAGAATGCACCAGGTTTCCAGCAGCCATGAGAGGGGCTGAAGTGAGAAAGTGTGTGTGCAATCAAGGGAGCTATGAGGTAATCCCTAAGCACTCATCTCAAAGGGCAGGGCCTGATTCAAGACAGGTGCGCTGTGTTAGGGAGCAGCACACATTAGAACAGGATAAGAATAGAGATTATTCTTCAGATAACAGCTTCAGGGAGAGCTACAAGAACAGCTTTTGAAAAGAGATACAGAGACAGCAACGGCTACAAGCTCAAGCACCAGTATCACCTGGAGAAACAGAAGCCAAGCCAAGCGGATAGAGAAAGAAGGAAACTCTCTGGAAGGAAGAGAAGAAAGCCCATTGGAAGGTCTGGGAGATTCCAAGGCAGTACCCATACTGGGAGGTATTCCAAATGCCAGCAGAGTCCATTGGACTGGATTCAGCCAGAGGAATGGATTGGCAGAGATAGGAATCACCAGTGGCTACCTGGAAGAGAGAAGACTGCATGTGGAAGGGACTTTCAGACCAAGGCCAGAAGGTATGTGAGAGGAGATCCAGTGTCCAGGGATCAAGATTGGAAGGCTGGACATCAAAATTGGATTACATATTGGCCAGGCTTTACAGAGAGGAATTATGATGGCAGGAGAGGCTCAGGTATGAACACTGATCCAGACCCTATCTATAATAGAGAATGGCAGCAAGGGAATAAGCATTCTCATGATAGTGCCTTAATGAAAGACTCATCTGTGCCAATGTATGATATTGACCCTATGATTGTTGATGAAGGGGGAGATACAGCAGATGAAACTATTTATATGGACTGTTCTCTATCTAAATGCTATTGCTAGTTTTCCGTGAGCAAACACATCAGCCATCACAAAGAAACCTAACTTTGTTCTTTATTTCCACTGCAAACAGCTCTTAAAGCAGGATTTGGGCTCACACAGTAGCAGCCAGCCAGCTAAAGGCTTTCAGCTGGTCCATTGATAGTAATTAGGGCTGCACCTGATTGTGTGTGTGAGCAAGGGAGAATCACTGCTGAGATCGGCGTGGAAAATAAGCAGAAGTTAACCTAACCAGCAAAGTTTATTCTTTACTTTGTGCCTTTGTATTTGGTAATTACTTGCTAAGAAAACATTAGCTAATTGCCTGACAAGCTGAAGGTTGTTTTCTGGTTTACTTTGTGACTTTTTGTTATCCATTTAAACACTGCAAGCAAGTAACCTCATTTGTAGTGCTATCAAGCATACATGTGCTGGGTGAATTAAACCCCATCAATAAAAGAAGTATTTTATTGATCTTACCACTTGGTTTCACAACTCAAATTATTGTCATCAGCTGTGTTTGGGAGTGAATGAACTACAATACCCACAATACCTTGCAAGAATCATATGAATATATGCATCGTCAAGATTGTGTAAGTTCTCACCCTAGGCAGCCGTCTGACATGGTTTAGTAAACATACCCCTTTATCTCTCTAGCATTTCCTGTCCTGATACTGATCCAGTCGATACCGGGGTAATTTAAATCACCCATTATCATTACTGTACTGCAACTTTTGTTAGTTTCCCTGATTTCTTTGAGCATTTCATCATCCATTTGTTCACTCTGGCCAGGCGGTCGATAGTACACACCCACTGCCATCGCCTTCCCCTTCCCCTTTTTACTTGGAATTTCAATCCAAAGAGATTCTACAGTGAATTTTGTTTCCTGCAAAACTTTAATCCTTTGTGACTCAATGCTCTCTGTAACAGAGTGCAACCCCACCACCAATTTTATCTGCACTATCATTACGATATAGCTTATACCCAGGCATCACAGTATCCCACTGGTTGTCCTCCTTCCACCGTGTCTTTGAGGTACCAATCATATCTAACCTGTCATTTAGTGCCATATATTCTATCTCTCCCATCTTATTTTTTAAACTTCTGGCATTTGCAAACAAACATTTTAGAGGCTGTATTTTATTTTGATTAATCTGGCTATCGGTAGGCAGGGGTAATTTGGAATCTTTAAGCTCTCTGCTCTATACTCAAGGGCATTTGGACTACTTTTGTCTTTATTGGAACCTCTCTGCTGGTATGTTCTAACTTCAGTCTTTTGCTAGTATCCTTCAAGGATTCGTTGTTCCAAACCATGTGCTCCTGGCCAGCTGTCGACTTTCCCCTATTATCTAGTTTAAAAGCTGCTTTATCTCCTTTTTAAAGGTTAATACCAAGAGCCTGGTTCCATCCCGGTTAAGGTGGAGCCCATCTCTTTGGAAAAAACCTTCCTTTCTCCAGAATGTTGCCCAGTTCCTAACTAATCTAAAATCCTCTTCCTTGCACCATCGCCTCATCCATGCTTTGAGAATCCAGAGATCTGCCTGCCTTTTGGGTCCTATGCCTGGAAGCATTTTGGAGAATGCTATCCTGGAAGTTCCGGATTTCAACTTCCTACCTAAAAGCCTAAATTTAGCCTCCAGAACTTCCCTACCACACTTTCCTATGTCATTGGTACTGACATATACCACGACAGCAGACTCCTCCCCAGCACTATCTAAGACGTTGTCTAGGTGGCGTGTGAGGTCCGCTAGCTTTGCACCAGGCAGGCATGTTACCAGGCGATCCTCATGTCCACTAGACACCCAAGCTATCTACATGTCTAATGATCGAATCACCAACTACAATGGCTGGCCTAACCCTTCCATCGTGGGCATATGGCCCTTCTCGGTGAAAGAGGATTTTATATCACCTGGAGGACAGGTCCTAGCTATAGCATCACTTCCTGCCACACTAGGGTGATGCTCTCCTGTCACGTGACCTCTCTCCTCCATGGCAACAGGGATGCTGCCAGACTGGAGGTGGGACTTCAATACTACAGCCCTGTAGGTCTCGTCTATGTACTTCTCTGTCTTCCTTATGTCCTCCAAGTCCTGTATTCTAGTCCCCAGAGATCGGACTCATTCCCTGAGAGCAAAGAACTCCTTGCACCTAGTGCACACGTACGACCCCCTCACCAACAGTGAGAAAATCATACATGTGACACTCAGTGCAAAAGACTGGAAAGCCCCCATCTCACTGCTGAAATGCTGTCTGCATCTTAGTTTTAGGGTTGTGTTTAGGTATTTAAGGTGTTTACTTACTAAAGTTTGCTGGGGATACTTATACTAATAAAACTATACCTAACACATTTAATGGATTTTGTTCACCTCAAGCTTAACAATCTCAGGTCCTTAATGTATGCCTGATGAGGATAAACAGCTGCATCTGAAAGTGAATATGGCACCTCCTTTTCTTTAAGAGGTTTAAACACCTATAAAGTTACGATTGGCCCAGGGGTGGATGGGAGTGGGGGAACTCATTTGATTTAATAAATGTAAGAAGGACAGCAAGTAAATTGACTGAGTTAGCATTTAACTTTCACAAAGCAGATTATGATAAAATAAGGAAAATGGTTAAGAAAAAACTTAAAGGAGTAACTGCAAAGGTTAAGAGTTTACATTTGGCCTGGGCATTATTTAAAAATACTATATTGGAAGCTCAGATAGATCTTTCCATGCTTTAAAAAAGGTGGAATGAAGGCCAGCATGGTTTAAAGGTGAGGTCAGAGAGGCTGCTATAGCTAAGAGAAACTTACCATGAAAAATGTTATATTATGTTTTTGTTTCCAAGTACATTCATAGCAAAACATCTGTGAGAGAGTCATTTGGGTTATTATATTATAGAGGGATAAAAGGGGAATTAAGAGAGGACATGGACATAGTGGAGAAACTGAATGAATTTTTTGTTTCAGTCTTTACTGAAGATGTAGGTAACTTACCCATGCTAGAAATGATATTTACAGGTGATAAATCAGAGTAATTGAAAAATCTCAATAAACTGGGAAGATGTAACATAGCTGTTTGATAAACTAAAGAGTAGCAAATCAACTGGACCAAATGGAATACATCTAAGTGCTGAAAGAACTGAAATATGAGATTGCAGACCTACTTTTAGTAATCTGTAAACTTTCATTAAAATCATCTGTAGCACCTTTCATTAAAATCATCTGTGGCCAATGTAGAAAATGGTAGAAACCATTATAAAGAACAAAATTATTGAAACATAGATACAAGATGGCAGAAAAAGATCACATAGCCTATCTAGTCTGCCCTTCCATATCAACTACTACAATAGTCCCCCTTTTTTCCTTTAGAGATCCTCTGTGTTTGTCCCATGCTTTTTTGAATCAGATATTTTTATTTATTTATGTAGACAGTTTTGTATACCGCCTTATCCTTCAATCAAAGCGGTCACAACACAATTGGGGGATACATTTAACACATGGGGATATGAGACACATACACTAATACTTACAGGGAACATGGGCAATGGAGGGTTAAGTGGCTTGCCCAAGACCACAAGGAGCATCTGTGGGACTAGAAACCCCAGTCCTTCCGGCCCAAGGTTGCTGTCCTCTAGTGGGATTTGAACCTCCGACCTTCCGGCCTGAAGTACCTTGCCCCAACCACTAGGCTACTCCTCCCTACTGTCCACATCTCTACTGCCTCCACTGGGAGACTATTCCATGCATCTACCACTTTTTGTACAGAAATATTTCCGCATATTACTCCTGAGTCTATCTCCTTTTATCCTCATCCTATGTCCTCTTGTAGCAGAGCTTGCTTTCAATCAAAGAGGCTCTTCTGTGCCTTTATGCAACAGAGGTATTTAAATGTCTCTATCAAATCTCCTCTATCCTGCCTTTTCTCTAAAGTATACATATTAAGATTCATAAGTCTGCTTTACAATGAAGACTACTAACCATTTTAGTAGCCACCCTCTGCACCAACTCCAACCTGTTTATATCCTTTTGAAGATGTGGTCTCCAGAATTGCACACAATACTCCAAAATAGATTGCACCAAAGACTTATACAGAGGCACTATCACTTCCTTTCTTCTCTGACCACATAGGCCCAAGCATCCTTCTGGCTTTTGATGTTGCCATCTCTACCTATTTAGCTACCTTAAGATCATCCGACACAATCATGCCCAAGTTCCCCTCTTTTTTGTGGACAGAAGTACTTCACCCCCAACACTGTACAACTCCCTTGTATTTTTGCAGCCCAAATGCATGACCCTCCATTTTTTAGCATTACATCTCAGCTGCCAAATTCTAGACCATTCTTCAAGCATAGCTAAATCCTTCCTCATACTATCTACTTAATCAGCTCTTCAGTCTGAACAAGTTACCTGATCCAATTCTGGTCATCACAGCTCTAAGAGACTCTACAGAAAGCTAAGCTTTCAGACTTTACAATTGCCTGTTTTTTTAATATAAATTTTAGCTTCTGGCTATAAGTTTAGGAATATTTAGAATGCCTACATTCCTTGCATAGCCTTTAAATCAGATATCTGAGTGTGCCTGCAGTTCATATAAGGTCTACTGGCCAGGGACACTTAATTTTCCACCCACCTTACCCCTCATCCCACCCACCACAGGATTGCACTGCCTATTGTCATAACGCGGAACCTATGAAGGAAATAGTTTTAGAAAAAAACCCTGTTTTACATGGAACTGAGAAGATGCAGAGAGCGCAGTTCCAACGCAGCACAGCCAGAGGGCGTATAAGCAGTTCCACAGAGCCAGAAGCAACGTGCTCTGACACTGATTGCATTAGTAGCAAGCAGTTTCACCTGAGATCAAGCCCAAAATGTTCAAACCAAAAATCCCTTTATAAAGGAAACCAGATGGTAGAAGAGAGGGGCAGCAGCAAGGCGAGCAGTAGTAAGAGCCGGCAAAGCAGCAAGGAGAGCCGTGGAAGCAACAGGAGCGGCGAAAGTAGCCTAACCAGGAACATAGCCAGAAGCACAGCAAGTATCACTGCAAGAGGCTCAGGACGGAGCACAGCCTGGAGCAGCAGTTTGGATAGCTGTGGGAAAAGGAACCTGGAACAGGACAGCTTCCACGTGCAGCCAACTCAAAGAGACAGAATCCAAAGGAGTTTCACTCAAAGGGATAGAGTCCAGAGAGGCCAAACATATTGGGTCAGAGTCCATAGCAAAGCAAACAGAAGAAGCAGTTTGCCTGATAAAAGCAACTCTCCTAGCCCAAGTAAGTTCATTGTATCAAACCAGCAAGGAACAAGGAAGGGAAGTTCCTACTACAGAGATACCTTTGCTAAGAACCACAAAGGGTGGAAATCCATACCGGGTTTGCCTGATGGCCCTGAAAGCAGAGCACTGCATAGAACAGCTTGTCTGCCTGAGAAAGCACGTTACAATGAGAGCTCTGGGTGTGGCAGCTTAGAGAAGCCAAGGTATGCAAAATCCTTAATTCTAAGAGAACGTTTTACTGATGAAAACCCTGTTCAAAGAGTTAAACTTTATAAGGGGAGAAGAAGTAAAACTGACCTTTTAAAAGCATTTCCCCAAAGCTTAGTAAGAGAGTTTTATGGAAAGCAAAAGAATCCCTGTGAGGAGTTAACAGGGAGTGAAAATTATCATTCATCTGAGGAGGGCAGTGACCCTGAGTCAATGGACTTTGAATATGAAAACAGTATTCCCATTCCTCAGGAGGAGCCGATGGAATGTAATCTTTGTTCAGCAGCTAGCATGAATTCCCTGCAGGATTTATAGAGAGAGAAGAACTCTGCTGATGGTGAAGCTTGTAACCATTTTTCTGCTGATATATTAATTTGTTTTGATTTAAAAGAAGCCTTAGCCCAGACTTACACTTAACTGTGAAACCTACAACAGTTGATTGTTTGAAATGTTGGTGGAACCTTTTTGTTAAAGAGAAGGACTGTATTTACTTTCTTTGTGTCTTACTGGACCTTAGCGTTGACTGGGGAAATAAAGCCTTGTTACTCTACACTTTGGCTTGAATCGTTCTTCATAAGGAGTTCTGTACTACAAGGACCAGAATCCTCTAGGCCCTTTGGGTCAATCACTCCTTAAAAATTAATTAAATGTGCCAGATGCCCTTACTCCAACCAACCACTAGGGGCACCTGGTGACACTATATAGTCATCATATACATTGACATCTGTCCTTTAATTAGGTGTTACACCCACCTTTTCTCCTCCTTCTTCTAGGACTGCTTTATAACAGTCTTAATCAGCATGTCATGTATTCAATGCAATAACTGTGGTGCTTTCATTCTAAGAAGAATCATTTGGAACCTAAGAGCTTGCTCTATATGCCTCAAGTTATCTGCTATGCACAAAGAATTGACTCTTCTAGGGTACAAACTGAACAAAATCCACCACCACTCCCACAAAGAATCAAACAGCCCAGGAACAAATGGATCACAGTGGGCTCTGGTAGGTTGCGACCTGTAACACGAAGACACCCTCTACATCAAAAGATATCTCTGCATAATGCCTTCTCTGCCTTGGATAATGAGGGTGCCCAATCCGTGGAACTGAAGTGCCCTTCATTTAGAGAGTCAATGCCCAATCAACTGATAACACAGGTACACTAAAAAAAAATATTTTTAAACTGCCTCTAATGTTTCGACTGATTTTTACGTTTTTTGGTGCGCTGAATCCAAATCTGGTAACCAATTTGCTCCATCACGTACAGATTATTTGCTACATTGGGTTAGCAGTTTGAGGTGAACGTTTCATATTGAGTGCGATCGAGATAAAAGTTTCTTGGATGAATTCTTTATACTAATTGTTTAGTAGTTATTCAAATAAGAAAAAAGAAAATTGTAACAAGGCAGCACATAAGAATAATGTCAACAAAACACACTGTGATGGTAGCAAAATTGTCTGCACTTAAAACAGCCACATACATGTGCACAAACATTGAGCATATAAGAGCGAGGTTAGACACAAAGCAAAGCAAAGAAATGTGCAAAAAATGTTGTACAGGTATGTATGTAAGAATAGAAAACGCAAACCGCACCATTGCAATACATGAAGACAAACACCCGATGGTGTGAAAATAAAATTCTAATAAATGAGATCCGACACTGTGGTAATAACTAGCAAATTTTTATTTCAAAGTTTAGTAAAAACACGATATTTGTCAACACAGTTTAGATTTTAAAGTCATTCTTGGGTCAATCAATCTCCTGGTGGGCCCGTTTCTTCTTCCCCCGAATTCTTCTCTTGGTGCGCTGCTTGGCGTATTTTTCATCTGGGGTTTCCCGCAGCAGCAACCAGCAGAAATCAGCCATCATAGTGGTGTTCCATCTTCCTTGGTACCTTCTCTCTGCGTCCTTGATGTCCTGGTGAAACCTTTCACCTTGTTCTTCACTGTACGCCCCCAAGTTTTCGGGAAAGTAGTTCACATGGGAGTGCAAGAAATGGACTTTCAGGCTCATGTTACAGCCTTGTTCTTTGAAGGCATTGAGCATCCTGGCAACAATATCCTTATAGTTCTCATCCCGCCTGTTCCCCAAGAATTTGAGAACAACATCCTTGAAGGAATCCCAGGCTTCTTTCCTTCTCAGACATCATTTCAGCGAATGCTCCATCTGAAATGAGTTTCCTTATATCAGGGCCAACAAACACTCCTTCCTTTAGCTTTGCTTCAGAAAGTCGGGGGAACTTTGAGCAAAGGTACCGAAAGCACTCACCATCTTTTGGAAGGGACTTGATGAATTGCTTAATGAGACCCAACTTAATGTGGAGAGGTGGTAATAGAATTTTATCACGAGGTACCAAGCTCTCATGAAGAACATTTTTCTCACCGGGTCTCAAATACTCCCGAATTGGCCAGTCTTTTTTCCCCCAGTGTAGGTCGCGGGCCCGGCTATCCCACAAGCAAAGGAAGCAGGGATATTTGGTGAAACCGGATTGCTGCCCTAATAGCATGGATAGAATTTTAAAGTCTCCACAAATCATCCACTTATGCTCATCATAATGAATCTTCTGAAGAATCAGGGCCAAATTCTCGTATTTTTCTTGGAGAATAACAGAGTGAGCAATAGGAAACTGAAGCGAATGTGTTGCCATTATGAAGAAGAACACCTTTTATGCTGTCTTTTGACGAATCAATGAACAGCCGCCATTCAGCAGGATCATACTTGAGTTTAAACTTTTCCATCACTCCGTATATATCGTTGCAAAATACCAAATCTTCCTCTTTGCTGAAATACTTCAAAAATTGTGTCTCGCGGTTGCGGTACCAATAAAAAGTTGTTCCTGGTGACAATAGATTTTTCTGTTTAAGCCGAGAACCTAGCAGTTGGGCAGCATCTTTTGGGAGTCCTA
This sequence comes from Ichthyophis bannanicus, assembly GCA_033557465.1. Classification (NCBI taxonomy): domain Eukaryota; kingdom Metazoa; phylum Chordata; class Amphibia; order Gymnophiona; family Ichthyophiidae; genus Ichthyophis; species Ichthyophis bannanicus. The sequence goes on along the minus strand of CM066041.1, from coordinate 223,587,375 downwards.
AATCCCGGACTAAATCATTCAATTCAGCTTGAGAGAAAAGTTCAGGTTTCGGATCTGGTTCAGTTTCAAACTCGGAAGTACTGGACTCATCGGGAAAAGCCATCTGAGTCTCATCATGATCAGAACCGTCCACACAAATATGATCCAAAGATTTTGGTGGTTCAGGCACAGGTACTTCGTTGCTATGAGGCATAGGCCTAATTGCTGAGGGAAGGTTGGGGTAACTTATTACGTTCTTATTTTTTAAGTTGTATCCCTTCACAATGCAAGAGCAAAAATAGCAGTCACTGCTGTAGTCTCTTTGTTCACACCACATCATAGGTATTCCGAAACGAAATGCTTGTTTTTTACCTTTCATCCATAAGCGTAGATCTTCCTCACATGTCTTGCACACTTTGTGAGGAGCCCATGGTTTGTCTTGATCGCCTAACTTCAAACCGAAATAGGCGAAATATACTTTTTTAATAAATGCAGAAATGTTCCTCTGCTGCTTTTTCACGGTATATTCCCCACAAATAAAACAAAAACTGTCCGGAGAGTTGACGCAACCTCTGGCTCTGTGAGCCATCACAAATACACAGCACTGCAAACTACAACTGTAGTGAACCACTTCGGAATAAAGCTGGATTACGACTGAGCAAACAAAAGGTAATAATGAACTTGCAAGAAACTGAAATTTGACAGGAACGTTCATGTCGCAACCACCATGTTTGAGCGAGCGAACGAGGCGAGGCGAACAGGAAAGAACATGCGCCAGCGCGAGTACTGGATTTAGCCCCCCGCCTCCCAATTGTCCTGTTAATGTATAAAATGAATACAAAACACTCTAAAATATCATGAGGGAGTGTTTCTAGTTAGTTAACCATTACAACCTCTATTTTGGGCCAAGAAAATAAACTGCAGTCGGCTAAAAAGAAATTATATGAACATTCCTTATATGGGTAAGAAATCTAATTTTGCAAGAAAATGTGACGTGATGGAACATTTTGGCTATTTTTCCTGGATTCAGCACCCCAAAATCTATAGGAATCAGTTGCAAAACTGGAGACAGTTTTTTGGTAGTGTACCTGTGTAATGAACCAAATATGAAGAAAAAATTACAAAACAGAAAACTACTACTAGTTGGAGATTCCATCATTAGAGGCACCAACTTGGGAACACAGTTCAAAGGAGAGAAGATGATCAAATGCCTCCCAGGCTCTTCAGCCAGCAGGAATAGACACCAAATTGTTGGCATAGTTAGTGCAGAAAGTGAGCACTCCAAAATTGACTTTGTCATCCACTTGGGTACAAATGACCTGGCTAGAAACAGTGTCTCTGCGGTTCAGAGGGACTTCCAGACTCTGGGAGAGAAACTCAAGCCTATTTTTAACACTATAACATTCTTAGAAGTTCTACCTGTTCTTGGTAAGGGGCAGAAAGGCTGCATCGCAAACAACTTTAATACATGGCTCCAAACCTGGTGCAAACAAGAAGGATTTAGATATATAGGCGAATAGGGAAACAGATGGATCAACATGAGACTATACTGTGCTGATGGACTACATCTTTGTCACAGGGGGAAAGGATCCTAAGTGAAAAATTCAGGCAGTATGTGGTCAGGCATTTAAACTAGGGAAAGGGGATGATGGATGCAGAAGGACAAGTTCAGGACGTCACTCCCAGCAAAAGCATAACATTGGAAACAGCCACACTTTTAAACCACACATCATTGTCAAGTGGGAAGAGGCATGTAAAGCAAAATCCATGCAAGCCAGTCAACAAATGCTGGAAAGCAATGAGCACAAAAGCTCAAAGCCTAGCCAACAAAGTTCCTGACCTGGAAGCCCTAATGGTTGAAATGGACTTGGACATTGTGGCCATTACAGAAACATGGTTTAATAAGTCACATGAATGGGATATAGCCATAACTGGCTATAATTTATTTAGGAGAGATAGAGAAGGCAGAAAAGGAGGAGGAATATCCCTATATCTCAAAAGCAATATTAAAGCTGCTGAAATGCAGGGGATGTGTGGAAAAGAAGAAGCACTATGGATTGTGTTGGAAAGAGGAGATGGCACTATCATCCATGCTGGTATAGTCTACAGGCCTCCAACTCAAACTGAAGAAATGGATGGAGACTTGATTATTGATATTGCAAAGGTAGCCATAAAGGGGGAAGTGATAATATTGGATGTGGATAGCATAGTTACTCACCTGTAACAGATGTTCTCCAGGGACAGCAGGAATCAGTCCTCACATATGGGTGACGTTGGCACTGATGGAGCCCACATGGAGCATTGCCCCAGCTTTCAAAGAAAGACTTTGGGAATATCCATACATGCATGGTCCCCTTCCCGCCCAAAGATGCCATCTTACTCAGTCAGGTGCTATAGCTATAGCGCCTTCAAAAAGATGGCAAAAATATACGGCGACTCCAAGGGGAGGAGGGAGGGCTGTGAGAACTGATTTCTGCTGTCCCTGGAGAACACCTGTTACAGGTGAGTAACTACACTTTCTCCAGGAACAAGCAGGAAGTCAGTCCTCACATATGGGACTCCCTAGCTACAGTCAAACAAGTACCTGTAAGAAAAGCATGGCAGCACTGTGAGCAGGTGCTGGTGAAGGCCGAAGGCAGCCCGAGGACTCCAGGTCCATGGATGGCCATGCTCCCAGTAGCCAGAACAAGAAGGAGGAAGGCAGGAGTTGCTTAAACCCTGAAGAGATTACAGAGTACAGCCTGGCCGAAGGTAGCATCCCAATGGGACTCCCTATCCAGGCAGTGTGAGTGGAGGACCAGGTGGCGGCCCAGCAGATGTCTGCTGGCGGCACCGAGCATAGGCTAGTGACCGACATCGCCATCACTCGGACATGGTGAGCCGTGACTCAGCAGATTAGGGGGAACCCGGCCTGAGCAAAGGAGATGCAGTCCGCCACCCAGATGGACAAGGTACGCTTGTTGACTGCAACCCCAAATGTCTGGGATCGAAGGAATGAAGAGCTCTCCAGATCTGTGGTGGTCGCGAGTCCACTGCAGGTAGAAAGAGGGTCTTCTTACAATCCAGTGTGTGGAAAATTGCCGATGTCTGGTCAGCATGGGGCTTCGGGAAGAAGGTAGGCAGCACTATCTCTTGATTGAGATGAAAATCTGAGACAACCTTCGGGAGGAACTTGGGGTGAGTCTGCAGGACTGTAGTAAAGGCTGTTAGTGTAGCTGGGTTTAAAAAAGGTTTGGACAAGTTCCTGGAGGAAAGGTCCATAAACCATTATTAAGAAGGGACCCAGGATATCAATGCTTGAACCAGTACAAACATTGTGGAACCTGTGTCCCTTGGGGAAACTGCTAGGTACATATGACCTAGATTGGCCACTGTTGGAAATAGAATACTGGGCTTGATGGACCTTGAACTGACCCAGTATGGCATATCTTATGTTCTTATGTTCACCCTGTTCCTATAGAACCTCATGTACGGTGCCTTGGCTATCAGCGCCTGGAGTTCGCTGACCCTCTGGGCAGAGGTGAGAGCCACCAGGAAAGCAACTTCCACGACAGATGTCGCAGCAGGCAGGTAGCCATGGGCTCAAAGGGAGGTTTGGTCAGCTGCATGAGGACCACATTGAGGTCCCACTCCACAGGAGGAGAGTGGGTAGGGGGCCTGGAAAGGAGCAGTCCTTGCATGAAGAGAGAGACCAGCGGCTACCCCGAAAGAGGTTTGCCCTCAATGAGGTGGTGGTTCGCTGAGATGACACTTAGGTGAACCCTGACCAAGTTAGATTTTCAGCCCAGACTGCGAGAGGTGGAGCAGCTGTGAGGGACAGGGATCTCAGATTGGGAAGAAGCAGCAGACCCTCCTCCTGCATCAGCAGCTCCGGCGCGAACCTGAGAGGGACCAGGGGTTCTTTTGAGAGACAGAGCAGCAGGGGAAACCAAGGCTGCCTTGGCCACCTCGGGTCTATGAGGATCATCGAGGCCCTGTCTCGCTGGACCTTGAGTAGGGTCTGGGCAATGAGGGGTGTGGGGGGGGGGGAAGGCATACAACAGGCCCATTTCCCACAAGATGAGGAAGGCATCAGGAGCCACCCTGCCCAGGTGCGGGAGGGGACCGCAGAACTGAGGAAGCTGCGAGTTCACAGGGCTAGGAAAGAGGTCCATATCTGGAGTCCCGCAATGCTGGAAGAGCCAATGCACCATTCTAGGACACAGGTGCAACTCGTGCGGCTAGAGGACTCTGCTGAGCCGGTCCGCCAATGCATTGTCCTGGCCAGGGAGGTAAGTGGCCTGGACAGTCATGCCCTGGCTTACCACAAAGGAGCACAGGGCTGTCTCCTCCTTTGTGGTAAGCCAGGGCATAAGAGCCAGTACAGCTGCCGAGACTCCTCGAGGGACCAGGTCCCTTGAGTGCACTCCAGCTCGCCAGGGAGGTGTCCGTCATTAGAAACACCTGATGCGCTGTAGCTTGGAAGGGCATACCTCAAAGCAGGTTTCAGAAGTTCTGCCACCAAGCCAGAGACTCCGCCATGCTGGGAGAGAGAGATGGGGTCTCTGAGGTGGCCGATCAACTGCACCCATTGCACACGGAGGCACCACTGCATTTCCCGCAAGTTGAGACAGGCATTGGGCATGACAAGGACTGTGGAGGCCATGTGGCTGAGAAGCCAAAACATTGTCCGGGCCAAGACGGTGCTGCAGCACCACACTTTGGACGCCTGGGACACGAGGTGGACCGCCCTGTCCTAAAGAAAAAAAAGCCATGGCCTGAGGGGTGTTCAGGTGAGCTCCGATGAACTCCAGAGACTGAATTGTAGTGAGGTGGGACTTCAGGTAATTGATCATGAACCCCAGATACTCCAGGAGGCAAATGGTGTGGTCCATGGCCCGCCTGGCTTCAGCCATGTCATGAGCCAGTCTAGATATGGATAGACGAAGGTGTCTTGCAGCCATAGGTGGGCCGCAGCCACAGCCAGGCACTTTGTGAAGACTTGCGGGGTAGAAGCAAGGCTGAAGGGAAGTACCCTGTACTGGTAATGGTTTCCCTGAACCATGAAGCAGAGGTACTTTCTGTGTTTGGGGGTGGACGAGGATCTGAGCGCAAGCATCCTTTATGTCCAAGGAGCATAGCCAGTTGCCCTGCTGGAGGAAGGGCAATAATGTTCCAAAGGAGAGCATCTTGAACTTCTCCCACACCAGGAACTTGTTGAGGTTCCACAGGTCAACAAAGGGCTGGAGGCCCCCTGTCCTCTTTGGGACGAGGAAGTATCGGAAGTAAAACCTCCATCCTCAGAGGTGCGGTGGGACTGGTTCTACCGTGCCATCCTCGAGGAAGCCTGCAAGCTCCTGACAGGAGGGCCTGGTGCTGGGAAAGCTGATGTGGCTCCCCAGTGAAGAATGGAGGAGAGGCTTGGTCCAGATGGAGAAGATAGCCCTCTCAAATGACCTGGAGGACCTAGGCATTGGTGAAGATGGACTCCCACTGTGGGAGAAATGGACCAGACGCCCCCCGACAGTCTGCGTCCCTGCAAGTGGAGAAGAGGCTATGCCGATGGCGTCAAAACCCTGAAGGCGGCTGAGCCAGCGCCAGGGGTTGGGTCTTGGGACCCTTTGGCTTACGAGGGCCGGGGACCATGGTCTTGCCCTGACCACCCAGAACGGGGGTTGATGCCGGTGGGTAGGCCGGGTAGCCCCTGTATGGGAGCCCCTTCCGATGGAAGAAAGGCTTCTTGCTTTGCAGCTTCTTCCTGGGGAGGGAGTAAGTTTTCCAGGAGAGGCGAGTATGAGTCACATACTCTGTTTCAGTCTCCGTTGCCTTATCCTCCATGGGCTTGTCGAATCCGCAGTAAGGGACATCTAGTATCTTCTCCTGGACCCACTTGACTCCCCTTCTACCACTAGAGATCACCTCTTTATGTCATTTCTTCAGGACTTGTCCCTCCTTCAGCATGTCTCCTTCCCCACTCATTCAGCAGAACACACTCTGGATCTCCTCCTTTCCTCTACTTCTTTCCCTTTTCTTATACAATCTGTCTGTGCCACCCCTCTCCCTTGGACTGACCACTTCTGCCTGACTTTCCTCTGCTGCCCCACTGCATCCAACACTGTAGTATTTCAGTCACCCCTCTCTCCTCCTCAGCATCTTTCCCGTCGTATAACCACTCACACCCTTCAGAACCTTCCATCTGCAGAGGATCTCTTACCTTCTGATTTTTCTTCTCTTTCTCTGAGCACACAAGCTTCAACCTGGTCCTTGTGCCTCTCTACTGCCCTTGATCATTTGGCCCCTCTCTGCTCATGTCCCCCTACTCATTGCCCCTCCCAACCCTGATTCCACAATGGTCTCTATCTTCTCCATACTCACCTCCGTCATGCAGAACGCCTGTGGCGGAAATCACCATCCCCAACCACCCTATCACGCTTTAAAGCTGAGCACTCATAATATTGGTCCCAAATTTTTCACGCCAAGCAGACCTATTTCTCCACAGCCATCTCTTCTGTGCCCAACCAGACTCGCCATCTTTACATGGTCCTTAAGTCTCTCACGTCCCTCCGACTCAATTCTGATCCCGCTACCTCCTCATTGTCTCCTTCTCCATCTCTTCTTGCAGACTTTTTCAATAACAAAATTTTGGACCTCAGAGCCTCCTTGCCTTACTGTCCTCTACCCATCTCTTCGCCTCCTCCTCTTTCCCCTCCCCCTGTCTCTCAGTTCTCACATGCCTGGGCCTCCTTCCACACCATCACCACTTCTGAACTCATGGGATTGATATCCTCTTCCAAAAAGACCTTCTACTCCCTAGACCCTCTTCCCTCTTCTTGGCTACTCACACCCTCCCTTGCCCTCATTCCCTTTGTTCTCACTAAGATTAACAATAGTCTCTCCACAGGTGTCTTTCCACATTCCTGGAAACACACTCTTGTTCATCCCATCCTTAAAAAGCCCTCACTTGATCCTCAGGTATCCGCTCACTACCGTACCATTTCCAATCTTTCTTTCCTTTCTAAAATACTTGAAAAAGCTGTTTTTTTACAACTTTCCCATCATCCTAATTTCATTCTTTTTCTTCACCCCCGTCAGTCAGGATTTCGGCCAGGGCACAGTGTGGAGACTGTCCTTACTGCATTTCTCAATGAACTTCAAGTGGCTCACGATTCTGGTGATTTCTCGGTGGCGGTATCCCTTGATCTCTCTGCTGCATTTGATCTCGTTGATCACTCTCTTCTTCTCTCCCGTCTCCAGGAGGCCGGCCTTTGTAGCACATTATCACTGGTTTCATTCTTATCTCTACTCCCGCTCCTGCACTGTGATTTCCTCATCCCCTTCAACTGCCTCTTCTGATCCTTTTCAGCTAACCTGTGGTTCCCCTCAAGGATCTGTCTTAGCACCCCTCCTCTTCAATATTTTCCTAGCACCACTGGCACTTTTGGTTCAACAGTATGGGATAACTGCATTCTATTACACTGATGATGTGGTTCTTCTTCATCCCACTTCCCCACTCCATCCTGATCTTTCCCCCCTCAATTCCTGTTTTTCTGCTTTTGCTGCCTGGCTCACCACGAACTGTTTGCACTTGAACCTGGCTAGGACACTCACAATTTGGTTTTCCTATGGTAGTCCCCCCCCCCCTTCGGTTGCCCCTTCTTTCTCTGATACATGCATCCCTCTTGTTTCTTGCTTTCGGTATCTAGGTGTACTCTTTGATTCAGACCTCTCTTTCCGAGCTCACATTTCTCACGTTACCTTCATTATTCTTTCTCCACCAGATCTGCGCTATTCGCCCCTTTCTTACTCCACAGGTTCTCACCACTCTTCTCCTCTCTCTGGTTATGTCACGTGTTGATTTCTGTAATTCTGTTCTAGCTGGTCTTCCTCACTCTCAACTACACCATCTTCAACCATCCAAAACACAGCTGCACGTCTTATTTTCCACTCTTCACACTGGGATCATGTCACTCCTCTATTTCTTCAACTTCATTGGCTCCCCATTGAGTTCCGTGTTCGCTATAAGATTTTCACACTAGTTCGCCGTGTCCTGTATAACCGCACCCCTCAGTATCTAGTAGACCTTATCCAATCCCACATTCCAAATTGCTCCCTTCATTCACTGCACATCAACCATCTATACCTCCCCTCTCCGTCCCGCGCTCATCTACAGTCTACCCGCTCCTCTGCTTTCTTCTTCATTGGTCCTGCTTTTTGGAATTCTCTACCCACGTCCCTTAGGCTTGAATCACAATTTTCCACTTTCAAAAAGAATCTGAAAACTCACCTTTTCTCCTCAGCTTTCGACCTCCCCTCCCCTTTTGTGTGAAACTACCTTTTCCTACCTTTCTCACTCCCTCTCTTCTTAGTCATTTGTATTTAAATGTCTCGTGTGCTTTCCTGTTACCCATTGTAACTTCTTTTCCTTTCTGCCTGATTGGCTTTCTTGTGTTTTAAACTTTGTAAACCGCTATGTTATTATTTGAATAGCAGTAAATCAAGACAATAAACATAAACATAAACACTGTTCTAGGTCTGAGGACTGGAGCCAGGCCTGCCAGCGGGCTCCAAAGCCAGCTGCCGCCACTCGGGCAGAAGACTCAAAGCAGTTGTACGCATCTGACAAGAGGTACTTTGAGCATTCTTTGATAGACTTCGAGAGGGCCTGAAAACGCCGGAGGTGGTCCCTGTCAAAGCCTGCCGCAAAGCCTCCAAGCTCACTAGCGAGGTCACGGAAGAACATCCCAATGTATAATTGGTAAATTTGAATGTGGCATGATAGCATGGAGCCCTGATAAGCCTTGTACCCGATGGTGTTGAGGGTACAAGACACTCTGCCTGCGGGGACTCATGAATGAGTCTTTGGGCTCTTTAGCTTCTGCATGGCTGATTCGACCACCATCGAGGTGTGGGGAAGCTGAGCAATGCGAAACCCCAGGGCCCTCTGGACCCTATACATAGCGTCCACGCGCTTGTTCAAGATAGGGACAGAGGCCGGGGTCTCCCACATGTGGAGGAGGAGTCAGTTCAGAATGGGAGGAACCGGCACTGAGAAAGCATCTTTCGGAGGAGCTTCATATTGCAGGATATCAAGCTTCTCGGCACAGGGCTCCTCCTCCAACTCAGTGGTGAGCACCAGGGCCAGCACCATATCCTGGACAAGCTCCAGAAAGGAGGTGTCCTCGTGAGGTGACCACTGCCTCTGGGTCGGCGAGGAGGTCTCGATGGGTCCAAGTCTCTGGGGAGGTCTCCCTATCAGACTCCCATTCTGAGTAGTCCGTGGAGGACTCTAGGTCGGGTAGCTTGAGATGGGTCGGGTGACTCGAGATGGGTCGGTGACCCGCGCCGGGTCTCTGAGGTCAAAACTTGCCCAGAGCCAGAGGTGCTCGCCCGAGAAGATCTCATGCCCGAAGAATGGGACGGAGATCGAGACCCGCACTGAGGATCCTCACGAGGCTTCTGGCTCTTTGGGATCCCTGCGGCTGCCCGGGGCGTCCTTGAGGTCGAGGTTCCTACAGTCTCAAGGTGAGTGCTGGCGGGGCCAGACACCAGCACCTGCTGTGAAGTGAGGAACGCAGAAATGCTGCCCTCCATGGCCAGCTCCGGGCCTCCCGCTTGGAGGTGGGGCCCTGTGACACAGATGCCGGAGTGACCGGGTAGGGTGTTGAGGAGTAGAGGAGGTCCTCGCTGGGACGACCCTCGGGAGACCGGGCGCCTTCGCAGGAGGCCTCCAAATCGGTTTCAGGTACCTTACGGGGCTGCTCCCTCTCTGACTCCAGAGACGGCCGAGGGGGGCTGAGAAACTGTGCATGTGATCTGACTCTTGTCTGGCACCCCCAACAGAGTCCTCACGGCCTTCTTCTTCTTCCACTTGCATTCGGGTGACCCATGGTCAGAGTGCCGCTGGACCCGTGGAGGAGCCTTGGGAGACTCCAGAGGTTGCGGGGCCGAAGAGCAGGAGGCTACCGGGGATATCGGAGCTGCCTTACGGAAGAGATCATCCGTCTTCTGTTTATGACATTGGATGGCCTTGGAGGACATCTTCTTACAGAGGGAGCATAGCTCCGGGTCATGGTTGGCTCCTAGACACCTGGGACAACAGTCATGGGTGTCTGTGAGCAACATGTTTTTCAAACACCTATCACATTTCTTAAAACCGGAGGCCATTGGGGGAAAAAGGACCCCTGCGAGGTTGAAGATTCTTGACGTGGCCAGTAGTTAAAAAGTGCGTGAAAGCACAGTAAAAACAAAAAAGGCAAAAAAGAAAAAACCCTGAGACCAGAGCCGAAGCAGAGGTGCTCGAGAGGTGGGAAGAGGACTGGCGAAGACTGGAGAGCAAAAACCGGTTGGAAACAGAAAAACTTTCTGTGGACGAGACGCACGTCTGAAGGACTCTGTGGAAAAAGGGAGACTGAGTAAGATGGCACCTTTGGGCGGAAAGGGGACCACGCATACGTGGTGGCATTCCCAAAAGCTTTCTTTGAAAGTTGGGGAAATGCTCCGCGCGGGTTCTGTCAGTGCCGACATCACCCATATGTGAGGGCTGACTTCCTGCTTCTTCCTGGAGAATGGAGTATTTCTTCTGCAAATCTGGAAAGAAGTAAAAAAAAAATTGCGGATGCCTTCCAAGATGCATTGCTTAGACAAATGGTGATAGAATTGACCAGAGAAAGTTCGATGATGGATTTAGTACTCACCAACGGAGAAAGTTTTTGTTGAACATTCGGGTGGGTGCCCATGTGAGTAGCAGCGATCATGGAACTCGCTGCCTGACATCATAAGGGATACAAAGGATCCAAAAGCTTTCTGCAAGCTTCTAAAACCATATTTATTCAGGGATCATTTTGGTGAACTAGGTACCTGACACAGTGCATGCAAGGTTGCCCATCAATTTTGTTCACTGTAAACCCAGTGTTCCTCATTGTTTCACTTTTAACATAGCATACAGGGCATCACCATTAAGTAAATAGTTACTCCCCCCCACCTTCCTTTAAACTTGGCCTTCTAAATTGCCGGTTCTTAAGATCTAAGACTATTCTCATCCAGGATCTTATCATCTGTGAATCACTCAACCTCATCCTTCTTACAGAAACCTGGTTGAAGGACGGGGAGGATGCTCTCCTTGCCCATTGCCTCCCTCCTGACTTTTTGGCTATCTCTGTCCCTCGCACAGGTCGTAAAGGTGGTGGCTTAGCAGCCATCCTGCGCTCAACCCTCTCTCACACACAAGTTTTCTCTCCTCTATTACAGTACCCTGAAGCACTGTTGCTTCACTTGCACTCTTCTCCCCCAATATACATTCTCCTCATCTGTTTCCCCCTCCCCCCCCCCCCCCGCACTTCGCTCTAATCTTTGGGACTTCCTTTTACTAATCATCTCTGACCTTTCCTTGGACTTCCCCCATCTTCTTATTGCAGGAGACTTCATCCTCCACCTTGACTCCCCCTCTTCCTCTAGGGATCACTCCTTTGTCTCTCTCTTGCACGACTTATCTCTCATGCAACATGTCTCTTTTCCCACTCATACCGCAGGTCACTCTCTTAACCTACTTATCACCTCAAACTCCTCCACCCTCCTGCTGCAAAGTCTTTGTTCCTCCCACCTACCCTGGACAGATCACTTCTGCCTGACCTTCCACTGCTCCCATTCCAAGTACTCCTCATCATCCTCTCCTCAGTCAACACATCTCCCTTGCTCATCCCCCCTTTACGGTATTCTCATCACATTTCTCCACTCACTCTTCAGCATTCTGCATCAGAACTTCTTCCCCCTGATTTTCCCTCCCTCTCTCCTCACTCACAGGCCTCTCTTTGGTCCTCTAATTTCTCTCTGCACTCTTGACCGCCTAGCCCCTCTACAACCTCGCCCTTTACATCATCGTCCCTCACAACCCTGGTTCCACAGCGGTCTTTATCTCTTATGCACTCACCTCCATCAAGCTGAACAGCTATGGTGGAAGGCTCCCTCTCCAGCTACTCTCTCCTCTTTCAAAACACATCACTTATACTATCGCTCCAAAGTCCACCTCACTAAACAGACATTCTTCTCTAATGCCATCTCTTCTGCTCCTAACCAGATCTGCCACCACTATTCCACTCTCAAATCTCTTACATCTCTTTGCTCCGATTCTGCTGTCGCCCCTGTTCAGCCGACCCCTCCCCCGCCACTCCTTGCGTCATTCTTCAGCAACAAGATTTCATCCCTCAGGGCTTCGCTGCCCTATTGTCCTCCTCCTATCTTGTCCCCTCCTCCCATTTCATCTCCCTCTCCCATCTCCCATTTCTCACACACATGGGCCTCATTCTATCTACTCACCACAGCTGAACTTCTCCAACTGATTACTGTGATAAGGAAGCTTATCATAGTTCAGGAGGGAGCTATAAAAGAGGTGAATTGGCTCTGAACAAGCAGCCTGTCTTTGCTGGTAGAAATACTAAAACAGAATGTTTTCATAAAAGACTACCAGTCCCAGAATGCACCAGGTTTCAAACAGCCTCTAGAAGAGCTGAAGTGGGGAAACGTGTGTTCAATCAGGAGAGCTATGAGGTAATCCCCAATCACTCATCTCCAAGGGCAGGGCTTGATTCAGCACACCTGGGCTGTGCTAGGGTGGAGTGTCCCTCTAAGCACTTTAAAAGTAAAAGATATTCTACACAGAGACAGAACGGTGAGAACAGGGAGAAACAGCACAGGGAGAAGCAGAAGCTGCAGATCCAGAAGCAGAAGCCATTTGAGAAAGAAGAGAGAACTACAACAGCTGAAGCAACGTGGAAGGAAGAACAGAAAGACATCTTGGAGGTCTAAAGAAGGAGCCAACAGCAGTACGTGTGTTAGGAGTGATTCCAGAGGCAAGCCAGAGGATTGGGGTTATAGAGCCAGGAACTCCCAAACGGCACCTTTGAGGGAGACGGCTGCATTTGGAAGGGGCCCTAAGACCGGTGCAAGAAGGTATGTGAAGAGAGACCCAGTGTCCAGGGATCTTGACTGGAGGGCTGGACATAAAAGCTGGACTACTTACTGGCCAGGATACCAGGAGAGGAAACCTAACAGCAAGGGAAGCTCAGGTATGAACTTTGATCTATGCCCTAGCTCTTCATCTGGAAGACAGCAGGGAAACAAATATTATCCTGAGAGTGATCAATTAAGGAATTCCTCTGAGCCAGACCATGATATTGATTCCATGATATTTGAGGAAGGAGATATATCAAATGATCAGTTGGAATACATGGATTGCTCCCTGTCTAGGCTGCTGTTTTAAAGTAGTTTCTCACTAATACAACAACCACCAAAAGGAACTGTAACTTGTTCTTTGATCTACCCAGAAAAGTCTCTGCAAGAAAGCTTTAGGGTAGGATTGAGCCACGTAGAGAGAGTGAACCAGCAAAGGGGTTTGCAGCTGGCTAATTATTTGTAATTGAGCCAGGCACAAGTGCACGTGAGCTCTAGAAGGAAACTTCTTCTTTGTGTGTGTGAATAGAAGAAAGTTATCCTTGATAAAGAACATGTTTTTTTTGTTACTTTTGGGTTTGTTTTTGCCTTTTGAAGCACTGCTAAGAATGTCATTAGCAGGAGCCATCAAAAAGACCTTTTCTGTTTCCCATCAAGGTCTTTATTGATTTATTGCTTAAGAAGTTCAGTTACCTTATAACATGCTGATTCTGGTATGAATGAACTACAACCCCCACACTCCTTTGCAAGTCATAATAATATTTTGCCTTTGCCAAGACTGTGGACATTCGCGACCAGCGCCCCCGTTTACATTACCTCTTCCAATAAGACATACTGCCCCCTTGACCCTATCCCCTCCTCCTGGCTACTCACTCCCTCTCTTGCACTCATCCCCTCCATCCTCACCATGATTAACACCAGTCTTTCCACAGACACTTTTCCTCACTCTTGGAAGCATGCTTTCATTCGCCCCATTATCAAGAAACCCTCACTCGACCCCCTAGTTCCGGCTCATTACCGCCCCGTCTCTAACCTACCCTTTCTCTCCAAGCTTCTTGAAAAAGCCGTCTTTGAACAGATGTCTCACCATCTCGATTCCACCAACTTTCTTCACCCCCATCAGTCAGGGTTCTGACAGGGTCACAGTGTTGAGACTGTTCTTCTTGCTTTCACTAACTCTCTGCATGCAGCTCGCGACTGTGGTGATTTTTTGGTGGCGGTATCCTTGGACTTACCTGCTGCTTTTGACCTAATTGATCACTCTCTCCTTCTCCTTCGTCTGTGTTAGGCCAGCCTCTGCAGCACAGTCTACCGGTGGTTCCACTCCTTCCTCTCCTCTGGGTCCTGTGCGGTTCTTTCCTCATCCTTCTCCGTTCCACCTTCTGACCCCTTCCCGTTGCCCTGTGGGGTCCCCCAGGGTTCTGTTCTGGTACCCCTTCTCTTTAATCTCTTTCTAGCTCCACTTGCTCTACTGATACAGCAATCTGGGATCTCCGCCTTCTATTATGCAGACGATCTAGTACTTCTTCACCACGCTTCCCCCCTTCACCCTGATCTCTCTACTCTCAACTCTTGTCTTGCAGACATCACTGACTGGCTCATCTCTAAATGTCTTCATCTTAACCTAACTAAAACCGTTGCAATCTGGTTCACCCATGGCAGTCCTTCCCCACCACTGGGCCCCCTCTTTCTCAGGATCCTCCATACCCATAGTTTCTTGCTTCTGCTATCTGGGTGTTCTTTTCGATTCTGATCTCTCCTTTCAGACCCACATTTTACATATCACCAAAACCTCCTTTTTCTTCCTTTGCCAAATTCATGCAATTCGCCCTTTTCTCACACAACCTGCTCTCACTACTCTTCTACTATCACTGGATATGTCCCGTGTCGACTTCTCTAACTCTGTTATCATCGGCCTTTCAAAGTCACAACTAGGCAGACTACAATGAATTCAGAATATTGCTGCCCGTCTCATCACACACTCCTCCCATCGTGACCATGTAGCACTTCTCCTTCTTTGCCTCCACTGGTTGCCCATCTCCTTTCACTCTCAGTTCAAACTTCTAACTCTGGTTCATAGAGCCCTCCACACTAGCACCCCTCAATACCTGGCAGATCTTATCACATTTCACACCCCCGGACATACCCCCCCTCTCATTCCATCTG
Organism: Ichthyophis bannanicus; assembly: GCA_033557465.1. Lineage (NCBI taxonomy): Eukaryota > Metazoa > Chordata > Amphibia > Gymnophiona > Ichthyophiidae > Ichthyophis > Ichthyophis bannanicus. The sequence continues at coordinate 223,572,306 of CM066041.1, read as the reverse complement.
AACCCCCTTCATCTCCCTTCTCCCTCTCTTGCCCACCTCTAGTCCACCCGCTCATCTGCGTTCTTTTTCATTGGCCCTGCACTCTGGAACTCACTGCCCACTTCCCTCAGGTTAGAACCCCATCACATCACCTTCAAACAGAACCTAAAAACCCACCTTTTTTCCTTAGCCTTTGACCTTCCCTCCCCTTTTGTTTGACCCGCTCCCCCAGCTACAATTGTTACTCTGCCCAAATTATTGATTGTAATTTCCTTTCACTTTCTGGCCTTGTGCCCACTTTCTGAGTTATTGTAAACTGTGAACCGCTCTGATTGTTAAAGTAGGGCGGTATAAATAAGCATAAACATAAACATAATCTTACACTGAATCATAGCGCTTTATATTAAGGTCAGTATTTATCCATATTCTCATAGGAATGGTATATGTAAATAAGTTTTATTAAACTCCTTGTGAAACTTTTTTTAAAGTTGTTATGTTCATTTAATATCCTGGCACCACATTAGCAAAGTTCTATGTAAGTTATGTTGGATGTAACACTATTATTATTACTGAGTTCTTTGTAAACCACTTTGATTAAGGAAAGACAGTATATAAGTGCACAAACATAAATAAATAAATAAATAAATAAATAAATAAAATCACTATATGATGTGATTTGAGAAAAAAGCCAAGGCAGAGTCCCCTCACAGCAAACTCAAAGTCCTAGACTTCAAAAACGCTGACTTCAGGAAGATGGCCAAGTTCCTGAAAGAGGACTTGGCAGGGTGGGGAAGTGGAATTGCAGTGGACTAAACTAAAGGAGGCAATAAAAGGTGCAACAGATACATATGTAAGGAAAGTAAATAAAAACAAGAGGAAAAGGAAACCTATTTGGTATTCTAAAGGAGTGGCTGCACAAATAAAGGCAAAAAAACCACAGCTTTCACAAAATTCAGAAGTTTGCAAACAGAGGAACACCGAAAAGAATACAGGATAAAGCTAAAAGAGACAAAAAGAGAAATAAGGAAAGCAAAATGAAAGGCAGAGGAAAAGATGGCTAAAGAACTAAAGCCTGGTGATAAACTTTTTTCAGGTATATTTGGGAGAAGAGGAAGATCAGAGCTGAAATTGCAAGACTCAAACGTTCTGAGAACGGATTCGTGGAAAGTGACGTTGAAAAAGCAAAAATGCTAAACAAATACTTCTGTTCTGTTTTTACTAAAGGAAATCCTGGAGAAGGATCACCTATGACTGACAAATATACAAATGGAAATGGAATAGATACTACACCAATCATAGAAGATGATGTGTTTGAACAGCTTGCGAAACTGAAAGTGGACAAAGCCATGAATCTGGATGGGATATATCACAGGATACTGAAAGAGCTCAGAAAGGTTCTTGTATGGCCTTTGAAGGATGTTTTTAATAGATTAATGGAGACAGGAGAAGTTCTGCAGGACTGGAAAAAGGCCAATATGGTACCTCTTCACGAAAGTGGTAATAGGGAAGAAGTGGCAAACTACAGGCCTGTAAGCCTTAGCTTGGTGTGAGAAAAGTAATGGAGGTACTCTTGAAACAACTAAGTTGCATGATCCGAGGCAACATGGTTTTATGAAAGGATAATCGTGCCAAACAAATCTTATTAAGTTCTTTGACTGGGTGACCAGAGAACTAGATCAAGGGCATGAGATAAGAACATAAGAACATAAGATATGCCATACTGGGTCAGACCAAGGTCCATCAAGCCCAGTATTCTGTTTCCAACAGTGGCCAATCTAGGTCATATGTACCTAGCAGTTTCCCCAAGGGACACAGGTTCCACAATGCTTGTATTGGTTCAAGCATTGATATCCTGGGTCCCTTCTTAATAATGGCTTATGGACCTTTCCTCCAGGAACTTGTCCAAACCTTTTTTAAACCCAGCTACACTAACAGCCTTTACTACATCCTCCGGTAACAAATTCCAGAGTTTGATTACACGTTGAGTGAAAAAATATTTTCTCTTATTAGTCTTAAATAGTTTACCCTGTAGCTTCATTGCATGTCCCCTAGTCTTTCTATATTCTGATAAGGTAAACAATCGATCTACGTTTACCGGTTCCACTCCGCTCATTAATTTATAGACTTCTATCATATCTCCCCTCAGCCGTCTCTTTTCCAGGTTAAAGAGCCCTAACCTTTTTAGCCTTTCTTCATAGGAGTATCCTTCCATCCCCTTTACCATTTTGGTGGCTCTTCTACCTAGATTTCAGAAAAGCCTTTGATACTGTTCATCATAGGAGGCTTATCAATATACTACCAGCTTGGGGATGGGTCCCAAGATGGTAAAATGGATCAGAAATTGGTTGACTGACAGATGACAGAAGGTGATGGTAAATGGAACTCACTCGGATGAAAGGAAGATGATTAGTGGCATGCCCCAGGGATCAGTCCTGGGGCCGGTACTGTTCAATGTATTTGTGAGTGATATTGCTGAAGGACTGAATGGAAAAGTCTGTCTTTCTGCAGATGATACAAAAATTTGCAACAGTGTGGACTCCCCTGAGAGAGTGAATAACATGAGGAAAGATCTGCAAAAACTGGAAGAATGGTCTAATACTTGGCAGTTAAGATTTAATGTGAATTAGTGCAGTGTCATGGGATGCAGAAATCCAAGGGAATTGTATGAGATAGTGGGCAATAGGTTGGTGTGCACGGAGAAGGAGAAGGACCTCAGGATGATTGTTTCTGAGGAACTCAAAGTGGCGAAACAGTGTGACAAGGCAGTGGCCAAAGTGAGAAGGATGCTGGGTTGCATACAGAGAAGAGCAGAAAGGAGGAGGTACTAATACCACTCTACAAGTCCCTGGTGAGGCCTCAATTGGAATTTTGTGTTCAGTTTTGGAGACCATATCTCACAAAGGACATAAAAAGACTGGAAACGGTTCAGAGAAAGGCGACCAACATGACTTGCAGCCTGTGCCAGAAGACGTATGAAAAGAAACTCCATGATCTAAATGATCTAGAGGAGAGGAGGGACAGTGAAGATATGATACAGACCTATAAATAGGGGAAAGCAGAGAGTCACCCAAGAGTGCATGGTTCGGAATAATTATCCTTGAAAGATACTAGCAAAAGATTGAAATTAGAGCATATAGACAGAAAGGTTCCAATAAAGACAAAAGTAACCCAGATGCCCTTAGTACAGAGCAGGCAGAATTTAAAGATTCCAAATTACCACTGCCTACCAATAACCAGATTAATATGAATAAAATATAGCCTCTAAAATGCTTGTATGCAAATGCTAGAAGTCTAAAATATAAGAATGGAAAGTTAGAATATATAGCACTAAATGAGAGGTTAGATATGATTGGAGGGACACTGAGATACCTGGATACGAGCTATATCGTAATGATAGAGCAGATCAAATTGGTGGGGGTTTGCACTCTATTTTAGAAAGGGCATTGAGTCACAAAGGATTAAAGTTTTGCAGGAAACAAAATACACTGTAGAATCTCTATGGATTGAAATTCCATATAAAAAGGAGAAGGCGAAGGCAATGGCAGTGCGGGTGTACTATTGACTGCCTGGCCAGTACAAACAAATGGATGATGGAATGCTTAAAGAAATCAGGGATGCTAACAAAAGTTACAACACCACAATAATAATGGGTGATTTCAATTACCCCAGTATAGACTGGGTCAGGGTCATGGCAGGACATGCTAGGGAGATAAAGTTCCTAGGTACTTCAGGCCGGAAGGTCAGGGGTTCAAATCCCACTAAAGGACAGCAAACTTGGGCCAGAAGGACTGGGGTTTCTAGTCCCACAGGTGCTCCTTGTGGTCGTGGGCAAGCCACTTAACCCTCCATAGCCCATGTTCCCTGTAAAATAGTTATCTCCAAGTTCTAATGCCCTGTTCAATGTAATTTCAGTTTGTTCAATGTAAACCGCACTGATGCAGAATAGCGCGGTATATAAGAGAATGTAATAAAATAATAAATAAATAAAAAAATTAATTGGTAAAGGCATACTTGGATTCTGTGTACACATTTAGATGGAGTCCTTCTCCTAATATCAGTGCTCTAGTGAGAGCTATCAGTTCAGCCTTCTGTGCTGAAGTTCCTGGGGCCAAAGCTGAGGACTCAACTACCAGATCAAGGGTCACCACTGCGTATCCAGCACAACGATGTCCATTGATGACAAGACTGCTTCTGTCCATAAAGAAAGTCTGTTCAGGATCCTCCAAAGGTACATCAGTTAAATCTGGGCGACTTGAAAATACAGTGTCCATGGTTTCTAAACAGTCATGATCAGGGGGCCCAGGACCAATTGGGAACAACGTAGCAGGATTCAGAGCTTGACTAACTTTCAACTGTATCTGGGGGTTTTCGCACAACATGCTCTGATATTTTAACATTCGTGAATTCGTTAGCCAGAAACTTCCTTTGTGTTCCATGAGGGTGAGGACAGAATGGGGCACAGTCACTTGAAGATTCTGTCCCAGAGTGAGCTTATCTGCTTCGCTCACTAAAAGGGCTGTTGCTGCAACAGCTCTCAAACAAGGGGGCCAACCTCTTGCTACCACATCCAGCTGTTTTGACAAGTAGGCTACTGGCCGCTGCCAAGATCCAAGAGATTGGGTCAGCACCCCTAGAGCATTTCCTTGTGATTCGTGGACATAGAGATGGAAAGGTTTCTGGACATCTGGGAGACCCAGAACTGGTGATGACATCAGAGCGGTTTTCAAAGATCGGAATGCTGCATCCTGTTCAGGTCCCCACTCCAGTGGAGACTTTTCCATTCCTTTTGTAACTTGGTACAATGGTTTTGCTAACAATGCAAAATTGGGGATCCATATTCGACAGTATCCTATGGCCCCCAGGAAGGCTCTCACTTGCCTCCTGGTGGTTGGAGTGGGAATACTGCATACAGCTTCTTTGCGTTCAGGTCCCAAGTGTCGATTTCCGCTGGACAACTGGAACCCTAGGTATTTAACTTCAGTTTGACATAGTTGCGCCTTGGCTCTTGAGACTTTGTATCCAGCCTCGTTCAAAAGGTACAGAAGTTCACTGGTGGCTTGTAGACATTCACTTTCTGAGTTGTGGCTATGAGCAGGTCATCCACATACTGAAGGAGAACCCTTTTTCCTGGGTTCACTGAGTAACTTGAAAGATCTTGATTCAGGGCAGCACTGAAGAGAGTGGGTGAATTCTTGAATCCTTGGGGTAATCGAGTCCAGGTGAGTTGGCCCCGCCTTCCTGTTGTGGGGTCTTGCCATTCAAAAGCAAATAAAAGTTGACTGGTGCGAGCCAGGCGTACACAGAAAAAAGCATCTTTTAGGTCCAGGACGGTGAAATGAGTAGCCTCAGCGGGGATCAGTCCCAAGAGAGTATAAGGATTTGGTACTACTGGGTGTATAGTTTCAACTGCATCATTTACCCGCCTCAGATCATGTACTGGGCGGTAATCCTCTGTCCCAGGTTTCTTTACTGGGAGAAGAGGGGTGTTCCAAGGTGACTGGCACTCCTTGAGAAGTCCATACTTCAGCAGTTTCATCAGATGGCAGTGGATTCCTTCAATGGCTGGTCGGGGAAGAGGATACTGCTTCACATGCACTGGTCCCGCTCCTGGCTTGAGGGTGACAATGACAGGGGCTATGTTCTTCCCTAGGCCAGGTGGATTATCTTCTGCCCATACTTCAGGCGGGGCTATGAGGCTGGTGGGTATACAGGAACGGTTTGACTTATTTGGAGGTGTACTATAGAACTGCCACTCTTCTTCTCGGGGAACAGTTAGTACCATTAATCCAGCAGGCTTTGGGTTCACAGTCATTTTCATTTATACATTTCTTTTCAGTTTGATACATGCAAACTTCCTATTGGTCCCAACGCCCCCTGCACCTGTCCAATCAGAGATCCCTCCTGGGCCTAGCACCCAGCTCCCTCCTCTTGGACTGTTCTAACAATGGTGCAGTTTCTAGGTTTGGATACTTCTCTACTGCAAGGTCGTTTCTAGCTCTAGGAATGCAAGTATTGAAACATTTCTTATTTTCACAGCACAAGAGAATAATGAAAGATTTATGCATTCATGAAAACTTCTTATTAAGCAGTTTAAACAGTTTTTTCAAACTTTTACAGACTTTGGTTCTTTTACTGAGATGGGGGTTGGAATCAGGGCCTAACTTACAGGCCCTTCACATTTGCAGACTATTATAGGCCATAGCCTGCCACACATGTTCCCTGTAAAATAGTTATCTCCAATAGTGCAGTATATAAGAGAATGTAAATAAACAATTAGCCTATGCCTTCCATGCTCTCTGAGGGTAATTTTATAAGTCACGCCAAAATTAATGTTCATTGTTATGTGTGTATTTTACACCTGTTTTATCAAGTCACGTACACATGTACTTTCCTTTATAAAATAAAGGCGCAAGTATTGGAAAACACAAGTTAATTTAAAGTAGAGCACTTACCTCAGCCTGACTGCTGATGTACATGCCTGTTTCTAGATTTTTCAAGAATGCACTTAAATGATAATATTTTAAAATTTATGCACGTACTTTGTGCTGTAGTCATGCTCAATCCAAACTCCCTAGCTGTAAATACCCACAATGAAAGCATGTGCAATTGGCCTACCTTACATATTTTCAGAATAGGAACCGGTTTAAATATGCACAGAAATGCCACTTTTGCACGCCTATAAAATACTTAGATTTATGTAATCTTGTAATCTTCTAGTCCAGTAAACTTCTGGTCTACTCTCCGTTTGGTCCTGGGTTCATTTCACAGAGACAGTAGGGTAAGCAACACAAATAAGACAACCAAACAGTTGTGGCTTGGATACAGGTCTTTATGTAGAAATAGGCTTATTACATAGGTACAGAACAAAGGTAGGAGATTGTTAGAAAGCTGCTTCAGTTTACTTCAATGAATCTGTGTGTGTGTGAGTGAGAGAGAGAGGCAAGCACATGTGGGTCAGAGCCTCATAGTAAGAAGAATAGGGAGAGAGAGAGAGAGAGAAGTGGGGGAGGGGTGAAGAGAAGTGATGGTCAGAGCCTCATGGCAAGGTGTGTCCGATGAATAGAGGAAGAGAGAGAGAGAGAGGGGGAGGGGTGAAGAGAATTGATTAAATTTATTAAATCTAGGTAACTTTTTATAAAATGTTCCCCTTAGCCTTCAATCTCTGGCATTTTTTAACACTTAAAATGTCATTTTATTTGTTTATATGGCCAGCAAAACCAGTAGATCTACAACTAAAGTCCTGCAAACTCTGAAACAAGGCTGTTATACTCCATTCTTAGTTGGGCTTAGTTTGACTGAAACCAACAATTTTCCACCTCTGGGTCAGGACTTAAAGATCGATCAGAAGAGAAAGATCCGCTAGCAAAAAGCTAACCATTAAACCCAAGACATAGTGTGGTGTTCTTTTACTATCTAGAAGTCTGAAGAGCTCGATGCTGAAAGTCCCTAAAAAAGAATGGAATTATTTTACTGAAGGCTCAGGGAAAGAGAAATGCCTAGAGAGAAAGGAATCAAAGCTAGAGACTAGGGATGAGAGGCAATGAGAGATAGCTACAGACAAAGGCTGTTCCCGGATAAAGAGTAGTTACTCACCTGACAGCAGGAATCAGTCCTCATATATGGGTGACATTGGCGCCGATGGAGCCCTCATGGAAGCATCTCCCCAGTTTTCAAAGAAAGTCTTTGGAAGATGCCACCATGCATGAGTGGTCCCCTTCCTGCCCAAGGGTGCCATCCTGCCTCAGTCAGATGACATAGCTAAAGATGGCAAAAAGGATAGAAAAGCAACTCCACGGGAAGGAGGGAGTGTTGTGAGGACTAATTCCTGCCATCCTTGGAGAACACCTGCTACAGGTGAGAACCTACGCTTTATCCTGGAACAAGCAGGAAGTCAGTCCTCACATATGGGACTCCCTAGTTACAGGACACCAAAAGCCCATAGAAAACCACAGATACCCCAAAGGGGAGCCATGAGCAGCAGTGTCAGAGGGTAGGAGTTTCCTAAACCACAAACAGATCACAGAGCACAGTCTGGCTGAAGGCGCTGTCCCATCGGGACTCCCTCTCCAGGCAGTAATGAGCTGCGAAGGTATGGAGTGAAGACCAGGTGGCAGCCCAGCAGATGTCCGTCATAGGGACAGAACGCAGGCTTGCCAGAGAGGTCGCCGTGACCTGGCATTCTAGCAAGAGTCCAGCCTGTTCATAGTGTGACATAGCGAGTCCTTTTAGTCAGGGAGAAACTCCCAAAGATCAGCAAAAAAGTGCAGGGCTGCAACGTAAACAACAGCACATGGCTGGTTGTCAGGGAAACCAAGCCCCAGAGAGAGAAACAGGCCCCTGCTATCAGTTCAGCAGAGAGTCATGAGGTAATTATGGACACCTGCTAAGGGGTGGAGTCAGGCTTGACCCAAGGAAGCTGACTCATAAGGAGGCCCCAGTTAACACAGAGGGCAGCGCAGGAAACACGGAGAGAAAGGCAGAGAAGAGAGCTGAGAGCAGAACAGAGAAGGAAGAGAGAGACAGAGACGAGGAAAGGTCAGAGGCTCTGTGTGAGAGGTACAGCAGGAGCAGACCTTGTCAGTGGAAGTCCTCACTGGGTTCTGAACAGGAGAAAAGGCCAGGAAGGCCATTGAATTATACTCTGCACAAGTCAGGTTGGGAACTGACAGCAATTTACAAACCTCAGAGAAAACCTGATACAGCCAGAGTAAAAGGTAGGCCCAAGGGCTGGAAGTACAATAACTACTGGGGGTTTATTGCCCAGGAGAGTTGGGGCTACGGTACAGAGGACTGTAATGAGAATGGTTATTTAGAGCTGTACCAAACCCAAGTGCTAATCCCAAGGCCTAGCGTAGGAACGGGCGTGGCTCCAGAAAGAAAGGAGCAAACAATTCCTGCCTCAGAAAGGAGGGCAGGGGAATTGAACTCTCTTTTGTAAATAATTCTTTGGAAGCAAGGAACTGTATTATTTCAAGGACAGAGGAAATAATATCTCTGTGTTAATGTTTGATGCTGAAGGAAGCTGCTTTATTTTGTCCTTTTGTCTGCCAGAAGTGCAAGAATTTATGTTACCTTTTATCCTGGTGAAATCCACCCCGGGAGGGGAATAAATCCCTTTTTGCTTTATCAACTCGAGTCACACTACTCTTCATTGAGCTATCAAAGGAAATACATTTCCCTACATGCAGTTCTACAGGAAATAGTAAACCTCAGTTCAAGAAGAAAACTTAACCTCCTTAAGCCCTACCTACCTACGGGTACTGGCAAGGGGGAACATCACAATAGGCGAGGGCAATGCAGTCCACCACCCAGGTGGACAGAGTCTGCTTGGTCACCGCATCCCCCAGCAGACTGAGGTCATAGAAAATGAAAAGCTGTGAAGCTTTGCGATGGCCCTGCGTACTTTGAAGGTAGAAGGACAGGGCCCTCTTACAATCCAGAATATGAAGGACGGCGTCCGCCTGCTGGCGTGAGGCCGTGGAAAGAAGGTGGGGAGCACCACCTCCTGATTGATGTGGAATGGGGATACCACCTTCGGGAGGAATTTGTGGTGTGTGCAGAGCACAACACTGTTTTTGTAGAACCTGGTGTAGGGCGGCTCTGTTACAAAGGCTTGGAGCTCACTGACCCTATGAGCTACCCTAATATGTACACCTTAGAGGAAAGGCGGGATAGAGGTGATATGATTGAGATGTTTAAATACCTCCGTGGCATAAATGTTCAGGGAGAGAGCCTCTTTCAATTGAAAGCAAGTTCTGCTACAAGGGGACATGGGATGAGGGTGAAAGGAGATAGATTCAGGAGTGATATGCGGAAATATTTCTTTACGGAAAGAGTAGTGGATCCGTGGAATAGTCTCCCAGTGGAGGTGGTAGAGATGAGGACAGTAACTGAATTCAAAAAAGCATGGGACAAACACAGAGTATCTCTAAAGGTAAAAAGGGGACTGTTGTAGTTGTTATGGAAGGACAGACTAGATAGGTCATGTGGTCTTTTTCTGTCGTCATGTTTCTATGTTTCTATGAGCAGATGTGAGCGCCACCAGGGAGATGACTTTCTATGAAAGATACCTCAAGTGGTAGGTATCCAGGGGCTCAAATGGCAGCCCAGTGAGCTGCGCTAGCACGACATTGAGGTCCCACTCCACCACTGGTGGGCAGATGGGGGGCTTAGACAACAGGCTCGCAGGAAGTGGGTAACAAGAGGCTGCACTGAGAGGGGCTTTCCCTCAATAGGGTGGTGTGCGCCGCAAGAGCACTCAGGTGTACCCTGATAGAATTGGACTTGAGCCCAGATTGCGACAAATGAAGTAGGCAGTGCAGCAGCAGATGCACCGAGCACGAGAATGGGTTCACCCGTCACTCCGCACACCACACCAAAAACATGTGCCACTTGAAGGTATAGGCTTTTCTGGTAGAGGCCAAAAGGACCTCCTCTACCTCCTCCGAGAGGTTGAAAGGGGCCAAGCTACCCTCTCAGCAGCTAGTCAGAGACAGGGACACCAGATTGGGGTGCAGGAGGAAGCCCTCCTCCTGGGGCAATAACCCCGGGGCACTCCACCAAGCGGAGAAGCAGAGGGAACCACTGTTGCCTGGGCCACTATGGAGCCACCAGGATCAGTGATATCCTGTCGTGAAGAACCCTCAAGAGGGTCTTGGCAATCAATGGCATGGGCGGGAAGGTGTACAGAAGACCCTCCAACCATGGGATGAGGAAGGCATCTGCAGCCACCTGAGACAGGTGGGGCTGCTGTGAGCAGAAGCGGGGCAACAATTCCAACCTGCTTATATCCTTTTGAAGGTGCAGTCTCCAGAATTGCACACAGTACTCCAAATGAGGTTGCACCAGAGACTTATACAGAGGCATTATCACCTCCTTTTTTCTGCTGGCCATTCCTCTCCCTACACGCCCAAGCATCCTTCTGGCTTTTGCAGTCACCTTTTCTACCTTTTTAGCTACTTTAAGATAGTCAGACACAATTACGCCAAGGTCCTGATCTTCTTTCTTGGACAGAAGTACCTCAGCCCCTACACTGTACAGCTCCTTTGGATTTTTGCAGCCTAAATGCATGACCCTGCATTTTTTAGCATTACATTTCAGTTGCCAAATTCTAGACCATTTTTCAAGCTAGCTAGATCAAGCCTCATGCTATCGACTCCTTTCCTGTGTGTCTACTCTATTGCAGATTTTGGTATAACCTGCAAACAAACAAACCTTATCTGACAGTCCTTCTGCAATATCACTAGCAAATAAGTTAAATAGAATCAGACCAAGGACAGATCCCTGTGGCACACCACTAGTAACCTCCTTTTCCTCAGTGGGCTCCATTTACCTATACCCTTTGTTGCCTACTACTCAGCCAATTTCTAACCCAATCAGTAATTTTAGGGTCCATCCCTAGGGTGCTCAGTTTGTTTATAAGTTGCCTGTGCGGAACGGTGTTAAAGGCTTTACTGAAATCTAAATACACCATATCTAGGGCTCTCCCTTGGTCCATCTTCCTGGTCACCCAGTCAAAAAAATCAATCAGATTTGTCTGACAAGACCTGTCTCTGGTGAATCTATGCTGCTGCAGATCTTGTAATCCATTGTACTCCAGAAACCTCACTATTCTCTCTTTTAGTAGCCTTACAAATAATTTACTACCCAAAGAGGTTAGACTAACCAGCCTGTAGTTCTCAATGTCATCCTTATGTCTGCTTTTGTGTAAAGGGATCACATGTGTCTTTCTCCAGTCCTCTAGAACCACTAGGCATTGAAAAGGTCAGACAGTGGAGCTGCCAGAACATCCCCAAGTTCCCTCAGTAGTTTTGGATTTTTCCCATCCGGTCGCATCGCTTTGTCTACTTTTAATTTATCTAGTTCCTCACAAACACAGTCTTCTGAAAATCGTTCAAGATGCCCCTCACTTCTGTTCCTGTTTGGGGGTGTTTTCTGAGGTCCTGCTCCTGGCCCTTCATCTGTGAACACAGAACAGAACGATTTGTTCAGCTTATTCATTGTTCATTGTAAACTGCCTAGCGCAGTGTGAGTTGTGTTCTCTGTAAACCGCCTTGATTATGTGATAAAGTAGTATATAAAATTAGTAAGTAAATAAATAAATAAATAAAATAAATGTGTTAAGCAATTGTGCTTTATCCTCACCAGTTTCTACATATTCCTCCCCTGCTCCCTTGAGTCCGACAATACCATTTTTGCCCTTCGTCCTCTCATTAAAAGATCTGAAAAATGTCTTATCCCCACATTTTATTGAATTATCTATTTCCTCCTCTTTTTGAATCTTTGCTTTTCTGACTACTTTGCTAACTTCTCTAAGTTTTTCCAAATATAGATGCCTGTCTTCCGCTCTCTGATCTCTTGTATTTCATGAAGGCCTCCCTCTTTCTTCACTTTTTCAGCTACTTCTTTAGAGAACCATAGCGGCCTCCTTTTTCCTTTTAATTTATTTACCTTTCTAACAAAAAATGTTTGTTGCCCTTAAAATATCCCCTTTCTGTTTTGCCCACTGTTTTTCTATATACCACAGCTGTTCCATCTCACAAACAACTCTTTGAGGTATTGTCTCATCTTGGCAAGGTTAATTTTCCTAAAATCTAAGACCCTCATTTGAATGGATTTTATCAGCCCTAGTCCTAATACTGAAACATACCTGGTAATCACTGGATGCGAGATGATCTCCCACTGTCACATTAGAAACACTGTCCCCATTGGTAAGCACAAAGTCCAGTATGGCCTCATCACATTTGGGTTCTGTTAACAGTTACCTGAATAGTTCTACCTGTAGAGAATCCAGGATCTCCTTACTTCTAGATGACACTATCGCAGGGATGTGCCAATCCACATCTGGCATATTGAAATCACCTATCAATACACTTCACCTTTCATGTCATACTATTTGTATGTCTTCTACTAAATCTTTATCCACTTCTACGCCCTGTGAGGTGGATCTGTATATTAACTCAAATGCAAATGGATTTCCCCTTCCCTCTTTCTAGTTTAACCCACAGTGCCTCCTCTCTTTCTTTTAAGCCCTGCAATTCTATAACTTTAATATTATTTTTTACATATAGTGCCACTCCACCCCCCCCTTCTTCCTACCCTGTCCTTCCTGAATAAAGTATAGCCTGATATAATTACATCCCTGTCATACTTTTCTGTGAACAATGCCTCAGTAACCACCATTAAATCTGTCAGCTTCTTCCATTAAAGCCTCAACATGTGATATCTTATTTCCCATGCTACAGGCATTTATATACATCACATTTCTGATGTTGCCCCTATTACCCATTTCTACAGAGGTATTTAATGTTTCACTTGCCTGAGGGCTTTCTTCATCCATCCCCAACGAATCTAGTTTAAAACCATCTTCAGTAGTTTAGCCAGTCTGCTGCTGAAGATAAATTGACCCTTCTTGGACAGATGGACACTATCTCTGCTCTGCAGCCCTTGGCATATCATCCCATGCTCCAGGAAACTAAAACGCTTGCAGTGGCACCATCCACGTAGCCATGCCTTCATCTCTACCTGTGCACCCATCTTCTTCACCCTCTGTCCCAGAGCCATGAAGTCACTTTTGAAATGCTTGGAGAGATACCTAGCATTATCATTTGTGCCGACATGGATGAGCAACATCGGGTAATAGTCAGTAGGCTTGATGAGTCTCAGCAAACTCTCCGTAACATCTCAGATTTTGGCACCTGGCTTACAGCACACCTCTCTGGACATCAAATCTGGTTGGCAGATGGACGTCTCAGTACGCCTCAGAAGAGAGTCATCAACCATGACTACCCTTCGCTTCCTGGTGGTGACATTCTGTATCTTTGGGGTGCTTGAGTTCTGGTTCTTCCCTTTCCTTGGTTGCTTCCACCTCCTCCACTTCCAGGGCTGCATACTGGTTCTTCATTTCAAGGGCTGGAGGAGTTGGAGTGTTGATACTGCAGACTCTGGTGACTCGTGTCCAACTTTCTTCCTTCTGTAGCCTCCCATCTTCACTTCTATCAAAGTTCTTGGATATTTCAAGAAGCATTTCACCAATGTACTTCTCACTGTTTCGTATGTTTCTCAGTCTTGCCACCTCTTTCCTGAGCATCTCAGAAGGATACTTAGCGTATCATCTGTGCAGACATGGATGAACAACATTGGATAATAGTCAGTAGGCTTTATGAGCCTTGGCAAATTCTCCTTAACATCTTGGATTTTGGAACCTGGCAGACAGCACACCTCTCTGGACATCAAAGTCTGGACAGATGGATGCCTCAGTCAGAAGAGAATCACCAACTACCACTACCCTTTGCTTCCTTGTGGCCGCTGATTCTGCAACTTTGGGGTACATGGGCTCTGGTTCTTCCCCTTCCTGTCATGATTTTGCCACCTCGACTTCCAGGGATGCTTTCACCTCCTCCACGTCCAAGGCTGCTTACCGGTTCTTCAATTCAAGGGCTAGAGAATTTGGAACATTGATTCTGCAGACTCTGGTGACTCGTTTCCAACTCTCTTCATTCTGCAGCCTCCCATCTTCACCTCTGTTGGAGAGCTTGGATGTTTCAGGAAGCAACTCATTAATGTACTTCTCATTGACTTGAATGCTTCTCGGCTTCACTGCCTCTTTTCTGAGCTCCTTAACTTGTTTCATGAGGGCTTCAATTTGCAGGCATCCTGCACATGGAACTGGTCCTTCAACTGGGATAAGGCTTTCTGAGTGGAGAAAGGTAGAAGCTCTAACAGGGGCAACAGCTTTCGCAATATGATTTTTCCCAGGCATTGTCCAGTTGGTATAGCTTTGGTAGCTGTTGAAGTAAAAGAGAGAAACTTACCAAAGTCCCTACCTTTTCTAGCTGTCCTTTAAGAGAAAAAGCACTTAACCTCAAGTTTACGGTTTAGGCACTTGACATACCACCTTTACCCTGTGTATCAGAGCAGTTTACAGATATATGCTAACAAGCTGTTCTATGTCACTCTGTGTAGCTAATTGGGGAGTTGCCCCATAAAGCAAGAATGCTCACATCGGGTGGATGGGAGCTGGGGTGGTGAGGGAGGGAGGGATCTAACACCTGATGAGGTCAGTGGCTTCAAAGAGCTAGTCTGAATGGAAATCTGGAACAAGAAACAATGAGCTCTAACAGAAAGAGTTATGCTGAACACCACAAAAAATTCCACTTTTGCAATATAGAAAGAGAATTCGTTTTTTTAACAAATAAACAAAACCCCTTTAAGAGCTGTCAGGCAGAGAGATTGTATTTAAAAGCCATACAGTATCATCTTTCTTGCTTTCTATTAGGCATCCACTTTGGATGATCTGCAGCACCCTGGTGTCTGAGGTGCCGAGGGGTCACCAGTGGGCAAAGTGTATGAGCTGCCCCCAAGTTGTGGGGGCACATTGACAGGCAATGGATGATTGGCTATGCTCCTGAGGAGCCCATTAAAATCCTGCAACCATCTTGTGCTGAGGGATGGGTTGGGCCTTCTGGTCTTCTCCCTCCACTGGGTGCAGGGGGGTCTGTGCCTTAGACTGCATTTGCGGCGGGGTTGTGAAGTATCAGCATGGGCTCAGATAGAAGGCCTTCTTGGCATGGTGTTTTTTCCACACCGGGTACACAGTCTTCTTGAAAGGCCTGGTAAGAGTGATGGGCTCTTTCTCTAGCTCCTCTGCTTTCTCCTCCATGGGCTTGTCAATGAGGTTCTCACCCTGGGAAGGAACGTTGGTGATCTTTTCCTGGACCCATTGCTCCAGATCCAAGGACTATAACCATGCCATCCAGTGGGTGGTGATGCCCATTGCTGCCATTCTGCCAGCATATTCAAAGGCATCATAGGAACCGCATAGCATGAACTTCAAGCAATCCTTCCCAAAAGCCACTAAGCTCTGAAAGGACTCACGCAGTTCCTCAGGAACAAGTGCGGCAAAGTCCTCCAGGTCCAGCATGACATCTTTGAGAAACCTACTCATATAGGTCTGGTAGACCAGGATCCGGGTAATCAGCATGGACCCCTGGAAGCACTTCCTACTGAAGAGGCTAGGGTCCGAGCCTCGTGACTCAGCAGGACCGATTGAATGTGTTTTGGCACTCTTTGAGCATTTCAGGGCTGACCTAACCACAATGGAATTGTGGGGTAACTGCAGCTTTTCAAACCCTAGGCCATTCTGGACTTGGTATAGGGAATCTAATGACAGGCAGCATGAGCGGCATCTCCCAGAGCCACAGCAGCAGTCACTGCAAGTCCTGGTAGACTGGAACTTCCACCTTCTCACGGGGGGCCAAGGGGTACTGTAGGATTTCCGGTTTCTCTACCCTTGGTTCCTCCTACAACTCCAGGGAGAAGGGAATGGCCTTGATCATGTCCTGAACAAAGTCCTGGGGGTGACGGATTGGACGTCAGGTCCAGGGACTGAATGTCCGATGCCATTGATTCCACCTCGGTCTCCCATTCCGATTCAGATTCTGAGAGGAAGTCAAAATAGTGCCGAGCCTCCTCGTCCTGCTGGTTTGGGGCAGGGAGGGCATCAATGATTTTCGTGGTGCCCAGCATACTGATGGTGATGCCCCTGGGCCTCTAACTCCAACACCCTCGAGAGGGAGATGGCTTCGGCGACCAGGGTCGATACTGATCTCCCACCTGATGTCCCAGCCTCTGTCAGGCAGGGCAAGGGTCTCCAGGATAGGCTGGAAGGAGTGCGGTGATGACACGTTCTGTGCCACAAAGCCTGTGTTTCACAAGGCTTCCACCCCCAAGTGAGCTTCCAAGGCTCAAAGGAATTCCTCCAGAATCACCACCTGCAAGGGGGCCGATGCTGCAGCCATGGACATTGGCAATATCACCTCAGGTGGGGACTCCACAATGATAAGAACATTGGGTGACATCTGGCTGCCTTCCTGGGCACTGGGAGTGGACTCCGCCATTCTGTTTGGGTCCTCCTTCTGGGGAAGCTTGGCCGGCCACTCCCAGCCATCACAGTCCACATCTCATCAAGAAGGGCTGCGGGGGCAGCTCATGCAGAATTTCTCCTGGTGCTCACCCTTCGATGTCAATGGGATCTCTGCAGGGAGCCGCCCCTCACTATTCTGATCCTTCAGCTTGGAGTGAGCACACTGCTCCTTCCTCTTGGCCGCTTCCAAACTTTTTGCAGGCAAAGGGATCGGGAATGAGGATGCTGAATCAGATGAGCCAAAGAAGGACTCCTTCTGCTTTTCCCAACCTTTCAGCCCTCTGTGCACCATCTGCAAGCAGAGTTCGCAAGACACTGGCTCGTGGTCAGGACCAAGGCATTGTAAGCACCAATTATGCTGATCTGTGACAGAGATGGTTTTTGCTACATGAGGGCATTTCTTAAAGCCACTAGCAGGCTTAGACATGCCAAAAAAGACCACTTCGGCAAAGTCAAACTGAAAAACTGCCATGGGCAGGAAACCACCCTGAAGAGGGGAAAAAAACCTACCCAAAAGCATTGAAAAACACAAAAATAAACCCTAAAATGGAAAGAAAAAAAAACAGCTAACCGACCACAGGTGGGGAATAAGCAAAAAAATCTCAGCCACGAGGGCCAACAAGAAAACTTTTTTCTGTACTGCAGGAACACATCCTAGAGGCTCCGTGTTAAAAAGAAGATTGGAGAACAGGGTGTCGCAGCGAGTGGGAAGGTAGGCATGCATGCACGGTGTATCTCCCAAAAGCTTCCTTTGGAAGCTGGGAGCGTTCAGGGAAGGGCTCCGCTGGTGACATCACCCACACGTAAGAACTTATTTCCTTCTTGTCCATGGAGAAAAAAGCTATCAGCTACAACTGCCAAATTCATGCAGTCCGTCCTTTCTTTTCCACTCCCTCTTTGATAGTCCTTCTTTCCCTGGTAACCTCAAGGCTCAACTATTGTAATGTTGCCCTGGTCAGTGTCCCCCAATATCAGTTACAGAGGCTTCAACTGTTACAGAATACAGCTGTGCGTCTCCTCTCACATTCTTCCAGATATGACCACATCACCCCACTGTTGATCCGTCTCCATTGTCTTCCTGTTCCCTTCAGAATACAGCATAAGATTCTCATTTTCGTCCACAGAACTATTCATACGGGCATTCCCCAATATCTCACCAACCTTCTCCATTTTCATACTCCTCATTGCCTACTATGGGCCATCCACAATCATCATCTGGTTCTTCCCCCCCCCCCCTGTCTTTCTTGCCCACCTGGAGCGCACTTGGGCATCTTATTTCTTCTGTCTGCATGCCACCTTATGGAATTCCCTTCCCATCACGCTCCGCTCTAAACCATCATTTACCAATTTCAAAGCCGCCTTAAAAACCCACCTTTTCAGATGGCCTTCGGCTTCCCAACCCCTTGCCACCTTAGGTTGCCTGCTACTTTCCCCTCTTCTACTATTACTGTCACCCCCTACCCTTACTCTTAGTCCCCCTCCCTACTTTCTGAGTGTCCCCTCTCTCTTGCTGTCCTACCAATTAATGGTGTTCTATTACCTTTTCCTTTTCTATTTTGCAGTACATGTAATTTTTGTAAACTGCTCTGGTGCTGCTGTTTGAGCGGTCAATCAAGCTTTACAATAAAGATAAAGATAATAATAGTGCAATTAAAATACACAAGACCGTACTGGCTTCAGGGAAGTGGCTTCTGGACTTTGACATGAAACTGGATCAATCTCACTGGGTATTGGCAATGCCATGGAATAATTACTACCAGACAAATAAGACAAATAAGAGAAAATATTTTTTCACTCAACGTGTAATCAAACTCTGGAATCTGTTACCGGAGGATGTAGTAAGGGCTGTTAGTATAACTGGGTTTAAAAAAGGTTTGGACAAGTTCCTGGAGGAAAGGTCCATAAACCACTATTAAAAAGGGACCCACGATATCAATGCTTGACCCAGTACAAGCATTGTGGAACCTGTGTCTTTTGGGGATATTGCTAGGTACGTATGACCTAGATTGGCCACTGTTGGAAACAGGATACTGGGCTTGATGGACCTCGGTCTGACCCAGTATGGCATGTCTTATGTTCTTAATAATAATTATTTGTATAGTACTGCAAGGCATACACAGTGATGTACATATAGAACACACCCTGGGTTATTTCTTTTTTTATGAAAGAAAAGATTGTGAATAAAATGTGATCATTGAATATCTTTGACTGGGAAAGACATAGAGTTACACTCCATGCTGATCTGTCCTCAATTATAGGGAATGGACTTCTGGGGATAATTTTATAAAGAATATTTTATGTGTATATGCCTATATAGATGTGTAAAATGCTTCTTATAAAATTATTCTGCACATAAAAGTTCATGCCATGACAAGTAGGTGCATACTTATACACAAGTTGGGGTAGGAGCATGAGTGGCAGAAAATTTCTATACTGAAAGGCACAACAAAGTAGCACACCTCATTCACTGGAAACCTCTGTAAACACTACATCACTGTCCCTGAAATGCACTGGGATCATGACTCTAAGAAAATTATGGAGAATGAAGAGGTTATGATAACCTGAGACACACTCATTCTGACCAATAAAAAGCTGGATGCATGGAAGCCAGATATAGTGGTAAAGAAGAACACCACCAGACCGGCACTGATTAAGGTTTCAGTCTCAAGTGACTATTCTGTGAATCACGTTGGGAGAGAGAGATCTTCAAGAACCAAGAAATGCAGTCAATGACTGAGACCAAGAAAATGTGGCAGAAAGAAACAGCTATTTCCCACAATGTTGGGTGCCATAGAGAAGGATATCCAAGCACTACTTAATAAATTACCCATACTTGCTACATCTCATGAACTCCAGAAGGAGGCACTCTTTGGCATGATGCAAGTATTAAACCGAGCAATAGCAGTGAACTTGAGAAACTGAGATGATACTCCACATACCCTGGTTTAGAAGTGTAGTTCATGACTGTCATGGTATGTGCAAAACTAATTATGTACTTCTACCAAACAATCCCTTGAATCTACCCAGACCTTACCATAAAAACATAAAACATAAAACATTTCACAAATTTAACCTAACACACTCCTATAACAACTTCAAAATTAAAATACTATAAAGGGAGAAAAGGACCTCAGGCTCAGGCTCAGGGCTACTCTTTAGTCTCACCATGTGGCGAAATTCATCACCATAGGGGATTTTCAAGATCTTACATCTTACATGTGCAAAACTAACCCATTTGGAAAAATTGCCCCGCTAAACACAGGTTATAAAATACACACCTACATGTGTATTTCAGCCGCATCCATTTATAGTACGTCCAAAAACTGCATAATGTATGCAGCGACTAAATACCCTCTCAGAACTTGGCTCATGACACCAACTATGACAGCCACAAACACCTCAGGAAGAGAGGTATGACCGAGCCTCTCAACAGAACAGGTTTGCGATGAAACATGCTTTTGAAGTTCTGAAGATCAAATTCCGGTTCCTGGAGAGGAGTAGGGGGGAACTGCTGTACTCTTGAGAAGGTCTGATATTTACACCACCTGCTGCATATTGCACAATATAACCATCCAATGAGGCATACAGATCCCAGAGGAGGAGATTCAGGAAGACGTAGAGCAAGGCCTGTAGAGGATGGGGCACCAAACCAGGGACAGCAACCCACTACAGTAGCAGTGGCAAGGAACAGATTCATACAGCAGAATTTCTAGTATAAGTGCTCTGGTTATATTCACAAGTGAGAGCAAACATACATGTCAACATATCTATAGTGCCCTCTTTCCCCACCCCCACCCATGTGGTCCCACATCCCAAACATGCTTTGCGGCAGAGAGGGGCAGTCTCAGATGAGGAACTACCCGAATCCTCCCCCTCCTCTTGTGCAGAGATAGTCCCTGCCTGGAAGGCAGCCAGGGTCAATTTCAACAGGTGGTGCCTCAGCACTGTTAGTCCTTGTGCACTGTAGTTATACTTGGTGGTAGCTGGTCATGCTGGCTTGGTTGACTACCAGCTTCCTTTGCAGAAGCAGCTAGGCCTGGGTCCGGTGGTCCTTGGTCTTCTTCACGCAACTTTTATGCTCTAAAATTCTTGTTTACAACAAACGCTTAGTTTTTCCTACATAGAGTAGTTTGCATAGACATAAACTAATAAAGGGCATCATAAAGCCACAAGAGGGATTCATACCTCACAGCATGTCAACAAGTAAAGACTGACACATAAATCCGCTCCATACGCCCAACAGTAAGGAGTCCCACAAGGATCAGCATTATTCTCTTTTTTTCAACATCTAACTGCAACCATTATTCTTGATTATACAGCTTTATAAAGTTTTCTTTATATTTAGGCAGACAGCATCATGCTTTATATACCATTCTCCACTGCGAGGCTCAGCTACACCCCACTAATGAAATACTTTGATGCAGTTGAACACTGGCTCACAAAGTACAAATAGCATAGTTACTCACCTGTAACAGGTGATCTCTGGGAACAGCAGGAATTTAGTCTTCACATATGGGTGATGTTGGTACCGACGGAGTCCGTGCGGGAACGCTCCCCAGCGTCCAATAAGAAAGCTTTTGGGAGCATCCCACTGCGCCTCCATAGCTGCCTTCCCATCTGTGCCACTCTCCCTCCTCAGTTGAGGTTGTAGCTGAGATAAAAGGAGAGAAGAAAAGAAAACCTACAGCTCCTAGGGGAGGAGGGTGGGTTGTGAAGACTAAATTCCTGCTGTTCCTGGAGATCACCTGTTACAGGTGATTAATTACGCTATCTCCAGGAACAAGCAGGAATGTAGTACTCCCTAGCTGGATGATACCAGAGAAAGACCTCTGAACCAATAATGGTTCTCCTCAGGAGAGGCTAAAAGGGGTCATGGATCCTCCATGGATGTCTGGTATTGAAAATTCCAGGATGGAGGGAGGAGTTGCTCTAAGTCTGAAAGAGATGCTGGAGAGCAGCCTGGCCAAACATGGCATCCCGGTGGGAGTCCTTGTCCAGGCAGTAGTGAGCAGCAAAGGTATGGACTGAAGACTAAGTTGCTGCTTTACAGATTTTGTCAAGAGCCACAGAGAGAAGATTTGCAATCGAGGTGGCCATAGCCCGAACATTATGGGCAGTAGCATGACCTTCAAGGGATAGGCCTGCCACATCATAAGCAAAAGTGATGCAGTCTGCTATCCATTTGGAGAGGGTAGGCTTGGATAATGGCAACCTCAGATGACTAGGGTCAAAGGAGATGAACAATTGAGAAGCCCTTCGGTGTTCTTTCATCCTCTCAAGGTAGAATGCTAAAGCACATTTACAATCCAGAGTGTGGAGGGTTGCCTCTGCCTTAGATGAATGTGGTCTAGGGAAAAAGAAAAGAAGGTAAACTGCCTGATTCAGATGAAAGAGTGAAACCGCTTTCAGCATAAAGTGAGGATGAGTCATAAGGGCAACCTTGTCATGGTGGAACCGGGTGTAAGGCGGGTCCGCCACCAACGCCTGAAGCTCAATAATGCGTCTTGCTGAAGTGAGGGCAATAAGGAAGATGACCTTCCATGATAGAAACTTCAGCGAGGTTGTGGCTAAAGGTTTGAAGGGCAGTTTGAGAATTTGCCCTAGAACAACATTAAGGTCCCATGTCACTGGTGATGGTCTAATGGACGGCTTGGTTAAAAGAAGACCTCTCAAAGCGTGAGACGAGCAGCTGCAAGGAGATGGACTGTCCATCTAAGTGATGATGAAAGGCTGCAGTGGCACTTAAGTGCACTCTTACTGAGTTGGTCTTGAGACCGGAGGAGGAAAGATGGAGGAGACATTGAAGAAGTGCCCACCAGAGCCGAGATGGGATTAAGATCCCTTTGTGAACACCAGAGTGAGAATCTATGCCACTTAAAAGTGTAGGACCATCTCGTGGATGGCTTTCTAGAAGCTAAAAGGATGCCCTTAACCTCCTGAGAAAGGTTAAGGTGCTGAAAAGCTATGCCGTCAGCAGCCATGCTGTGAGGTGGAGAGATTGCGGATTGGGATGGAACAGCGTCCCTTCCCTCTGAGAGAGTAGATCTGGAGCAGACCTGAGATCTATCAGCTGAGTCGGAGACAAATGTAGCAGGAGAGGAAACCACGGTTGAAATGACCAGTGTGGGACTATGGGTATCATGGAGCCCCTGTCCACCTGAAGTTTGAACAGAGCTTTGGGAATAAGGGGAATGGGGGAAAAGGCATAAAGTAGGCCTTGCCCCCAGTGGAGGTGAAAAGCATCCATCTGTTGACTGTCTGAAGTTAGAGTCCTGGTGCAGAAGCGAGAGAGCTTGGCATTCTGAGGGGTGGCAAAGAGGTCTATCTCTGGAGTCCCCCAGGTCTGAAAGATGTCGGATATTGTGTCTACATGGAGAGACCATTCGTAGGGAAAAAGGATCCGACTCAATTTGTCTGCTAAGACATTTTGTTTGCCTGGAAGATATGCTGCTTGTAGGTGGATGTGATGAGCAATGGTAAAGGACCAGAGATGTGGAGCCTCCCTGCAGAGGGACCAAGAGACTGTCCCTCCCTGCTTGTTCACATAGAACATGGCAACTTGATTGTTGGTTTGGAGCAAGACTCTGTGGTAAGAAAGGTGTTCCAGAAATTCTTTGAGAGCACTGAAGTTATGCACCTAGGAAAGAACAACCCACACTATAGTTACACGATGCAAGGCTCCACATTAGAAACCACCACCCAGGAAAAAGATTTAGGAGTCATCGTGGATAACATGTTAAAACCCTCCGCCTAGTGTGCAGCGGCGGTCAAGAAAGCAAATAGAATGCTAGGTATCATAAGGAAAGGGATGGAGAATAAAACAAAGGATGTTATAATGCCTCTGTATCGCTCCATGGTACGACCGCACCTTGAATATTGTGTGCAATTCTGGTCACCATATCTTAAAAAGGACATAGCGTTATTAAGAAAAGTACAGAGAAGAGCCACCAAATTGGTGAAGGGGATGGAAGGCTACTCCTATGAAGAGAGGCTAAGAAGGTTAGGGCTCTTTAGCCTGGAGAAGAGACGGCTGAGGGGAGATATGATAGAGGTCTATAAATTAATGAATGGAGTGGAACGGATAAACGTGGATCAATTGTTTACGCTATTAGAGTATAGAAAGACTAGGGGACATGTAATAAAGCTACAGGGTAAACTATTTAAGACAAATAAGAGAAAATATTTTTTCACTCAACGTGTAATCAAACTCTGGAATCTGTTACCGGAGGATGTAGTAAGAGCTGTTAGTATAGCTGGGTTTAAAAAAGGTTTGGACAAATTCCTGGAGGAAAGGTCCATAAACCACTATTAAAAAGGGACCCACGATATCAATGCTTGACCCAGTACAAGCATTGTGGAACCTGTGTCTTTTGGGGATATTGCTAGGTACGTATGACCTAGATTGGCCACTGTTGGAAACAGGATACTGGGCTTGATGGACCTCGGTCTGACCCAGTATGGCATGTCTTATGTTCTTATGTTCTTATGGCTTAAAGTTCCAGGAGATTTATTTGGAGTCGTGACTCCTGTGGTGACCAGAGGCCCTGAGTGGAGAGATGCCCTAGATGGGCTCCCCAGCCCAGTTTGGATGCATCTTTTGTTAAGGTACATTGATGTGGAGGCATCTGAAAAAGTGACCCTATGAGGAGATTTTCTGGGGAACACCACCACTGGAGAGATGTCGTCAGAGGGGGAGATACAAGTATCCTGTCCCCGAGACGGCCTGAGGCTTGAGTCCACTGGGAAGCCAGAATCTACTGTGCTGTGCGCATGTGGACACTACATACACCATTGATGCCATATGACCTAGAAGTTGCAGCATTTCTCGGGCAAGATGCCAGCTGATTGAGTCAAGTGCAGCGTGTTTGCGGCAAGAATGCCTTCGACTTCTGAGTGCCTTCTCATTTTATCATAGTCTCCCTTTCGAAAATTAAAAGGTAGTACTGTGGATTTCCTTACTATCCCTCCTCCACTAATTAAATCAAACACGATCATGCTATGATCACTATTGCCAAGTGGCCCCAACACCCTTATCTCTTGCACCAGATCTGGTGTTCCACTAAGGACTACGTCCAATATAGCTTCCCCTCTGGTCGGTTCATGAGCCAGCTGATCCAAGAAGCAGTCATTTATTTTATCTAGGAACTTTATCTCCCTAGCATGTCCTGCCGTGACACTGACCCAGTCGATACCGGGGTAATTGAAATCACGGATTATTATTACTGTGCTGTAACGTTTGTTAGCTTCCTTGATTTCTTTGAGAATTTCATCATCCATTTGTTCATTCTGGCCAGGCGGTCAATAGTACACCCCCACTGCCATCGCCTTCCTCTTTTTACATGGAATTTCAATCCATAGAGATTCTACAGAAAATTTTGTTTCCTGTAAAAGTTTAATCCTTTGTGACTCAATGCCCTCTCTAACATAGATCGCAACCCCTCCACCAATTTTATCAGCTCTATCATTACGATATAGTTTGTACACAGGTATCACAGTGTCCCACTGGTTGTCTTCGTTCCACTATGTCTCTGAGATTCCATTCAGGAGTTAATGGGCCTGATTAGCCTGTGAATGAACTGAGAGCAGATGAGGCTTGCATTAAAGGCTTCAGAAACCTGCCCTGTTGAGGCATTCCTAACAGAGGCTCTACAGGTCAAAACAACGGTAAGGATTTGAAGGTTTCTTTTTATTAAATTGCTAGCTCTCTGACTGGGAGCTCTTAAAAGGGTTTTGGTATATTTTTAAAGCAAAGTTACATTCTTTTTGGTGCTTTAGTAGACATCTTTTCTCTAGTGGAGTAGGTTTTAAACTCTGGTAACCTTCTCAGCTTTTGGGAACTAATGACACCTAATTAGGTGTTAGTTCCCTCCCTACCCACCCTAACTCCCACCCACCCCTAGTGAGCAGTCTTGCTTTATAGGGCACCTCTCCATTTAACAAAGCACAGGGACTTGGAACAGCACATTTTGAATATAATTAAAGAGATTTAACTGCTTTTTCTCTGAAAGGACAGCTGGGTAACCGACTGGTACTTTGGTAGATCTCTCTCTTTTGCTTTAACAGATACCTAAGCTCCACGAAAAGTGGGAGGAGTGGCCTAGTGGTTAGGACAAGGTACTTCAGGCCGGAGGGTCGGGGGTTCAAGTCCCACCTGGGGACAGCAATCTCAGGCCGGAGGGACTGGGATTTCTGGTCCTATAGCCACTCCTTGTGGACTTGGGCAAGCCACTTAACCCTCCATTGCCCATGTTCCCTGTAAGTATTAGCATATGTGTGTCATATCCCCTTGTGTTAAATGTATCTCCCAATTGACCGCTTTGACCCAGTGAAAAGCGGGATATAAATACAGCTAAAATAAATAAATAAATAAACAATGGCTGGGAAAAATCGTATAGCTAAAGCTGTTGCCCCGGTTACAGCTTCTGCCTCTGTCCAGACAGAGGTCCCAATGCCAGTTGAAGGACTGATTCCATGTGCAGGGTGCCTGCATGCTGAAGCTTTGAGGAAACAAGTGGAGGAACTCAGAGAGGAGGTGGTGAGGCTGAGGAGCATTCAAGACAGTGAGAAGTACATTGAGGAGATGCTTCTTGCAGCAACCAAGCTCTCCAGCAGAGGAGAAGATGGGTGCCAACAGAATGACGAAGGTTGGACACAAGTCACCAGGGCCTGCAGAATCACCAATCCAACTTCTCCAGCCCTTGAATTGGAGAACCATTAGGCAGCCCTGGAAGTGGAGGAGGTGAAAGCATCCCTGGAAAGGGAAGAACCAGAGCTCAAGTACCCCAAAGATGCAGAATCAGTGACCGCAAGGAAGCGAAGGGTAGTTGTGGTTGGTGACTCTCTTCTAAGGGGTACTGAGGCGTCCATCTGCCAACCAGACTTGATGTCCAGAGAGGTATGCAGCCTGCCTGGTGCCAAAATCCAAGGTGTTATGGAGAGTTTGCTGAGACTCATCAAGCCCATTGACTATTACCCAATGTTGCTAATCCATGTCAGAACAAATGATACTGCTAGGTATCCCTCTGAGCATATCAAAAGTGACTTCATGGCTCTGGGACAGAGGGTGAAGCAGTTAGGTGCACAGGTGGTGTTCTCTTCAATCCTCCCTGTTGAAGGTAAAGGCCAAGGCAGAGAGGCTCGCATCCTGGAGATGAATGCATGGCTGCGTGGATGGTGTCATCGAGAGCATTTTGGTTTCCTAGACCATGGGATGCTGTTCCAAGGGTTGCAGAGCAGAGATGGCATCCATCTGTCCAAGAAAGGTCAATGCGTCTTCAGTAGTAGACTGGCTAATCTACTGAAGAGGGCTTTAAACTATATTCGTTGGGGATGGGTGAAAAAATCCCCCAGGTAAGTAAAATCCCCCAGGTAATGTCATGAGGTAGACAGCACTAAGACAGAAATATTAAAGAGTAATGCAAAGGAAGAGCTTACTTGTCAGGAGCTAGACAGCACTAAGCCTAAAACATTAAAGTGTAACATAAAAGAAAAGCTTATCTGTCATGAGTTAGATAGTACAGACCCTGAGTTATTAAGAGATAATAAGAAAGAAGAGCTTACCTTGCAGCCACATGGGCAGTTGCAGCATTCACAATGCAGAGAGGCAGGGAAAAGGAAAACAAACCTTCCACATGGTTTTAGTGACGCAGTAAGAATTGAGGGTTCCAGTCAGGCTCACCTGGACCCAGACTCACGTTCTACGTTAGATGAGCAGAGAGATAAAAACAGGTGGGAAATCCCACAGAGAGGAGGCGAGCTGGAACTAGGAAGGAGGGAAGGAAGGAAGCTGGAGCCTGGACTAGGGCTGGAGCAGGAGTTTGAGTTTGAGGAGGAAAGCAGAGACCAAAGGAAGTCTGACTGCAGTTCCAGGCAGGCTTGGAGAGAAGGTGAGACCAGAACTCCCAAGCAGTTACAGAAAGACACGTTGCCTTGGAGAACCAGGGCTGAAGAAAGGCAGGCTGATAAACCCGGGAGAGCTAAGAAAGACAGTAGCAAAGTCTTCCCAGCCAGAGGGGTCCTCGTACCGAGGCAAACAGCCAAGCCAACAGAGGGCAGAGGTCACGTCCAGGGAAGCTCACTGAAGGCAGGAAGTGAGTTTCCTTCAGCTAAGCACAGTAACCGGTGTTCCCAAAGAAGAGCAGGCTGCAGGGCAGAGAGAAAGCCTTGGCTAGAAGCAGAAGAGTTTGAAACCATCTTCTCCACAGGAAGAGATAAGTACCCTATCTTTGGTAAAGGGAGAGAAGGGGGTCTCCGTGGGAAAAGCCAGGCTTACAACAGGCTAGTGAACTCTTATTGGCCTAAGCCGTGGGAAGAAATCCCCAGCACAGCTCCTGCTATCTGGGACACCCAAAAGCAGCTCCAACTCACAGCAACTGAGGTTTCCCCAGAGCAAGGCTCGGAGAGCAGCTTCACAGGGGCTCAGTGTCCATACACAGGACCCGGTCCTGGCCCTATGCAGTGGGAGAGCTATAGCCCAGAAAACATCCCTGAGCCCATGGAATGTGCTTTATGTGTGGCTGATAACATAGAGTCTCTCTGTTAAGAAAAGGAGCAAGAAAGAAACTGTATTTTTGCACATTGGAAATGTGATGGACTTTATTTGCTGGAAAGAAGCATAATTATTATTTGTTAAGAATCCTCTGCACCGGTGAAGCAACCGTTCTTTTATGTTGTCCTTATTCTATGACATCCTCAAGGGAAAGGGAATAAAACCCAACCTTAATTTTCACTCTGGTCACGACTGCAGTGTACTTATTTCCACAACTTCAGGCTATGCCCAGGTCTAGGCAACCGCCTAAGACCGGCACAGTCTCACAGTAAGTGATACATTATATACCTTTATGGAAATGGGTAACAGGGGTAACATATGGAAAGCAGTGTGTATAATTGCCCGTAGCATGGGAAATAGGATCCCTGATGCTGAAGCTTTGGTGGGAGTGGCTGACTTGGATTTAGTGGCAGTTACAGAAACATGGTTCACAGAAAACCATGACTGGGATGTAACTATACTTTATTCAGAAAGGACAGGGTAGGAAGAAGGGGAGGAGGAGTGGCACTATATGCAAAAAATGCTATTAAAGCTTTGGAATTACAGAGCTTAAAAGGGAGAAAGGAGGCATTGTGGGTTAAACTAGAAAGAGGGAAAGAGAAATTTATTTGCATTGGCGTGATATACAGACCTCCCTCACAAGAGGAAGAGGTGGACAGAGAGTTAATTGAAGACAACTGCAGCATTGCTAGGAAAGGGGAAGTGCTACTTATAGGGGATTTCAATATGCCAGATGTTGACTGGCACATTCCTGCTGCAGTATCATCTAGAAGTAAAGAGATCCTGGATTGTCTACAGGGAGAACTATGCAAGCAGTTGGTTACAGACCCCACACGTGAAGGGGCCATACTGGTCTTGGTGCTTACCAATGGTGAAAGTGTTTCTAATGTTATAGTGGGAGATCATTTTGCATCCAGTGATCGCCAGATGGTATGGTTCAGTATTAGGACTATGGCTGTTAGAATCCATTCAAAGGTGAGGGTCTTAGATTTTAGAAAGACTAACTTTGCCAAGATGGGCCAATACCTCAGGAAGTCATTAGCGGGATGGGAACTGCTGGGGGATGTAGAAAAACAGTGGGAAAAACTGAAAGGGGATATTTTAAGGGCAACCAACCTTTCTGTTAAAATAGTAAATAAAGGCAAAAGGAAAAGGAGACCACTATGGCTTTCGAAAGAAGTAGATGAAAATGTGTAGACAAAGAGGGAGGCCTTCATGAAATACAAGAGATCACAGAGAGAGGAAGACAGGCATCTATATTTGGAAAAACTTAGAGAAGCTAGCAAAGTAGGTCAGGAAAGCAAAGATTCAAAAAGAGGAGGAAATAGCCAATGCTATAAAATGGGGGGATAAGGCAATTTTCAGATATGTTAGTGAGAAGAGGAAGGGCAAAAGTGGTATCGTGAGACTCAAGGGTGAAGGGGAGGACTATGTAGAAGCTGATGAGGATAAAGCGGAATTGCTTAACAAATATTTCTGTTCTGTGTTCACAGATGAAGAACCAGGAACAGGACCTCAGAAAACACCCACAAACAGGAACAGAAGCGAGGGGCATCTTGAACAATTTTCAGAAGACTGTGTTCGTGAGAAACTAGCTCAGTTTAAAGTAGACAAAGCGATGGGACCGGATGGGATGCACCCTAGAATACTGAGGGAACTTGGGGACGTTCTAGCAGCTCCACTGACTGACCTTTTCAATGCCTCGTTGGAGTCAGGAGTGGTGCCAAAGGACTGGAGAGAGGCTCATGTGGTGCCTTTACACAAAAGCGGAAGTAAGGATGTGGTTGAAAACTACAGGCCGGTTAGTTTAACTTCGGTGGTGAGTAAATTATTGGAAACGCTGCTGAAAGAGAAAATAGTGAGGTTTCTGGAGTCCAGCGGATTACAGGATCCGAGGCAGCATGGATTCACCAGAGGCAGGTCTTGTCAGACAAATCTGATTGATTTCTTTGACTGGGTGACCAGGGAGTTGGACCGAGGGAGAGCCCTAGATGTGGTATATTTAGATTTCAGTAAAGCCTTTGATGCTGTTCCTCACAGGCAACTTATAAACAAGCTGAGCACCCTAGGGATGGACCCTAAAGTTACTGCTTGGGTTAGAAATTGGTTGGGTGGGAGGCGACAAAGAGTACAGGTAAATAGAGCTCACTCTAAGGAGAAGGATGTTACCAGTGGTGTGCCCCAGAGATCTGTCCTTGGTCTGATTCTTTTTAACATCTTTGTTAGAGATATAGCGGAAGGGCTGTCGGGTAAGTTTTGCCTCTTTGCGGATGATACCAAAATCTGCAATAGAGTAGACACCCAGGAAGGTGTAGATAACATGAGGAGGTATCTAGCTAAGCTTGAAGAATGGTCTAAAATTTGGCAGCTGGTATTTAATGTTAAAAAATATAAGGTCATGCATTTAGGCTGTAGCAATCCAAGGGAGCAATATAGTATAGGGGGTGAAGTACTTTTGTCCACTAAAGAAGAGCAGGACCTAGGCTTGGTTGTGTGTGATGATCTTAAAGTAGCTAAACAGGTAGAAAAGGCGACGGCAAAAGTTTGAAGGATGCTTGAGTGCATACGGAGAGGAATGACTAGCAGAAAATAGGAGGTGATAGTGCCTCTGTATAAGTCTTTGGTGCAACCTCATTTGGAGTATAGTGTGCATTTCTGGAGACCGCACCTTCAAAAGGATGTGAACAGGATGGAGTCGGTGCAGAGGGTGGCTACTAAAATGGTTAGTGGTCTTCATTATAAAGCATATGAGGACAGATTTAAGGACCTTAATATGTACACCTTAGAGGAAAGGCGGGATAGAGGCGATATGATTGAGATGTTTAAATACCTCCGTGGCATAAATGTTCAGGGGGAGAGTCTCTTTCAATTGAAAGCAAGTTCTGCTATGAGGGGACATGGGATGAGGGTGAAGGGGGATAGATTCAGGAGTGATATGCGGAAATATTTCTATACGGAAAGAGTGGTGGATCCGTGGAATAGTCTCCCAGTGGAGGTGGTAGAGATGAGGACAGTAACTGAATTCAAAAAAGCATGGGACAAACACAGAGGATCTCTAAAGGAAAAAAGGGGACTGTTATAGTTGTTGATATGGAAGGACAGACTAGATAGACCATGTGGTCTCTT
The DNA here is from genome assembly GCA_033557465.1 of Ichthyophis bannanicus. NCBI lineage: Eukaryota > Metazoa > Chordata > Amphibia > Gymnophiona > Ichthyophiidae > Ichthyophis > Ichthyophis bannanicus. The sequence goes on along the minus strand of CM066041.1, from coordinate 223,540,729 downwards.
TCTGTCATCATATTTCTATGTTTCTATATCTAACCTCTCATTTAGTGCTATGTATTGTAACTCTCCTATCTTATATTTTAGACATCTAGCATTTGCATACAAGCATTTTAGAGACTGTATTTTATTCATATTAATTTGACTATTTGTAGGCATGGGTAGTTTGGAATCTCTAAGCTCTGTCTGCTCCAAACTTGAGGGCATTTAGGCTACCTTTCTCTTTTTTGGAACCTCTCTGCTTTTGGCAGCATCCTTCAAGGATACATTCAAGGATACATTCTTCCGAACCATGCGCTCTTGTGCGACTGTCGGCTTTCCCCTATTATCTAGTTTATTTCCAACTCTTTTTATTGTTTTTCACATATAATTACAATCATGTGTATCATGACATTCGGGGTCCACTCCCCTTCTCAACAATACAATGGCATACATATCCCCATACTCGGTCTTTTCACTGCTCTCAGGAACCTCTGACGCAGTTCTACAGCAACATTTTTAATACATCTGCTAGGCCCTGGGTTAGGGAGTGCGTGGTGCCCACTCCAGCAACATGATCATGACACTATCATCAATCCCGAACAGGCCAGAACATATATTGTAAGTATATGCTGTAAACATAAGATATAAACACACAAGCAACAAACATCAATTCCAACACCCACCCCCACACCCAAGAAACAGCCCCTTATACTTCCCCCCTACCCAACCCTCCCTTTCCATACATTGTTATTCTTTCCCCAGGGAGTACTGATCTCATAGGACAACCCATTATCAGACATTTAACATTGCGCTTCGCTCTTTCATAGATAGGGTGTTCATAACAGGCAACCACAACTCCACAAAGGCTTCCCAACACTTCCCTCCTAGTTGCCTGGCTGTTAACTTCTCCATTTGCATTAAATTCGTCATTGACTGGTCCCAAAATCCCACATTCGGGGGAGAGCTTTCAATCCACTTACTCAGTAGCACCTTCTTGACCACAAGGAAACCTCGTTCCAAAATCGCCCTGTGGTGAGCCCCAAGTCTTTGGCTTACCCTCTCCCAACTATGCAGCAAACAGACCTCCCTCTGAAGGACAGTCTGTATCCCCAGCCATCCCGCCATCCTGGTGCATGCTTGAAGCCACAAATTCTGCACCTCAGGGCATTCCTAAAATTTGTGCATTATAGTCCCCACCATCATCTCATACCACCTACACTTCTCATCTGCCTGCAGCCCGGCCTTGAACGCCCACTTTTCATTTGTATATGCTCTCCATAGAAATTTATATTGGAGCTCTTAACAGATAAATCCACTTCACCCCTGATGGAATTTTTTCAAATGCACTTTGCAGGAGCTCCATTGAGGCCCCCTCCATACCATCCCACCCCTGGAACTCAGCAGCGCGGGAGTTTTCCTCCACATCTCACTAACATAATGCTGAGCTTGAAAATAGCCATACAACTCATGCTTATGCAGGTGGTATTGGGTACACAAGTTCTGGAAGCTTTCAATACTCCCACCTTCCTCCTTGCATATATCTCCAATGCAGACTATCCCACCTATGGAATAGCGTGTATGATGTGAACCCTGGTGGGAAGTCCGGATTCCCCACCAATGGAAGCAACAGGGAACGTAAAGTCCCCATATACATCCCTCCCCCTCTGCAAGCTGAAAGAGTTTGTTTATCTGAATGCAAGATGTATAAGCTATGATATGGGGAGCACATCCAGTTTAGCTGGTGCACTGGGGCACACCCTCCCTCCTCCATCACAAGTCCCAAAATGTGTCTCACCATGTACCGGAGGTTGTAATTACGAACTGATGGGAGCTCTAATCCCCCTTCCTCTCTCCGCCTCATCAGGGCCCTCAAGGGAATATGAGCTCGCCTGCCTCTCCACAGAAAGCCCTTAAGACTTTTCTCAAAGCTCCTCCAATCTCCAGCTAGCACCCAGATGGGCAGCAGCCGCAGTACATATAACCACCTCGGCAGTTCCACCATCGTGAACAGAGCTATCCTCCCCCTCAAGGACAAGGGAAGCGCCCCCCACCTACTAAAGGTTCCCCTGGCTCGCTCCACCATCCCCAGTATATTTGACTTATACAGCCTCTCTGGGCTGTCCAGTAGCTGTATGCCTAAGTATCGAATTGAATCTCGCACCCATGTCAGTGGAAATGCCCCAATCCACCCCTGCCTCACTCTCCTCCCTACATCTAGGGCCATTGACTTCGCTGTGTTAATTTTGAGCCCGGAGAAGCTGCCGAAGTGCTTTATCAGTTAAAGCGTCTGTGTGAGCGACCCCTGCGGCTCAGTTAAACACAGGAGCATGTCATCCACAAATGTGCTTAACTTCATCTCCTCCTTTCCCATCTTTACACCCACTATCTGTGCCTCGTTTTGTATTGCCCTTAGAAAGGGTTCCAATCCAAGTACAAACAGGAGAGGGGACAAGGGACAGCCCTGCCGTGTGCCCCTTTCTAAAATAAAGGGATCTGAAAACACTCCATTCACCCCTACGTTTGCCATAGGTGTCATATACAGAACTTGGACCCACTGCACAAAGGTGCCCTGAAATCCAAAACTCTGCAGTGCGTCCCACAGATACTTCCAGGCCACCCTGTCGAATGCTTTCTCCGCGTCGAGGCTTACCAGAAGTAACGCCTTTTCCTCTCTCACACAATGTTCCATCCCCAGAATCAATTTTGCAATGTTCCTGGAGGCATCCCGTCCCTGGACAAATCCCACCTGCCTAGAGTCAATCAACCAAGGTAATATGGAATTTAATCTCCCCACTAAAATTGATGCTAGTATCTTTATGTCAAAGTTTATGAGTGATATGGGCCTATATGAGGCTGGATCTTGTAGGTCCTTCCCTTCTTTCAGGATCACCGTGATGTTTGCACATCTCATGTCCCTGGGAAAGCATCCATCCTGGAGGACCTTTTCGTACATAGCCACCAACGTGGACGATAGATTACACTCGAGTATCTTATAGTACTCTGCGCCGAATCCATCTGGCCCAGGAGTCTTGTGCAGTTTCCCCACTCTTAATCACTTTTTGGACTCCCCCCCCCCCCTGTTAGTGGAGCATTTAACCACTGTAGATCTTCCTCCTGTAATTTGGGGAGAGCCAGTGCATTCAAAAATTCCCTGCCCTGCTCATACTCTCTCTCCTCCTCTGTGTACAATTGGGCATAAAATTTCCGGAGGATATCTGCTATCTGATGTGGCTGGTGCTGTAGGACCCCTCCCTCACCCCTAAGAATGGGGACAAAGCTCACACCCCCCCGGATCTCTAACCAACTTAGCTAGCAACCTTCCCGTCCTATTACCATATTTATAGAGCTGGTGCTTGTAATATTGCAGGCAATAAACTTTTAGTCTGGAATTTATAGAACGGGTATGGAAATCAAACTGCAAAAACCCCGTCAAATATTTAAACTAAACAACATACTAGCTGTTCTGTTCATTTCACTGGAAACTGGGTCTCAGAAAAAACTACCAGCACATAATCTCGGGCACAAAGCCTCTTAGCAGTGCCTGTTTTTTACATCAATGACCCTTGAGCTTTCTATATTTTTTTGGAACAAACTTTTGATAATTTTTTTATGAAAAAGTCCAATAATTCGATGTTCTAAATGATGATACGATTGATCTAAGAAAAAAATCCAACTTAGCTGTTTTTAAACTTCAGCCAGGTGATCAGAGATAAGGCAATTCCAACGCCTCCATCCAGGCTGCCCAAGCGTTTCACTATAGACGTTTCCTCAGGGAATTGTCATTACCGGCTAGAAAATAAAAACGTGAAATTAATATCATGAAGCTAGTTGTAACATTTCAATCTTAAAAAAACCTAGGCAAGATCAAACCTTTATTAACCATAAGACCAGCGTAATCAGTGCACATATTTTGAATAGGTTTCTCTCGATCTGTAGTGCACAAAAACGCCGCGCATGCGGAGTTGAACCCGATCGCCATTTTTAAAAGGGTAATCATGTGACTTGAACTGGTTGTTATAGTCCAATAGTGAAAACCTATATAGTACAAGCCATAAGCATCAACGGGACTGTCCGTTAAAAACAAAGTCCATTACAAACAAAGTGACAGATCCAGGCGTACATTCAGACCTGATGGAAATACTGATTTTAACGTGAAGATCCATTTCTGTTCTTTCCAGAGCAATGTTTCATCAAGAGTTCTACCTCGCATAGGTGTCATCACATGATCAATGACAAAACATCGTAATTGCTCAAAAATATGACTTTCTTTTAAGCAATGCTGAACTAAAGGTGCTTCCAGTGTATGGCATTTAATGCGGCTATTGTGCTCCCTCATACGTATCCTAAATGTACGGACAGTTTTTCCCACATATAGTAACCCGCAGGGGCATATTATAACATAAACCACATTCGTGGAATTGCACGTGGTATGGTGCCGAAAAGCATAAGTGACTTGATGATGGCAAAATTCTGTAAGCTCCATCGTAATGTCACAAATGTTACATTGCCCACACTTAAAATGGCCTATATTGGAAATAGAATCAGGAGACACTATATTATCCGCAGTCGGTAAAATAGCTGGACATAATTGTTCCTTTAGATTGGTGTTGCGTCGCCAGACGCATCGCACATTGTAACTCTGTAGTCCTGGAACTGCCTGCAACACGTTGCTGTGTTTTCTGATGATTTTCTTAATCGCTTTACTGTACGGGGAAAACATAGTTACAAAATTTACATTAGAGTCTCCTCCATGACTATTATTGCCTGGACTGGTAGATCGGCGTTGTAATAAGAGGGATCGATCGCTAAATAGAGCTCTTTTGTAAGCAGTCTTCACTGTACGAAGAGGATAGCCTCTATCGAGAAAATCCCCCATCAATTGCTTTGATTTAAACTTGAAATCTTCCCGAGAGGAGCAGTTTCTGCGATACCGCAAAAACTGCGATAATGGAAGGCTATCCTTTAAATTACTAGGATGTGCACTAGTATAGCACAGAAAAGTATTACGATCTGTCGCTTTTTTAAAAATCGACGTTTCCCACTGATGGGTACCTTTAGTGACAAGGATATCCAAATAAGTGATTTGATGGGGATGGCATGAAAAAGTGAACTGAATGCAAGGATCACAAGAATTCAACCAGAGAGAAAAATTTTTCAACTCAAGTTCTGTGCCCTGCCACAAAAGAAAAATGTCATCTATGTACCTGTGCCACGATTTAATCCGCTGTTGATAAGGTGTACTGTTTAACCATTTTTTCTCAAAATTCGCCATATAAAAGATTGGCAATAGATGGAGCTACTGTGGCTCCCATAGCCACACCTGATATTTGCTGGTATAGGGTACCTTCAAAGATGAAAAATTTTTTGAAAATGGCTAATCTGGCCACTTGCAGCAAAAAAGACAATTTAGCTTCACTTATGTCACCGCGTGATTGCAAAGCACTTTCAACCGAAGATAAGGCTGCTGGTTGGGGTATGCTTGTATATAGGGATACAACGTCAAAAGTGACAAGCAAAATATCCGAATGACTAACCCAACCTGACAATCCTTGTAATATGGTCAAAAAACAAGTGGAATCTTGCACATAAGATGGAATTAATTTGACCAATGGTCTTAAATACGAATCAAGGAATGTAGATAATGGTTCGAGCACTGAACCTCGTGTGGAGACAATAGGACGGCCTGGAGGATGAAACTGGTCTTTATGGATTTTAGGTACTAAGTAAAAAGTCGCCAAAGTTGGAGCCAAAAAATTCAAAAAATGATATTCTTTGTTGTTAATGTGATGATCTTCCAATGCTGCCTGCGTTATGATTTTAATTTCCCTCTGTAGTGACTGTGTTGGATCATGTTCTAACCGCATATAAGTTGTAGAATCCATTAATTGACGTTGCGCTTCGGAGATGTAATCAGTGCGGTTCATAACCACCACCGCGCCACCTTTATCCGCGCGGCGGATCACAATCTGAGTTCGCCTCTTCAAAGATTTCAAAGCTTGACGTTCAGATAATGATAATCTTGCCTGATATTGAGGCTGAGTATGTTCTAAAGCCTGTATGTCACTAAGAACTAATTTTTTAAATAAAGACAGCGCCACATGTGGAGGACCTGGAGGAGTCCATTTAGAGCGGAAAGGTAACTGAATTCGATCAGTCACCTGTGATGGTAACGCCGCCATAGGCAATACTGTTGGCAACTCATTACCTAACTCAAACACCGAAGTGTTCGAGGAGGTGGATACACTAGCTGTAGTAAAATAATCTTTAAGGGCCAATTTTCTCAAAAAAGCTTCAAAATCCACTAAAAACTGAAAAGAATCATATCGTAGGAACGGAACAAAGGATAAACCTTTGCCGAGTAAAGAAATTTCTGCTGGAGAAAGTTGAATATCGGAAATGTTTATAACCAATGCAGAATCTTTCAAATCGGACACCGATGTAGTTACTTGCGTCGTTGAGAACGGCGCTCTTGTATAACTTCTTTTTCTTCTCCTTTCTTTTTCTTTCGTCTGTCGTCCGTCTCTATTGATAAAAAATCCTCTGCTGTTGATTTTTCAGAATCAGTACTGCCTCCCGAAGTGTCCTCAAACATGACCCGTCGTTTAGTTTGTTGCTTGCGTTTGGGATTTTGCCAGGGATAAACATATCCAATTGTGTAGTCTAAATTATCTCTCTTAAGCTTGTTCACTTTCTTGATCATAACTTCTCGACGGAGTGTCTCGATCTGCTTTTGATGATCCTCCGACTGTTTAACAAATTTTTCTTCCGTATCAAAAGCTTTTAACTTTTGTAACATTTCTTCAATTTCAGATGTTAATTTATCCACTTCAATTTTCGTGTGTTGCACTATCAACACCATCAAATCTAGTGAGCACTTATTCAGCACTTTGTTCCACTGAGAAATGAAGTCGATCTCGAGATTGGGCATACGGGGCTCCTTATATATACGGAGACCCCGAGGTATCTGTTGCCGATTGATATACTCAATCATCGACAATCGATGTAATTCAATTTTAACGCGTCGCTGCTGCAGTTTCAGTAATGTGCCCCATGTATAGGAAACCTCATCAGGACCCGACGTATCTTGAAAAGTGGCGAAAGGAGTTTTTTCTTTGGTGAGATCCTTAATAAACTCTGGTGTAAAACTCAGAGTATCTTTCCAAAGTGGCAGACTATCCATGTTCTGTTGTAAACAATAAACTTTTAGTCTGGAATTTATAGAACGGGTATGGAAATCAAACTGCAAAAACCCCGTCAAATATTTAAACTAAACAACATACTAGCTGTTCTGTTCATTTCACTGGAAACTGGGTCTCAGAAAAAACTACCAGCACATAATCTCGGGCACAAAGCCTCTTAGCAGTGCCTGTTTTTTACATCAATGACCCTTGAGCTTTCTATATTTTTTTGGAACAAACTTTTGATAATTTTTTTATGAAAAAGTCCAATAATTCGATGTTCTAAATGATGATACGATTGATCTAAGAAAAAAATCCAACTTAGCTGTTTTTAAACTTCAGCCAGGTGATCAGAGATAAGGCAATTCCAACGCCTCCATCCAGGCTGCCCAAGCGTTTCACTATAGACGTTTCCTCAGGGAATTGTCATTACCGGCTAGAAAATAAAAACGTGAAATTAATATCATGAAGCTAGTTGTAACATTTCAATCTTAAAAAAACCTAGGCAAGATCAAACCTTTATTAACCATAAGACCAGCGTAATCAGTGCACATATTTTGAATAGGTTTCTCTCGATCTGTAGTGCACAAAAACGCCGCGCATGCGGAGTTGAACCCGATCGCCATTTTTAAAAGGGTAATCATGTGACTTGAACTGGTTGTTATAGTCCAATAGTGAAAACCTATATAGTACAAGCCATAAGCATCAACGGGACTGTCCGTTAAAAACAAAGTCCATTACAAACAAAGTGACAGATCCAGGCGTACATTCAGACCTGATGGAAATACTGATTTTAACGTGAAGATCCATTTCTGTTCTTTCCAGAGCAATGTTTCATCAAGAGTTCTACCTCGCATAGGTGTCATCACATGATCAATGACAAAACATCGTAATTGCTCAAAAATATGACTTTCTTTTAAGCAATGCTGAACTAAAGGTGCTTCCAGTGTATGGCATTTAATGCGGCTATTGTGCTCCCTCATACGTATCCTAAATGTACGGACAGTTTTTCCCACATATAGTAACCCGCAGGGGCATATTATAACATAAACCACATTCGTGGAATTGCACGTGGTATGGTGCCGAAAAGCATAAGCGACTTGATGATGGCAAAATTCTGTAAGCTCCATCGTAATGTCACAAATGTTACATTGCCCACACTTAAAATGGCCTATATTGGAAATAGAATCAGGAGACACTATATTATCCGCAGTCGGTAAAATAGCTGGACATAATTGTTCCTTTAGATTGGTGTTGCGTCGCCAGACGCATCGCACATTGTAACTCTGTAGTCCTGGAACTGCCTGCAACACGTTGCTGTGTTTTCTGATGATTTTCTTAATCGCTTTACTGTACGGGGAAAACATAGTTACAAAATTTACATTAGAGTCTCCTCCATGACTATTATTGCCTGGACTGGTAGATCGGCGTTGTAATAAGAGGGATCGATCGCTAAATAGAGCTCTTTTGTAAGCAGTCTTCACTGTACGAAGAGGATAGCCTCTATCGAGAAAATCCCCCATCAATTGCTTTGATTTAAACTTGAAATCTTCCCGAGAGGAGCAGTTTCTGCGATACCGCAAAAACTGCGATAATGGAAGGCTATCCTTTAAATTACTAGGATGTGCACTAGTATAGCACAGAAAAGTATTACGATCTGTCGCTTTTTTAAAAATCGACGTTTCCCACTGATGGGTACCTTTAGTGACAAGGATATCCAAATAAGTGATTTGATGGGGATGGCATGAAAAAGTGAACTGAATGCAAGGATCACAAGAATTCAACCAGAGAGAAAAAATTTTTCAACTCAAGTTCTGTGCCCTGCCACAAAAGAAAAATGTCATCTATGTACCTGTGCCACGATTTAATCCGCTGTTGATAAGGTGTACTGTTTAACCATTTTTTCTCAAAATTCGCCATATAAAGATTGGCAATAGATGGAGCTACTGTGGCTCCCATAGCCACACCCGATATTTGCTGGTATAGGGTACCTTCAAAGATGAAAAAATTTTTGAAAATGGCTAATCTGGCCACTTGCAGCAAAAAAGACAATTTAGCTTCACTTATGTCACCGCGTGATTGCAAAGCACTTTCAACCGAAGATAAGGCTGCTGGTTGGGGTATGCTTGTATATAGGGATACAACGTCAAAAGTGACAAGCAAAATATCCGAATGACTAACCCAACCTGACAATCCTTGTAATATGGTCAAAAAACAAGTGGAATCTTGCACATAAGATGGAATTAATTTGACCAATGGTCTTAAATACGAATCAAGGAATGTAGATAATGGTTCGAGCACTGAACCTCGTGTGGAGACAATAGGACGGCCTGGAGGATGAAACTGGTCTTTATGGATTTTAGGTACTAAGTAAAAAGTCGCCAAAGTTGGAGCCAAAAAATTCAAAAAATGATATTCTTTGTTGTTAATGTGATGATCTTCCAATGCTGCCTGCGTTATGATTTTAATTTCCCTCTGTAGTGACTGTGTTGGATCATGTTCTAACCGCATATAAGTTGTAGAATCCATTAATTGACGTTGCGCTTCGGAGATGTAATCAGTGCGGTTCATAACCACCACCGCGCCACCTTTATCCGCGCGGCGGATCACAATCTGAGTTCGCCTCTTCAAAGATTTCAAAGCTTGACGTTCAGATAATGATAATCTTGCCTGATATTGAGGCTGAGTATGTTCTAAAGCCTGTATGTCACTAAGAACTAATTTTTTAAATAAAGACAGCGCCACATGTGGAGGACCTGGAGGAGTCACATCACAGGTGACTGATCGAATTCAGTTACCTTTCCGCTCTAAATGGACTCCTCCAGGTCCTCCACATGTGGCGCTGTCTTTATTTAAAAAATTAGTTCTTAGTGACATACAGGCTTTAGAACATACTCAGCCTCAATATCAGGCAAGATTATCATTATCTGAACGTCAAGCTTTGAAATCTTTGAAGAGGCGAACTCAGATTGTGATCCGCCGCGCGGATAAAGGTGGCGCGGTGGTGGTTATGAACCGCACTGATTACATCTCCGAAGCGCAACGTCAATTAATGGATTCTACAACTTATATGCGGTTAGAACATGATCCAACACAGTCACTACAGAGGGAAATTAAAATCATAACGCAGGCAGCATTGGAAGATCATCACATTAACAACAAAGAATATCATTTTTTGAATTTTTTGGCTCCAACTTTGGCGACTTTTTACTTAGTACCTAAAATCCATAAAGACCAGTTTCATCCTCCAGGCCGTCCTATTGTCTCCACACGAGGTTCAGTGCTCGAACCATTATCTACATTCCTTGATTCGTATTTAAGACCATTGGTCAAATTAATTCCATCTTATGTGCAAGATTCCACTTGTTTTTTGACCATATTACAAGGATTGTCAGGTTGGGTTAGTCATTCGGATATTTTGCTTGTCACTTTTGACGTTGTATCCCTATATACAAGCATACCCCAACCAGCAGCCTTATCTTCGGTTGAAAGTGCTTTGCAATCACGCGGTGACATAAGTGAAGCTAAATTGTCTTTTTTGCTGCAAGTGGCCAGATTAGCCATTTTCAAAAAATTTTTCATCTTTGAAGGTACCCTATACCAGCAAATATCGGGTGTGGCTATGGGAGCCACAGTAGCTCCATCTATTGCCAATCTTTATATGGCGAATTTTGAGAAAAAATGGTTAAACAGTACACCTTATCAACAGCGGATTAAATCGTGGCACAGGTACATAGATGACATTTTTCTTTTGTGGCAGGGCACAGAACTTGAGTTGAAAAATTTTTCTCTCTGGTTGAATTCTTGTGATCCTTGCATTCAGTTCACTTTTTCATGCCATCCCCATCAAATCACTTATTTGGATATCCTTGTCACTAAAGGTACCCATCAGTGGGAAACGTCGATTTTTAAAAAAGCGACAGATCGTAATACTTTTCTGTGCTATACTAGTGCACATCCTAGTAATTTAAAGGATAGCCTTCCATTATCGCAGTTTTTGCGGTATCGCAGAAACTGCTCCTCTCGGGAAGATTTCAAGTTTAAATCAAAGCAATTGATGGGGGATTTTCTCGATAGAGGCTATCCTCTTCGTACAGTGAAGACTGCTTACAAAAGAGCTCTATTTAGCGATCGATCCCTCTTATTACAACGCCGATCTACCAGTCCAGGCAATAATAGTCATGGAGGAGACTCTAATGTAAATTTTGTAACTATGTTTTCCCCGTACAGTAAAGCGATTAAGAAAATCATCAGAAAACACAGCAACGTGTTGCAGGCAGTTCCAGGACTACAGAGTTACAATGTGCGATGCGTCTGGCGACGCAACACCAATCTAAAGGAACAATTATGTCCAGCTATTTTACCGACTGCGGATAATATAGTGTCTCCTGATTCTATTTCCAATATAGGCCATTTTAAGTGTGGGCAATGTAACATTTGTGACATTACGATGGAGCTTACAGAATTTTGCCATCATCAAGTCACTTATGCTTTTCGGCACCATACCACGTGCAATTCCACGAATGTGGTTTATGTTATAATATGCCCCTGCGGGTTACTATATGTGGGAAAAACTGTCCGTACATTTAGGATACGTATGAGGGAGCACAATAGCCGCATTAAATGCCATACACTGGAAGCACCTTTAGTTCAGCATTGCTTAAAAGAAAGTCATATTTTTGAGCAATTACGATGTTTTGTCATTGATCATGTGATGACACCTATGCGAGGTAGAACTCTTGATGAAACATTGCTCTGGAAAGAACAGAAATGGATCTTCACGTTAAAATCAGTATTTCCATCAGGTCTGAATGTACGCCTGGATCTGTCACTTTGTTTGTAATGGACTTTGTTTTTAACGGACAGTCCCGTTGATGCTTATGGCTTGTACTATATAGGTTTTCACTATTGGACTATAACAACCAGTTCAAGTCACATGATTACCCTTTTAAAAATGGCGATCGGGTTCAACTCCGCATGCGCGGCGTTTTTGTGCACTACAGATCGAGAGAAACCTATTCAAAATATGTGCACTGATTACGCTGGTCTTATGGTTAATAAAGGTTTGATCTTGCCTAGGTTTTTTTAAGATTGAAATGTTACAACTAGCTTCATGATATTAATTTCACGTTTTTATTTTCTAGCCGGTAATGACAATTCCCTGAGGAAACGTCTATAGTGAAACGCTTGGGCAGCCTGGATGGAGGCGTTGGAATTGCCTTATCTCTGATCACCTGGCTGAAGTTTAAAAACAGCTAAGTTGGATTTTTTTCTTAGATCAATCGTATCATCATTTAGAACATCGAATTATTGGACTTTTTCATAAAAAAATTATCAAAAGTTTGTTCCAAAAAAATATAGAAAGCTCAAGGGTCATTGATGTAAAAAACAGGCACTGCTAAGAGGCTTTGTGCCCGAGATTATGTGCTGGTAGTTTTTTCTGAGACCCAGTTTCCAGTGAAATGAACAGAACAGCTAGTATGTTGTTTAGTTTAAATATTTGACGGGGTTTTTGCAGTTTGATTTGTAATATTGCAGGGACATTGTAGCCCGTCTCTGGAATAGTTCATTAAGTGCCGCTTGGGACCTAGTATATTCCTGTTGTATGGACCTATCCCTTGCCCTGCTAAGTTTCCTTTGTAAGTCCTGCACGGTTCGTTCTAGGACTAACAAACTACGATCTAGATGTCTACGTCTCTGTATGGTATATGTTATGATAGCCCCCCTCATTACTGCTTTACTAGCCTCCCAGAACAAAAGGGGTGAACATTGGGGGGTATCATTGAACAAGGTGTACTCATCCCACTGCTCTTCTCGAAGTTTTCGAAAATCTTTATCTTCCCACAGGTATACAGGAAACCTCCACCCCGTTGCCGGTGGGCTCTGGCTATCCCAGGTCACACATTTAATTTAATTTAATTTAATTTTAATTTAATTAACAGATTTTTATATACCGCTCCTTCCATTGATCAGATGCGGTTTACGTGGAACAACAGTAAACAGGGAGAGCTGTTTTTACATATAACAAATTGGAACTTGCATTTAACAATTAACAAATAGTGAACTATGTACAAAGGAACAGAATTAAACTATAATACAGAGTTATTTGTTATTCCATAGTCTTCCATACCATCCCATGTCCGACACTACCACCAGTTCAATGCCTGCCTGCACAATCTGTGAGAGGCCCCCTTCACGCACCAAGATATAGTCAATTCTTGACCAAGTCTGATGGGCTCTTGACTGGTGTGTATATTCACGCATCCCAGGATGCAAGGTACGCCACACATCCACCATGTCCCCCAGCCTGCACAGGAAACCCACCTCTTTTTTGGACCACGCTCCTTTCCCACTATTCCCTGATTTATCCAGTTTTGGGTCATGCGGGCAGTTAAAATCTCCTGCCATGATCAGTATTCTCCTTCCTGCTTTCTCAATAAATCCCAGCAGGGACTTAAAGAACTCATGATCGTATACATTTGGGGCATACAGATTCCCTATCCAAATTTCTTCATTGTATAACTTGGCATGTAGCAAAATATATCTCCCCTGGGGGTCAACCTCACACTTGCTCACATTCAACGGCACACCTCTTTTCACCAGCACTGCTACCCCCGCCCTATTGGCGCCTGATGTTGCCCCGTATGTGCTCGCTACCCAATCTCTGGCAAGTTTCTCATGCTCGACAGCACTCAGATGGGTCTCCTGCAGCAGCGCTATTTGTGCCCCTTTCCTTTTAAGAGCTTGGAGGATTTTGGTGCACTTAACTGGTGATCCATTCCCCCCCACATTCCATTGAATTATCTTTACATTATGTAGCCTTCCTGTTTAACGCATCCACAATTCACATATGTGGCATCTCCTTTTGCTCCAGAAGTCGCCCAGCTCTGACTTCAGAGCAACGCTCCCACACCCCATGCGCACAATATTCCTTCTGGGATTGCCCTGTTCCCTTCTTTGGCCTAACCTTTCCCCCACCGTTTTCTTCCTCCCCGTTCATTTTTCCATCTCCTCCCTTCCCCCTGATCCCCCCCACCCTCAGCCTCCCCTTCCCCCCCTTCCCCCTCCTCCCCCTCCCCTATTACTCCCAAAATAACCAAAAACCTCACACTTATCAGACTCGCACACCCCCCACCTTCCCCGCATTCCCCTCAACACTCCCCCATCCCCCTCCCTCCCCTTTCTTATTATCCGTCCATCTTGCTGTGGCAAGAGCCCCCAAATACAGGGGTTAGATCACTGTCCACACCTCCAAGCCGCCCCGCCTCCAAAACTCTGGCGTGCCTGTGGAAAGGATGTCGTCCTCTTTTCCCAATGGCGTATCTCTCTCATTCAGCATAGCATAACTTCACCCACGGTGTTCCCCTTTTCCGCTGTCCAGAGAGCCTTAGCCTTATTTAAGTCTCCACAGTGCTAAACCAGCAATATAAATGTCCAGGCTATATTCTATCCGGTGTCTTTTCCAGTTGCAATGTGGCCGCAAATTTCTTCGCCACCGCCGCCTGCTCAAAAGCATGTGTCGCTCCCTTGTGGTATATTCTCAAAGTGGCTGGGTAGCTGAGAGCAAAGCGTATGCCTTCACGTGCCAGCTTGCTACAAATCGTAGAAAATTCTTTCCTCTTTGCTGCAAGCGCTGCCTAATAGTCCTGAAACATAAGTATAGGCTTGTTGTTCAGCTTTAGAACATAACATATAAGAACATAAGATATGCCATACTGGGTCAGACCAAGGTCCATCAAGCCCAGTATCCTGTTTCCAACAGTGGCCAATCTAGGTCATACGTACCAAGTAGTTTCCCCAATAGACAGAGGTTCCGCAATGCTTGTACTGGGTCAAGCATTGATATCCTGGGTCCCTTCTTAATAATAGTTTATGGACCTTTCCTCCAGGAACTTGTCCAAACCTTTTTTAAACCCAGCTACACTAACAGCCTTTACTACATCCTCCGGTAACAAATTCCAGAGTTTGATTACACGTTGAGTGAAAAAATATTTTCTTTTATTAGTCTTAAATAGTTTACCCTGTAGCTTCATTGCATGTGCCCTAGTCTTTCTATATTCTGATAACGTAAACAATCGATCTATGTTTACCCGTTCCACTCCGTTCATTAATATATAGACTTCTATCATATCTCCCCTCAGCCGTCTCTTTTCCAGGTTAAAGAGCCCTAACCTTTTTAGCCTTTCTTCATAGGAGTATCCTTCCATCCCCTTTACCATTTTGGTGGCTCTTCTCTGAACCTTTTCTAATAACGCTATATCCTTTTTAAGATATGGCGACCAGAATTGCACACAATATTCAAGGTGCGGTCTCACCATGGAACGATATAGAGGCATTATAATATCTTTTGTTTTATTTTCCATTCCTTTCCTTATGATACCCAGCATTCTATTTGCTCTCTTGGCCACTGCTGCACACTTGGCCGAGGGTTTTAACATGTTATCCACAATGACACCTAAATCTTTTTCCTGGGTGGTGGTTCCTAATGTGGAACCTTGCATTGTGTAACCATAGTTTGGCTGTTCTTCCCTAGGTGCATAACTTTGCACTTGTCCACATTAAATTTCATCTGCCATTTTGATGCCCAGTCTTCTAATTTATCAAGATCCTCTTGCAATTTTCCAAAATCCTCTTGGGTTTTAACAACTTTAAATAGTTTTGTGTCATCTGCAAATTTGATAACCTCACTCGTTATTCCACTTTCCAGGTCATTTATGAATATGTCAAAAAGCAGCAGACCCAACACAGATCCCTGGGGTATACCACTATTCACCTTTCTCCATTGGGAAAATTGGCCATTTAGCCCAACCCTCTGCTTTCTATCTTTTAACCAGTTTTTGATCCACAGTAGTACACTGCCTCCTATCCCATGACTCTTTAGTTTTGCCAAAAGTCTCTCATGAGGGACTTTGTCAAAGGCTTTCTGAAAGTCCAGATACACTATATCAACCGACTCACCTTTGTCGTCCTGTTTATTCACACTTTCAAAAAAACATAACAGATTGGTAAGACAAGATCTTCCTTGTCTAAAGCCATGTTGGCTGTCTCCGATTAGGCCATGACTATCTACATGCTGAGTAATTTTATTCTTTATGATGGTTTCTCCCATTTCTCCCGGTACTGACGTGAGGCTCACCGGTCTGTAGTTTCCCGGATCACCCCTGGAATCCTTTTTAAAAATTGGTGTTACATTGGCGATCCTCCAATCTTCAGGTATTAGAGATGATTTTAATGATAGTTCACAGATTACTAATAGCAGGTCTGCAATCTCATATTTCAGTTCTTTCAACACCCTTGGATGTATACCATCCGGCCCAGGTGATTTGCTACTCTTCAGTTTATCTAATAGTTGTAATACATCTTCCCGATGTATCGATATTTCCTTCAATTCTTCTGCACCTTTAAATACCACTTCAGTCATGGGTAACATCCCTTCATCTTCCTCGGTAAAGACGGAAGAAAAGAATTCATTCAGTCTCTCTGCTATTGCCTTGTCGCCTCTTAGTGCCCCTTTAACTCCTCTATCATCTAATGGACCAACTGACTCTCTCACAGGTTTTTTGCTACGAATGTACTTGAAAAAAATCTTTATTTCGCGTTTTTGCTTCTGCAGCAAGCTTCTTCTCAAATTCTCCCTTTGCCTGCTTTATCAATGCCTTGCATTTGACTTGCCAGTGCTTGTGCTGTTTCCAAGTTTCGTTGTTTGGCTCTTTTTTCCATTTCCTGAAAGATGCTTTTTTGGCAACAACAGCCTCTCTGACCTCACCTTTAAACCATGTTGGCAGTTTTTTGGACTTCCTTCCACTTTTCTTAAAGCGTGGAATACAGCTGCTCTGGGCTGCCAAGATAGTATTTTTCCTAGCCACACCATCAGCCCATGTCAAATCCTAGCTCCCCTCCACTCAGCCCAATTCCAGTCCAAGCCCCCCATGAGCTTCCTTCCAGTTCTAGCCCCTCCATGAGTCCATTTCAATCTAAGCCCCCACCACAGCCCATTTCCAATCTTAGCTCCCCCCAACAGCCCATTTCCTGTCTTAGCTCCCCCCACCTCAGCCCATTTCCAGTCCTAGCTCCCTCCCCTCGCAGCCCATTTCCATTCCAAGCCCCCTCCCCATCAGCTATTTGCAGTTCAAGCCCCCCCTTCCACTCAGCCCATTTCCATTCCAAGTCCTCGTCCCCATCAGCTATTTGCAGTTCAAGCCTCCCTTCCACTCAGCCCATTTCCAGTTCTAGCAACCCCCCAACCCATTACCAGTCCTAGCCACCCATCAACCCACTTCCAGTCCTAACCCCCCCATCACCCCATTTTCAGTTTAAGCCCCACATAGCCCATTACCAGTACTAACCCCCCATCAGCCCACTTCCTGTCCTAGCCCCCTCATAGCCCACCAGTCCTAAACCCACATAGCCCATTACCAGCCCTAACCTCCCCATCACCCCATTTCCAGACAGCCACCCCATAGCTCATTACCAGTCCTAACCCCCCTATCAACCCACAGCCCATTACCAGTACTAACCCCATCAGCCCACCTCAAGTCCTAACCCCATCAGCACATTAACAATCCTAACCCCCCATCAGCCCACAGCCCATTACCAGTCCTAACCCCCCCTCAGCCCAGGGAAAATTAAAAAAAAAAAAAAGCTGGCTGCTGCCCCAGCGGCAGAATCGAGTGTCCCGCGGGGCTCCCCTTGCCCGGCTGAGCCCTCCCTGCCCAGCTGAGCCTCTCCGTGATGGCTTTCAGATCCGCGAAGGGAGAAATTTCCCATCTGCCCCTGCAGGCTTAACAGAGCCGCGAGGCAGACACTCTCCCTTCGCGGATCTGAAAGCCGTCGTGGAGAAGCTCAGCCGGGCAAGGAGGGCTCAGCCGGGCAGGAGGGAGGGCTCAGACGGTCAGGGGGGGGGGCCCCCATGGGACACTCGATTCTGCTGCTGCCGCGGCGGCAGCAGCCAGCTTTTCTTTTTTTTAATTTAATTTATTTTTAAAGCAGAATGTTCTTTGCGTGGGGACCTCTGAAACGCGGGGCCCTGTGCAAAAAACATTCTTGCTCAATGGACGGGCCGGCCCTGGGTCTGCTACCTTCCCATCAGGCAGGCGTGTTACCAGGCAATCCTCATGTCCACTGGCCACCTAGCTATCTACATGCCCAATGATCAAATCACCAACTATAAAGGCTGTCCTAACCCTTCCCTCATGGGCATATGGCCTTAGAGAAACCTCCTTGGTACGAGAGGGTTTTACATCACCTGGAGGACAGATCCTAGCAACAGGATCACTTCCTGCCACACCAGGGTGATGCTCTCCTGTCACGTGACCTCTCTCCTCCATGGCAACAGGGAGGCTGCCAGACTGGAGGTCGGACTTCAGTACTACATCCCTGTAGGTCTCATCTGTATACCTCTTTGTCTTCCTTATGTCCTCCAAGTCTGCTACTCCAGGCTTCAGAGATCACACTCGTACTCGTACTCTGAGAACAAAGAGTTCCTTGCACCTAATGCACACATAAGATCCCTCAGGAACTCCGCTCCTCTGGCAGATCCCTTTTATCTGTGCCCTTATCTGCTTCTGTCAACTCCAGACATTATTCGTTCCACCTTGCCGCTCTATATGCATGGAACAAATTATCGCACAATTGCTCTGATCCCACATGCCAGCAAGATTCTACTCAAGATCATTCAGCAGAGACTACAACCATACCTGGAACGAGAACTGCCTGAAGTGCAATCAGGGTTCAGGAAAGGGCGAGGAACGAGAGACATTATCGCGGATATGAGATGGATCCTTGAAAAGATAAAAGAATACCAAAAGGATATCCATATGTGTTTTATTGACTACAGCAAGGCTTTTGACTGTGTAAACCATGAAAAACTCTGGGCCACGTTAAGAAGCATGGGTATACCAGACCATCTGATCGTTCTCTTGCACAACCTTTACATTGATCAAGAAGCAACAGTTTGAATGGAACTAGGAGAAACAGAATGCTTTAAAATCAGCAAAGGTTTATGACAAGGCTGCAAACTTTCACCCTACCTCTAATTTA
The DNA here is from genome assembly GCA_033557465.1 of Ichthyophis bannanicus. NCBI lineage: Eukaryota > Metazoa > Chordata > Amphibia > Gymnophiona > Ichthyophiidae > Ichthyophis > Ichthyophis bannanicus. The sequence continues at coordinate 223,521,536 of CM066041.1, read as the reverse complement.
TATGCAGAGCAAATCATCAGATAAGCAGGACTATATGAAGACAACCGAACTGTGAAGATTGGCGGAAGACTCATCAACCACCTTCACTATGTTGATGATAACACATTATTGGCTGAAAGTGAAGATGATTTGAAACATTTGCTTCTCAAGATCAAGGAATATAGTCTTAAAATGGGTCTGCACCTTAACATTAAGAAGACAAAGATCCTGACAACTGGCAAAAATCAATAAGTTCATTAATGGAGAAGAAACTGAAATAGTTGACAGTTTTAACTGATTTGGATCAACAATCAATAAAGAAAGGACTAGCAGTCAAGAAATCCGACGACACATTGCTCTTGGTAGAATGGCTATGAAGGACCTAGACAGGTTTTTCAAGAGCAGAGAGGTCTCTCTCCATACAAAGATTCAACTTGTCCAGGTCATAGTATTTTCAATAACGTCATATGGATGTGAAAGTTGGACAGTGAAAAAGACAGGAAGAAAATGAATGCCTTTGAATTATGGTGCTAGCGACGAATACTGTGTATATCATGGACTGCCCAAAGAACAAACCAGTCAGTACTAGAGGAGATCAAACCTAAGCTTTTCTTAAAAGCTCAGATGACAAGACTTTGCCGGCAATGAGATTTATATACAATAACAGCCGCTATGGATACCACTCTATCAACAATGAGCTGCTTGGCTGAAGATCGAACAAAGTTTAGGTCAACTATCCAGAGGGTCGCCAGGAGTCGACACCGATTTGATGGCACTTAACAACAACAACAACACGGTAAGCAGGGAGCTCATAAGCTGAAATAGAAGCAAAGAATATATGGCTTCTATGCTGAATTTTGTTAAATAACATTAAATTAACTGCATAAATGACATTTTAAAGACAATTATGTGGCTACAGGTGTTGTTCAGACTATTTGTACATACAAATAAATATTACTTAATTTCCACATATTTCAACTGTGATTTGATGTAGGTAAGACTCACTTTAAGCAGTTTCTCAAGATAGCCTTAGATTTAGCATGTAAAACTGTATAATTTGGTCAGTAGTAGTTTATAAAGTTCAGAAAAATAAAAGTCTACTCCTAAAATTGATACACCCTACCACACCATCTACCCACATAGTCATGATGTCCCCATAACCGTTACGCTCTACCTACGCTTGCAGGCCCCATAATCGCCATGTCCAGCCCTGGTACATGCCACATGTCCCCCTCCGTCCCTTCCACTATCCCCCTGCTGCAACATACTGACAGGCAAGACTTCCCTGGTGTCTCAGCAGCACCGGGCATGGCAGGGATCACACACACCCCTGCACACAGGTGCACAAAACATGATGAGGGTGCACTGTGCATCTGTTCCTGCACACTCGGAGCACCACTCTCTTTGCGTTGCTACTCCTACTGGGGCCCACAGTAAGGATAGACAAGGAGACCAGAGGTTGGGTGAACAATATTTTATTTGCGCACAAAGGTTGGCCATGCCACACACATGTGCTTGTACCAGCACAGAGGCATTCATTTCTGGCTGCTGCAATGCCCACATGTTCATTGTAGCCTACTGGGTGCTATGCCCACAGACCTGGCTGCAATGCCCACATGTTCATTGTGGCCTACTGGGTGCCATGCCCACAGACGGGTGGGCCATGAGGGTCTCCGTGAGCCGGTGCACCTCCTGGGATAGAGACTGATCACCCTGGATGCCCTGCAGGTGCTGTGCAATGAGCTCCAGGGGCCCCACATGGATGACCCTGGTCCTCGGCACCCTCCGTGTCTGCAGTGTGCTGCAGGCTAGTGCGATCTGCATCAGTGATCTGGGGCTTATTGCGTAGCACCATGCCAGGGCACCCAGCACATGGGGTGCTCACGTCCCCACCCTCCTCCACCTCCGCCTGCTTATGCCCAGCCCCCCCTTCCCCTGCTCGCTCCCAGGCCCTCCCTCTTCCCCCTACTCGCTCACATCCCCACCCTCCTCCACCATAAGCCATATGGTCTTTTTCTGCTGTCATGTTTCTATGTTTCATATCTTGAACTTGATTAGATCCTTGTTTTGGATTTTAAGAATGCTCCACATGTTGTGACCTTAAAAGGGTTAAAGGGGTGATAAGTGAGGACAAGGCCATAGCAGAGAGACTGAATGAATTCTTTGCTTCAGTCTTTACTGAAGATGATATAGAGAAGTTACCTGTGCCTGAAATGGTATACAAAGTTGATGTATTGGAAGAACTGAAAGAGATATCGATAAACCAGGAAGATGTATTACAGTTATTTGATAAAACTGAAGAGAAGCAAATCACCTGGACCAGATGATATATATCAAAGGACATTGAAAGAACTGAAATATGAGACTGCAGACCTATTATTAGCAATCTTTGAACTATCATAAAAAAATCATCTGTAGTACCAGAAGATTGGAGAATGGCCAATATAATGACAATTTTTGTAAAGGGTTCCAGGGGTGATCCGGGAAACTACAGAACGTTGAACCTGATGTCAGTACTGGGAAAAATGGTAGAAACCATTATAAAGAACAAAATTACTGAACATGTAGATAGTCATCGCTTAATGGGAGACAGCCGACATGAATTCAGCCAGGGAAAGTCTTATCTTACTAATCTGTTGTATGTCTTTGAAGGTGTGAATAAACAAGTAGACCAAGGTGAGTCGCTTGATATAGTGTATCTGGATTTTCAGAAAACCTGTGACAAGGTCTCTCATGAGAGACTCTTGGCCAAATTAAAAAGTCATGAGATAGAAAGCAGTGTACTATTGTGTATCAGGAACTAGTTAAAAGATAGAAAGCAGAAAGTAGGACTAAATGGCCAATTTTCTCAATGGATAAAAGGTGAATAGTGAAATACACCAGGGATCTGTGCTGAGTCCGCTGCTTTTTGACAGTCATAAATGACCTGGAAACAGGAAAAAGGAATGAGGTAATCAAATTTGCAGATGAGACAAAATTATTCAAAGTTGTTAAAATGCAAGAGGATTGTGAAAAATTGCAAGAGGACCTTGATAAACTGGAAGATTAGATGTCCAAATGGCAGATGAAATTTAACGTGGACAAGCGCAAAGTTACTTATTTATTTAGCTAGGTTTATATACTGCTTTTTTTCTGGGTCAAAGCGGTTTACACAGAACTTACATTATAGCGAGAACATTAAACAGGTGAAATTTACTAATGTATATGGGGGTGGGTTCATTTTAGGTACAGATGGTGGGGCTGATCGGTGATAAATTTATATACATGGCGGATAAATTTATAAACATGAAAGTTGATAATTTATTCACATGGTGTTATAATCTGCTTTGGGGAGGAGGGGTTAGGTGGAAGTCCATAATGTTCAATGAAGAGGTGAGTTTTTAGGTGTTTGCGGAAGCTGGAGAGTTCGTTCGGTAGGTCATTCCACATTGAAGGAACATACAGCTCAAATGAGCGGGTGCAGGTTTGTTTGATACTTTTTGTTTTCAGGTATGGGATGATGAATGTGTTGCTTGTGGTTTGTCTTGATTTGAAATGTTGGGTCAGGATGGGAAGGTGACATACAGCATTGGAGTGTATGGCTTTGTGTTAGGAGGAGTGCCTTGTATTTGATGTAGCTGTCCAGGGGTAGCCAGTGAAGTTGTTTTATGATGGGTATAATGTGGTCATATTTTGCAGCACCTTGTATAATGCATGCCTTTGTGTGTAGGGCTTTGCGAAAAGGGAGTAGAGTAGATTGTGATAGTCCCTGGTAGATGGAGTTGCAGTAGTCAAGGTGAATGAGAATCATAATTGTCATTGTGCTCAGAGGAAATCCTGTGGATCAAGGAGGGGGCATAGGCATTGTAGGGTTTTGGCTTTGTGCTATATTGCTCTGATAGTTTTGTTCACTTGGGGGTTGAGGGAGAGAGCTCGATCTAGTGTGAGTCCTAGGTAGTTTATTTGGGGGTCAAACCTTTATTTGGATGGTGTGGTTTAGCGTGAGGTGGGTTGGGGTGTGAAGGTGCTGTCTCTCATTATGAATAATGCTTCTGGCTTTTTGTAGTTGATGTCGAGGCTGTTGTCATTGAGCCACTGGGAGACTTCAGAGAAGCATTGTAGGAGTTGTGTGTATGTTGGTAGACTCGTGAAGGCACATTCCAATCTGGCCATCCAGCCGCTTGTCGACCAGAAGCGGGACGCCCAAAGGTAGATCAGATAATCATCCCATGGGAGCTAGATGTGTCTGCAGGATCAGAATCAGGCCTATAGCCTGAATGTGGTCAGAATCAGGCCTATAGCCTGCTTCTGGTCAGCCTGCACACCTAGCAGATCCCCGGCTACCTCAGTCAGGCTCCTGAATGGAGCTGCAGTGCCATGGTGTCCCGTCGCCATGGCACCGCAGCTCCATTCAGGAGCTGCAAATGCTGGCCGCTGAAGTTGTTTTTCTTCTTTCCCTAGAGCCGGACCCTCGATTCAGCCTCCCATGGCCAGGGTCCAGCTGCAGGGATCTTCCTGCACCCCTCTACCTTTTTTCCTGGCCTGGCAGCATAATCTCCTGATGTCTAGGGCAGGGGTCTCAAACTCAAATTGCTTTGAGGGCCAAATGAGGACTTGTAAAGTAACCTGGGGGCCGCATAAGACGTGGGGCCTCATTTGCATAAGGGGCCTCATTTGCATAAATATTTGCATAATGTTACCATACACTAACTTTTAGTAAACATGCCTCTTAATGAGTATGGATAAAGAAAGACTAAAAGATTCAGAAATAGGAAGACAATAATTAAACTGGGAACCCCAAAAGCCAAACTTGGAATGTACAACAACACTGTAGAAATAAAACTATAAATTAATTTCCTCTTGTACTAAACAAAGCGCAAACATTAATGATGCACATTTCCCAGAGCTGACATATTCCAGTTAATAAATTCAAAATAAAGAGATATTTTTCTACCTTTTGTGCATTTTTTTTCAGTTGCAATTGCTCCAGCCACTTCTGGTTTCTTCGTGTCTTCTGCTATCTCCATCGTCTGCTGTCCATTTGTCCTTTCTTCTCTCTTCTAGTTTTTTTCCATTCTCTCTCTACATCTGCTTTAACATACTAATCTTTCTCCTTTTGCTCTTTCCTCATTCCTATTTCATCCACTCAAATTTTACCCCTCCATCCTCAATCCCCACTTACTCTCCCAATACCTGGCCAATTGTAGATTTGTCTTCTCTTCCAGACAAAATATTTTTCCCCTCTCCATTTCACTTTCCCAGCTCCATCCCATTCTAATCCTCCCCCAACATCAGCTCCCTTCTAGTTCCAGCCCCACCCAGCATCTGCTCCTTTCTAGTCCCTGCATCAGTCCATTTCCAGTCCTATCCTAGCCTCACCATCAGCCCATTTCCAATCCTAGCCCCCCATCAGCCCATTTCCAATCCTAGCTCCCTCCCCTCACAGCCCATTTCCATTCCAAGCCCCCCTCCCCATCAGCCATTTGCAGTTCAAGCCCCCCTTCCACTCAGCCCATTTCCAGTCCTAGCAACCCCCCCAGCCCATTACCAGTCCTAGACCCCCCATAGCCCATTACCAGTCCTAACCTCCCCATAGCGCACTTCCAGTCTTACCCCCCCATCACCCCATTTTCAGTCTTACCCCCCCCCATAGCCCATTACCAGTCCTAGTCCCCCCCATAGCCCACTTGCAGTCGTATCCCCCATCACCCCATTTTCAGTCTTACCTCCCCTCATAGGCCATTACCAGTCCTAACCCCCCAATCAACCCACCTCCAGTCCTAACCCCCATCACCCCATTTTCAGTCCTAGCCCCCACCATAGCCCATTACCAGTTATAACCCCCCCAGCCCATTACCAGTCATAACCCCCCCTGCCAATAGCCCATTTCCAGTCCTAACCCCCATCTGCCCATTTCCAGTCCTAGCCCCCGCCATAGCGCAGTACCAGTCATAACCCCCCCCCTGCCAATAGCCCACTTCCAGTCCTAACCCCCATCTGCCCATTTCCAGTCCTAGCCCCCACCATAGCCCATTACCAGTTATAACCCCCCCCAGCCCATTACCAGTCATAACCCCCCCCTGCCAATAGCCCACTTCCAGTCCTACCCCCCTTCTGCCCATTTCCAGTCCTAGCCCCCACCATAGCCCATTACCAGTCATAACCCCCCCCCACCCCCGCGCGACAGAGGAAAACAAAAAAACCCCAAAACCCTGGCTTCTGCCATTGCCGCCGTGGCAGCGGCAGAATCAATTGTCAAATTTAAAAAAAAAAAGACTTCTGCTGCTCAAGCAGCAATATCACCTGTCCTGCGGCCCCTTCCCCTGTGCCCGGAGATCCGAATCTGCTCTATCAGCGGCGTGCTTTTCAAGCCGCGAAGAGTATTCCCCTCTCGCGCGGTTTCAAGCCGCGCGAGAGGGGAATACTCTTCGCGGCTTGAAAAGCACGCCGCTGATAGAGCAGATTCGGATCTCCGGGCACAGGGGAAGGGGCCGCAGGACAGGTGATATTGCTGCTTGAGCAGCAGAAGTCTTTTTTTTTTTTAATTTGACAATTGATTCTGCCGCTGCCACGGCGGCAACGGCAGAAGCCAGGGTTTTGGGGTTTTTTTGTTTTTCTCTGTCGCGGGCCGCACAAAGTTGTCTCGCGGGCCGCATGCGGCCCGCGGGCCGCGTGTTTGAGACCCCTGGTCTAGGGGGACTTATTCCACCTCTGCGGTGGAATAAGTCCCCGGAGTAGAATAAGTCCCCTGTTCATGTTCATGGCCCTGGATGTACAGGGCAGACCTCAGAATTGGCCCTATACCTCTGGGGTCGCAGTCCGCACATGCCCTTCCTGCCCCGGTCTAAGCCTCCCCATACGAATGAGCTCTTCTTACGGGGAAGCATTAGTTGGGGCGGCATGGGAGCGAATAGCAGGGATGGACCTCTAGTCTGTACATCCATCCCTGCTATTCACTGTTCTGAATGACCCCCATGGTGAATGGTATGTAGAGGATGATGTCATCAGCATAGATGTGGTAGTTGACGTTGTGGGATTTAATGATGGTGCAGAGTGGCTGAAGGTAGATGTTGAAGAGGAGAGAGGATATTGTAGATCCTTGTGGTATGCCTTGGGTTTGTTGGTAAGGAGTGGATATGGTGGATCCAATTTTTATTTGTTGGTGTCTGTTGGTCAAGTAGGACTTAAACTATTGTAGTATGGTGTCTTTGATTCTGGTACTTTGTCCTTTGATAAGGCTTTCAATGCTGCTTTGACTTCTTCTTTCATCCCCAATGGTTCCTGATCATAAGGTACAGGTTGAAACGGCTGTTGCTTCACTTGATCTTTATAATTATTTTGTATATTCTTTCCACCTTTTCTTGATCTTCTCAGCCTCATTCAGCATGGATTCTTGAGCATCTTGTAGCATTCTAATTCAAGGCTGGAATTTTTTATTTAACTCTCATAGCTTTAGGAAAGCCAATCTTGTTCTTCCTCTAATAGTTTCTGATTCTATTACCTTGCATAAGTCATTGTAGTACTTGTCTTGTCTTGCTGTACGTTGGATGACTTTGAGTTCTGTGATAGCCTCTCTTTCTCCTCTCGCTTTAGCTTCTCTGCGTTTTCAGAGAAGCTAAAGCGAGAGGCAATTTTCAGAGTTTCTCCAGTGATCCATTTTTGCTGTTTTTTGCTTTTTCACCTTTTGTAGAGACTTCTCGCTTTCTTCCAACACAACCTTGTTGATGTCATCCCATAACTCTTCTGGAGCTCTGTCATTTTTATCTAAAGCAGCAAATTGATTTTGCAGGCAGTCTTTAAATTCCAGTGGGATATTCTCAAGGTCATATTTTGCTACATTTATGAGTGGCTTGCTCTTTTCAACTTTAGCTTGAATTTGCATACTATTAGTTGGTGATCTGTACCACGGTCGGTTCCAGGTTTTGTTTTCATTGATGTTATAGAGTTTTTCCATCATCGACTTCCGCAGATGTAGTCAATTTGATTTTTATACAATCCATTGGGTGAAGTCCATGTGTATAGTTGCTGCTTGTGTTGCTGGAAGAAGGCGTTTGAGATGAATAGATCATTGGTCTTGTAGAATTCTATCAGTCTTTCTCCAGCTTCATTTCTGTTGCCAAGTCCATATTTTCCATCCATTTTGCCTTCTTCTTTATTGCAAACCTTTGCTTTCCAGTCACCCATGACTATCAGGATATCCTGTCTGCATGTTCTGTCAATTTCAGCTTATTCATAGAACTCATCAGCTTCTTCCTCTTCTGCAGCTGTTGTTGGGGCATATACGTGAATTATAGTTGTGTTGATAGGCATTCCTCATAGACTAATAGAAATTAAGCGTTCACAACTGCACTGTATTTCAATACAGTTCTTGCAAGTTTCTTCTTAATTATAAATGCACCACCATTTCTTCTTTGTCATATCCAGCATAGTAGACCATGTGATCATCAGAAGCACAGTGCCCAAAGCCAGCCCATTTCAGTTCAGTGATGCCCAACAGATTGAGTTGAGCATGTTCCATTTCATTCTTGACCAGCTCCAGCTTCCCTTGGCTCATGCTTCGTATGTTCCGTGTCGCGAGTGACATAACCATTTCTAATGCAGTTTTACAGTGTTGAGCCAAGTTTGGATAGTAGTTACTATGGCCTTGTTTTGAACTCCAGGAGGAGCCATAGTATCTCCTGGGAAAGGGAGGAAGAGTGCATCCAGGTAACACATATGTTTCTGCATGTGCTACGTCTGAGGCAACTAGGTCCCATTCTAAGACTGAACAGCAGCATATCTGCTCTGGAGCAACATGGAGAGGTTGACATGGGTATTTTGTCCTGTCTATCTATGGACTCCAGCTGTCTACACTTACACCAGAAAACAGTTTGCACGCCAGATCACCTGTGCTGGTAGAGATCATAGGGAAACCTCACACAGGTAGCCCTGCAATGTCTAACAGTTCAATGAGACTCAGAAAGTTTGGCTGCAAATGTGTGGCAGACCAGCTCCCCGGGCAGGTCTAAGTTTGGCATTAACACTAATGAGTTAAAACCTGCCTTTAGCCCTTTAAATTTATCCCTGATAAACTGAAATCCCTCCAGAGGCAGTAAAAGGAGAAGCGGGGGAGGATCACAGAATAGATGGGGGTAGGGCAGAAGTCCAGATTGGCCATAATTAGGGAGGGGCCCAGGCACCTGAAGCAGTGGGATGATCAGCTCCAAGAAGAAAGGCCGAGTCAGCTCCTGCCTGAACCATCAGAACTGTGTCGTTCAGATGAAACTGAGACAGAACAGTTACGAACACCTGTAGAAGAAGAGGTGGAGGAAATGGTCTTTCGTTCTACCAGAGTAAGGTAGGAGTCTCTGAGAGTGACTGAGTATAGCCTGATTAAACTGACCAAGACAGCATGGAAGGGTGCACAACTGGATATAGGGCCCTAATGCACTCCAAGTATCTTTCTCCACACCCATTTTCCTTAAAATCTCAAACAAACTCCCACACCACACACATATAAATGCCTTTTTGTTTAGCATCTACCATGATCAATAAAATGACTTTAGAGCACTGAATTGCATAGGGAGGGGCTATCTGCTCTTGTTTCACAGCCAGCAGTGCTGTAGAAAACCAGGGGGCAAAAGCAGGGCAGTGAAACAGAGACTGTGTGAATTTTGGAGCAAATGATTCTTTGAACCTGTATGAACTCCTCGCTGAGAACTGTTAAGTAGTCTTTCTCCTACTGGGAAAGTGAAATGGGACTTTGACCTAATTAGCTGACAGCTGCTACTAAGCACTTGCCAGATAGAGAGCTGTGCAGTCTTGGCAAAGAAACTGCAGTTTGCTAATTAAACTGTGCTTGAATTGGAGAGCAGGAACTATAAACAAACATGATCACAAACGCTGCTCTCAAGAAGGACTTTTGCTAAACCATGGGTTCCTGCTTAAGGAGGTAGCATTTGCTGGGAATTTGCAACCGATTGTTGAGAGAGCTCAGCCTAAGCTCTCCTGTCCAGGTATGTGACGGGGCTGTCTTTCATATAAACTAAAGCCCCGAGGAATTAATCCAAAGGGGAAACTATTGAACTGAGGAAATTACTACTACTACTACTACGCATTTGTATAGCGCTACCAGTTGTACGCAGCGCTGCACAGACATGTAAGAGATGATCCCTGCTCATCAGAGCTTACAATCTAGTCAAGACCAAACACAGAAGGTGCAAGCAGGGGCAAAATAAGAGGAAAGAAAGGAGATCAGATGAGTCAAGCTCTAAAAGCAGCAGCAAAGAGGTGAGCTTTCAACCTGGATTTGAAGAGGGTTGAGAAGGTGCATGGCATACAGACACAGGTAGTTTGTTCCAGGCGTAAGGTGCAGCGAGGTGAAAGGAGTGAAGTCTGGAGATGGCAGTAAAAGAGAAGGGCACAGATAGAAGGAGTTGGCTAGAAGAGCGGAGTTCCTGAGGGGGGGCGGGGGGGTTGTAAATAGAGATAAGGGAGGGAAGGTACTGAGGAGCCGCAGAGTGAATGCATTTATAGGTCAGCAGGAGAAGTTTTAACTGGATGCGGAAACGGAAAGGGAGCCAGTGAAGTGACTTGAGAATAGGAGTAATATGGGCATGATGAGGCTGGCGGAAGATTAGCTGTGCAGCGGAGTGTTGAACAGATTGAAGGGGAAAGAGATGATTCAAAGGGAGACTAGCAAGGAGTAGGTTACAGTAATCAAGACGGGAGGTGATTAAGGAGTGGATAAGCGTTTTAGTAGTGTGTGTTCAGAAAGGAAAGGGTGGATTTTGCTAATGTGTTAGAGAAAGAAATGGCAGGTCTTAGCTATGAGATGGATATGTGAGGAGAAAGAGAGAGGAGTCAAAGACAACTCCCAGATTGTGGGCCGAGGAAACAGAAAGGAGTACAGAGCTATCCACCGAGACTGAGAAAGGAGGAGATATAAACCCCAATCCTGGCCCCCCCTAGATTTCGGTCTCACTCTGAGAAGAGATCCTCACGAAACATGTTTAATCTCCCCAAGGGATCTGTCCTTGGTCCGATTCTTTTTAACATCTTTGTTAGTGATATAGCGGAAGGGCTGTCAGGTATGGTTTGCCTCTTTGCGGATGATACCAAAATCTGCAATAGAGTAAACACCCAGGAAGGTGTAGATAACATGAGGAGGGATCTAGCTAAGCTTGAAGAATGGTCTAGAAGTTGGCAGCTGGGATTTAATGTTAAAAAATGCAACATCATGCATTTGGGCTGCAGCAATCCAAGGGAGCAATATAGTATAGGGGCTGAAGGACTTTTGTCCACGTAAGAAGAGCGGGACTTAGGCATGGTTGTGTCTGATCTTAAAGTAGCTAAACAGGTAGAAAAGACGACGGCAAAAGCTAGAAGGATGCTTGGGTGCATACAAAGAGGAATGGCTAGCAGAAAAAAAGGAGATGATAGTGCCTCTGTATAAGTCTTTGGTGCGACCTCATTTGGAGTATAGTGTGCAATTCTGGAGACCGCACCTTCAAAAGGATGTGAACAGGATGGAGTTGGTGCAGAGGGTGGCTACTAAAATGGTTAGTGGTCTTCACTATAAAGCATATGAAGACAGAGTTACAGATCTTAATATGTACACCTTAGGGGAAATGCGGGATAGAGGTGATATGATTGAGATGTTTAAATACCTCCGTGGCACAAATGTTTAGGGAGAGAGCCTCTTTCAATTGAAAGCAAGTTCTGCTACGAGGGGACATGGGATGAGGGCGAAGGGGGATAGATTCAGGAGTGATATGTGGAAATATTTCTTTACGGAAAGAGTGGTGGATCCGTGGAATAGTCTCCCAGTGGAGGTGTAGAGATGAGGACAGTAAATGAATTCAAAAAAGCATGGGACAAACACAGAGGATCTCTAAAGAAAAAAAGGGGACTGTTGTAGTTGTTATGGAAGGAAAGACTAGATAGGCCATGTGGTCTTTTTCTGTCGTCATATTTCTATGTTTCTATCTCATCCATAACCCTGTCCTTTCCCCTTCCACTCTCCCTTTCTCATGTGCCTTATGGAATGCTCACTCTGTCTCTAATAAACTCGCTTTTACTCATGATCTCTTTATCTCCAATGCTCTACATCTTCTTGCTCTATTTGAGACCTGGCTCCTCCCAGATGATACCGCATCTACAGTTGCCCTCTGCCATGGGGGCTATCAGTTCTCACACATGCCTTGTCCCACTGGCCGTGGTGGTGGTGTTGGGTTTCTACTTTCTCCCTCTTGCCAATTCCAACCCCTCCTGCTGCCTCAGTCTCACTCTTTTCTCTCTTTCGAAGTCCACTCCATCTGCCTCTTCACTCCACTTCCTCTCCGGGTAGCTGTTATTTATCGACCTCCTGACAAGTATGATTCTACCTTTCTTACTGACTTTGACTCGTGGCTTTCCTTCTTTTTGGACTCCTCTTCCCCCACTCTTATTGTTGGGGATTTTAACATTCATGTTGATAACCCTTCTGATCCTCATGCTTTAAAGCTCCTCTCCCTCATCTCCTCATTTGACCTCCAACTTTGTTCCACTGCCCCCGCTCACCAGCATGGCCACTGCCTGGACCTGATATTTTTCTCTAGTTTCTTACCCTCGAATTTCCATAGCTCAGTTTTTCCCTTATCTGGCCATCACCTTTGAAGCTTTAGTCTTCATCTCCCACTGCCTCAGCCTCGTCCTGTCTCCTCCAACCTATTTAGAAACCTTCATGCTATTGATCCCTTGATTCTCTCTTCCACCATTTCTCCATCTCTTTCTTCCATTATGTCATCCAAGTCTGTCGACGGGGCAGTATCTTCCTATAATGCTGCACTCTCCTCGGCTCTGAATGCTCTCGCTCCACCCACCCCATGTCCTGTGAGACGTTCTGCACCCCAGCCCTGGCTTTCGTCCACTACCCGCTATCTACGTTCCTGTGCCCATTCTGCTGAGCGTGCTAGGCTCAAATCCCGCTCCCCTGAAGACTTTCTACACTTCAAATTCATGCTTGTCTCTTTCCAGTCAGCCATAGCTCTTGCCAAACAAGACTACTATGTCCATCTGACTAACACTCTTGCCTCTGATCCTCATCGTCTCTTTACTATTCTCAGCTCTCTCCTTAAAGTGCCTCTGATCCCTCCCTCCCTTTCTGCCCAAACCCTGGCTGACTATTTCCATGAGAAAATCCACAAGATCACCCTCCAATTCCCCACAAACTCAGCTATTTCCCCTCCTCTCCCTCTCCCCCTCTCCCCCCCCCAACTCTCCCCCCTTCACTTTCTACCCTCTTCCTTTCCTGTCATCTCTGAAGAGGAAACTGCACACCTTCTTTCTTCCTCCAAACTCACCACCTGCTCCTCTGATCCTATCCCCACCCATCTCCTAAGCCCCATCTCCTCCACCATTGTCCCTTCCATATCTCATATTCTCAACATTTCGCTCTCCACTGCAACTGTCCCTGCAGATTTCAAGCATGCTGTGGTCACACCTCTCCTCAAGAAATCTTCACTTGATCCCACCTGTCCTTCTTATTATCGACCCATCTCTCTCCTTCCCTTCATTTCTAAACTACTTGAACGTGCGGTTCACCACCGCTGCCGCGACTTCCTCTCCTCTCATGCCCTCCTGGATCCCTTACAGTCTGGCTTTTGTCCTTTACACTCTACTGAAACGGCTCTTGTCAAAGTCTCCAGTGACTTGTTCCTGGCTAAATCCAAGGGCCTGTACTATGTCCTCATCCTTCTTGACCTCTCTGCTGCTTTCGATACCGTTGACCACAACCTTCTCCCCGATACCCTGTCCTCGTTTGGCTTTAAGGGCTCTGTACTATCCTGGTTCTCCTCCTATCTCTCCCATCGCTCCTTCGGTGTGTGTTCTGGTGGCTCCTCCTCCTCCGCTACCCCGCTCCCAGTTGATGTACCCCAAGGATCTGTCTTGGGTCCGCTCCTTTTCTCTCTCTATACTCAATCCCTTGGTGCACTTATCTCTTCCCATGGCTTCAATACCATCTGTATGCTGATGACTCCCAGATCTACCTCTCTATGCCTGAACTCTCTCCTGCAATCCAGACCCGGATCTCTGTCTGCCTTTCTGACATTGCTGCCTGGATGTCTCACCACCACTTGAAATTGAACATGGCTAAGACTGAGCTTCTTATCTTTCCCCCTAAAACTTCCCCTCCTCTTCCTAGTCTTGGTGTACGTAATGAACTCTCGGACAAATTAGGAATTGTCTCAATATGTTCCCTGTAAGCATTAGTGTATGTGTCTCATATCCCCTCATGTTAAATGTATCCCCCAATTGTGTTGTGACCACTTTGATTGAAGGATAAGGTGGTATACAAAACTGTCTAAATAAAATAAATATGTGACATGCTGTATTGACTGGAGGATTACCGTTACCAGAATGCCTTGCACTGGAACCTGGTGGACTAAGAGTGTAATATAACCCTGAATGAGTTGTGCAGATGCTCAGAACAGATAACAGGTAGTGAAGACAAGAATAGTTTTGTTTCATGTGCTGAAGATGATAAAGCAAGTTTTTGTTTAAGCACTGTGTTAAAAGTATAGTTACTCACATGTAACAGGTGTTCTCTGGGTACAGTAGGAATCAGTCCTCAAATATGGGTGACTTCGGCACTGGAGTCTTGGTGGAAACATCTCCCTAGCTTTCAAAGAAAGTCTTTGGGAGATGCCACCATGCATGCGTAGTCCCCTTCCCACCCAAGGGTGCAATCTTACTCAGTCAGATGACATAGCTAGCCGACAAAAGAAGATGGCAAAAATATACTGTATATACAGCAACTCTAAGGGGAGGAGGGAGGGTTGTGAGGACTGATTCCTGCTGTCCCCGGAAAACACCTGTTACAAGTGAATAACTGCTTTCTCCGGGAACAAGCAGGAAATCCGTCCTCACATATGGATCTCCCTAGCTACAGGCTACCGAAAGCCTGTAAAGAAAACCATGGTCTCTCTCAAAGGAAGCTGTGAGCAGCAGCAATTGAGCCCGTAGATACAGACTGCAGTAGGACTCGTGTGTCCGATGGGAACCAATGCTCCAGTAGCCGGAACACACAAGGGTCAGAGGGTAGGAGTTGCCTAGATCTCAAAAATATTACTGAGCACAGCCTGACTGAAGGCACTATCCCATTGGGACTCCCTCTCCAGGCAGTACTGAGCTGCGAAGATATGGACTGAAGACCAGGTGGT
Organism: Ichthyophis bannanicus; assembly: GCA_033557465.1. NCBI lineage: Eukaryota > Metazoa > Chordata > Amphibia > Gymnophiona > Ichthyophiidae > Ichthyophis > Ichthyophis bannanicus. The sequence goes on along the minus strand of CM066041.1, from coordinate 223,506,396 downwards.
GGCCCGGCAGATGACCGACATCAGGACGGAGTGCAAGTTTGCCACCAAGGCCGTCATGGCCCTGACACTCTGTGCCATGACCCGCCCATCCAGCTTGAGCCCAGCCTTTTCATGGGCGAGGGCGATGCAGTCTGCCATCTAGGTGGACAGTGTTCACTTGGTCACTGCTTCTCCCAGTCAACTGGGGTTGTAGGAGACAAAAAGCTGAGAAGCTTTGCTGTGGCCCTGGACATGCTGAATGTAGAAGGACAGGGCCCTCTTACTCTTACAGTCCAAGGTGTGAAGGATGATCTCTGCCCTGCTGGAGTGAGGTCTCGGGAAGAAGGTAGGTAGCACCACCTCCTGGTTGAGGTAGGAGGAAGATACCACCTTCGGTAGGAATTTGGGGTGCGTGCATAGCGTTCTTGTAGAACCTGGTGTATGGCACCTCTGCCACCCAGGCTTGGAGCTCGCTGCCCCTGCGAGCAGAGATAAGCACCAACAGGAACTCAACTTTCTATGACAGATATTTGAGGTGGCATGTAGCCAGGGGCTCGAAGGGTGGGCGGGTGAGCTGTGACAGCACCATGTTGAGGTCCCACTCCATCTCCGAGGGAGGATTGTTTTGACAGCAGGAGCCCCCATAGAAAGCAGGTTACCAGAGGCTGGGCCGAGAGAGGCTTGCCTTCAACAACAGGGTGGTGGTGTGCTGCCAGAGCACTGGAGGTACACTCTGACAGAATTTGATTTGAACCTGGTTGCGAAAGATGGAGAAGGTACTGAAGCACCAGCTGCACCGGGCAGAAGAACGGGTTCACCCTCTGCTCCACATACCACACTGAGAATCTGTGCCATTTAAAGGTGTATGCTCTCCTGGTGGAGGGCTGCGGGAGGCCAATAGGATCTCCTGCACTTCCGCTGAGAGGTTGAAGGAGGCTAAGACTATCTTTTCTACCCTTTCAGCAGCCAAGCTATTAGTGATAGGGACCCCAAATTGGGGTACAAGAGAGAGCTGCCCTCCTGAGACAAGAGCCCGGGAGCACTCCCCCAGAGGGGGGAGGGTCGCGGCCTCCACCGGTAACTGGAGAAGTGGGAACCATGGCTGTCTGTCTCGGCCACCTAGGGGCCACCAGAATCAGTAATACTCTGTCATGCATGACCTTGAAGAGGCTATCAACTGCATGAGTGGGAAGGCGTACAGGAGGCCTTTCGACCACGAGATGAGGAATGCATCTGCTGCTACCCAGCTGGCGAGAGTAGAAGCAGGGCAACTGGTTGTTGTCCAGGTTGACAAAGAGGTCCAATTGCGGGGTCCCCCAGAGTCAGAAGAGCTGGGTGGCCACCCTGGGATCCAGCTGCCATTTGTGTGGTTGAAAGACCCTGCTCACTTTTTCAACCAGGGCATTGTCCTAGCTTGGTAAATACACCGCACGTAGGAGCATTCCCTAATAGAATGCATAGGAGCAGAGTGTCATTGCCTCGCAACAAAGGATGCGAGATCCTGTGCCCCTTTGTTTGTTCACCGCCACTTGGTTTCTGTCTATATAAGCACTGGCTGGTGGCTCAGACTGTGGTGAAAAGCTCGTAGGGCTAGATATATGTCTCAGAGCTCCAAGAGGTTCATTTGCTGGTTGCTCTCGGCTTGTGACCAGCTGCCCTGGGAGCGAAGCGCCTCGCAGTGGTCTCCCCATCTCAGCAGGGAGGCATCCTTAGAGGGCTCAGGCTTGGAAGGGCATCCCCGCCAGGAGGTGCTGCTGGTCCTGCCACCACGTCAGGGAGTCTGCTAGCTCGTGGGTCACTAAGACTCTGTCTTGGAGCCGACTTGTGGCCTGTGTCCACTGGTCCTGAAGACACCACTGGGTAGTCCTCATGTGCAGATGGGCGTCCAGGGTGACATGGACTGTGGAGGCCATGTGGCCGAGTAGGTGCTCCTTGTGGTCTTGGGCAAGCCACTTAACCTTCCATAGCTCATGTTCCCTGTAAAATAGTTATCTCCAAGTTATAATGCCCTGTTCAATGTAATTTCAGTTTGTTCAATGATGCAGAATAGCACGGTATATAAGAAAATGTAAATAAATAAAATAGGCACATCAGGAGCCAGGCGGTCACCGAGGGATGGTGTTGCACATCTGCGGCTAATGCTCTGAGATGGCCTGCCCGCTCTAGGGGGAGGAATGCCTTTGCCTGGACCATGCCCAGCTTTGCCCTTATGAACTCAAACCACCTCAAGTTCCATCTCCTCCCGACACAGGGGCTGATCATTGACAAGATGCACCTCGACAACTGCAAACAGGGCCTTCAGACTCTACGCCCCAAGATTCTGGAACTCATTACCATCAAACATCAGGGCAATTATTAACCTAACCCAGTTTAGGAAGGCCCTTAAACACTTCCTTTTCCTCAAATACTTCCCAGAGAGCAGTGAATCTCATCCCCATTCAAATATGTACAACTGTGCCACCACACCCTATCAGCCAGGTGACCACACCATGCAAGAAGTCCCTGACCATTAAATCACCCTCTTGCTATGTCTTTATATGACACCGTTGTGTAAATAGTTACTTTTGTTATCCAAGTTGGTTCTCCTGTTAATTGTAAACTCAGACTTGTGTACCCTGTCTGATTGTTATGTTCCATGTAAACAGCGCTGATGCTGAATAGTGCGGTATAGAAGAAATTGTAAATAAATAAATAATGAATCCCAGATGTTGTAAGATGTAGATGGTGTGAGCCATAGCTTGCTTGCACCTCGGTGGCTGTGCTTCCTTTTATGAGCCAGTCATCCAGGTAGGGGAAGACGAATAACCCTTTGGAGATGGAGGTAAGCGGCCACCACTGCCAGGCATTTGGTGAAGACCATTGGGGTGGATGCTAGTCCAAAGGGTAATCCCTGTAGGTAGTGGCCTCCCCCCCCCCCCCCCATGAAGCACAGGTATTGCCTGTGGCTGGGGTGAATCAGGATGTGGGTATAAGTATCCTTCAGATCCAAGGAGCATAGCCAATCTCCCTGCTGGATGTAAGGCAGCAATGTTCCAAGGGAGAGCATCTTGAACTTCTCCCTCACCAGGAACTTGTTCAGATTTCGCAGGTCCAGGATGGGCCTTAGGCCTCCTGCCCTCTTTGGCACAAGGAAATATCTGGGTGGGTTTTGTAAGCAGCCCCTTTCCTTGGGTAAAAGGGCTTTTTACTTGAGCCCATCAATTGGGGAAGGGTAATGGTCTTTTTGGAGAGCTTGCTCCTCCGTCATGAGTTTGGTCTCCAACTCGGTAGCCTTTTCTGCTGTGGGCTTGCCAAAGAGGTTCTTCCCTTGGCAAGGGACATTGACCAATTTGTCCTGAACCCATAGCTCAAGGTCGGAAGACTGTAGCCAAGCTTGGTGTAGGGCTTTGATGCCCACTGCAGCTACTCTAGTCACTGACTTGAAGCAATTGTAGGCTGCTTGAGTCAAACTTGGAGCACTCATGGATGGCTTTGGACAGGTTCCTGAACTGCTGTAGGGGTTCCTCTGAGAGACCAGCTGGGGACCCAGTGAGCTCCTTCACCAGGTCTCTCAGGTACATTTTATTTAACATTTCTTATATACTGCATTTCATGATATCAAGGCAGTTTACATTGAACAAACTGAAATTACATTGAACAGGGCATTATAACTTGGAGAAAACTATTTTACAGGGAACATGGGCAATGGAGGGTTAAGTGGCTTGCCCAAGACCACAAGGAGCATCTGTGGGACTACAAACCCCAGTCCTTCCAGCCCAAGGTTGCTGTTTTCTAGTGGGATTTGAACCTCTGACCTTCCAGCCTGAGGTAACTTGCCCCAACCACTAGGCCACTCCTCCTTTCTGCAGAGCGTGTCCAAGGTGCAGGCCTCCCTACTCAGGGGCATCGAGGAATGCATTTTCTGGCTTTTTAGCCAACACATGGCCACTCCATTACTATGGAGTTGTACGGCAGCTGTGCCTTCTGGAAGCCAGGGCTCCAGCGGACCAGATAAATCGAGCCAAGCCACTTGCTTATGATGGGCAGAGATGCCGGTATTTCCCACATGCGGAGCATGAGCCGTTCCGGGATGGGGACCGTCAACGATTCCCTTGGTGGAGTCTCATATTGGAGGATTTCAAGCTCCTCTGTATGAGGTTCCTCCTTTGATTCCGTTGGGGACACTATAGCCTTCAACATGTCCTGCACAAAGTCGAGGAATGCCATGTTCTCAGGCAGGAACCACCATCGAGACTTGGAGGGGACGGATCCAAGGGAACATCGTAATGATGGGTATCGGAGGACTCCTCATCCTCAGTTTCCCATTCTGAGTAATCGGTGGAAGACTCGAGGGGAGGGTGATCCCTCGACTGGAGTCATGCAAACTGGCTGGGGAAGACCTGTCTAATGGACCTGGATTGAGACCTCGGCTGAGGATAGACTCTGGGTTGTATGACCTTGAGGATTGACTTGACCTCCAGGGACATCCTTGATGTTTGAGGGCCCAGTGGTCTGGGCAGAGGAACTGGTCGTGCCAGACATCAACGCCCACTGCAGGTCCATGATACAGACAGGCTGTGCTCCAAGGCCACCATTCTGGACTCTAGTCCAGATGGCTTTGCAGCCCTTGGTGCAGCTACTGAAGAACTCGGGCTCGGTGCCGGTGCCCCGGAATGGGAGTCCTCAAAGAGAATGGCCTCGGGTGTCTGGGGCCGTTCTCGCTCAGAGCCCTCAGACGAGTGGTGTGGACTGCAGGACCTGGCTCGGAACTTACCCAACCTATCAAAACAGTCTAGAGGTGCTGCCATCGAGGGTTTCTTCTTCTTTTTCTTCCTCTGTTCCCTCAAGGGAGACTGCCTTTCTGAAGGCCCGCAGCATCAACTGGAATCTGCGGTGGCGCCAAGGGAGTTCGATGCTTCAGAGGGGCCTTGGCCTTCAGAAGCACTGGGAACTCTGTGAAAAGCTTGTCGTGCTGCTGCTGATGGCTCTTGAGGGCCTTGGTGGACATTTTTTTTTGCAAAGCACAAGCCGTGGGGTCGTGGTCTGGTCCGAGGCAGCGTAGACAATTGACTATCGGTGAGAGGCATAACATAACACGGCTTTGGGTGTGATATAGAGCAGCCTGTGCTGGCCATGCAAGCCAGTATTCTCAGTCTCCAGCAGGTGGCTAAAGGAACATAGCCTGTGCTGTTCATTTTTATGGCCGCAGCCAGTACTTCAGGCCTAGGGTGCAGAACCCAGTAGTACTAAGTCCCTCCTCCAGCCACTGCCTCCAGCGGGCTCCTCCTGTCCTCTTCCCCAACACTTGGGAGGAGACCAGGAGTAGAACAGCTTCCTGTGCAGAGACAAAAAAAGGCAAAACGGAAGCAGGAAGAAAGTGCGGCTGCCGCAGCACAGGTAATCGCAAAAGACTGTTTGTGCTCAGGGGAGTCTCCACAGAGCCCATGGAATGCTTCTGGTGCGACGTGAGTGGAAGTCGCAGGGCACAGCTCTTTGAGGTTGAGCTGTGCTGCAGCTGCCTGAGAGAGCACTCTGTGGCTGTGGATGGCCTCAGGGTAGGTTCCAGGGGGCTGGAGCTGACAGCGGAAAGCAGTCTTGGGTTCCCGGGGATAGCGGTGGGACTGCGGTTTGGTGGGAACTACCGCCATTTTGAACTCCTCAGGGGCATCTGCCTGGGAGTCTATGGAGCCCTCCTTTTTTGCAGCCTATGGCCGATTTTTCGTTAGGAACATCGGCGGTAATGTGGGGGTGCTCCAGGGGACCTAAGGGCTCCCCTTTTTCCCCCGCATTTCTCTTTACTCCATCAGGCTATCTAATTAACTATCTAATTTCTCAACAAATAGAGGTGTCCTACATGGAGCTGTGGGTTCACCCCTAAACAAAAACATGGGGAGGGGTGGCCTGCACAGAGCGGCAGGTGCACCTACTCTTGCCATCTTACTGGGCAGACTAGATGGACCATATTGGTCTTTATCTGCCGTCATTTACTATGTTACTATGTTATTTTGTAGACCAATCACACTTTTTAAAACCACTGGTAGCCATGGGTGAACAAATTACCCTGGCAAGATCAAAGACCCGCAGTGCTGCCAGTTCGGGGGGGAAAAAAGGGGCATGGAGGTGCGAAAGTGAAAAAAATCGGAAATGAACCCACTACTCTATGCCAAAGCAATGGGCTCGGGTGGCAGGAAGAGTACCAGTGAACCAGAGGAGAGAGTATGAAAATCAGAAAACAAATCAACTTTTTCTGGGAGATTACGTCTGAAGGGCTCCACGGAAAAAAGGAGACTGAATAAGATGGCACCCTTGGGTGGGAAGGGGACCACATATGTGTGGTGGCATCTCCCGAAGACTTTCTTTGAAAGCAGGGGAGATGCTTCTGCGAAGGCTCAGTCAGGGCAGACATCACCCATATGTGAGGACTGACTTCCTGCTTGTTCCCAGAGAAACTCCTGTTCCAAGTTATCCTAACAAGGTTTTAAGTGGAGAAGACTACACCCAGAACCTGGTAACCATGGCACCACATCTCTGCCATACATGGCAGGGCTGCCTGTGTGAGTCCATGTCACAAATGTCCTATCAGAATCATATCTAGTCCACTAGTCCAAACAGATTCTGTGGCTGCACAGGTACCCTGCTATAGGACATATTTTTGGATAAGGTCTATTGAGCAGGAGTCTACAATGTCCTAAGGCAACCTACCCAGCAGGGGTTGTCCATGATGCTCTGGACTGTAGAAAACTTGGCCAGCACATGATGCAGGAAATGAGATTCCCTATATTCCAAGGCACACCCAGGCTTGGTTAGAGCAAGCCATTTGTGAAACAATGAAAGGAACACAGGTTTGAGGCCAGGCTGGGCCACCCATGCGGACAGATGGTAGAAACTACAGTTGTTGATATATTTTTACATTCTGCACAGCAATGTGGGATAATCACTTAATCCCTGGAAGGTCCTGATTGGATGCCACTGAATCTAGGGAATATGCTGCAAATGCAGGTGTGCATGTGTGGACACAGCACCATGGCCCTTGTGAGAGGCCCTTTGGTCACACTTGCCCTGCTGCACACATCAGAAAATAGCATCTGCTACGGTGCACAATAGTGCCAGTGTTGTCCATGCCCCTACCAACACCTATCCACTCTATTTTGCAGTAGCCATGTCTCCTGTCAATGTGCTTGGAGGGAGTGCTGATTTTTTTTTTTTTACATTCTCTTATATACCGTGCTATTCTGCATCAGTGCGGTTTACATTGAACAAACTGAAATTACATTGAACAGGGCATTATAACTTGGAGATAACTATTTTTACAGGGAACATGGGCTATGGAGGATTAAGTGGCTTGCCCAAGACCACAAGGAGCACCTGTGGGACTAGAAACCCCAGTCCTTCCAGCCCAAGGTTGCTGTCCTCTAGTGGGATTTGAACCCCCGGCCTTCCAGCCTGAAGTACCTTGCCCCAACCACTAGGCCACTCCTCCACTCCACTGATGGGGATGGGGTGTGAACTATCAATGTCTGTTATGGAGGGACCCTCCCCATTACCAATGTAGTCTCCTCTTTAGCCAACACTGTCTTGCTTGTGGGAATGACAGCAAAGTGTCAGGATGTTCTTATGTGTTATGTCACAGGTCCTGCCATTTCCTCCCAGGGTGTGATGGGGGCATGGATATACTCTATGGAGCATTCTGCGACTGTGTGTCATCACCATAGTGATCCAGACCTATTGATGCCTACTCCACTAATACACATTCAACATTCATACAAAAAAAACATTACTTAAATAACAATGCAAAAATAAGTACATATTTTATGCAAAACAAACATTTTGGTCAGTTTGAGGCCTGGCCACACCTGCCTCACATTTGTCAAAGTGGTATGTACCTGCATGGCCTATCATCAGAACACTAAGGGGCTAATGTATGGGCTCCATGCTGATGCACAGCCTCCATAAGGGCCCGCATATTGGCCTGAAAAATCTCCACCGTGCTCATCAACTGTTGGCTTGTCTCTCTCAGGATCCACTGCAACCTCCTAACGGAACAGCGGCTGGTCCAGAGGGAGGCAAGCCATAATGGGGCCATGCAGTTTGTGGAGGTGCTGGTGGATGGCCCTGCTATCATCCAGCCCTCCCCTGTAAGGTCATCTGCACCCTGTGAGAATGGTCTTGCCCTTCCTCCAAAACAGACTCCCCAGATATGGGTGCTGTCACCAGCTGCCCCAAAGCCATAAGTGATAGCATCTCCCCATGTGGGTGCTCTTGCACATGGTGAACTGCCTTTTCCCATCATCTTTCTCCTCCAGTTTCATGGTCTCTATCATTGCCTCCTCCTTCTCCTCCACCACCTTCTCTTGAAGTGCCTCCTCCTCTTCCTCCAGTATTTCCTCGGTCTCTGTGGGTTCAACTTCTACCTCTGGTTCAGCTTCCTCCTCCTCCTCCTTCTGCTCCTTTATAGGCTATTCTTACTCCTCCTCCTCCTTATCTTCCACACAGTCCCCCTCCTCCTTCGTAGAGGTGGTGGTTGTATGATGATGATGACACTGAGGATGATGGGGCCTGATAAGCCAGAGCCTGTGGTTACCTGGCTTCATGTGCAGCTGTGGAAGAACATATTGGGATTAGGACACAGATCTATGTTGACAGATGTGTGCACAGTCAATGCATGGGGCCACGATGGACATAGCTGCATTAGCAGAGGGGCAATGCCATAGTGAAGATGGCCCTACTACTACTATGGATTCATGGTATGTGCTTCCCTCAATATAGACCTCAGATATAGCACGCAGTACCTCTTTGCAAGCCTGGTGCATGCCTCTGGGGGGGATACATGAATGTCTGCCCTATATGTTGGAATGCACAATTACTGGATGGTGTCCACTTGCAGGTGTCAGATCCCCAGCAACTGGCAAATACAGGGGATGAGAAGTTGCTGGGGCAGGTATGTGGTACAAAGTGGGCAGCTATGTGTCCTGCAGCTATAGTAAGACAATGAACTGTGGCATGCAGTGTGCCATTTACCACTGCTACTACTCACAGCCATCACCTTAATGCAAACCAGTTATCTCAGGATTCTATGTCATATAGCAATGTGGATAGGCTGTCACAGGTCCCGGGGGGAGAGGAGTTTGTCCATTCCTATGTGGGTGCTACTCAAGAGCCCTGTGCTTGTGAAGACCCACTACATGTGTGCAGATGAACTCAAGGATCCCACATCTCTGCTAGGGGAAGGGCTGTACCTGTACCTCAACTGCTGTTTACATGTGCCAGAGTCTCTATGCCAAACTAAAATCAAATGCTCAATTTTATTAACTCGGGACAAAGAACTTTTATTTGCCCCTTTGTGGTTATTCTAAACCTTATGTCTTCTTTTCTATTACTGTTGAAGGTCTCAGACTATTCTGGCACTTTATTTTATGACTTATAACAGGTCTAATACCAGTGCCTATTAGCATCAATGACCTTCAGCAAACGTTTTCAAGTGTCTATGGGAGCGGATGGAGTCTTTCTCTGGAATTATAACAAGCAAGCTTGAATCATGACTCTATTGAAGCGATCTTCAAAACTTCAACTATCACTTAGCTTAGAGAGCAAAAATGGATTTATACTTTGAAATCAGTAATGCCCACAGGCCTTAATGCCACTATTGATTGGTCATCATGTATATAGGAACAGTGGACTAGTGAGGCATAAGAGGACATTTTGTTAAGGTCTTATTGAATGTTTGAAAGATATGAAAGGAATTGCTACGTTTAGTAATTTGGTGGGGTTTGGTTATTAATTGGTATGTTTTATCCATTTTTATGAGTTAGGGAAAGCAACGTTGATATGGTGAGGGCTCAATTATAAATGTTGGGAGGAAATAGGGGTCGTCTTTAGGAATAAACTATTGATAGTTGTAATAGGGGGAACCCTAGATCAACAATAGGAAGGATCATCTTTTCTTGTTGACGGTAAGAGGAGCAGTGAATCGTCAGTAATGCAAGTAATCTAAGAGGGAAGGGCTTAGGACTTTACACGTCACAGTAGGGGTGGTCTTTAAATAGACATTTCCCATCGCTGATCCGCATGCGCGGCGTTTTTTCAGAGCGGATTGAAGGCAGTTTGAAAGATTTTCATGTCGCTCTTGTATAAGAGAAATAAGAAGTGTGCAGCATTGGTCAGCTTTCTTTGGTAAGCGGTTCCTATTTTTTCTGATAGGGGAACCCTCTGATAAGGGCTCTTCACTAAAATGTATAACGGTAGGGAGGAACTTAATATATGATAATAATAGATTGTTGTGGTTATAATGTTGAGTTTTATCTTATAGATAAGGTGTGCATAGATCCCCTGAAGAAACGATTGTGAAATGTGACGGGGGTTCCTACAGGAAGGCGTTGGGATTGGCGAGCGAGATAAGATGTTTCAGTCAATATGCTCCTAACATAAGCTAAGTGACAGTTGAAGTTTTGAAGATCGCTTCAATAGAGTCACGATTCAAGCTTGCTTGTTATAATTCCAGAGAGACTCCATCCGCTCCCATAGACACTTGATAAAGTTTGCTGAAGGTCGTTGATGCTAATAGGCACTGGTATTAGACCTGTTATAAGTCTTAAAATAAAGTGCCAGAATAGTCTGAGACCTTCAACAGTAATAGAAAAGAAGACATAAGGTTTAGAATAACCACAAAGGGGCAAATAAATGTTCTTTGTCCCGAGTTAATATAATTGAGCATTTGATTTTAGTTTTGTATAGTTTATTGCTCACGGAAAGACTGCACCTTTAGAGTCTCAATGCCAGCATGACAATGTGTGCCTCTGGCTACACATACCAGGGCTATGCCAAATTCAGCACATTCAACTGTGATTGTACACTTACGTGCATAACCTGGTCTTGGAGTATGCAAGGTGGACAGGTCTATCACTGTCAATGGACAACTCACAGGCTGTCTGTCATGCCTACATCACACATGTAGTGGCTTTGAAGCACATATTTAACACGGATTCTGGCATATTATTGCCACAGAGGCTCCAAGAGCAACACAGATTGTTAACGGATTGGCAGTGTGGCACTAAAACACCATGATATGTGAGGGCTGCAAAACTTACAGGGTAAGTGTGATTTTAAAGGGTTAGGTATGGCTATAGGGTGTTTAAAATATTATTTAGCAATTCTTTTCACCGGGTCAAAGCGCTGTACATTCAGGTACGGTATATATTTCCATTGTCCCCAAAGGGCTCACAATCTAAGCTTTTTTGTACCTCAGGCAACAGAGGGTTAAGTGGCTTGCTCAAGGCCACAAGGAGTGCTTGTGGGACTAGAAACCCCAGTCCCTCTTGTCCGAGGTTGCTGTCCTCCAGTGGGATTCCAACCCCCAGCCTTAGGCAACTTGCCCCAACCACTAGGCTACTCCTCACATGACAACATCATGGATGTTCTATTCTCCCATAATATGGGATTTGTATCAGCAGTCTTTAAGGTGTGATTGCCATGAAATGCCAAATACAAAGTCCCTGATGAGCTATCCTGTCTGGATGTGTCCTACTACTTAGCCAGGCCCCACAGGCCACAGAAATGCTGGGAGGTATTAGGTGATGGTTGGATTAGCCCATCCTGCAGCTGGCACATTGGCCCATTTTTAGAGCTCTCAGCCATGAAAACCCCATGAGTCATCAGTTAAATACCAGGCCATGGCTATTATTTTTGGATGGTGCTGTATATTCCTACATATATCATACCACTGTGGCAAAACCTTAAATATATTGCAAGGGTAACCTTAGTTTTCCTTCTTGTGCACTTTTAATATGAATCCAACATCTCACATATTATATTATGAAGGATTCAGAACATTGTGGCAGTATAAGGAGAACTCCAATTTCTTCATGGTGCAGTCTATTCACTCAATCTCCAGGAACAAGCAGGAATGAGTCTTCACATATGGGTATCGTCGGTACTGACGGAGCCTGCGCGGGAACGCTCCCCAGCATCCAATAAGAAAGCTTTTGGGAGCATCCCACAGCGCCTGCGTGCTGCCTTCCCGCCTTTCCCAACCGCCTCTCTCCAGTTCTTCTTTACCGCGGAGCCAGCAGGTCATGTTCCTGTCACCGCAGAAGAAGTTTTTTATTTTTTCTTTATTCTTTTGTGTCGCGTCTGCCTTCTTCGATGTCGGACCGGTACCGCCGGTCTTTCTTTTCTTTCTTTCAAAAAAAAAAAAAACGCTTTATCTTTACTGTGCATTTTCAGTTTTTGGGCCCTAAGCCTAAAAATATTTTCCTCATAGAGAAGCCCGCTTCTGGGTTTAAAAAATGCACAAAATGTGGCGGTACTATTTCTGTCACCGACACCCATGACTGGTGTCTAAAGTGTTTGGGACCTGACCATTCCATCACGGATTGTATGTCCTGTACCATGATGTCTAAGAGAGGTCGGCAGAACCGAGCAGCCAAGCTCAGTACCCTGTTTCCCTCTGATGCAGCTTCGGTAGCATCGACGTCTTCCAGGGCCTCTTCTTCCTCCCTTGGATCTCAGGTAACCAAGCATAAATCTGGCCGGTCCTCGAAGAGCAGATCTCCCTCCAAGCATCGAGATGCCTCCGGGCTTGCCCTCGAGGATTCCGCACCGGCAAAATTACCCCGGCGGGAAGCTCCGGCTTCCAAAGCATTATCTATGGGGTCACAGGTTGACATCGATGGCTCGGCCTCGACAGATCACCTGTTGCCGTGTTCTGGGGTACCGGTGGCTCCCTCTGGTACCGACATCCAGACTCTGGTGGCGTTGATGGATCAGAACATTCTAACCATGCAGCGCACTTTAAAGGCTTTCATACAGGCTGCGATGCCTCCGGTACCGCAACAATCCCCGTTGCTGGTACCGGCATCGCTCCCGGTACCGGTACCGTTTGCATTGACATCGGCTTCGGTGTCGACTGCAACGGTACCCTGTCCTTTGATGCCCATTGGTACCGAACCGGTACCGATCCCACCCGATGTCGATCCCACTCGATACGGTTATCGGGCTTTACAGGAGCATCCAGACAGGCGATACTTCGATTCCTCTGAGGACTCTGAGTCTGAGGGTTCTGTAGAAGCATCGATACTTCTTCCTCAAGAGTCTTCTTCACCTAAACGAAGAATGTCTCTTCCAGAAGACTTGACTTTATTAGGGAAGTGGCTAGGGGCCTCTCTATCACAGTGGCCCCTGAGTCAGAACCCAGAGCCAAGGAGTTGGATATTTTACAATATCCTAAAGCTCCTAAGGAGGCAGCTACTTTACCTGTTCATGAGATTCTGTATGATCTCATGTTGAGGATGTGGGAGACACCTCTCACCACCTCTCCTCATTCTCGCAGGTTAGACACCATGTATCGTGTCCCTCCTTGTCCTGGCTTCCACAAGACTCAGCTTCCTCACCACTCTATTGTGGTAGAGTCTGCCATGAAGAAGATAAAGAGTGCAAAAAGACACTCATCTAATCCTCCAGGGCGTGAATGCAGGACCCTGGATGCTTTTGGCCGAAGGGTTTTCCAAGCTGCTATGCTAGCTGCTAGGATCAAATCCTATAGTCTCTATATAGGAATGTTTCTAAAAAATGTCACAGATCATCTGCAGACTTTAACCCCTTTCATTTCAGAGGATAAAAGCCAGGAGTTTCTCGCTTGGCTCATACATGCCCAAGATGTCTCCAAATTTTCCAACCGTTCAGCCTTTGACTCTTTTTTGAGTGTGTAAGCAGAGCTTCGGCTATTGCCATAGGGGCACACAGAATTGCTTGGCTACAAGCTTCTGATTTGGAGCTCTGGGTCCAAGATCAATTGGGAAATCTCCCTTGTACAGGTGAAAACCTTTTTGGTAAGGATTGGCAAGCAAAGGCCACTCAGATGGATGCTGAAAACTCTGCTTTGGATCGACTTTCAAAGTCTACCTCTGCTCCTGTTAAGAAAAGATTGTTTAAAAAGACATCTTTTTCCAAAAAGGGAAGATATTATCCTGCTTATGGTCAGCAGGCATCTTCTGCAGGTCGTTTTGCTGCAAAGCGTCAGCAACCACCTAAACAGGCCAAGTCAAAGGCTGCTAGACCTTCCACGGCCCAGCAGCCTCAGCCTCCTCAGGGCCTTTGACTTGCAGCTAGAGAACTTAGCCTTTCTAGCTCTAGAAGGACCAGAGCACCTTACCATCCCAGGAAGGTTGACTTACTTTGCTCCCAGATGGGAGCAAATCACAGCAGAGCAATGGACACTTTCCATCATAAGGGAAGGGTACAAGCTTCATTTCTTAAGCCTTCCCCCTCACACCATGCTGAAACAGTTCAATTCTCCAACATCTCTCCTCCAACCTTTTAGGTCAGGAGATTGCCATCCTTCTTGCCCAAGGGGCAATAGAAGAAGTACCTCTTCTTCAACAAGGTACAGGGTTCTACTCCCCTTATTTTCTTATTCCAAAGAAAACAGGGGGCTACAGACCCATCTTAGATCTCAGAGAATTGAACAAATTTCTATTCAAGGAGAAATTCAAGATTTCTCTCGGTGCTCTGCTTCCATACCTTCAGAGTCAGGACTGGCTTTGTTCTCTAGATCTCAAAGATGCGTACACCCATGTCCTCATCCATCCAACTCACAGAAGGTTCCTTCGGTTCCTTTTTCAAGGAAAGCACTACCAATACAGGGTGCTTCCTCTTGGTCTGGCCTCTGCACCAAGGGTGTTCACGAAATGCATGGCAGTAGTAGCTGCATTTCTATGCACTCTAGGAATATTCGTCTTCCCATATCTGGACGACTGGCTCATTATAGCTCCATCTCAAGCAGAGGCCAAGACTTGTCTAACCTGCACAATGCGTGTCCTTCAGTATTTGGGACTAGTAATAAACATCCCAAAATCTAATCTCACCCCTACTCAGTCAGGGGCTTGGTTGGATACCACAACTGCAAGGGCCTATCTTCCTCAGGCCCGTTGCCTGCGCTTGGTGCAGTTAGCCTCCCAGATACAGTTAAAGCCCCTTTTAACTGATCGAGAAATGTTACAACTCTTACGCCACATGGCATCCACTGTGCATGTGGTTCCATATGCTCGCCTTCACATGAGGGCAGCTCAATGGACTTTGTCCACCCAATGGACTCAGGGAGGGACTGGCTCTCTGTCGCTTTGCAACGAAGCTTTGCGACTGTGGGCCTTTGCCAGAGAGCATCAGATTCATCTTATGGCAGTATATCTTCCAGGCATTCAAAACTCTTGGGCAGACAGACTCAGTTGAGTTCTGCTTCCACACGAATGGTCCCTCCACAGGGACCAGGTAGCCAGGATTTTTCGAATTTGGGGAACCCCGGACATAGACCTATTTGCAAGTCCGTGGAATGCCAAACTTCCCCGGTTCTGTTCCAGGATTCCGTGTCAGGGAGTTCAGGCCAAGGATGCCTTCCTCCTTCACTGGGGTCAAGACTTCCTCTATGCCTTTCCACCCATTCCCCTAATTCCCAAAACACTGTTCAAGCTTCAGAGAGACCAAGGTTCTATGATCCTCAAAGCACCACATTGGCCACGCCAAGTGTGGTACCCTCTACTTCTGCATTTCTCTCAAGCTCCGTCCCTGGAGTTGGGCTCTGCTCCAGATCTTCTCTCCCAGGAAGACAGAACGTTGTGGCACCCAAACCCCCAGTCTCTCCATCTCAGGGCCTGGTTGCTGAAGGCCTAGACCTTCAAGTCTTCCATCTCTCTCAGCAAGTCAGAGATATTATTCATGCTTCTAGAAAGCCTTCCACTAAATGGAAAAGATTTACCATTTGGTGTTCAGAGAAGGGTCTTAACCCTCTTGCAATACCTTTGAATTCTTTACTAGAGTATCTCTCCTTTTCATCTGAACCAAGAGGTATACTTACCTGTCTTTTTTCCAGGACCTCATGCATCAAGTGCAGAGAGGAATCTTCATACTTTGGATTGTAAAAGAGCTCTCGCCTTTTACTTACAAAGAACACAGCAACATAGAAAGTCTTCTCAACTCTTTGTTGCTTTTGATCCTTCCCATTTAGGTCTTCCAGTTTCTAAGAGAACACTGTCCAACTGGATTGCTCAGTGTATTTCTTTCGCCTATCAAAGTAGGAACCTTTCTCTGGAAGGCCATGTCACAGCTCACAATGTGAGGGCCATGGCAGCCTCAATGGCTCATCTAAACTCTGTGTCCATCGACCAAATCTGTCGAGCGGCCACCTGGGCCTCGGTTCATACCTTCACAGCCCATTACTGTTTGGACAAGGACTCCCGCCGGGATGCCTCGTTTGGTCAGGCTGTTCTGAAACACCTGTTCCATTCCTAATCAACTCCTACCCACCTACCCTGGTTGGATGCCAGAGATCCATGGGGGGAGGTGGAGCCCTTTTCAAGGACACACAACTCTGGGGTCTCTCCCTGGCATCTGCAGCTAGGGAGTCCCCATATGTGAAGACTCATTCCTGCTTGTTTCTGGAGATAGCACAGTTACTTACGTGTAACAGGTGATCTCTGGGAACAGCAGGAATAAGTCTTCACAACCCACCCACCTCCCTAGGAGTTGTATCTCTCTATCAATCTTTCCTCCCTCTCTCTCTCTCTTTGTCTCAGCTTTAAAACTTGAACTGGAGAGAGGCGGTTGGGAAAGGCAGGAAGGCAGCACGCAGGCTCTGTGGGATGCTCCCAAAAGCTTTCTTATTGGACGCTGGGGAGCGTTCCCGCGCAGGCTCCATCGGTACCGACGATACCCATATGTGAAGACTTATTCCTGCTGTTCCCAGAGATCACCTGTTACAGGTAAGTAACTGTGCTTTACTGACTTGTCAAGTGAAATTTCCTATTTCCCATTTTTGTGCTTTATATAAGGTTGAATTTCTGATGGCTAATGGTAATTTTGGTATACCTCTATGACTGGCAGATATACAGTACTACATCCATGGCAGTGTCTGTTATGCGGAATCATGGCTGGAGGGGCCCTTTTCCATGCTGGCTTCAGAATGTGTGTGATTCTAGTGAGGATGCCTTACCCTGTGTGTCCTGTGTTGAATCTGTAATTGTGCTGGCAGGGGCTCCTGTGACATGGCTCTGGGTCCTTGACCACACCATATACCTATTTCAGCACAACGGTGTGCCATCTGTGGCATCTACCAAAGCAGCCCAGGTCCAGGATCTTACATCTGTGATAGTGACATAATGGCCTATCAAATCTGGGATTGTCCTGTATTTATCTCAAATAATACATCTCTGTGTTCTGATACATTTGCACTGGCAGATGTGCATGATAGGAGTGGCACATGTCTCGGGAGCATTTGGGCTTGCATTCCATGGGCACTGCAAAGGACAGCTGTGTTTCCTAGCTGACACACCCAGGCATAGTCATCAGACATCGCCTGGCAGAACCACCTGCACATTGAGGGCTGACTGGCTGGGTGTGACTTTGTCCTGGCTTGTACAGACTCTATAAGTTGCATGCATGTTCTCAGATGCACATACTGCCTGCAGATCCTGTCAGCTGAGAGGCATGTACTGTACCACGATTCCCAATCATGTAGTTTGCACTCATTTTAACCTTATGATTGCAAGGCTGATAAAACTATTTACATCTGCTCCACATACACACTGATCAACGTGAATGGCTGGCACATATACAACCTCTCTTGCTGGAGATTGGAGGGGTACACATTGTCTGCTTTACTGCTTATCCTGACTGAGACAATTAACTTCATTCTACATTTCCCTAGGCAAGTTCATTATTGCTACCCATGGTCAGCTTAGTTCACTCATGGGTCACATAAGGAAAGTGTTCACACTATTGTATCCATGTTGGTCTCATACATATGACCAGTGCCGCCTGTCTGGGGGTTGGGTGCCACCTCACCACTACTGCTCTATGCGCTTTTCCAGGCTCTGTTCACTAGGTGGTGCTCCTGCCCTGCCCTGCCCTATTTATTTATTTATTTATTACAATTTTTTATATACAGCACTATTCGGCATCAGCGCGGTTTACATTATAACACAACGACCATAAACAACGCCCTGCCTTGCCTTTACTGCCTGTCTGCCCTATGTGGCTGTGTGCCCTCCCATGTAGTACTTACCTGTATGGCCATGCCTGGATCCCTCTCCAGACATGGATGGAGTATGCAGGTTGGTCCTCCTGTGTACCCTAGGGGTATAACAGCCCCTCCCCACCTTGAAACTATGCGGGCCAGGGTCATCAGATCCTCCTCACTAAAAGTGACTCACCTCCTTTGGTTCACCAATTTGCTGTTGTGATAACCCCTGCCAGAGAGGGCGCTTGCATGCACAGTCAGTCAATCGCATGCAATATGCCATAACCGGATATCTATGTAAGCTGAACGGGACTAGGAGAAACAGAATGGTTTAAAATCGGCAAAGGTGTATGACAAGACTGCATACTTTTCCCCCTACCTCTTTAATTTATATGCAGAACAAATCATCAGAGAAGCAGGACTGTATGAAGACAACAGAAGTATAAGATTGGTGGAAGACTCATCAACAAACTTTGCTATGTTGATGATACCACATTACTGGCTGAAAGTGAAGACTATTTGAAACATTTGTTTCTCAACATGAAGGAATATAGTCCTAAAATGGGTCTGCACCTTAACGTTAAGAAGAAAAGATCCTGACAACTGGCAAAATCAATAAGTTCATCATTGATGGAGAAGAATTTGAAATAGTTGACAGCATTAACTTGGATCAACAATCAATAATAAAAAAAAAAGACTAGCAATCCTTGGTAGAATGGCTACGAAGAACCTAGACAAGATTCTCAAGGGCAGAGATGTCTCTCTCCATGCAAAGATTCGACTTGTCCAGGCCATGGTATTTTCAATAACATCATATGGATGCAAAAGCTGGACAGTGAAAAAGATAGACAGGAAGAAAATTGATGCTTTTGAATTATGGTACTGGCAACGTGTGTATATATCATGAACTGCCTGAAGAACAAACCAGTCAGTACTAGAGGAGATCAAACCTAAGCTTTCCTTAGAAGCTCAGATAATAAGACTTCAATTTTCATACTTTGGACACATTATGCGAAGAGAGAGTTCATTGGAGAATGAAATAATGCTTAGCAAGGTAGAAAGTCACTGTAAAAGAGGAAAGATGGCAATGAGATGGATCAATAGAGTAACAGCAGCTATGGATACCACTCTATGAACAATGAGCTGCTTGGCTAAAGATCAAAAAATGTTTAGGTCAACTATCCAGAAGGTCGCTAGGAGTCGACACCGACTCAATGGCACTTAACAACAACATCTGGTTATTTGCTCCCCCACAAGGCCAACTTCTTCCCTACCCAGTCTGTGGCACTACAGTGCTGATGTTCCGTAAGCTAGTTACTTGTACTCTGTCTTGTACCTGTACTTTGTCTAACCCATCTACTGCATTTCATCCTTGTCTGCTTATTCTCCCCCTCACCTAATACTTTGGCCACTTTTTTTTCATGATAAAGTTACTTCCCTCTGGTCTAGATTCACTAACTGTCCATCCCCTCTGCTGCCATGTACATCATCTGTTTTCCCCCGATAATCCTGCTTCACTCTCCTTTTGCATACCCCATTGTAAGCCCTTCTCACCCTGAGGTGATCTCAACTGTTTCCCCTCCTACCTCGAATCCCTCTTTGTCTAACACCTGGTCTTCCTTCTCCCTCCATTTCCTCAATCAAGCTCCTTAAAACTATCTCCACCTCCTATAAGACCACATCTCTTGCTGACCCCATCCCCAACTCATGGCTCTCTGTTCCTTCTCTAGCAGTCTTGCCTTTGATTCTGTCCATGCTCAACAATAGTCTTTTTTTTTCAGGTGTCTTCCCAACTTCTTGGAAATCTGCCACTATCTGTCCTATATTGAAAAATTTCTCCCTTGACCCTGCTATGTCAACTCACTACCATCCAGTCTCCGCTCTTCCTTTCCTTTCTAAAATACTTGAAAAACCTGGTTTTCTCACAATTCTCTCTTCACTTGGATTCCACACATGCTTTATATCCTCATCAATCTGGTTTTCGTCCCGCCCACAGTACTGATACTATTGTTCTTTCTCTCTTGAGTGAACTGCACCAATCGCATGATTGTGGGAACATCTCGGTGGCAGTCTCTCTTGACCTATCTTCAGTCTTTGACCTGGTGGATCATACTACATGTATCTCATGGCTACATGACTTTGGCCTTCGTGGCACAGTTCTTTGGTGGTTCTGCTCATTTCTCTCCAAAGTCTTTCTCTGTGTCTGTTGGTGATTCTCTTTCCTCCAGTTTTCTCCTTCCTTGTGATATACCCCAAGGCACTGTGTTGGCCCCCCTTTTATTTAATATCTTCCTATTCAACAACATGGTATATCTGCTATTATGCTGATGACTGACATACTACTACTTCACCACACCAGTCCAGTCAACCCCGATCTCTCCCCTCTTGATACCTGTCTGTCCTCTGTATCCGATTGGCTTTGTACTAATTTTCTTCACTTGAATCCCAGCAAATCCGCGGCTATATGGTTTGCTTTTGGCAATTCGTCTCCTTCACTTCCCGGTCTTCCCATTCCATTAATAGATTCCATCTGTTACCTTGGCATCACTCTTGATTCCTCTCTCTTTCCTTTAATGCTCATATCCCTTCCCTTGTCCAACATTCTTTCTGTGCTCTCTGTCGAATTTGCTTAGTTTATCCTCCCAACATCAGCTCTAACTACCTTACTCTTCACTTTGCTAATATCCTGAATAGACTACTGCAACATTGTCTTTCTCAGCTTACTTCAGTACCAATTACACTTGCTTCAATTAATCCAAAACACTGCTGTTTGTTTACTTGCTTATGCTCACAGGTTCGATCACATCACTCCCCTTCTATTTCAGTACCACTGGCTTCCTGTCAAGTTTCAACCTCAATAGGAACTTCTCACCTTGGGCCACTGCGCACCACACACTGGTTTCCCCCTGTTATCTCTTGGATCATTTGCTTTGTCATTTCTCACCGTATGTCCTCTGTGAGATACACCTTCCCTCCCCTTCTCAGGCTCACCATGTCTCCACACGTTCCTCGGCTTTTTATTTTTTGGTCCCAGCCTCTTGGAATTCCCAACCTCTGGCCCTCAGACTTGAATCATCTTACCCAAAATTAAAAGCTCTCCTAAAAACCCACCTGTTCTCCATGACCTTTGATCTCCCAGCCTCCTAACCACCCCCCTTCCCTGTTAAACCCCCCCCCCCTCTCTTTTCTTTTCCCTAGCCTTCTCCCTCCTTCCCTGGTATTTATTAATTTATTTAACATGATTGTTTTAAACTTTTCTCCCTGTTCTTTTAATTTTAATTATGTTTTGTAAACCGCCCTACTGTTCCCACAAAGGGTGCTCAATCAAGCAACAATAAACAAACATTAACCATTGATATTTCGTGCAGTACTGCCTCATGGCACTGTGTGTGGATACTAGGTCCCAATCTGATTATTCAGCCCTTATTCAATGATATTCACTGCTGCACTGTCTCATGGCACTCTGTGAGGATACAGTTAAGTCTCTTATCCACTGATATTCAATGCTGAGCTGCCTGAGCATTCTTCCCTGCCCTTACGCTAGCTGCTTAGCCACATTCAGGCAGTTCTATCAGCTGACGCCTATCCAGGCAGATTAATACACAATCCAGATATGTGGTGGCTGATGATTCAAGTCCATTTTTGTATGGACTTTTCTTAGCTGGTTTTCAGGACATTAGCCGGCTTACTAAATATTGACCCCTTCAGATTTATGAAAATGGTCCTTAAACATACCATAGAATTTCAGTAACTTTCTAACTTATGCTACAAAGAGCTATCCTGAGCAGCAAGGAAGGATAATTTTGTAACCATTTAACTTGTACATCAATTTTCAAATTATCCCACCAAAACTTTGGGCACACATTTATACCTGCTATTTAGTTCATGCAGCATTTTTGAGAATATTTTCTTCTTTAAAAGTATGCACGCACGTCCAAATTCTACCCTCACTCTATCAAAAAGTGTGAGATAAATTTAAATCCCCCTTCCCTTAGGAATGCCTCTGCTTACTGTTCATGACAGTATGTGCAAAATGGTATTACTTGCAGGAGCATACAGGGTGAGGGGATGGTAGGGGATGATGAGGGGATGGCATGACACCTGGGCACAGGCCTGAGGGAGGGCACTGGAGACCCAGGGGCATAAGAAATGGGTGACCTACACCGACTTGGCAGGCCCGTCTAAATTTAACCTTGTCCTTCCTGCTGTTGGGTAGGGATGGGGCGCCGGAGCTCAAACGGTTCCACACTGCTTTCTTTCTAGTACTGCTGCCTCTGCCTCTTCCACTAGCGAAGTCGTCTGCAGCAGGAGGAAAAGGCTGAACTGGAGGGTGGTAGGTGGTGTTGGATGAGGAGGGGGAGATGCTGGACTACATGGGGAGGGAGAGGAAAGAAAGGGAGATGCTGGACCACAGATTGATGGTTGGAGGAGGGGGGGTGGGAGGGAGAAAACAGGAAGATGTTGGACCATGGGGGGGGGGAGGGGGAGAGTGTGGAATAGGGAGACAGAGAAAAGATATGGACATGGGGAGGGGAGTGTGTGTAGGTCATGTTTTGTAAAAATCCTCCATATTATACACGTCACTTTAGTTCCTTATGGAAATGGGTCAGGACCAGATTGTATTATTCAAGCTCCTCACAATTGGTGTGTGTGGATTTTAGCAAAAGGGAATCCAAGCCAGGGTCTGGACTCCAAATGGATATCATGCAGAAAGCTACACAAGTACTTTCCTGGAGTTTGAACTTCTAATGCTTCCCTTGTCTTCGGAATCCCTATCTAGAAGAAGATAGGCTTCAGTTTCTCCCTCTCTTCCTGGAAGTCAACTCTGCAGCCACAGGAGGGCAGCAAGGAGCCTGCATCTCTCTACCCCCCTCTGAGAATGTAATTCAGACTGTGGTTTTTTTTTTGGGAGGTGGGGGGGGGGGAGGGGTGAGATTACACAAAATCACCAGAACCTTTGTAGCAATGGTTGGTCAAGACTTGGGATCTGGGAAGAGTTCAGCATCATGTCTCTGATGTCACCCTGAAAGGTGCAGCTCCTCTGTTTCAGAGCAACTCATTCTTGCTCAATCTGTAGTAGGGCTGCCAAGAAGTGGCCAGACGTATGTGGCAGAGTCTCTTATGGTTATGTTTCAGTTTTTCAGGACATCTCATAGTTCAGATCATGAAACTAGAACAGTGCATATTGCCTCTATCCCTCCTTTCCTCTAAGGTGTACATATTAAGATCCTTAAGTCTGTCCTCATATGCTTTATAATGAAGACCACTAACCATTTTAGTAGCCACCCTCTGTACTGACTCCATCCTGTTTATATCCTTTTGAAGGTGCGGTCTCCAGAATTGCACACTATATTCCAAATGAGGTCGCACCAAAGACTTATACAGAGGCACTATCACCTCCTTTTTTCTGCTAGCCATTCCTCTCTGTATGCACTCAAGCATCCTTCTAGCTTTTGCCATCGCCTTATCTACTTGTTTAGCCACTTTAAGATCATCAGACACAACCACGCCTACGTCCTGCTCTTCTTTAGTGAACAAAAGTACTTCACCCCCTATACTATATTGCTCCCTTGGATTGCTGCAGCCCAAATGCATGACCTTACATTTTTTTTTTAACATTAAATCCCAGCTGCCAAATTCTAGACCATTCTTCAAGCTTAGCTAGATCCCTCCTCATGTTATGTACACCTTCCTGCGTGTCTACTCTATTGCAGATTTTGGCATCATCCGCTGAAATGGCTAACTTGATCTTTACCTACTCTATCTGTATAGCATAGTATCTTTGAAAGCTGGCACATCCAAGGGACTTGTATGTTTACCAGCTGTTAGTAAACATGTTTGTTTGAATATTGATCTGATAATTTACTGTATGTTAAAAAAAAATTACATTTCAATTAATCTGTTAATTCACAGACAAGCATGGAAGGTAAACAGAGTAAAAGCCAAAAAAAGAAAGAAAAAACAAACAGTTTGGTGGCTAGGATTTAATTCCTAGGTGTCTCTTCTATGTTTTGTCTGATCTCATTCTCTCACACCAGTGGACTCTCTCTCTCTCTTCACCCAAGCTTCTGTTTTCTGGCTTTAGTACTTGGATTGCACACTTTCCCTCTCAACCATTCCTGCTGAGTCAAGTTCCTATGCAGTTTCAGCTTCTCATGCAGTAGGAAGATTTTTCTCTCTGGTGTGGCATAATAGGAGATGGCATGAAATATTCCTCTTAAGATATCATTCCTCTTTTCCTCAGCCAGGTTGGTTTAATGAAAGCCTGCCCTCAATAAGAATCTAGGCTTCTGTTCCTCAAGCTTCATCCTTGTTACCGGGAGATGGAACTATAACCTAGGACATACAGTCCTCTTTAGCTACCTTCTGTTAGGTCTATCTTTACCCATGGAGCTAACCGGGCAGTGGCTCAATATCACTGCTGCCTTGTTAGCTTCCGTGGTGCCTTTGGCTATACAGCGACCCAAGATATTCAATGCTGGGGCCACATATGACCCTGGCCTTGAATATCCGTGGATAAAGTCCAGCAGCGATGGCTATGATGCATTGCTGTCACAAATGAATATCAGGCCCTGTGATACCAGGCTACCAACTATATCGCAATGATAGGGTAGATCACATTGGTGGAAGAGTAGGCGCTGTATGTTAAAGAGGGCATTGAGTCAAACAGGATAAAGGTTTTGCAAGAAACAATATACTTTAAAGGCTCTATGGATAGAAATTCCATGTAAAAAGGGGAAGGGAATGACAGTGGGGTGGTACTACCATCCACCTGGCCAGAGTGAACAGACAGATGAAAAAATGCTAACAGCAACATGGCTTTAGACAAGGAAGATCTCGTCTTACTAATCTGTTTGTTTTTGTGAATAAACAGGTAGACAAAGGTGAGTCAGTTGATATAGTGTATCTGGACTTTCAGAAAGCCTTTGACAAGGTCCCTCATCAGAGACTTTTGGCAAAACTAAAGAGTCATGGGATAGGAGACAGTGTACTATTGTGGATCAGGAACTGATTAAAAGATAGAAAGCAGAGGGTTGGGCTAAATGGCCAATTTTCCCAATGGAGAAAGGTGAATAGTGGTGTACCCCAGGGATCTGTGCTGGGTCCGCTGCTTTTTGACATATTCATGAATGACCTGGAAAAGGGAATAATGAGTGAGGTTATCAAATTTGCATATGATGCAAAACTGTTTAAAGTTGTTAAAACCCAAGGGGATTGCGGAAAACTGCAGGAGGATCTGGATAAATTGGAAGACTGGGCATCCAAATGTCAGATGAAATTTAATGTGGACAAGTGCAAAGTTATGCACCTAGGAAAGAATAACCCACACTATGGTTACACGATGCAAGGTTCCACATTAGGAACCACCACCCAGGAAAAAGATTTAGTCATCATCGTGGATAACATGTTAAAACCCTCCACCCAGTGTGCAGTGGCAGCCAAGAAAGCAAATTAGAATGCTAGGTATCATAAGGAAAGGAATGGAAAATAAAACAAAGGATATTATAATGCCTCTGTATCGTTCCATGGTATGACCGCACCTTGAATATTGTGTGCAATTCTGGTCGCTGTATCTTAAAAAGGATATAGCGTTATTAGAAAAGGTACAGAGAAGAGCCACCAAAATGGTAAAGGGGATGGAAGGCTACTCCTATGAAGAGAGGCTACAAAGATTAGGGCTTTCAACCTGGAAAAGAGACGTCTGAGGGGAGATATGATAGAGGTCTATAAATTAATGAATGGAATGGAACAGGTAAACATAGATCAATTGTTTATGCTATCAGAATATAGAAAGACTAGGGGACATGTAATGAAGCTACAGGGTAAACTATTTAAGACAAATAAGAGAAAATATTTTTTCACTCAACGTGTAATCAAACTCTGGAATTTGTTACCGGAGGATGTAGTAAAGATTGTTAGTGTAGCTGGGTTTAAAAAAAGGTTTGGACAAGTTCCTGGAGGAAAGGTCCATAAACCATTACTAAAAAGGGACCCAGGATATCAATGCTTGACCCAATACAAGCATTGTGCAACCTGTGTCTCTTGGGGCTACTGCTAGGTACGTATGACCTAGATTGGCCACTGTTGGAAACAGGATACTGGGCTTGATGGACCTTGGTCTGACCCAGTATGGCATATCTTATGTTCTTATGTTCTTAAATGAGGGAAGCTAGCAAAATGCTTACCATACAGTAGTATTGGAAATTTCAGCTACCCCAGTATTGACTGGGTCAATGGCACATCAGGACATGCTAAGGAGATGAAGTTTCTGGATGAAATACTTGGCTGCTTCATGGAGCAGCTGATGGAATGCAGGATCTAGTATGAGAGGTAATGGTGTTGGGGGCGCTTGGCAATAGCAATCATAACATGATTGCTTTTTGATAAATGGAGGGTGAATAGCAAGGAAATTGATTGCAGTAGCATTTAACTTTAAAAAAGTAGACTATGATAAATTGAAGAAAATGTTTAAGAAAAAACTAAAAGATGCAACTGCAAAGGTTAAAACTGGGCATTTAAAAATATTATCTTGGAAACCCAGACTAGATGTATTCCACACTTTACGAAGTGTGGAAGGAAAGCCTAATGACAGCCAGTATGGCTTAAAGGTGAGGTCAGAGAGGCTTTTATAAGCGCAGCACTAACCCACATTGTTGATGAATCTCTCAAGCAAGGACACATGCCAGACATCCTCAAAACCTCTGTCATTTGCCCAGCCCTATAAAAAAACAACCTGGACCCCCTCGACCCCCGCCTCCTTCAGACCTATAGCAAGCCTCCCATTCACCACCAAAGTCATCGAGAAGATAATCCAACAGCAGCTCCAAGACCACCTGGATACCAACAACATACTGGACCCATAACAACACGGATTCCGCCCACTACATGGAGTTGAGACCCTCATGACATCACTAATGAACACCCTCATCAAAGGTACACAGACCAAACACTCTGGATATGCCATGCCCTTCCTAGACATATCCGCAGCCTTTGGCACCATCTCCCACAACACCCTCCTACACAGACTCCAGGAAATTGGCATCAAAGACGACGTACTTCAATGGTTCCGCTCCTACCTAACCAACAGACAACAGCTCATCCGCACAAGCATGGCAACCTCCCCCCCCCTTTCGCCAACACCAATGAGTACCCCAAGGCTCCACACTATCCGCCATGCTCTTAAATATCTACCTGCAGCCACTCTGCTCGATAATACATTATCATAACATCACATCTAAGCAGATGACATAATGCTATATGCTCCCATCACAACCATCAACCCAAGAAATAGTCACCTGTCAGACTGCTTCATTGAGATCTCCAGCTGGCTACAAGAGAACAACCTATCCATCAACATTAAAAAAAAAAACAGAAGCCCTCATAGTGACCAAAGACCCTAACTTCACCCTGCCACCACACCTCATATTAGGAACCACCCAAACACAAATTCAACCCCAAATAAAATATCTAGGAATCATCATCGATCAAGCGCTTACATTCAACCAACAGATAAAAAAGACTACCAGAACAATATTCCACAAAACAAAGATGGTACAACGGCTTGGACCACTCATCGACCCAAAGGACTTCAGAACAGTCATGCAGGCTATGACGCTCCCCCACCTGGACTACTGTAATATGATTTATCATGAGCTACCCGCCACCCACATCAACCCCCTAATACCACAGCAAGAATCATCCAGAACGCAAAAAAAACATGATCACATCACTCCAATCCTAAGAGAACTTCACATCCATCCTCTCGAAGCAAGGATTAAATAGAAATCTATCCTGCTTATCCACAAAGCCCTCCGTCAGACGCAATTTTCTCAACTCCGGACTCGGATACCCCATTCTACCCTCAACAAACCAACCCATCAGAACACCTACTACTACTACTATTGCTACTACTACTATTAAACACTTATATAGCGCCATGCACGCAGCGCTGTACAGACATACATACATACAAGAGACAGTCCCTGCTCATCCGAGCTTACAGTCTAGTCAAGACAGTACAAACATTAATCAATTTGATGGGTTTTACAGTTTGGTCATGAAATGATGGGGTTAGGTTAAGATGAGGGATAGAAGTCAGGATCTGAATGCGACAGTGAAGAGATGGGGTTTTTAACCTGGATTTGAAGAGGGCTAGGGAGGGTGCCTGATGTATAGACACAGGTAAGCTGTTCAGGCATATGGTGCAGCAAGGTGAAAGGAGCGAAGTCGGGAGTTAGCAGTACGAGTGAAAGGCCTAGATAGAAGTAATTTGTTAGCGGAGCGAAGTTCCCGAGCCGGGATGTGGGGAGAGATAAGAGATGAGAGGTATTGAGGGGCCACAGAGTGAATGCATCTATAGGTGAGTAGGAATTTGTTACTGGAGGATGTTGTAAAAGCTGTTAGTGTAGTTTGGGTTTAAAAAAGGTTTGGACAAGTTTCTGGAAGAATGGTCCAGAAATCCTTTATTAAAAGTGACCGAAGATCTCACTGCTTAACCCAATACAAGCATTGTGAAACCTGTGTCTTTTGGGGAAACTGCTAGGTACTTATGACCTAGATTGGCCACTGTTGGAAACAGGATACTGGGCTTGATGATCCTTGGTCTGACCCAGTATGGCATATCTTATGTTCTTATGTTTTGTAAGAGAACATGCAGGTGTTCTGGTATGCCTATGCTTCTTAATGTGGCCCAGATTTTCTCATGGTTTACACATTCAAAAGCCTTTGTATTCTTTTGGTATTTAGTCTTTGCAAGGATCCATCTCACATCTGCAATGTCTCTTGTTCCTTGCCCTTTTCTGAACCCTGCTTGCACTTCAGGCAGTTCTTGTTTCAAGTATGGTTGTAGTCTTTGCTCAGTAATCTCAAGTAGAATCTTGTTGGCATGTGGGATCAGAGCAATTGTGCGATATTTTCTAGAATCAATTGTATCACCTTTTCTTAGTATTGGTACAAACACAGATCTTTGTCAGTCAGTTTGCCATGATGTTGTCTTCCAAATCTCCTGGCAGAGCCTTATAAATATGGTAACAGCTGCATCAGATTGCTGTAATACTTCAATGGGAATGCCATCTATGCCCGGTATTTTGTTCTTTGATAAGGCTTTCAAAGCTGCTTCCACTTCTTTCATCACCAATAGTTCCAGATCATAATGTAATGGTCAAAACGGCTGTTGTATATTCTTTCCACCTTTTCTTGATCTTCTCAGCATCATTCAACATGGATCCTTGGGCATCTTGTAAAATTCCAGTTCAAAGCTGGAATTTTTCCTTTGGCTTTCCTAAAGTTATGAGAGTTAATCTTGTTCTTCCTCTAATAGAATCAGAAACTATTTCCTTGCATAAATCATTGTAGTACTTCTCCTTGTCTTGTCTTGCTGTAGATTTGAATTCTCTGAGTTCTATGATTGCATCTCTCCTCTGGCTTAGCTTTTCTGCGTTTCTGGGCAATTTTCAGAGTTTCTTCAGTCATCCATTTTGGTCGTTTTTTTTTCTATTTCACTTTTAGTAGCGACTTCTTACTTTCTTCTAACACAGGGGTTCTCAACCCTGTCCTCGGGACCCACCTAGCCAGTGGGGTTTTCAGGATAACCACAATGAATATGTATGAGAGATATTTGCATACACTGCCTCCATTATATGCAAATCTCTCCCATGCATATTCATTGTGGTTATCCTGAAAACCTGACTGGCTAGGTGGGTCCTGAGGACAGTTGAGAACCCCTGTTCTAACACAAGCTTCTTGATGTCATCCCATAAATCTTCTGGAGCTCTGTCATTTGTATCTAAAGCAGCAAATCAATTTTGCAGGCAGTCTTTAAATTCCAGTGGTATATTCTCAAGGTCATCTTTTGCTACATTCATGAGTTGCTTGCTCTTTTTTAACTTTAGCTTGAGTTTGCATACTAGTAGTTGGCGATCTGTACCACAGTCAGCTCTGGGGTTTTTCTTTGTTGATCTTACAGAGCTTTTCCATTGTTGACTTCCAAAGATTTAGTCAGTATGATTTTTGTACAATCCATTGGGTGAAGTCTATAGGGAGGAGTGGCCTAGTGGTTGGGTCAAGGTACTGCAGGCCAGAAAGTCAGTGGTTCAAATCCCACTAGAGGACAGCAACCTTGGGCCAGAAGGACATGGGCCAGCAAGCCACTTAAACCTCCATTGCCCGTGTTCCCTGTAAGTATTAGTGTATGTGTCTCATATCCTTTCATGTTAAATGTATCCCCCAATTGTGATGTGACCACTTTGACTGAAGGATAAGGTGGTGTACAAAACTGTCTAAATATGTGTACAGTTGCTGTTTATGTTGCTGGAACAAGGTATTTGGTCTTGCAGAATTCTATCAGTCTTTCTCCAGCTTCATTTCTGTTGCCAAGGCCATCATTTCCATCCACTTTGCCTTCTTCTTTGTTGCCAACTTTTGCATTCTAGTCACCCATGACTATCAGAACATGCAGTTTCAGCTCACTTGTTCACAGAACTCATCAACTTCAACCTCTTCTGCAGGTGGTGTTGGGCAATATACTTGAATTATTTATTTAAATAAATAACTTTTTTTAATATACCATCTTTCTACAGTTCAAGACGGTTTACAGGGAACTCAAGAATAACAGTGCGGATACATCTGTTTTACATAGAACATCTGAACAAAAACTTAGGAGGAGCTTATCCCAGAACAGTTAAAGTAACAGTTGACTATAATGCCGGAAGCGGCAACTATGCACATTAGATGGGGGGGGGGGGGGGGGGGGGGGGGGGGGGTGCAGGGGGGGAAATTGAGTGTAAGGTAGGATGTTGGCTAGGTCTAGGTGGCACTAGGTTGGATGGGGGTATGAGGAGGGGTATAATAAGAATTATAGTTGTATTGATTGGCATTCCTCATGGACAAATACAAATTTAGCGTTCACTGACTTCATTATATTTCATTATAGTTCTTGCAAGTTTCTTCTTAATTATAAATTCAACACCATTTTTTTCTTTGTCTTTCATTTCCTGCATAGCAGACCAGGTAATCATCAGATGCAGTGTGCCCGATGCCAGTCCATTTCAGTTTGCTGACACCCAACAGATCGAGTTGTACACATTCCATTTCATTCTTGACCACCTCCAACTTCCCTTGATTCATGCTTCATACGTTCCATGTCCTAATATGTAAGACATTTTTGCAGCTTCTGACTCATTTCATGCGCAGCTACATCAGCAGTTAGATATCCCGAGGGCTTGGATCCAACCACATCATACATGCTGGCTTTTCTCTGAAAAGTCTTCAGCTCCTCCCCAGTAGGCACTTGAGTGCCTTCCAACATGGGGGTCTCCTCTTCCAGCACTATAGTGTAATTTGTTTTGTTGTGACTATCCATTGGGTTTTCGTGGCAAGATGCGAAAGTAGATTGACAGGAGTTTCTTCCACCCAGTTTAAGTCTATTGGTGTTGCTGTTGTCACAGAAATGTGATCCTCCGCCGCCAACACTATCCTATTCTGCTGCTGCCCAGATGGGTGGTTTGTCTTGATCTGGCACCTCAGCTGAGATCTGACCATCTTGGGAAACTCTGCCAGTAATTAAGCTACCAATAGCTTAGCCCTCACCATCGCTGATGTACACAAGCCCTCACAGCATGACAAGCTGCAAACCAAGTGAGAGAGGAAACTTACCTATGCCACAATTAATAGTTAAAGGTGATATCAGAGGAATTGAAACAAACAAATCTCCATAAATTGGGACACTGTAATACAGTTATTTGATAAATTATAGCAAATCACCTGCACTGGATAGTATTTATTCTAGAATGCTAAAAACTGAAATATGAGATTGCAGACCTATAATTAGCAATCTGTGAACTATCATTAAAATCATCTGTAGTACTTGAAGATTGGAGAATGGCAAACTCAACAACAATTTTTAAAAAGGGTTCCAGGGGAGATCTGTGAAACTACAGACTGTTGAGCCTGAAATCAGTACCAGGCAAAATAGTAGAAACCATTATAAGGAACAAAATTACGGAACATGTAAATGGTCATGGTTTAATGGCAGAAAGCCAAAAATGGATTTAGCCAAGGAAAATCTCGTCTCACTACTCTTATATTTTTTGTGAAGGTGTGCATAAACGGAAAACGGTGAGCCAGTTGATATAGTGTATCTGGATTTTCAGAAAGTCTTTGACAAGGTCTCTCATGAGAGCCTCTTGGCTAAATTGAAAAGTCATGGAGGCAGTGTACTGTTGTAGATTAGCAACTGGTAAAAAGATAGAAAGCACACATTAGGGCTAAATGGCCAATTTTCTCAAAAGAGAAAGGTAAATAGTGGAATACCAAAGGGATCTGTGTTGGGCCTGCTGCTTTTTAACATATTTATAAATGACCTGGGAATGGGAACAAGTGAGGTGATTAAATTTGCAGATACAAAATTATTCAAAGCTGTTGAAACACAAGAGGAAAATTACAAGAGGACCTTGAAAAATGGGAAGGGATGTCCAAATTGCAGATGAAATTCAATGTGGACAAGAGCAAAGTTATGCACTTAGGGAAGAAGAACCCAAACTATGGTTACATGATGCAAGGTTCCACATTAGAAACCACCACCCAGGAAAAGGAGCTGGGCATCATTGGGCAGAGGGTTTCAACATATTCTCCACAATGTGCAGTGGTAGCCAAGAAAGCAAATATAACGCCGGGAATCATAAGGAAAGGAATGGAGACTTAAACCAAAGATATTATAATATCTCTGTATCACTCCACTGTGCGACTGCATCTCGAGTTTTCTGTGCAATTCTGGTTGCCATATCATAAAAAGAATATAATGGAATTGGAAAAGGTACAGAGAAGTACAGTGGTGTGCAAAAGTCTGGAATCACTTGTGAGTTTTGTGTTTTTCGTACTTTCTAACATTTTTTTTTAAAATTTTGCGTTAGCCCAGCATATTCATTTTTCTACCACATTAAAAGGGATATATTTTGGCTATTAGAGTTGACTTTTTTGCATTCCTTGCTTCCAATTTAAATACTTTACAGACACTGGGAGACAGCTACTGTGATTTTTGTGGATCCTGCGTCAAAACTGGATCGAGATTATCCAATATGCACATGTTATTTCTGACCATTCAGGAGGCTGGTTTCACTAACCAATCACAATGCAGATATCTATCCAACAGTGCAGCTATAAAAATGCACGGAATTTTTGAATTTCATACCCTTTCTGGATCGACCATGAAGATGACTCGGACCCTGATGTTGGAGGAGCGTGTTCGTGTGTCCTTTATGAGCGAGGAAGGATTTTCAAGCAGTCAGATAGCCAGGAAAGTTGGCTGCAGTCAGAGCGCTGTTAAGATTGTACAGAAGAAGAAAGAAATGGGTTCAGTGGTGGACAAGCCTCGTTCAGGTCGTCCATGTGCATCAACATCACACCAGGACCATGCACTACGATGCATTTCACTGACTAATCGCAAGTTGACCTCTCCTCGGCTACTTCGAGAGTGGTCAGACAAGAGTGAGGTCTGTGTCAGCTCATCATCAGTTCATCGCCGGTGCCTGCAGTTTGGTCTCCGGGGCTGCAAAGCACGGAATAAGCCACTGATGACTGACATACAAAGGCGCAACCGGATCGTGTGGGCAAGAAAGCACTCAACCTGGTCGACTGAAATGTGGGAAAAGGTGCTATTCAGCGATGAAAGCACCTTCTGCCTGTTTGGTAACCAGGCCCACACCTATGTGAGGAGATTTCCTGAAGAGTAATTCAAGCCTGAGTGTCTCAACCTCACTGTGAAGCATCCTTTGAAGGTCATGGTCTGGGGCTGCATAGCTGCCAGTGGCGCTGGACGTCTTCACATCGTCGATGGAATGGTCAACAGGGCCAAGTACATCACCATACTGCAAAAGTGCATGGTGCCATCAGCACACCAGCTGTTTCCTGGCCAGTTCCTGTTCCAAGATGACAATGCACCCTGCCATCGCTACAGACAGATGATCAGCTGGAAGCAGCGGAACAACATCAAGTCAATGGACTGGCCTGCCCAATCTCCAGATCTGAATCCAGTCGAGAACCTGTGGCACAAGGTGGCCTTGGAAATATCCAAGAGGCATCCGACATCAAAGCATGAGCTGATTGAGTCACTTATTGCAGCTTGGAATTGCGTTGTCGCCCACGATCACCTTGTCAGACTGGTTCATTCAATGACGACAAGGTGCAGTCAAGTGATCAAGAACAAAGGGTGGCCCATCAAATACTGAGCCATCACTGGCACATAAAAACGGCCTTTTTCAAGGCCACATACATTAATTTGAAGGAAACCTGGCATGCGTCCATAATATTTTAAAGCATACTTACAATAATATATCGTTGGCCAACGATGTACATTACGTGATTTTCACAAAAAATCTATCAACAGGACAACTATGGGGAACAAACTCAGAAAATAAGGGCCAAACCAATACTAAAAGTTGGCCCTAATAGCCAAATCTATCACTTATCATGAGATACACAGAAAAAGCCACTGGGAGGAAAAAGAAATAAAGATATAAGGTCACGACATTGAAAAAACGTCAAATTTACAAGTGATTCCAGACTTTTGCACACCACTGTACTACCAAAACGTTAAAGGGGATGGAAGGACATCCCTATGAGGAAAGGCTTAAAGGGTGGTGTTGTTGTTGTTGTTAAGTGCCGTCGAGTCGGAGTCGACTCATGGCGACCCTCTGGATAGCTATCCTAAATTGTGTTCGGTCTTCAGTCAGGCGGCTCATTGTTGACAGACTGGTACCCATAGCTGCTGTTATTGTATCGATCCATCTCATTGCTGGCCTTCCTCTTTTGCGTTGACCTTCTATCTTGCCAAGCATAATGTCTTTCTCTAATGATTTCTCTCTTCGCATGATGTATCCAAAGTATGAAAGTCGAAGTCTTGTCATCTGAGCTTCTAAAGAAAGCTTAGGTTTGATCTCCTCTAGTACCGACTGGTTTGTTCTTTGGGCAGTCCATGGTATACACAGTATTCGCCGCCAACACCATAATTCAAAGGCATCAATTTTTTTCCTATCTGTCTTTTTCACTGTCCAGCTTTCACATCCATATGATGTTATTGAAAATACCATGGCTTGAACAAGTCGAATCTTTGTATGGAGAGAGACATCTCTGCTCTTGAGAATCTTATCTAGGTCTTTCATAGCCATTCTGCCAAGAGCAATGCGTCGTCTGATTTCTTGACTGCTTTTTGCTTCTTTATTGATAGTTGATCCATGTAGGTTAAAGTTGTTCACAATTTCAATTTCTTCTCCTTCGACGATGAACCTGTTGATTATGCCAGTTGTCATGATCTTTGTCTTCTTTACATTAAGATGCAGGCCCATTTTGAGACTATGTTCTTTGATTGTGAGAAGCAAATGTTTCAGATCATCTTCACTTTCAGCTAGTAATGTGGTATCCTCAGCATAGCGAAGGTTGTTGATGAGTCTTCCACCAATCTTCACACCTCTGTTGTCTTCATACAATCCTGCTTCTCTGATGATTTGTTCTGCATATAAATTAAACAGGTAGGGGGAAAGTATGCAGCCTTGTCTTACACCTTTGCTTATTTTAAACCATTCTGTTTCTCCTTGTTCCGTTCGAACTGTTGCTTCTTGATCAATGTACAGATTGCGCAAGAGAACGATCAGGTGTTCTGGTATACCCATGCTTCTTAATGTGATCCAGAGTTTCTCATGGTTTACATAGTCAAAAGCCTTGCTATAGTCGATAAAGCACAAATAGATATCCTTTTGGTATTCTTTAGTCTTTTCAAGGGTCCATCTCACATCTGCAATGATGTCTCTCGTTCCTCGCCCTTTCCTGAACCCTGCTTGCACTTCATGTAGTTCTTGTTCCAGGTATGGTTGTAGCCTCTTTTGAATAATCTTTAGTAAAATCTTGCTGTCATGTGGGATCAGAGTGATTGTGCGATAATTTCCACAGTCAGTTGGATCACCTTTCTTTAGTATTGGTATAAACACAGATCTTTTCCAGTCAGTTGGCCATGATGTTGTCTTCCATATTTCTTGGCAGAGCCTTGTGAGTACGGTAACAGCTGCATCAGATTTCTGCAATACTTCTATGGGAATGCTATCAATGCCTGGTGCTTTGTTCTTTGATAAGGCTTTCAATGCTGCTTCAACTTCTTCTTTCATCACCAATGGTTCCTGATCATAAGGTACAGGTTGAAACGGCTGTTGGTCCACTTGATCTTTATCATATAAAAACTCTGTATATTCCTTCCACCTTTTCTTGATCTTCTCAGCATCATTCAACATAGAACCTTGAGCATCTTGTAACATTCCAATTTGAGGCTGGAACTTTTTCTTTAACTCTCGTAGCTTTAGGAAAGCCGATCTTGTTCTTCCTCTAATAGTTTCTGCTTCTATTTCCTTGCAAGTGTCATTGTAGTACTTTTCCTTGTCCTGTCTTGCTGCACGTTGGAAAGGGTGTAGGGCTCTTTAACTTGGAAAAAAGATGGCTGAGGGGAGATATGACAGAAGTCTATAAAATAACGAATGGAACAGAACAGGTAAACATAGATTGGTTGTTTACTCCTTCAAAAGGTTGAAGGGGACTGGCAATGAAGCTACAGTTTAGCACATTTAAGACAAAATTGGAGAAAATATTTTTTTCTTTCAACATGTAATCAATCTCTGGAATTCATTACCAGAGGACGTAGTCAAAGCTGTTAGTATAGCTGGTTTTAAAAGAGGTTTGGACACGTTCTAGAGGAAAAGTCCATAAACCATTATTAAAGTAGACTGGGAAAGCCACTGCTTACTCCTGGGACAAGCAACGTGAAATCTGTCTACCTTTTGGGAATCTGACAGGTACTTGTGCCTGGATCGGCTGCTGTTGGAAACAGGATACTAGCCTTGATGGACCCTCGGTTTGACCCACTATGGCATATGCTAATGTTCTTATGTTTTTCTCCTGTAGTTCTAGGGCTTGGTCAGAACTCAAAGTATGCTATTTTCTCTTTAGTATGGCCTTTGTACAACACCCAATCCCTAGTGCCAACTGAAACTCTGTCTCATGGTTGCCATCTTGTCAGAAAGAGGGTAAAAGACACCTTTCCCTCCAAAATTTCACTTTTTATCTACTCTAATAGCCATTTAGTTCCTCTCTGGCCATCCAAACTAGGAAGCCACCTTGAAAATGCCTAACAGATCATATTTTTAGCATGGTACAAATGATACCCCTGCATACTGAACACTGTACACAAATCTATTGCTCAAGGAACCTTTCTACAAAGAAGTCCTTAAATACAAGGGAACTTGGTGATCTTGGAGTCATACATGTTGCTGGAATAATTTTGTTTTAGTTTTTAATTGGACTACTGACTAGACTATAAGGTACATTTGAGGTGAGAAGTGAGAAATTGTCTATCTGTAAACGATTGCCTTTAGAGTTAGTTCCCCCTTCCGTAGTAGTACAAGGAACTGCCGATACACTGGTCTGAGGGGGCCCACTGCATACGAGGTGTGCCAAAAAAGAAACGAGACTGTGGCAGCCACGCCCATGACTCAATGCCAATTGGCTTAACCGCTTATGTCACTGTGCTGTACAACATCTCGCCACTATTCTGCTGTAATATTTTTCATCTCTCTCACTCTGTTTTTCTTTTTTGGGTTTTTTTTGTAGCACACTGCTCCATCGCTTTGTCATGCAACTGGAGGTGGCAGAAATATGGAGCAAAGAATCAACTTGAAATTTCTGGTTAAGATGAGAAGGGCCCAACTGAATGTTTCCAACTTCTCCAAAAGGCTGATGGAGAAGATGCAATGTCAAGGCTGCGAATCCTCGAGTGGCACAAACGTTTCAAGACTGGCCGCGAGGAGGTGGAGGATGACTCCAAGTCAGGATGGCCTTGCACGACAAAGACGGCTGAGAACATTGACACAGTGAACCAGCTGGTGCGGAGTGATCACAGATTGACGGTGCTAATGATAGCTGAGGAGCTCAGCCTGAACAGGGAGTCAGTGCGGATCATCTTGGTGCAGAAGCTGGGGATGCAGCAGGTGTGCGCCAAGATGGTGACCAAGCTTTTATCGGAAGACCAGAAGGAGCACTGGGTCAATGTTTGTCGAGACTTGCTAGAGATGATCAGAGAAGATCCAGAGTCTGTTGGCCGAGTCATCACAGGAGACAAGACTTGGGTCTTCCAGTACGACCCTGAAAGCAAGACTCGACTGTCACCCAGACCCAAGAAGGCAGCCCAAATCAAGGATCAAGGTTATGCTGATCGCATTCTTCAACCAGAAGGGAGTGGTCCATCATGAGTTTGTGCCTGAGGGTCAGACAGTCAACCAGCACTTCTACCAGCAGGTCCTCAATCGCTGCCATGACCGGGTTCGGTGCAGCAGACGGGCTTTGTGGAGAGACAAGTCATAGCTGCTCCACCGTGACACAGAGCCTGCACACACCGCACTCAGTGTGAAGCAGTTCTTGGCCAACAAACAGATCACAGCTCTCGACCACCCTCCTTATTCCCCAGATCTCGCACCATGCGACTTCTGGCTCTTCCCCAGTCTAAAGACTGTGCTCAAAGAAACTCATTTCATCTCTGTAGAAGAGATCAAAGCCACTGTGATGAGGCAGCTGAGGGACCTCAAGGAGGAGGACTTTTCCGAGTGCTTCCGTACGTGGCAGAAGTGAATGCAGAAGTGCATTAACTCTGAAGGGGGATTACTTTGAAGGGGACAATGCATAATTTCTCTGTAAATTTTGTAATAAAACACTTATGGGACAGTCTTGTTTGTTTTTTGTCACACCTCGTATATCAGAAAAGAAGAAAGAATTTGACTATTCCTGCTAAGTTACTGAAGCTTAGTATCCCTCACTCTCTAGGACTAAGTAATATGAGAAATCATATCATCATCTGTCTAGGAAAATTTGCTGTGTGAATTTTTCTCATAGAATTTAAAAGGTAGAATTTGCCTATGAATATTTCTCTTAGCTGACTCCGTGACTTGGCAGCTCGTACAACACAATGGCATAGTGGAGACTGAGCTTCAAAGATGGCTTTTTGAGATTTTTCCTGTGTAAACCTGCTGGCAGAGCGGAGGTAATGAAGCTTAATGATTAATGAGGTGCTCTGGAAGCACAGGGGATATCTGCTCAGGGGGCTGGAGGGTTTGTTTGCTTCCTGATATTTTTAGAGGTTCTGTATATTGGGGATAGAGGGGGAAGAGGATCCTACCTTACCTCACAATGCCAACACTCCACTGGGTAATTTTAAAGAATATCGTGCTCAGCATAAACCCTTTTGAATATGCAGCACTTAATGTTCAGCTCACGCCTTTCCAGGCAAGACAGTTAGGTATTGTAGGTAATTCCGTGTCCCCAGAGGGCTTACAATCTAAATTTGTACCTAAAGCAATGGAGAGTTAAGTGACTTGCCCAAGGCCAGAAGTAGTGCTAGTCCATTTGGTCACTAGGCTACTCCTTCACTAGGCCCCTATCCTCCAGCACACTATATCCAACGAAGGAAGACAGGTGTTGCCTATGATCTCCTTGTTTGGCACTAAAATCCAGTAAGTTAAATAGTAGAGATTTGTTTTCTAGGGACTTAATTGTGGCACATTTCTAGCCTCTTCTGCGAAAAGCAGGCCACAAATGCAAAGAGAGTAGACTCAAAGTGTCTTACAACATATGAATCATACAGAACTAAAGCCTGTTATGAAATAGTTTTTATTAATTTTTCCATAATGCATCCAAATAAAGCAAAAACTAATCACAAAATCTTTCACATAATGAAGAAAAAAGAAACAAACCCTATTAAAACATCACAATTTCAAAAATAGAGGTTCAGAAGGTCTGATACTCTTTAAGACAGGATCTTCGGGTGTACTGTCTAAAGGTTTGCTAGAAGAGAAAGAAACCACCTCTGCCAGACAAATATTCACTGCTGGAAACTAGTGAAAGTTTGTGTACAACGATGTGAACTTAGCCTGTGCCATCTGGATACTGCTGGTCCTTGGAGAACAGTCCCTTGCTGCCTCACTATCTCCAGAGACTGCATGACTCACCCAGCAACTTGATGCATTATGCAGAGATAAAAGATATTTCAACCCTATGATAAACAAGGGCTACATATGATGTAAAAATAAAAGAATGTTTTTGAACTGAAATTAAACGTTGAGCTACCATTCATGGGCTTATTTTCTCTTATAAACTTTGGAAAAAAATGTTCTTGCCATTTATAGTTCTGAAAAATATACAATTAGAAAACACTTAATAACAATGGTTAAATAACATTTTCAGAATTAATTTCCTCACGAAAATATGGTGAAAACTTTGTTCAGTATATTCTGGTCTTTCTACTGTCTGAACATTGAGGTATAACAGCAAAAACAAGTCATTCCTAGAAAACCTTTATTATTGTTTCTCCTATATGAAGAGCAGGTACATCATTGGCAGCAACAGTCTCTCATGCACTGCCCCAGCACAGACCGTGGTATCACATTTACACCACAGGCAAGCAGCAATGCGTTTATCTTTCAGTCATAGCTGCTCCAGCGAACAGGTGCAACAGTGCTCTTCCACATACCATGAGCTGATGACACCTGCAGGTATATAGCCTACAAACCTGCTTTTTGAGTTTGTGAAGGCATTATGAGTAAGGATGTAGAGAACAATACCCAGAATAAATCAGGCTTAATTGAAGAAAATGAGCAACCTTATTTTAGCCAGTCATAAATCAGTAGCCAACCATTAAACACACTTCTTTCCAGCTCAAAAAGAAATTTCAAAAACAATTCTGAAAACACTCTTAAAAATTATAAATTTTAAAATTCAGAGAGCCTCAGTGAATTGAGTTTATTCAGTTATATACAATACTTCAAATGCTCAAATTATATGAGCAAATTATTGTGTCGAAGCAGCCTACACTACTATTCAATTGTGGTTTTCTTTTGAAGGACTAGAAAGGGGGGCTGTTACTTCTGGAGAGAAATCTGAAATTGTGAGTATATACTTCTGGGAATTTTTCTGAAAGGAATTTTTTTCTTTTAAAGCTAATTAATCTGTGAACCCACTATTTTTTGTTAAATCAGTCAGGGCCTAGTAGCAACAGTTTAAGATTCAATTTAAAACACAGAAGAGAACTTTCTGGTTACCTTTCATACCCAGTAGAGAGCTGTAGTTTAAATTTCATAGTCACTCAGGGCCTAGCATCAGCAAAGTACTTTTAGTTTCAAATTAAAACACAGAAGAGAGCTTTCTGGTTAACTTTAGAATCCAGCAGAGAGCTTGTAGTTTAAATTTCATAATAGGTTAGAGCCTAGCAGCAGCAAAGAGCTATAATTTAAATCAAATCAGAATATAGCTTACCTCAGCAGCACAGGACAGGGTACTGTGTAGCAGCCCTCTTTTAATAAGTGTTATATCCCTCCCTCCCTCCGCACACCCACCCTCCCCTGGGATAATCACAGCTTTATAGGTACTTGCACAACTTAAAAGACAGGAGGTGCTCTCAGGTGAAGCTCATTACCCAAATTAGTCATACACTAAGGACCTGAGATTAATTAAGCTTCAGGTGAACAAGGTATATTAAACTTATTAGGTACAGTTTTAGTGGTATAAATATCCATAGCACCCTTTAGTACGTAAAGAACTTAAAGATCTAAACACAAACTTAAAACTAAGATGCAGACAGCAGTCCAGCAGCGGGATGTGGGCTTTCCAGTCTTTTGCATTGAGTGTCACATGTATGATTTTCTCCCAGCTGGTGAGAGGTCTTACATGTGCACTAGGTGCAAGGAGCTCTTTGCTCTCAGGGAACAAGTCCGTTCTCTAGAGGCTAAAGTAGCAGACTTGGAAAGCATAAGACAGACAGGGAGGTACATAGACGAGACCTACAGGGATATAGTCCTGAAGTCCCACCTCCAGTCTGGCAGCATCCCTGTTGCCATGGAGGAGAGAGGTCACGTGACAGGAGAGCATCACCATGGTGTGGCAGGAAGTGATCCTGTAACTAGGACCTGTCCTCCAGGTGATGTAAACCCCTCTCGCACCGAGGAGGTTTCTCCAGGGCCAAGTGCCCATGAGGGAAGGGTTAGGACAGCAGTTATAGTTGGTGATTCGATCATTAGGCATGTAGATAGCTGGGTGGCTGGTGGACGTGAGGATCGCCTGGTAACATGCCTGCCTGGTGCGAAGGTAGCGGACCTCACGCGCCACCTAGATAAGGTCTTAGATAGTGCTGGGGAGGAGTCTGCTGTCTTGGTACATGTCGGTTCCAATGACATAGGAAAATGTGGTAGGGAGGTTCTGGAAGCTAAATTTAGGCTTTTAGGTAGGAAGTTGAAATCCAGAACTTCCAGGGTAGCATTCTCCGAAATGCTTCCCGTTCCACGCGCAGGACCCAAAAGGCAGGCAGAGCTCCGGAGTCTCAATGCGTGGATGAGACAATGGTGCAGAGATGAGGGGTATGGATTTGTTAGGAACTGGGGAACATTCTGGGGAAAGGAGGGGCTCTTCCGAAGGGATGGGCTTCACCTTAACCGGGATGGAGCCAGGCTGCTGGCATTAACCTTTAAAAAGGAGATAGAGCAGCTTTTAAACTAGATAATAGGGGAAAGCCGACAGTCGCCCAAGAGCGCATGGTTCTGAAGAATGTATCCTTGAAGGATACTACAAAAAGCAGAGAGGTTCCAAAAAAGAGTAAAGTAGCCCAAATGCCCTCGACTATGGAGCAGACAGAGCTTAAAGATCCCAAATTACACATGTCTACCAATTGCCAGATTGATATGAATAAAATACAGTCTCTAAAATGCTTGTATGCAAATGCTAGAAGTCTAAAAAATAAGATGGGAGAGTTAGTATATATAGCACAAAATGAGAGGTTAGATATGATTGGAATATCAGAGACATGGTGGAAGGAGGACAACCAGTGGGATACTGTGGTACATGGGTACAAACTATATCGTAATGATAGAGCTGATCAAATTGGTGGAGGGGTTGCGCTCTATGTTAGAGAGGGCATTCAGTCAGAAAGGATTAAAGTTTTGCAGGAAACATAATTTGCTGTAGAATCTCTATGGATTGAAATTCCATGTAAAATGGGGAAGGCGATGGCAGTGGGGGTGTATTATCGACCCGCC
This sequence comes from Ichthyophis bannanicus, assembly GCA_033557465.1. NCBI lineage: Eukaryota > Metazoa > Chordata > Amphibia > Gymnophiona > Ichthyophiidae > Ichthyophis > Ichthyophis bannanicus. Next base: position 223,463,328 of record CM066041.1, on the reverse strand, counting down.
TGGCCAGAATGAACAAATGGATGATGAAATGCTCAAAGAAATCAAGGAAGCTAACAAAAGTTACAGCGCAGTAATAATAATGGGTGATTTCAATTACCCCGGTATCGACTGGGTCAGTGTCACGGCAGGACATGCTAGGGAGATAAAGTTCGTAGATGACATAAATGACTGCTTCTTGGAGCAGCAGGTTCATGAACCGACTAGAGGGGAAGCCATATTAGACCTAGTCCTTAGTGGAACACCAGATCTAGTGCAAGAGATAAGGGTGTTGGGGCTACTTGGCAACAGTGATCATAGCATGATCGCCTTTGATTTAATTAGTGGAGGAGGGATAGTAAGGAAATCCACAGTACTACCTTTTAACTTTCGAAAGGGAGACTATGATAAAATGAGGAAAATAGTTAAGAAAAAACTAAAAGGAGCAGTTGCAAAGGTTAAAGACTTACATCAAGCTTGGGTGTTGTTGAAAAATACTATCTTGGAAGCCCAGACCAGCTGTATTCCACGCTTTTAAGAAAAGTGGAAGGAAGTCCAAAAAAACTGCCAGCATTGTTTACAGGTGAGATCAGAGAGGCTGTTGTTGCCAAAAAAGCATCTTTCAGGAAATGGAAAAAAGAGCCAAACGACGAAACCTGGAAGCAGCACAAGCACTGGCAAGTCAAATGCAAGGCATTGATAAAGCAGGCAAAGGGAGAATTTGAGAAGAAGCTTGCTGCGGAAGCAAAAATGCGAAATAAAGATTTTTTCAAGTACATTCGTAGCAAAATAACTGTGAGAGAGTCAGTTGGTCCATTAGATGATAGAGGAGTTAAAGGGGCACTAAGAGGCGACAAGGCGATAGTGGAGAGACTAAATGAATTCTTTGCTTCGGTCTTTACTGAGGAAGATGTAGGGAAGTTACCCATGACTGAAGTGGTATTTAAAGGTGCGGAAGAATTTAAGGAAATATCGGGAAGATGTATTACAACTATTAGATAAACTGAAGAGTAGAAAATCACCTGGGCTGGATGGTATACATCCAAGGGTGTTGAAAGAACTGAAATATGAGATTGCAGACCTGCTATTAGTAATCTGTGAGCTATCATTAAAATCATCTCTAATACCTGAAGATTGGAGGATCGCCAATGTAACACCAATTTTTAAAAAGGGTTCCAGGGGTGATTCGGGAAACTACAGACCAGTGAGCCTCACGTCAGTACTGGGAAAAATGGTAGAAACTATCATAAAGAATAAAATTACTCAGCATGTAGATAGTCATGGCCTAATGGGAGACAAGCCAACATGGCTTTAGACAAGGAAGATCTTGTCTTACTAATCTGTTATGTTTTTTTGAAGATGTGAATAAACAGGTGGACAAAGGTGAGTCGGTTGATATAGTGTATCTGGACTTTCAGAAAGCCTTTGACAAGGTCCCTCATGAGAGACTTTTGGCAAAACTAAAGAGTCATGGGATAGGAGGCAGTGTACTACTGTGGATCAAGAACTGGTTAAAAGATAGAAAGCAGAGGGTTGGGCTAAATGGACAATTTTCCCAATGGAGAAAGGTGAATAGTGGTATACCCCAGGGATCTGTGCTGGGTCCGCTGCTTTTTGACATATTCATAAATGACCTGGAAAGTGGAATAACGAGTGAGGGTTTCAAATTTGCAGATGACACAAAACTATTTAAAGTTGTTAAAACCCAAGAGGATTGTGGAAAATTGCAAGAGGATCTTGATAAATTGGAAGACATGGCATAAAAATGGCAGATGAAATTTAATGTGAACAAGTGCAAAGTTATGCACCTAGGGAAGAACAACCCAAACTATGGTTACACGATGCAAGGTTCCACATTAGGAACCACCACCCAGGAAAAAGATTTAGGCGTCATTGTGGATAACATGTTAAAACCCTCGGCCCAGTGTGCACCGGCAGCCAAGAGAGCAAATAGAATGCTAGGTATCATAAGGAAAGGAATGGAAAATAAAACAAAAGATATTATAATGCCTCTATATCATTCCATAGTGAGACTGCACCTTGAATATTGTGTGCAATTCTTGTCACCGTATCTTAAAAAGGATATAGCGTTATTAGAAAAGGTTCAGAAAAGAGCCACCAAAATGGTAAAGGGGTTAGAAGGATACTCCTATGAAGAAAGGCTAAAAAGGTTAGGGCTCTTTAACCTGGAAAAGAGACGGCTGAGGGGAGATATGATAGAAGTCTTTAAATTAATGACTGGAGTGGAACGGGTAAACATAGATCGATTGTTTACGTTATCAGAATATAGAAAGACTAGGGGACATGCAATGAAAGCTACAGGGTAAACTATTTAAGACTAATAAAAGAAAATATTTTTTCACTCAATGTGTAGTCAAACTCTGGAATTTGTTACCGGAGGATGTAGTAAAGGCTGTTAGTGTAGCTGGGTTTAAAAAAGGTTTGGACAAGTTCCTGGAGTAAAGGTCCATGAACTATTATTAAGAAGGGACCCAGGATATCAGTGCTTGACCCAATACAAGCCTTGTGGAACTTGTGTCTTTTGGGGAAACTGCTAGGTACGTATGACCTAGATTAGCCACTGTTGGAAACAGGATACTGGGCTTGATTGACCTTGATCTTACCCAGCATGACATATCTTGTGTTCTTATGTACACATATATATATAAGTTCCAGCAAGTACCTACACATACCGCTATCATTATCTCAATTGCAACTTGGAGGGGGAAATAATCATCAGGGCTGGCCCAAAAGAGTACTTTTTAAAATCCTACAGGTGCCAAGAAGCAGTTGTAAATCCCAGTGTGGACAATTGCATTCATACATGTGCATTCCCTATATGAATTGGGGAGTGCATGTGTAAATTTTTCACCCGTCTCAGGCCACTCCCTAGCCATGTCCCCAACATGAACACTCTAGGACTGGACTCTAGAGTTATTGCTTGGGTTAGAAATTGGTTGAGTGGGAGGCGACAAAGAGTACAGGTAAATGGAGCTCACTCCAAGAAGGAGGTTACCAGTGGTATGTCCCAGGGATGTATCCTTAGTCTGATTCTTTTTAACATCTTTGTTGGTGATATTGCGGAAGAGCTGTCGGGTAAGGTTTGCCTCTTTGAGGGTGATACCAAAATCTGCAATAGAGGAGACACCCAGGAAGATGTAGATAGCATGAGGAAGGATCTTTCTAAGCATGAAGAATGGTTTAGAATTTGGCAGCTGAGATTTAATGTTAAAAAATGCAAGGTCATGCATTTGGGCTGCAGCAATCCAAGGGAGCAATATAGTATAGGGGGTGAAGTACTTCTGTCCACAAAAGAAGAACAGGACCTGGGCGTGATTGCATCTGATGATCTTAAAGAAAATACACAGGTAGAAAATTCAACAGAGAAAGCTAGAAGAATGCTTGGGTGCATAGGAAGGAGAGGAATGACCAGCAGAAGAAAGGAGGTGATAGTGCCTGCAGACCGTGCCTGCAAAAGGATATAAACAGGTTGGCTACTAAAATGGTTAGTGGTCTTCATTATAAAGCATATGAGGACAGATTTAAGGACCTTAATATGTATCCTTTAGAGGAAATGCTATACTGATGATACCACATTACTGGCTGAAAATGAAGACAATTTGAAACATTTTCTTCTGAAGATCAAGGAATATTTTTTTTTTTTTTTAAGGAATATAGTCTTAAAATGGGTCTGCGCTTTAATGTTAAGCAAGCAAAGATCCTGACAACTGGCAAAATCAATAAGTTCATTGTTGATTGAGAAGAAATTGAAATAGTTGAGAAATTTAACCTACTTGGATCAACTATCAGTAAAGAAGCAACAAGCAGTCAAGAAATCCGATGACACATTGCTCTTGTCAGAATGGCTATGAAGTATCTAGACAAGGTTCTCAAGCAGAGATGTCTCTCTCCATAGAAAGATTTGACTTGTTCAAGCCATGGCGTTTTCAATAACATCATATGGATGTGAAAGTTGAACAGTGAAAAAGATAGGAAAAAAACGGATGCCTTTGAATTATGGTGCTGGTGATGAATACTGTGCATACCATGGACTGCCCGAAGAACAAACCAGTCAGTACTAGAGGAGATCAAACCTAAACTTTCTTTAGAAGTTCAGATGACAAGACTTTGACTTTAATACTTTGGACACATCATGCAAAGAGAGAGATCATTAGAGAAAGACATCATGCTTGGCAAGGTAGAAGATCAACGCAAAAGAGGAAGATAAATAACAATAACAGAAGCTTCGGGTTCCAGTCTGTGAACAATCAGCCACCTGACTGAAAACTGAACACAATTTAAGACAACTATCCAGAGGGTTGCCATGATTTGACACCGACTTGACGGTACTTAACAACAACAGAGGAAATGTGGGATAGAGGTGATATGGCTGAGGCATTTAAATACCTCCGTGGCATAAAGGCACAGGAGGCGAGCCTCTTTTGATTGAAAGCAAGCTCTGTTATGAGGGGACATAGGATGAAGGTGAAAGGGGATAGACTTAGGAGTAATATGTGGAAATACTTCTTTGTGGAAAGAGTGATCGATGCGTGGAATAGTGTCCCAGTGGAGATGAGGATAGTATCTGAATTCAAAAAAGCATGGGACAAACAGGATCTCTAAAGGAAAAAAGGAGACTGTTGTAGTATTTTGATATGGAAGGACAGACTAGATAGAAACATGATGGCAGAAAAAGGCCATATGGCCTATGTTTCTATGCCCTCTTGTAATTTCTACATAGTTAGTACAGCTATATGTAAATTTAGCCCTTTCTAAAATCACTAATTCCACAAGTAAATGCCCACATTTATATGTGGAAATTGCAAATAAAGCTTCTAAAATAACAATCCCCACCATATACGTGTAAGAGCTGACTCCATCAGTCACTAGGGGTGCACAGGAGAGGATGTGGTCCTAGGATCTCAGATGGCACCATGGGGCTGCAACTCTCCAGTATCCGGGGAACAAAGGAGGCAAGCTCATAGAAGGGAAAATTACGATTTTTGCCTTTTCACTATCTGAAGGGGAAGGTATGACGAGTCCTAAGGAGGAACGTGACTGCCTGGAGAGTTTGGGAGGTATTTGAATCCAAGCAAGTCTCCTTGTCTCAGGAAGATGAGAGAATCAGAACAGCAACTATGTCTTTTTTCTTCTATTGAGAAGAGGCTCAAAGTTGTTCCAAGGTGGGCTCAATAGGGACAGAGGTCTGGAAGAGAAGCCTCACATGTCTGCAGATTCTTCAGGAAGCTTGAGAAGTGATTTTGGGTAGATCAGATGTTTTTCCACTCTATCTCTGGCAATTGTTTTACAAAAACTACAGATTGTTTGTTTCATGTGATTTTCTACCTCTTTATAGTGTTTTACTGATTTTGGACTTCTGTAAATTTTACTTTCTGATTCGGAACAACTCTCAGTATGCGGAGCATTTTGTGAAGAAATTGAGTGTGATTCATTTAGGGTTTTACAGCATGACTACCTCCATCTAAGAATCCATGTTCCAGACACTACAGCAAGTTTTATCATATGCTGCAGCCTCCGACAGGAAACCCTTGCAGACTTAGAGGCCCTTTGGAGTTGCAAGCCTGCAGGCAGTTTTCAAAGGGAAATTATCCACATAATTTCTCTTTCAAAAAATCCCTCCTCAGACCACTTCATTGACCCTCACCCTAATCTTATCCCTTTGGAGGAAAGCATGCATGCTGTGGATAGCTTATGCACTATTCCTGTAGAGGAGAACAAGATCCCTTTGAAATCTACTACCTAAATTGTACCCCCAATGTAAAGGTAACTAGGGATGTGCATTTGTTTGCCATGACATTCTTCATGTCATTTCATATGGTCTTTTTATTATATTTTTTATTAGATAACTTGCAAATACTATATTTCATGCTCCACATCCAACACTGCAACAAACAAACAGAGAGAGAGTACACTATTCACCTTAACAATATAACACCCCCTCCCCCCTCCAGCAAAACAAACCTCTGGCCAGAGCATGAACAAATGCAAGCAAACAAATTCTACAAGATCCTTGGTCTAATAATCAGTAACCAGGTGGAGCACACACAAATAGCTACAATAACAATAACCAGTTGAAGTACAGCCGACAATATTGAGGCATAGAAAAGCCTATGATATTGTGGGATGTAGCTATAACCTCTGGCCAAAAAATTTCTATATATGGACAGAACCATCACATATGTTCAAAATAAAGACTTTTTCAAGTACATTCGTAGCAAAAAACCTGTGAGAGAGTCAGTTGGTCCATTAGATGATAGAAGGGTTAAAGGGGGCACTAAGAGGCGACAAGGCAATAGTGGAGAGACTGAATGAATTCTTTGCTTCGGTCTTTACTGAGGAAGATGTAGGGATGTTACCCATGACTGAAGTGGTATTTAAAAGTGTGGAAGAATTGAAGGAAATATCGATACATCGGGAAGATGTATTACAACTATTAGATAAACTGAAGAGTAGCAAATCACCTGGGCCGGATGGTATACATCCAAGGGTGTTGAAAGAACTGAAATATGAGATTGCAGACCTGCTATTAGTAATCTGTGAACTATCATTAAAATCATCTGTAATACCAGAAGATTGGAGGATCGCCAATGTAACACCAATTTTTAAAAAGGGTTCCAGGGGTGATCCGGGAACATACAGACTGGTGAGCCTGATGTCAGTACCGGGAAAAATGGTAGAAACCATCATAAAGGACAAAATTACTCGGCATGTAGATAGCCATGGCCTAATGGGAGACAGCCAACATGGCTTTAGACAAGGAAGATCTTGTCTTACTAATCTGTTATGTTTTTTTGAAGATGTGAATAAACAGGTGGACAAAGGTGAGTCAGTTGATATAGTGAACAACCCAAACTATGGTTACATTAGGAACCACCACCCAGGAAAAAGATTTAGACGTCATTGTGGATAACATGTTAAAACCCTCAGCCCAGTGTGCAGCAGCGGCCAAGAGAGAAAATAGAATGCTAGGTATCATAAGGAAAGGAATGGAAAATAAAACAAAAGATATTATAATGCCTCTATATTGTTCCATGGTGAGACCGCACCTTGAATATTGTATGGAATTCTGGTCACCGTATCTTAAAAAGGATATAGCCTTATTAGAAAAGGTTTAGAGAAGAGCCACCAAAATGGTAAAGGGGATGGAAGGATACTCCTATGAAGAAAGGCTAAAAAGGTTAGGGCTCTTTAACCTGGAAAAGAGATGGCTGAGGGGAGATATGATAGAAGTCTATAAATAAATGAACGGAGTGGAATGGGTAAATGTTGATCGATTGTTTACGTTATCAGAATATAGAAAGACTAGGGGACATGCAATGAAGCTACAGGGTGAACTATTTAAGACTAATAAAAGAAAATATTTTTTCACTCAATATGTAATCAAAGTCTGGAATTTGTTACCGGAGGATGTAGTATAGGCTGTTAGTGTAGCTGGGTTTAATAAAGGGTTGGACAAGTTCCTGGAGGAAAGGTCCATAAACCATTATTAAGAAGGGACCCAGGATATCAATGTTTGACCCAGTACAAGCCTTGCGGAACCTGTGTCTTTTGGGGAAACTGCTAGGTACGTTTGACCTAGATTCGCCACTGTTGGAAACAGGATACTGGGCTTGATGGACCTTGGTCTGACCCAATATGGCATATCTTATGTTCTTATGTAAATCCAGATAAGCCATATAGCCCCCTCCAACACAAACCCTAGCACTGGGAATCCCATTTATTCATTCTTGTTGGAGTAATATACTCTCATCATCATCTTAATCTGCATGAAGATAAATTGTCACATAGCTTCCCAGAACCCTTCCTCCTATGGACCTAAGGATGTTTCTTAAATTCTAACCTATCAGTGCAGTATGGTACAAAATGTACTGTATTGGTTGGGGCCAGTAGATGCAAGATACCAGTTCTTGAGGTCTGTGGCAAATGATGTCTTCTCTAGGGCCGAAGATGATTGAAGGACATATTGCTGAACTTTTGTGTTACAGGCAAAATGCCTAAGTTGAAGGCATTAGAACAAGGAAAGTGTGTACTACAAAGAATCCACTTTCAATTTTGTTACTGTAGAGACCCCATGGATTTGATGCGCTGAGAGCAGTTGTACCATCCATTGGATCTATCAATGTTGGGAAATGTGTGGCAACTTCCAGATCAGGAGAGGTTTCCCTGCCAATTAAGTTTAGGCTGAGAGGGACTCTCCTGAATTAGCATAGATCTTAGGCTCTATAAAAAACCTCAACCAGAGATAGATTCCTGCCTTTAGTCCCCAAGCCATTGCACCATGCATTAATGAACAGGGAGTTGCCCTAATGGGGCAGGTGCTTCGGGTGCCCCTGTCAGAGCCTGTCAGCAGGACCACGGCAGGAGGAGGAATAAAGAGACTCAGAGTCTCTGCAACTAGCAGAAGAGCTCAGCCTGAAGTGCAGATTCCTGAAGAGCATCTGCACCAGTCCATCCAGACTCCAATGGTCAGAGGACCGATTGAGAGAAGCAGTTTAACCACGGAAGAGAAGACAACATCAACAGCTATGTCTATAGGTACTTGTGCAAGGAGATACTCTCCCTGACAGACTCCAATGCAAAGCAAGGTAATACTCTGCCTGAAAGCTCTCAAAAGGGGTTTTGTGTTTATTTTTAAAAGATAATTCTTGAAGGGGTTTTGGTGTTGTTTTTTAATAGCTAAGGGGGTTATTCTGAGACACGTTGGGATGTCCATCCCCGCTATTGATGCCAGTGGAAGCCCCTGACTTAACTTCCCTGTCGGTTGTACGGGGAAATTAGTCGGGGATGGGGAAGAGGCGGCTCGGGGGTGGAGAATGGGCAGAGAGTGGGCGGTCACCAGCCCTGGATATCCTCTGAGGTGGAATAACTTCCCTGGTCGTATTTTTTTTAAGTGGCCCGGGGCTTGGAATGGGCTGGGGGGGGGGGGGGTAATTGTTAGTTCCCTGCAGCCCGATCCTGGCCTTAGGAGAACATAAGAACATAAGATATGCCATACTGGGTCAGACCAAGGTCCATCAAGCCCAGTGTCCTGTTTCCAACAGTGGCCAATCTAGGTCATAAGTACTGTGACCCCGCTCACCACTCAGCCCCAGTATTAAGGCTGTTAGAAAGTGGGACACAGTTAAAGTTACTTTGTTTGTGCGGTTTGCCTGGTATTCTTATGTAGTTGTAGCCCAGTGATGACAGCCAAAGTTAGGTTAAGGGTGAACAATATATTTATTGTCGCACAGGGTTTCTTCCCCCAAAACAGAGCAAAAGAGAAGATACGTGGTTGTAACAAATAAAGTCCAAAATGAAACAGTCCTCCTGATACTTCTCAGGGTACAGATGCAACTCAAAAATCAGCTTCTTATATTTCCTCCAACTTTCCAGGATAACAGCATTGCTTCCAAACACCAGTAAGGCTTTCCTAATAAAACTTCTAAAAAGAAACTTCTCCGTGTTGTGGTTTTTATTCCACGTGTGCTTAACAACGATTAGGCTTCAACAGCACCCTTATATACATTGGATACAATTAAACTGCACCTTAGAACTCCTTCTTACAGATGCCACAATCCATCTCCGAGTCACTGCTAGAGGATAAGGGATTGTCTGTCTGCATCGGCTCACTCTCAAGATCTGGGGTTTCTTGAACACAAGGATAAAAAGAATCCACAGTGTGTTTAAGGAGAGTCTGTATCTGCTTCCATCTACTATCCTTACGTCTCCTAGGCACTTGCAGGGTTTCAGGCTTATTGGCCCTCTTAAACAGTTCATAGAAAGGATTTCTCTCTTCCCTGTCTCGCCCGGATATCACTCTCTGGTTGGGTGGAACATATCTCTTCTGACACTGCTTTACAAGTTCCTTTAATACAGCCTGGTCCTCAAAATCTGACTCTAGCTCCGTGTCCCGTTGCTGGCAATTAGTAGCTTGCTGACGTGCAGCTGGGCTATACTCTGAACTGCAGCTTCTGACACGTTCTCTATTACAGGAAACACTTGTACTTTATGAGCTGGGGTTTCCCTTCTACCCAGCTTTTCTCTTATCAATCTGGTTCTAAGGAAAGTCTCTGAGGAGTTACTTCTATCTCTCTTAGGTAAGAACTCTAATCTTTGCTTCAAAGGTTTATAGGAGTTTCTTTTTTTTTTTTTTAAACTTTTATTTTCATTTTGCAACAAACAAAAGAAACAACACACCAAAGGAGACAAAACAAGTATACAATAAAGAAAAGTAAACCCAATTACCCCCCACCCCCACGCTTCTTCTCTAGCTGATTCTGTCAGCATGTGAACGCTTCCAAACAACAGTGATTATACATCAAAACAATCAAAAGAGTATCTGCGATACAGAATAATCATGGGACAAAGATATATACAAATTTAGACAGTCAGATGAGAGCATTGAGCAGAATGTACATAGTCATTGAGCATCTTCCATTTAGACCGATGATGAGGAGTCTGAATGGGGGAAGCAAACATACGAGGTGTTTGTTCATATTTACTGTAGAGACAGACATGATTCCACCATTCATTGGGGCTCAGATGAGAGCTATTTTTCCAGTATTTCGTGATTAGGGAAATAGCAATGCCAAGCATAAAGTCCAAAAGGAAGTAAGCCGTTTTTGGAAGAGAGGGGATCCCCGCAGCTGAGCGAAGTCCCACTATCTTCCAAGAAAGGGGCTCTTGAAAGTGCAAAATAGACTGGATACGACCCCAGACCCGACGCCAGTAATACTGTAGTGCGGGACATTCATACATAACATGAGGTAATGAACCAATGGCCGCATGACATGTCCAACAGCTATTGCCCTGAGTAGTGTTCCATTTGGCTAATCGGTCAGGAGTGTAAAAACACCGGTGGGCTAGAAAGAAGAGTGTCTGAGTGAGTGAGGCGGATCGGGAGACCCGTGTCACTCTACTCCAGACAAGGCTCCATTGCTCCGGGGTCAAAGTCACATGCAATTCTCTCTCCCATGCTTTCTGCGCTATAGGGGTATCTCTAGTTATAGCATTACATAAGGTTTTGTAAAAATTGGATGCTACACCCGGTGAATTACCGATAGATCGGATAGTCTCCAACCAACCTTGTGTAGGGGAGGCCGATGGCGGGAGCACCTTAGCACTCCGAAGACAATGCTGAAGTTGCACCAACTGAAAGTAGTGTTTCGCTGGGAGACCAAATTCAATTTGCAATTCACTAAAAGTTTTCCAGCGACCTTCATGGAACAACTGACTAGGAATCCAAATGCCCCTAGTGTACCAGGGGCTCCACGCCATCGGCTTATTTTGTATTCGAAATCGAGTATTGTACCAAAGTGGGAGCTTGTCTAACGGACAGAGTCGGGAGTCTAAAGATTGCATAAGATTATTAAAGGCACCTAAGGTGTCTAAAAGCATTGGTGGAAAGTGGGAGTCTGATGGGAGAGTCATACCAGGGAGAAAAGTAAGAGGAATCGGTTTGCAAAGGTCCTCTTCTATGTCTAGCCACACAGGTCTACTCGGTACTGGATCTTCCAGCCAACGAGCGCCTTGTTTGAGAAGAAAAGATTGATGATACTTCAGGAAATCAGGGAATCTGACACCCCCATTTTCCTTATCTGCTTGCAGCTTATGTTTCGCTATCCTAGGTGTCTTGTTTTGCCACAAGTATCTAGTCAGAAGGCCCTCTATATCTTTATATATACGTCGAGGTAAGAGACAGGGCAACATTTCTAAGATATAATTCACTTTCGGAACAATCATCATTTTATGGTTTCTAATCGACCCCACCAGGTAAGTGTTAAAGGAGTCCAGCGGTGAGTAAGCGCCCGGACTTTAGAGGTTAAGTCTTTGGCATTGAAGGAGATAGTGTCTTCCAAAGGAGAACAATAGTGAACCCCAAGGTATTTGACCATGCGAGGTTGCCATAAAAAGGGGAAAGGTTGCATATCTGCCTGATGAAGCAAAGGATTTAATGGAAAGGCTACCGACTTGGTCCAATTTATCTTATAACCGGACAGTTGTGAGTATTTACCAATTTGCTCTAGGACAGCCGGTACTGAGTCTATAGAGACAAAAAGCATAAGGTCATCAGCATACGCTGAAATTTTGATTTCCCTATGGGTGAAGGGGACTCCATGAATCTCCTCCGATTGCCGGATTAGTAAAGCCAAGGGTTCGAGTGCAAGATCGAAGAGAAGTGGAGACAGTGGGCATCCCTGGCGAGTGCCGCGTTGAAGGGGAAAAGGCTGAGACTTTAAAGCATTGGCACATATACTGGCTGTAGGCTGTGCGTACATGGTGCGAAGACAACGGAGAAAACCTTCCCCGAATCCGTACCAGCGGAGGACTGCAAACAGGAAGGGCCACTCTAAGCGATCAAAGGCCTTCTCAGCATCAAGTGAGAGACCAACAAATGGGCGATCAAGATTAACTGCGGTAGTCAGTACATGGCATAGAGTCCGAGCATTGTCAGCAGTTGATCTACCAGGAATGAAACCGCATTGATCTGGGTGTATTAAGGTAGGCATCCTATCAGAGAGCCGGGTAGAGAGAATGGTGGCAAATATTTTATAGTCCGCGTTTAGGAGGGAAATTGGACGATAATTAGCTGTTAGTTGCGGGTCTCTCCCCTCTTTCTCAAAAACTACTACATTTGCCATTGAAAAGGACCCAGAAGGAGAACCCTCCTCGGCCAGAGCAGAAAAATAAAGTTTCAAAACTGGAGCTAAGTCAGCGTGAAAGGTTTTGTAGAATTCAGCAGGGAGACCGTCTGGGCCTGCGGCTCGACCTGAGGCACATTTCTTGATAGCAGAATGAATTTCTGAGACAGTAAATGGTGTGTCCAAGGCCACTCTATCTTCGTCAGATAGGGTCGGTCTTTGTACCCCTGAAAGTAAGCGTTCAAATACATCTGGCTCAAAATCACATTCAGATTGATAAAGCCGAGTATAAAAATCACGAAAGAGTTCTAAGATTTCGGTATCTTTAGTGACCAAGCCCCCCCCCGACGGATTACGGAGGGCGGTAACACGCTTGGCTTCTTTTTGACCTTTTAGGGCATTTGCTAATAATTTGCCAGCACGATTATTTTCCCGATAATATAGCCCTTGTTGTGATTCAATATTTTTAACAGCAGCAGTGTACAAAAGCTGATTGTATTGAAAACGCAAGCGTTGTAAACGGAGTAAAATACATGGGTCAGTACGGGACGTGAGAAGACGCTCCCCAGCTTGTATCTGCTGCTCTAGAATCAGTAATTGCTGCTTTCTTTGTTTCCCCTGCCGAATTTGATAGCTAGTTATAGTTGCGCGGATAGATGCTTTAAAACCCTCCCACCAAGCCCAGCTCGCTGTGTCATGGGGTGAGTTAAAATGAAAATAATCTTGGATAGCGGCCTTTATATCAACCTGAAAATCTTTTTGACCCAGTAAGGATCTATCAAAAAACCAAGCTCGGGGAGAATCGCCCCGCGCAGTGACATGTAATGATAAAGATATGGCAGCATGATCTGAAATATGGAGAGGATGAGTCCTAGTCGTGTCTACTTGAGGAATCATTGCTTTGGAAATGAGAAAGAACTCTATTCTAGATTGGGAGTGATGGGGGGCAGAAAAGAAAGTGAACTCTAAGTCGGAGGGGTGAAGCAGCCTCCATATATCTACCAGCGCAAGATCTTGCATCAGAGCTGTAAGGGTAGCAAGACTCTTGGGTGGACTACTCGTTCTAGGCGGCTGTCTATCTATCAGAGGGTCTAACACTTGATTAAAATCACCACCAAGTATTAATGGAGTATTGGCAGAGGCCTGTGCCAACTGCGCAATACTTGCATAGTAAGCAGGGTTGTCCACATTCGGGGCATAAATGCAAATACATGTAAATTCACTATCTCCAACCTTAAGATGTACTCGGGCCCATCTACCCTCCTTGTCAGCGCTAGTATCAATTACAGTAGCTTGCAAAGATTTCTTAACCAGAATGGCTACCCCGCACCGTTTGGAAACGGCGGGAGAATAGGCAGCCACCATGTAAGGCTTAACATTGAGTTTCAGTGTTTCAGCAGAGTTTAAGTGCGTTTCCTGAAGAAACGCTAAATCAGCATGCTCATGGCTAAGATAGCTAAGGATTTTCTTTCTTTTGATTGGACTATTAATGCCCTTTACGTTGAGTGATAAGATTTTACATAAGGCCATTCAGACAAGTTAAAAATTCTGAGCATGATAGCGCACATAATTTCACAATGTCCCTCATATTGACTGTATCTGGCTGTACATGTGGCATAAAAGAAAATAAGCTTAGATAATACAATGAAGCGCCCCACATTAAAAAAGAAAAACCGCAGCGCGGTAGAGAAGAAGCAGAACCCCAAAAATTACTGGCGACCATGTGTCTGCGGGGAGAAGCCCCAGAGAAGGCCGAAATTGAAAAAACACATAACCTGTAGGACTGTGCGTGCTCCGAATCCGACCGAGGCACACATCATGGAGGGATAGGAGACCAAAAAACAAAAAAGTCATAGAAAGAAAGAAAGAAAGTCCAGGTAGTCTCTGTGCTTGACTATGACCGCCGCATCGGGCCCTTCAAAATGGCGGACAGAGCCGGCAAATAAAAGTCCAAGTCGTTGGATTAGCGCATCTGCTCTGCTTCTTTGGAGTCTAAAAATGTTGATAGTAGATCAGGATCTTCGAATGTCCTGGTTTGGTTGTGGAGAGTCACTCGGAGCTTCGCGGGATACAACAGGCCAAAGCGAGCCTGTAGCTGTTGAAGTCGAGGGCGAAAAGCAAGGAGTTTCTTTCGTCGGTCAACGGTAGGCTTTGCCAAATCAGGGAAGAAGGAGACTTTGTGACCTTCAAATTCCAAATGATGGTTCGCCCGAGCAGCATTTAAAATTTGTTCCACTTGTTGATATCGGAGCAAGCGAAAGATAATAGGCCGGGGGGTCGTTCGGTTGAGCGCCATGTGGGTAGGAACACGGTGTGCACGATCGATGTCCAGTTCTTTATGAAAGGTGATCTTCAGCAAGGAGGGAAGAGTTTTGAGCAGGAATTCTCTCATATCTCCCGCTTCCACCCCCTCCGGTATTCCAATGAGCCTCACATTGTTGCGACGGGCTCGATTATTGCTATCTTCTAACTCCTTTTGAAGATTCTGTATCTGGCGCTCAGCCTTGTCCAGTGTGCCCAAGCGCACCGCGTGCGAGTCGAGGACCCCCGCCATATTGTCCTGCCGTAATGAGAGACTTTCAAGTCGGTCCTGGAGCACTCCAAAGTCTTCTCGCATGGCTCTAAGCGCTTCTCCATTGGACTGCACCAATTCCTTCACGCCACGTATTTCCTCTAAAATCTCCAGGTGCATTTCGGGGTTTTCCCGAAATGGAACCATCTTCTGTGGGGAGGACACCTCTGTTTTGGAGCGTTTTCCGTGAGAAGAAGAAGGAGACCCGAAGTCCAAGCGCGCTGGTTTATGGGCCGCCATCCCCCCGAGGTACCCCGGTCAGCCCGGAGCGAAATAGTAAGTTTGTATAGGTATTAAGTCAGGATTCTAAGTAGGCCTCTCGGGAGCTTCAGCGCGAAGCGTCTTACCCGCTGGACATCAGGCTCCGCCCCCCGGTTTATAGGAGTTTCTGACCTGATTCTCCTTTGGCTGAGGGCTGTTCCTTCCAGGAAGCACTTTCAACTGCCTCCCCCGAGACGTGGCTGTTCCTGGGGAAAGTGGCTGGCAATCTTCCAAGTACTTGGTTCCCACCTGGCTCTCTTTGCTTCCAGCTCTGCCTCTTTGGGACTTCAAGTCTCTGCCTGGACCTGACTTTCCTAGCCCTCTGGAAAAAGGCTCTGACTCCAAGGCCGCATCCAATTCCCTTGAGTCAGTTTCTCCCCACTGTGTCCACTGTGGGGCTCCTTCCTCCTTCCTTCTCCTTTCCCGTTCTCCTCCTCTTTCTGCTTCCTCCTCGTCCTTCTGCTTTCCCTCCTCTCCTTTTCTTGAATCTACTACTTCCTGGTTATGAGGACTGAGTTGTCCAATCGGGCGTGAGTCCACCCCTTTCCCTGATAGGATAGCTCTCCTGGTTAGCCTGGGGCTAGGGTGGGGCTCCCTTTCTACTCTCTCGTGTAGTGAAGCTTTGTGTGCTGAGGTTTTAACCCCTTCCTGCCCTGTATTTCTGGCAGGTTCAGAGGACAAAGAGTATTTAAAACCCTTTTTCTTACTCTCTAAAGCCTCTGCCTTGTCACAGTACCTAGCAGTTTCCCCAAAAGACACAGTTTCCACAATTCTTGTATTGGGTCAAGCAGTGATATCGTGGGTACCTTTTAATAATGGTTTATGGACCTTTCTTCCAGGAACTTGTCCAAACATTTTTTAAGCCCTGCTACCCTAACAGCTTTTACTACATCCTACGGTAACAAATTCCAGAGTTTGATTACATGTTCAGTGAAAAAATATTATCTCCAGGAACAAGCAGGAATGAGTCTTCACATATGGGTTTCGTCGGTACCGACGGAGCCTGCGCGGGAACGCTCCCCAGCATCCAATCAGAAAGCCTTTGGGAGCATCCCACAGCGCCTGCGTGCTGCCTTCCCGCCTTTCCCAATTGTCTCTCCTCAGTTCTTCTTTTTCCGCGGAGTCAGCAGGTCGTGTTCCTGTCACCACAGAAGAATTTCCTTATTTTTTCTTTATTTCTTTTGTGTCGCATCTGCCTTCTTCGACGCTCTACCGCCGGTCGCATCTGCCTTCTTTGACGCTTTTGTGTCGCATCTGCCTTCTTCGACGCTCTACCGCCGGTCTTTGTTCTTTTCTTCTTGTAAAAAAAACGAAAACAAAACTTTTTCTTCAGGTGCACTTGCGTTTTGGGCCTTAATATGGAAAAACCTGCCTCAGGATTTAAGAAGTGCACAAAATGTGGCGGTACCATTTCCGTCACCGGCACCCATGACTGGTGTCTAAAATGTTTAGGTCCTGACCATTCCATAACAGATTGTATGTCCTATTCTATGATGACTAAAAGAGGTCGGCAGAACCGAGCTGCCAAGCTCAGTACCCTGTTTCCCTCTGATGCAGCTTCGGTGGCATCGACGTCTTCCAGGGCTTCTTCTTCCTCACATGTATCTCAGGTAACTAAACATAAATCCAGCCGGTCCTCGAAGGGTAGATCTCCTTCTAAGCATCGAGATGCCTCTGGCGTTGCCCTCGAGGATTCTGCACCGGCAAAATTACCCCGGCGGGAGGCTTCGGCCTCTAAAGCATCATCATCGGGGTTCCAGGATGATCTCGATGGCGTGGCCTCGACAGATCTCCTGGTGCCATGCTCTGGGGTACCACCGGTACCGACTTCCAAGCATTGGCGGCGTCGATGGATCAGAGGATTCTGTCCATGGAACGCAGTCTGGCGGCTTTCCTTGTGGCATCGACGCCCGTGGTACCGCAACAGACTACTCCGCTGGTACCGGCTCTAGCATCGCCATCGGTACCGATCCCGGTACCGGTGGCATTGACATCAGCATTGGTGGCCGCTATGCCGGTACTCTGTCCTCTGAAACCCTCCGGTACCGGTGATTCCCAATACCGATTCTGGTCGGTACGGGTATCGGGCTTTGCAGGAGCATCTGGACAGACGATACTTCGATTCCTCTGAGGACTCTGAGGATTCTGAAGAGTCGGTCGATGCAGTGATGCTTCTTCCACAGGAGGAGTCCTCTCCAAAACGAAGAATGTCTCCTTCAGAGGACTTGTCTTTTCAAGACTTCATCAGGGAGATGGCTCGGGGCCTTTCTATCACAGTGGCCCCTGAGACAGAGCCCTGAGGCAAGGAGTTAGATATCTTACAATATCCTAAAACTCCTAAGGAGGTAGCTACCTTGCCTATTCATGAGATTCTGTATGATCTCATGTTGAGGATGTGGGAAGCACCTCTGACCACCTCTCCTCATTCTCGCAGGTTGGATACAATGTATCGTGTCCCTCCTTGTCCTGGTTTCCATAAAACTCAACTTCTCCACCACTCTATTGTGGTTGAGTCTGCAATGAGAAAGATTAGAAGTGCCAAAAGACATGCCTCTAATCCTCCAGGACGTGAATGTAGAACCCTGGATGCTTTTGGAAGAAGAGTCTTCCAAGCTTCCATTCTTGCTGCCAGAATTAATTCTTATAGTCTCTACATGGGAATGTTCTTAAAGGAAGTCACTGACCATTTGCAGACTTTAAGTCCTTTTATGTCTGAAGATAAAAGGCAGGACTTTCTCACTGGGCTCAAACATGCCCAAGATATCTCCAAATTCTCCAACCGTGCAGCTTTCGACTCCTTTGAATGCGTAAGCAGAGCCTCAGCTATTGCCATAGGTGCACGTAGGATTGCTTGGCTTCAAGCATCTGATTTGGAGATCTGGGTTCAAGATGAATTGGGAAATATCCCTTGTACAGGTGAGAACCTGTTTGGTAAAGATTGGCAAGCAAAAGCCAATCAGATGGATGATGAAAATTCTGCTTTGGATAGACTATCCAAATCCACAGCTGCTCCTGCTAAGAAAAGGTTATTCAAGAAAACACCTTTTTCTAAAAAGGGAAGATTCTATCCTGCTTATGGTCAGCAGGCATCTTCTGCAGCTCAGTTCCCTAACAAACGTCAGCAATCATCCAAACAGAGCAAAGCAAAGGCTTCTAGGCCTCCTCCAGCCCAGCAACCTCAGCCCCTCTCAGGGCCTTTGACTTGCTGCTAGAGAACTTAGCCTTCCTGGCTCTGGAAGGACCAGAGCCTTCCACCATTCCAGGAAGGTTATGTCATTTTGCTCCCAGGTGGGGGCAAATTACAGCAGAGCTTTGGACACTCTCCATCATAAGAGAGGGGTACAAACTTCATTTTTCAAGCTTGCCCCCTCTCACAAGAGTGCACCAGTTCAATTCTCCAACCTCCCTCCTCAACCTGTTGGGGGAGGGGGTTGCCACCCTTTTCGCCCAGGGGGCAATAGAGGAAGTGCCTCTTCAACAACAGGGCACAGGGTTCTACTCCCCCTATTTTCTTATTCCGAAGAAAACAGGGGGTTTCAGACCCATTTTAGATCTCAGAGAGTTGAACAAATTCCTAGTCAAGGAAAAATTCAAGATGGTTTCTCTGGGAACTCTGTTGCCATACCTTCAGAATCAGGATTGGCTTTGTTCTCTAGATCTCAAGGATGCGTACACTCATGTTTTCATCCATCCAACTCACAGAAGGTTCCTTCGGTTCCTTTTTCAAGAGAAGCACTATCAATACAGAGTGCTCCCCTTTGGTCTGGCCTCTGCACCAAGGGCGTTCACGAAATGCATGGCAGTGGTAGCTGCTTTTCTGCGCACCCTAGGAATATTCGTCTTCCCTTATCTGGACGACTGGCTCATTCGAGCTCCCACTCAGTCAGAGGCCAAATGTTCTCTAACCTGCACAATGCGTATCCTTCAGTATTTAGAGCTGGTAATAAACATCCCAAAATCCAATTTGATCCCTACTCAGACCCTGGAGTTTATAGGAGCATTGCTGGATACCACAAGGGCAAGGGCCTATCTCCCCCAGGCCCGTTGCCTTCGCTTGGTGCACTTAGCTTCTCAAGCAGAGTTGAAGCCCCTCCTAACTGCTCGAGAGATGTTACAGTTGCTAGGCCACATGGCTTCCACCGTGCATGTGGTACCATATGCTCGCCTTCACATGAGGGCTGCTCAGTGGACTTTATCCACCCAATGGACCCAGGCATCAGGCTGCCTGTCAGACAAAATAGCAAACACAAATCGCCTCATTTTGTCCCTCCAATGGTGGAAGTCCCCTCAAAACCTGCTGCTGGAGTCCCCCTTTCAGCAGTCTCTACCCCAAGCAACTCTTACAACAGATGCTTCTCCAATGGGATGGGGAGCTCATCTGCAAGACCTCTCCACCCAAGGCATCTGGTCCCCACAGGAGAGTTGTCTACATATCAATCTCTTGGAACTCAGAGCAATCTTCCTTGCTCTGCAGGTGTTCCACTCCCTGCTCAGCTACAAGACAGTCCTTATCCACACGGACAATCAGGTAGCCATGTTCTATGTGAACAAGCAGGGAGGAACTGGCTCTCTGTCGCTTTGCAACGAAGCTTTGCGATTGTGGGCCCTCGCCAGAGAGCATCACATTCATCTTCTGGCAGTTTATCTTCCAGGTGTTCAAATCTCTTGGGCAGACAGGCTCAGTCGAGTTCTGCTTCCACACGAGTGGTCCCTACATGTGGACCAGGTGGCCAAGATTTTTCAAATTTGGGGAAACCCGGACATAGACCTCTTTGCAAGTCCGTGGAATGCCAAACTTCCCCGGTTCTGTTCCAGAACTCTGGCTCAGGGAGCTCAGGCAAGGGATGCTTTCCTCCTTCACTGGGGTCAGGACTTCCTCTATGCCCTTTCCACCCATTCCCCTAATTCCCAAAACCCTGTTCAAGCTTCAGAGAGACAGAGGCCACATGATTCTCATAGCTCCACATTGGCCACGGCAAGTGTGGCACCCTCTGCTTCTACATCTCTCTCAAGCTCCCTCCCTGGAGTTAGGGTCTGCTCCAGACCTCCTCTCTCAAGAGGACGGAAAGTTATGGCATCCCAACCCCCAGTCTCTGCATCTCAGGGCTTGGTTGCTGAAGGCCTAGATCTCCAGGATCTTCATCTTTCTCAATAAGTGAAAGATGTTCTTTATGCTTCCAGGAAACCTTCCACTAGACGTTCTTACGCTTTCAAGTGGAAGAGGTTTACTATCTGGTGTTCTGGGAAGGGTCTTAACCCCCTTGCCATACCTCTGGAATCTTTGCTGGAGTATCTCCTCCATCTGTCTAATGCAGGCCTTAAGACAAATTCAGTAAGGGTCCATTTGAGTGCTATTGCAGCTTCCCTTAAGCCTCTAAATGGACAACCTATTTCCTCTCATCCTCTTGTAGCAAGATTCATGAGAGGCCTCCTTTTAACAAAGCCTCCCATTAGACCACCCCCGGTGGCATGGGACTTAAACTTGGTTCTTGGGCAGCTTATGAAGCCGCCTTTTGAACCTTTGACTACCACCTCCTTGAAATACCTTTCTTGGAAGGTCATCTTTCTCATTGCAATCACATCAGCACGTCGTATTAGTGAATTGCAAGCACTTGTAGCTAATCCACCTTATACAAGGTTCCATCATGACAAGGTGGTCCTTAGGACTCATCCACACTTTATGCCTAAGGTGGTCTCGCCTTTTCACCTCAACCAAGAGGTCTACCTACCTGTCTTTTTTCCAGGACCTCATGCATCAAGTGCAGAGAGGAATCTTCATACCCTGGACTGTAAAAGAGCTCTGGCTTTTTACTTACAAAGGACACAGCAACATAGAAAGTCCTCCCAGCGCTTTGTTGCCTTTGATCCTTCTCACTTGGGACTACCAGTCTCCAAGAGAACATTATCCAACTGGATTGCCCAGTGTATTTCCTTCGCCTATCAGAGCAAGAACCTTTCTCTGGAGGGCCATGTCACAGCTCACAATGTGAGAGCCATGGCAACCTCAATGGCTCATCTGAACTCTGTGTCTATCGACGACATCTGTCGAGCAGCCACTTGGGCCTCGGTTCATACCTTCACAGCCCATTACTGCTTAGACAAGGACTCCCGCCGGGATGTCTTGTTTGGTCAGGCTGTTCTTAAACACCTGTTCCATACTTAACCAACTCCTACCCACCATCCCTCATGGAATGCCAGAGATCCATGTGGGGAAGTGCAGCCCTGTCCCAGGGACACACAACTTCTGGGATCTCTCCCTGGCATCTAAAGCTAGGGAGTCCCCATATATGAAGACTCATTCCTGCTTGTTCCTGGAGATAGCACAGTTACTTACCTGTAACAGGTGATCTCTGGGAACAGCAGGAATAAGTCTTCACAACCCACCCACCTCCCCTAGGAGTTGTCTCTCTCTATCTCTCTTTCCTTTCCCTCTCTCTCTCTCTCTCTCTTTGTCTCAGCTCTAAAACTCAACTGAGGAGAGACAATTGGGAAAGGCGGGAAGGCAGCACGCAGGCGCTGTGGGATGCTCCCAAAGGCTTTCTGATTGGACGCTGGGGAGCGTTCCCGCGCAGGCTCCGTCGGTACCGACGAAAGCCATATGTGAAGACTTATTCCTGCTGTTCCCAGAGATCACCTGTTACAGGTAAGTAACTGTGCTTTCTCTTATTAGTCTTAATTAGGTTACCCTTTACCATTTTGGTGGTTCTTCTCTGTACCTTTTCTAATAATGCTATATCCTTTTTAAGATACGGCGACCAGAATTGCACACAATATTCAAGGTGCAGTCACACCATGGAAAAACACAGAGACATTATAATATCCTTTGTTTTATTTTCCATTCCTTTCCTTATGATACCTAGTATTATATTTGCCCTCTTGGCCGCCACTGCACACTGGGCGGAGGGTTTTAACATGTTATCCACGATGACGCCTAAATGTTTTTCTTGGGTGGTGGTTCCTAATGTGGAACCTTGCATCGTGTAACCAGTTTGGGTTGTTCTTTCCTAGGTGCATAACTTTGCAGTTGTCCACATTAAATTTCATTTGCCATTTGGATGCCCAGTCTTCCAATTTATCAAGAGCCTCTTGCAATTTTCCACAATCCTCTTGGGTTTTAACAACTTTAAATAGTTTTGTATCATCTGCAAATTTGATAACCTCACTCGTTATTCCCTTTTACAGGTCATTTATGAACATGTCAAAAAGCAACAGACACAGCACAGATCCCTGGGGTACTCCACTATTCAACTTTTTCCATTGGGAAAATTGGACATTTAGCCCTACCCTCTGCTTTCTATCTTTTAACCAGTTCCTGATCCACAATAGTACACTGCCTCCTATCCCATGACTTTTTAGTTTTGCCAAAAGTCTCTGATGAGGGACCTTGTCAAAGGCTTTCTGAAAGTCCAGATACACTATATCAACCGATTCACCTTTGTCTACCTGTTTATTCATACCTTCAAAAAAACAATAGATTAGTAAACCAAGATCTCCCTTGTCTAAAGTGATGTTGGCTGTCTCCCATTAAGCCATGACTATCTACATGTTCGGTAACTTTGTTCTTTATGATGGTTTCTACTATTTTTCCTGGTACTGATGTCAGGCTCTCCGGTCTGTAGGTTCCCGGATCGCCCATGGAACCCTTTTTAAAAATTGGCGTTACATTGGCAATCCTCCAATCTTCAGGTATTACAGATGATTTTAATGAGAGTTCACAGATTACTAATAGCAGGTCTGCAATCTCATATTTCATTTGTTTCAACATTCTTGGATGTATACCATCCGGTCCAGGTGATTTGTTACTCTTCAGTTTACCAAATAGTTGTAATACATCTTTGCGGAATATTGATATTTCTTTCAGTTCTTCCGCAGTATCACCTTTAAATACCACTTCAGTCATGAGTAACATCCCTACACCTTCCTCAGTAAAGACTGAAGCAAAGAATTCATTCAGTCTCTCTGCTATGGCCTTGCCCCCTCTTAGTGCCCCTTTTACCCCTCTATCATCTAATGGTCCAACTGACTCTCTCACAGGTTTTTTGCTATAAATGTACTTGAAAAAGTCTTTATTATGCGTTTTTGCTTCCACAGCAAGCTTCTTCTCAAATTCTCTCTTTGCCTGCCTTATCAATGCCTTGCATTTAACTTGCCAGTGCTTGTGTTGTTTCCAGTTTTTGTCATTTGGCTCTTTTTTCCATTTCCTGAAAGATGCTTTTTTGGCAACAACAGCCTCTCTGACCTCGCCTTTAAACCATGCTGTCAGTTTTTTGGACTTCCTTCCACTTTTCTTAAAGCGTGGAATACAGCTGGTCTGGGCTTCCAAGATATTATTTTTAAACAACACCCAAGCTTGATTTAAGTCTTTAACCTTTGTATCTGATCCGTTTAGTCTTTTCTTAACTATTTTTCCTCATTTTATCATAGTCGGAGGCCGGATCTGGGGTTGTGCTGCCTGGAATTAACTCTGTTTTTAGGCTGCTGGCATTGTGGTTTTTAAATGGAGCTGTGGTGCCATGGCAACATAGCACCATGGCACCGTGGCTCCATTCAAAAGCCATGGCTGAATTAGCCGGGCTGTGTCAATACGTGCAGGCCGGGGACTGAATCGCAGTCCCAGCCTGCATGTACAAGCCTGTTCGCAATTCTGATCCCATGGGGCTAGATGTGCCCCCTGAGATCAGAATCATGATCTCCTTTGTATATCTGGGTCAGCCCGGACGTACAAAGGAGATGTATATGTGGGACAGAATTGGGCCCTAAGTCTTTTTTCTATACTATAAAGGTGGAATTAATTTTGTTTGCTTGTAGTGAAAGGTAAAGGCTCCGTCAGTTAGAATTCATTGTCTCTGTTCTAGCTAGCCATTGGACCTCATAGGGCTGTTCCCCAATTGACTACACAAAGGGTGATAGAACAGCACTTAAAAGAGGTTAACTGCTTTTTCTCCTAAAGGACAGCTAAAGGTGGGACTTTAGTAGGTTTCTCTCTTTTACTTCAACAGGTACCAAAGCTCCATCAATTAAAGATGGCTGGGAAAATCATATTGCTAAAGCTGTTGCCCCCATTACAGCTTCTTCCTCTGTCCAGACAGGGATCCCAATGCCAGTTGAAGGACCGGTTCCATGTGCAGGATGCCTGCATGCTGAGGTTCTTAGGAAAGAAGTGGAGGAGCTCAGGGAAGAGGTATTGAGGCTCAGCATTTGAGACAGTGAGAACTACATTGATGAGATGCTTCTTGAAACATCAGAGCTCTCTGACAGAGTTGAAGATGGGAGACTACAGAAGGAAGAAGGTTGGACACGAGTCACCAGAGCCTGCAGTATCAACACACCAACTCCTCTAGCACATGAATTGATAAACCAGTATGCAGTCCTGGAAATGGAGGAAGAGGAAGCATCCAATGAAAGGGGAGAACCATAGCTCGAGCACCTCAAAGTTGCAGAATCGGTTGCCACTAGGAAGCGAAGGGTAGTGATGGTTGGTGAATCTCTTCTGAGGGGTACTGAGACGTCCATCTACCGACCAGATTTGATGTTCAGAGAGGTGTGCTGTTTGCCAGGTGTCAAAATCAGAGATATTACGGAGAGTTTGCCAAGACTCATCAAGCTTATTAACTATTATTTGATGTTTCTCATCCATGTCGGCACATATGATACTGCTAGGAATCTCTCCAAGCTTATCAAACATGACTTCATGGCTCGGGGACAGAGGGTGAAGCAGATAGGTGTGCAGGAGGTGTCCTCTTCAATCCTCCCTGTTGAGGGTAAAGGCCGAGGCATAGAAGCTTGCATCCTGGAGATGAATGCATGGCTGCATGGATGGTGTCATTGGGAATATTTTGGTTTCCTGGTCCATGGGATGATGTTCCAAGGGCTGCAGAGCAATGATGGTGTCCCTCTGTCCAAGAAGGGTCGAATTGTCTTCAGCAGCACACTGGCTGACCTATTGAAGAGGGCTTTAAACTAAATTCATTGGGGATGGGTGAAGAGAGCCCCCAGGTAAGTGAAACTTTAAATATCTCTGTAGAAATGGAGCAATATCTGGAAAGTGGTGTGTATAAATGCCTGTAGCATGGGAAATAAAATCCCAGATGTTGAGGTTTTAATGGAAGAGTTTGTCTTGTATTTAGTGGCAGTTATGGAGACATGGTTCACGGACAACCATGACTGTGATGTAATTATACTGGGCTATACCTTATTCAGGAAGGACAGGGTAGGAAGAAGGGGAGGTGAAGTGGAACTATATGTAAAATATAAAACTATAGAATTGCAGGGCTTAAAAGGGAGCGAGGAGGCACTGTGGGTTAAACTAGAAAGAGGGAAAGGGAAATCCATTTGCATTGGAATTATATACAGATCCCCCTCATAGGGAGTAGAAGTGGATGGAACCTAAGAACATAAGATATGCCATACTGGGTCAGACCAAGGTCCATCAAGCCCAGTATCCTGTTTCCAACAGTGGCCAGTCTAGGTTACAAGTACCTAGCAGTTTCCCCAAAAGACACAATGCTTTTTATCTTGGGCAAGCAGTGGATATCATGGGTCCCCTTTAATAATGGTTTATGGACCTTTTCTCCAGGAACTTGTCCAAACCTTTTTTAAGCCTGGCTACACTAACAGCTTTTACTACATCCTCCGGTAATGAATTCCAGAGTTTGATTAGACATTGAGTGAAAATTTAATAGAGAGATTTAATAGAAGACATACACAGTGTTGCCATAAAAGGGGAAGTGCTAATGCTTAGTGATTTCAATATGCTGGATGTGAATTGGCACATCCCTGCTGCGGTGCCCATCTAGAAGTAAGGAGATCCTGGATTCTCTACAGGTAGAACTATTCCGGCAACTGGTAACAGAGCCCATATGTGAAGGGGTCATATTGGATTTAGTGCTTACCAATGGGGAAAGTGTTTCTGATATTGCAGTGGGACATCATCTCACATCCAGTCATCATCAGATGGTATGGTTCAGACTAAGGCTGATAAAATCCATTTGAAAGCGAGAGACTTTAGGAAAACTAGCTTTGCTAAGATTGGACAAAACCTCAAAGAGTCATTAGTGGGATGGGAACATTTTGGGGATGTAGAAAAACAGTGGGCAAAACTGAAAGGGGATATTTTAAGGGAAACCTTTTTTTAGAAAAATAAATAAATGTAAAAGGAAAAGGAGGCCACTATGGTTCTCAGAAGTAGTTGAAAGGGTGAAGAAAAAGAGGGAGGCCTTTATGAAATACAAGAGATCACAGAGAGAGGGAGACAGGCATCTATTTTTGGAAAAACTTTGAAAAGCTAGCAAAGTAGTTAGGAAAGCAAAGTTACAAAAAGAAGAAGAAATAGCCAATACAATAAAATGTGGGGATAAGACATTTTTCAGATATGTTAGTGAGAGGAGGAAGAGCAAAAGTGGTATTGTCAGACTCAAGGGTGCAGGGAGGAATATGCAGAAACTGATGAGGATAAAGCAGAATTACTTAACAAATATTTTTGTTCTGTGTTCACAGATGAAGGGCCAGGAGCGGGACCTCAGAAAACACCCACAAACTGGAACAGAAGTGAAGTGGGTCTCAAATAATTTTCAGAAGACTGTGTTTGTGAGGAACCAGCTAAACTATAAGTAGACAAAGCCATGGGTCTGGATGGGATATATCCAAGAATACTGAAGGAACTTGGGGATGTTCTAGCGGCTCCACTGTCTGACCTTTTCAATGCCTCTTTGGAGTTGGGAGTGGTGCTAGAGGACTGGAGAAAGGCACAGGTGATCCCTTTACACAAAAGTGGACGTAAGGATGACATTGAGAATTACAGTCTGGTTAGTCTAACCTCTGTGGTTAGTAAATTATTGGAAAGGCTACTAAAAGACAGAATAGTGACGTTTCTGGAGTCCAGTGGATTGCAGGATCCAAAGCAGCATGTATTTACCAGAGGCAGGTCTTGCCAGACAAATCATTGATTTCTTTGACTGGGTGACCAAGGAGTTGGGCTGAGGGAGAGCCCTAGATGTGGTGTATTTAGATATCAGTAAAACCTTTGACATTGTTCCTCACAGGTGACTTATAAACAAACTGAGCACCCTAGTGATGGACCCTAAAGTTACTAACTGAGTTTGAAATTGATTGAGTGGGAGGCGACAAAGGGTACAGGTAAATGGAGCTCACTCTGAGGAGAAAGGCTGTTACCAGTGGTGTGCCCCAGGGATCTGTCCTTGGTCTGATTCTTTTTAACATCTTTGTTAGTGATATTGCAGAAGGGCTGTTGGGTAAGATTTGCCTCTTTGTGGATGATACCAAAATCTGCCTAATCTAGCTAAGCTTGAAGAATGATCTAGAATATGGCAGCTGAAATGTAATGTTAAAAAAATGCAGGGTCATGAATTTGGGCTGCAAAAATCCAAAGGAGTGGTACAGTGTAGGGGGTGAAGTATCTCTGTCCACGAAAGAGGAGCAGGGCCTGGGCATAATTGTGTCTGACAATCTTAAAGTAGCTAAACAGGTAGAAAAGGCAATTGCAAAACCCAGATGGTTGCTTGGGTGCATAGGGAGAGGAATGACTAACAGAAAAAAAGGAGGTGATAATGCCTCTATATAAGCCTCTGGTGCAACATCATTTGGAGTATTGTGTGCAATTCTGGAGACCACACCTTTAAAAGGATATAAGCAGATTGGAGTCCGTGCACAGGGTGGCTACTAAAATGGTTAATGGTCAGTGGTCTTCATTATGAAGCATATGAGGACAGACTTAAAGATCTTAATATGTATACTTTAGAGGAAAGGCAGGATAGGGGCAATATGATAGAGACCTTTAAATACCTCCGTGGCATAAATGCATAGGAGGATTTCTTTCAATTGAAGGCAAGCTCTGCTATGAGGAGACATAGCATGAGAGTGAAAGGGGATAGACTCAGGAGTAATATGCAGAAATATATTTTTATGGAAAGAGTGGTAGATGCATGGAATAGTCTTCTATTGGAGATGGTGGACACGAGGACAGTATCTGAATTCAAGAAAGCATGCGACAAACACAGAAGATCTCTCAAGGTAAAAAGAGGACTATTTGGAGTTGATGTGGAAGAGCAGACTAAATAGGCCATGTGGTCTTTTTCTGCCGTCATGTTTCTATGGAGCTGGGGAACTGTGAGGTTTGAGCCGCTGAGCTTGAAGTATTCAGGAAAGAGACTGATTAGGGACAAAGGAACTCATCAAGCAACGTAGTTAACTGGTCAAATATCTTCAACTACTTATATGGTGCCTATGAGATAGAAAAACAGAACAGAGTGCCTTCTAGCAGAAGGATTGGGGTAACAAAGATACTCTAACTTAGTTAAAGTTAATTACTTATTTTGTAACATAGTTCATAAGTAATGCTTACTCAAATGTTATACATGGTTTTGTTTATAAGCGACCCTAAATCTTATGTAAACCCTTAGTTCAGAACATGAATTTCTGGCCTTGACTCATTATTTAGAAGGGTGAATGATTGTGTGTCAAGTTCCTAAACTTTAAATATTAGTTGCCACAAAGGTAATTTCTTCCTCAAGCCTGAACCCCGATCGTTAGCAAAGATTTGAAGGAGAGAGAAGAGACTTGACATAAGGAAAGAGGAAGCGTGTTCCAGGCATAAGGAGCAGCAAGGTGAAAGGAACGAAGTCTGGATTTGGCAGTAGAGGAAAAGGGCATAGAGAAAAGGAAACCTCTTTGAAGCCACTTTTGGATCCTAATCTCCTTTCCCTTGTTTCCTCTCCCTGTTGTACCCTTATTTCTGTTGTATTGTATTGTCTGTCTCAACTAGATTGTAAGCTTTTCAAGCAGGGACTGTCATTTATGTGTTTGCACAGTGCTGTGTACGCTTGGTAGCGCTTTATAAATGATAAATTGTAGTAGTAGCAGCAATACAGATCAAGGGCTCAGAGAGACTCTGGCATAGAGACACCTACGAGTCTGAGGCCGGCTGCATGAGCTGTGGATCTTTCACAAAGCTAAGACTCTAATTTTCTTTCTCATCTCTGCTGGGTTCTAGCTACCAATATAGAGTTTAACTGTCTGTTTTGTGGGAATTGCTAATATTAAGTTTAACTGTGCTTATAAATTAAGCTTGGGGGTATTCAACCTAATGGGACTTGAGTATCCAGATAACAAAGGTTTAAATATGTGGAGAAAGCTTGCTTTTTCAGGGAGGGGGTGGTGAAAGTTTTTTGCTCCCATCTTACACCTGGCCAGGTCCACACCTACGGGTTTGAGGCCGGCTGCATGAGCTGTGGATCTTTCACAAAGCTAAGACTCTAATTTTCTTTCTCATCTCTGCTGGGTTCAAGCTAGCAATATAGAGTTTAACTGTCTGTTTTGTGGGAATTGCTAAGATTAAGTTTAACTGTACTTATAAATTAAGCTTGAGGATAATCTAACTGACTGCTTTTCTGGGTAGCCTTGGAGCAGATATCTGTGGGTGCCCCCAGCTCAGGAACAGCCTACTGGCCAGAGACACTTAGGTTCCCGCCCAGCATACCC
This sequence comes from Ichthyophis bannanicus, assembly GCA_033557465.1. Lineage (NCBI taxonomy): Eukaryota > Metazoa > Chordata > Amphibia > Gymnophiona > Ichthyophiidae > Ichthyophis > Ichthyophis bannanicus. The sequence goes on along the minus strand of CM066041.1, from coordinate 223,433,382 downwards.
CTCGTCCCACCCACCCCAGGGGCTGCATTGCCTATATAGCACTTGCATACATTGCCATCTATCCATTTAACTTGGGTTAGAGCCCACATCTTCTTCCTCCTTTCCTCTTCTTCTCCTTCTAGGACTGCTTATTCAGCATGTCGTGTATTCGGTGCAATAACTGCAGTACTTTCATTCCAAGACGAATCATTTGGAACCCCAGAGCTTGTCCTATGTGCCTCAGGTCAGCTGCCATGCATAAAGAACTGACTCTACTAAGGGAAGACCTAGCTGCCATGCATAAAGAGGTGACCCTACTTCAACCTGGGAAAGAGACGGCTGAGGGGAGATATGATAGAGGTCTATAAATTAATGAATGGAGTGGAACGGGTAAACGTAGATCAATTGTTTACGCTATCAGAATATAGAAAGACTAGGGGACATGTAATGAAGCTACAGGGTAAACTATTTAAGACAAATAAGAGAAAATATTTTTTCACTCAACGTGTAATCAAACTCTGGAATTTGTTACCAGAGGATGTAGTAAGAGCTGTTAGTGTTGCTGGGTTTAAAAAAGGTTTGGACAAGTTACTGGAGGAAAGGTCCATAAACCATTACTAAAAAGGGACCCAGGATATCAATGCTTGACCCAATACAACCTGTGTCTTTTGGGGAAACTGCTAGGTGCGTATGACCTAGATTGGCCACTGTTGGAAACAGGATACTGGGCTTGATGGACCTTGGTCTGACCCAGTATGGCATATCTTATGTTCTTATGTTCAAATTGTGTGGCGTTAATGCTCCCCATTTCAGTTTCTGACAGTGGAGAGATAGGGAGGGTCTAGACCAGTGATGGCTAACCTTTTTGAGCCCGAGTGCCCAAACTGCCGCACAAAACCAAAGAATTTCCTCAAAGTGCCAGCACGTCATTTGCATAAGTGGTCTTATTTGCATAAATATTTGCATAATGTTACCATACACTAACTTTTAGTAAACATATCTCTTAATGAGTGTATGGATAAAGAAAGACTAAAAGATTTCTACATTACTATAATCCAGTGCCAACCGCCAGGCACATTAGGAACTACTACAAACGCTGCCCATTTAGAACCCATAGCAAACCCGCCGTATCCTGACAGCATTACCAGGACTCACAAAGCACCATACCCTACCTATCAAAAGGCAACACTGCAAATATTAAACCAATACATTTCAGAGAATACTGGGGAAAGAGAACAAGTGGCAACGTCAAATAGGAATTTCCTCTTGTACCAAACAAAGCGCAGATGTTAATGATGCACATTTCCCAGAGCTGACATATTCCAGTTAATAAATTCAAAATAAAGAGATATCTTTCTACCTTTTGTGCATTTTTTTTTCAGTTGCAATTGGTCCAGCCACCTTCTTCTGGTTTCTTCATGTTTTCTGCTAACTCTCCATCGTCTGCTGTCCATTTGTCCTTTCTTCTCTCTTCTAGTTTTTTTTCCATTCTCTCTCTCTCTACATCTGCTTTAACATACTAATCTTTCTCCTTTTGCTCTTTCCTCATTCCTATTTCATCCACACAAATTTTACCCCACCATCCTCAATCCCCAATTACTCTCCCAATACCTGGCCAATTGTAGATTTTTCATCCCTCCTACACAAAATATTTTTCCCCTCTCCATTTTACTCTCCCAGCCCCATCCCATTCTAATCCTCCCCCAACATCAGCTCCCTTCTAGTTCCAGTCTCACCCAGCATCCATTCCCTTCTAGTCCCTGCATCAGCCCATTTCCAGTCCAAGTCCCTTCATCAGCTCATTTTCAATCCTAGCCCCACCATCAGCCCATGTCAAATCATAGCTCCCCTCCACTCAGCCCAATTCCAGTCCAAGCCCCCCCATGAGCCTACTTCCAGTTCTAGCCCCTCCATGAGTCCATTTCAATTCAAGCCCCCACCACAGCCCATTTCCAATCTTAGCTCCCCCCAACAGCCCATTTCCAGTCCTATCCTAGCTGTTCCATCAGCCCATTTTCAGTCCTAGCTCCCTTCCCTCACAGCCCATTTCCATTCCAAGCCCCCTCCCCATCAGCTATTTGCAGTTCAAGCCTCCCCTTCCACTCAGCCCATTTCCAGTCCTAGCAACACCCCAACCCATTACCAGTCCTAGCCCCCCGTCAATCAACTTCCAGTCCTAACCCCCATCACCCCATTTTCAGTTTAAGCCCCCCCCTATAACCCTTTACCAGTCCTAACCCCCCATCAGCCCATTTCCAGTCATCCCCCCATAGCCCATTGCCAGTCCTAAACCCCCCCCATCAGCCCACAGCCCATTACCAGTCCTAACCACATCAGCCCACCTCAAGTCCTAACCCCTCCCCATCAGCCCATTTCCTGTCCTAGCCCCCCCCCATAACCCATTATCAGTCCTACACCCCCATCAGCCCACTACCAGTCTTAACCCCCCCATAGCCCATTACCAGTCCTAACCCCCCCCATCAGCCCACTACCAGTCTTAACCCCCCCCATAGCCCATTACCAGTCCTAACCCCCCCATCACCCCATTTCCAGACAGCCCTCATCAGCTCATAGCCCATTGCCAGCCCTCATCAGCCCACAGCCCATTGCTAGTCTTAACTCCCCCCCATAGCCCACTGCGTCTTAACCCCCCTCCCCAGCCCACTGCCAGTCTTAACCCCCCCTCCCTAGCCCATTGCCAGTCTCAACCCCCCTCCCTCCCTCCCTCCCTCCCTAGCCCATTGCCAGTCTCAACCCCCCTCCCTCCCTAACCCATTGCCAGTCTCAACCCCCCTCCCCCCCTCCCTAGCCCATTGCCAGTCTTAACCTCCCTCCCTCCCTAGCCCATTGCCAGTCTTAACCTCCCTCCCTCCCTCCCTAGCCCATTGCCAGTCTCAACCCCCTCCCTCCCTCCCTAGCCCATTGCCAGTCTCAACCCCCCTCCCTCCCTAGCCCATTGCCAGTCTCAACCCCCTCCCTCCCTCCCTCCCTAGCCCATTGCCAGTCTCAACCCCCCTCCCTCCCTAGCCCATTGCCAGTCTTAACCTCCCTCCCTCCCTAGCCCATTGCCAGTCTTAACCCCCCTCCCTCCCTCCCTAGCCCATTGCCAGTCTTAACCCCCCCTCTCTCCCTCCCTAGCCCAGTGCCAGGCTTAACCCCCCGCCCTCGGCTCATGGCACGAACAAAAAAAAGAAAAAGCTGCCCGCTGCCGCCGCCGCGGCATGGAGGGTCCGGCGGGGCTCCCGCGGCCCGGCGGGACTCTCCCGGCGCTGCTCAGCCCCTCTCGGCCGGCTTGCAGAGACGCGAAGGGAGAGAGAGTCTCCCTCGCGTCTCTCTTAAGCCCGCAGGGGCAGATGGGAATTTCCCATCAGCCCCTGCGTGCTTAACAGAGACTCGAGGGAGACTCTCCCTTCGCGTCTCTGCAAGCCGGCAGAGAGGGGCTGAGCAGCGCCGGGAGAGTCCCGCCGGGCAGAGGGAGCCCCGCGGGACACTCCATGCCGCCGCGGCGGCAGCGGGCAGCTTTTTTTTTTTTTAAAATGTGCGACCTTCCCGCGTGCCAGCTGCAAGGCCTTCGCGTGCCACAGCTGGCACGCGTGCCATAGGTTCGCCATCGCTGGTCTAGACCAATAAATCATCTTCATGCACGTATACCAATAATAGAGTTGACAACTGGGAAGGCCCATCCTACCTATTTCTTTAGGTGAGTGCCAAATAGGTTTACCAACTGGTTGGTTTTCATCCGGCCTGGCCAGTTTTTATATGGCCAGGCCGACTGCCAGCAGAACTGTAAAACCAGCTGTGGAAAAGCTGTTTTTTTGCAGAACAGCTCATGGGTGGCTCTCGCTGGCTATAAAACCTCCCCCCCCCCTGAAAAATCAGCTATTAGGCAGCACTAGCTCTGCCCTGCAGTCCAGGATCACTCTTTTCCCCCTCCAACCCTGTTTCAGCCCCTTCTCCCACTCCCGGATTCCTCGCTTGCTGCCACTTTTCCTTGTTGCTGTCAACAGTGGCAGCACTTCTGAAAATGAGACGTCAAAAGAAAAAAAGTGCTGACCTGTGCATCATTCCACGCCTGTGCACAGCCAGGTCGATCCTGCCCCCTCTGATGTCACATCAGGGAGCGAGACCGGCCGGGCTGTGCTCAGGAGTGGAATGATGCACAGAGGCCTGCGCCTTTGTTTTTCTTTTGAAGTCCCATTTTCCAATAGGCAGAAAAGAAAGAAATGGGGAAAGCAGCTGAAAGAAAAAAATAAATGCCAAAGAAGATGGAAGTGAGGAATGGACAAAAACAGGAGGAGAGAGAAAAAATGGCAAATGGACAGCAGATACTAGTAGTGGAGTAGAGTGGAGTGGAGGAGTGGCCTAGTGGTTGGGGCAAGGTATCTCAGGCCAGAAGGTCAGGGGTTCAAATCCCACTAGAGGACAGCAACCTTGGGCTGGAAGGACTGGGGTTTCTAGTCCTACAGGTGCTCCTTGTGGTCTTGGGCATGTCACTTAACTCTCCATAGCCCATGTTCCCTGTAAAATAGTTATCTCCAAATTATAATGCCCTGTTCAATGTAATTTCAGTTTGTTCAATGTAAACTGCACTGATGCAGGATAGCACAGTATTTAAGAGAATGTAATAAAATAAATCTTGTAGTTTGCCATAGGCTCTGAGCTTTTTGCAGTATTTTAGAGTACTTCATTATGTATCTGATAGTTGCCACTGGAGGGAAGTAGTGTGGAAATCTGGTGGCCTCTCTCTAACCCCAATGCATGTGTAAGTGCTGTTCAGACACTTAAGTTATTGTTGGGACAAAAGCAAAACTTGTGAAGGGATCCATTAGAATTCCTGGGGGTGGTAGGCAGCACAACAATCATTTGCACAGGGATACAGAATATAGGTTTGAATTTAATATAGTATGGGGGACTTCCGGTGATGCGCAGCGGGAGAGCAGATGGGTGAAAGGTGCGCTCCCGGTCTAGGCCTCAAAACTGGCAAATAAAACTGGGAAAACTTTCTTGTGAAGAGTGAACACTGTCCTGGAAACCAAGTGGGGACTGGAGGAGGGGACAGAAATGATCTGAGCCCAGGGTATGCCCCTAAAAGTGGAAAAAAAAAAGCTGCAAGCTAAAGAGGAGAAATAAAGATGGCTGCTGAAACACCTAAACCCGCGCACGCCAGAGCAGGAGATTTGGCCGCAGAAATCTCAAAAGTGGAGACTGCAGCCCTAGAGGATCGGCTTAACAAACTTAAGTCAACTGTTGATGACATTAGAAAGAGGTTTGAAATGCAGCTGACATGAATGACAGAAGTGGAAAATTGGGTGGGAGCACAAGGCCACCTTACAAACAGCCTGCGTGCCAACGTGGAAGGCCTCACCTGGGAACAACTGCACCTGATGAAAAGAATAGAAGAACAAGAAAACTGCGCCAGACGCAACAATCTGAGGGTCATTGGACTAACAGGAAGTGTCACAGAAGCAGACGTATACAATTTTTTTCAGGAATGGCTGCCAAAATAATTGGGCCTACTGAAAGAAATGAAGTCCTGGTGATGTGAAAGAGCTCACAGATTTGGTCCCAAAAAAGATGAGCAACGGCGGCCACGTGCAGCAATCGGGAGATACCTCATATGGTCAGAAAAGGAAAGCATACTGAGGGGCTTCCGAAAAATAAAGATATTGGAATACAACAACCAGTGCATTATGCCGTTCAATGATTACTCAAGCCGTGTGGCAGCCCAATGGAGGGAATTCACGCCAGTGTGTACGCAACTTTTTCAGCATGTGATACAGTTTGCTTTTCTATTCCCCAACAAATTGAAAATACAGCATGAAGGAAAAACCCTCTCTTTCTGGAATCAGTGGAAGAAGGCCACAAATTCGTGGAACAGCTCATTGGTGGGGGAAGGAAGGCTGCCACGGTAATAAAGAACACCCAAGGGACAACAATAGAATAGCGTGGTATATAAGAGAATATAAATAAATAAATAAATAAATAAACAACAGAAATTTAAACACTGAAAATGGGTTATGGCAAAAATATACCGCAATAGTGAACACTTGACACCAACATACAAGACACCCACGGGACTTTAGGATGACTGGAGGACTAACCAACCCATCACCAATATGCTGAATACCAATAATGAGGACTCTAAGGAACTGGTGAATGTAAAATCTTGAATGTGGGACTAATTGGGTGGGAAAGGGTAAAGCTGGGAAAACTATACTATAAAAGGAGAGGGCTAACTAACATAATAAGAGGTTGAGGACCCGCAGGATAACCCACATGCGAGTGGAACAGGAACACGAATAATGAATGAATGGTGGATGGATGAGAATGTATGGGAACTTTGGGAAGGGGAGGGCGGAGGGGGAAGAAGGGATAGGGGGCAGAAGGGAGAGGGAGGACGAGGGGAAGAGGGAGTGGACACAGAATGGCAACTGTGTGAGGGAAACAAGGAGGAACAGGAATAATATGGGGGTTCTTGGTGCACCACTCACAGTTGGCACACCCCGGGGGGAAGCAATAAAATCAGCTCAAAATCATAAAGGCATAGGCTGGCAATGGGAGAACATCCAATAGTAACCTTGAATGTAGGAGGACTGCATTCACTCATTAAACAGGATAGGGTACTGACCTACTTATGCTCTCTGGAAACTGAGATTGCACTGCTACAAGAGACACACTTATCAACGGTAGAACACCTTAAAACTAAAATGAGGGTGGGTGAAAGAGGTCATTTCAGCACAATATAACAATAGGCAGCGAGGAATGGCCATCCTGGTGGGAAAGCGGGCCACATGGGAACTACACAGAGTTGTACACAACCCAGAGGGATGCTACATACTTGGCATGGGGAGAACTGCATCGAAAGAAAATCCTTCTGGGGAGCATATATGCCCCAAACGCATATCAACATAGCTTCTTCCTAGAGTTAATAGTTCACTTAGCCGACCAATCGGAATATCAAATCATACTAGGAAGAGATTTTAACCTAGTGGCGGACGCCACAGTAGACTGCAGACCACAGCAGGTAATGTTGAAAGGGGCAGAGGACAGAGGAATTAACCTCCTCTGCAAAGAATTAGAATTGATAATGGCTGGCACACGATGAACCCTCTGGAATCTGAGTATACACACTACTCAGGACCCCATAGAGTGCATCGGCATATTGATTACATGCTGATATCTGAACGCTGGTATCCCAATCTCCAGAGTGTGGAATTTCAAAAATGTTTATGGAAGGCAGGGCTCGATTATGCTACTGAAAACAGGGTAGAGGAGGTAGGCCCTGTGATCTATTGGGACGCAGCAAAAACAGTCTTGTGAGGTAAGATCTTGGGATATGTGGTAGCACAGTAACATAAACAGGGGGCAGCATTACAACAGGGACTGTGCTCACTGAAGATACATAGAGCTCAGTACCTGGAAGGAGGCACGGAAATGGCACTTATAAAACTACAAGAATGTAGGAACAAAGTACAAGCAATACTGCAACAAAAAGCTATGTGTAGTCTTATGATGTATAAATATAACCAACATCATTGGGGGCATAAGACAGGCAAACGTTTAGCTAATCTAGTTAGACCCGGCAAATCCAGGGCAGGGGTAACCCATCTAAAATGGGATGGTGGCACATTAATCACAGGGGAGGCAGAGATTGCGAGACAATTCACATCTTTCTTCGAATCTCTGTACCAGGCGGAGGATGGGGAACCAGAGGAAAGAGAAACATTTTTGAAGGACATCGCCCTCCCCCAGTTAATGAAGGAACAAAAACGGCAATTGAACATGCCACTTGCGGAGGAGGAGTTACGGGGAATCATACGTGGTTTGGGGCAGGCACGAGCTCCTGGACCAGATGGTCTAGGCCCAGAATTTTATAAAATTCTACAAGATCACGTGGTGAAACTGCTGGTGGCCATGGGGAAGGCGGTGGTGGCAACAGGGAAACTAAGTGCTTATGCAGATAGAGCAGCAATAATTCTGCTGCTAAAGCCAGGACGGGACCCAGAGAAAACAGAAAGGCATAGTCCCATATCATTACTGAACCAGGATCTAAAAATCATTACCACTGCTTTGGCAAGATGCTTAAGTGACATTATGCTGAACATCATTCACCCAGATCAGGCAAGGTTTGTAAAAGGACGTAGTGCCGTGGCAGCCATCCTGTGGGCTTTGACCATGTTTTGACAGAAACAAATGTGGGACAAGCCGGCGGAAATGGTGAGCCTAGATGCTGAAAAATCATTTGATAGCGTGGTATTGGATTACTTGTTTTGGATGCTACCCCGGTATGGCATAACGGGATACTTCCTTCAATGGATTCACACACACTCTACCATCAACCGAATGCCCAGGTGTTGGTGAATGGTGGACTGGGGAAACCATTAGGACTCAAAAGAGGCACATGAAAGGGCTGACTATTGTCACCTTTGCTCTTTATTATGACTCTGGAGCCACTAGGGTTAAGATAAGCACAGATACAACCATCCAGGGCATTACAGTGGGTCACACTGAACACAATTAAAAGTATGTTTGCAGACGATATGCTAATCAGCATACAACGTATAGAAGAGGGATGGACCACTCTGATAGACATACTGAGAAAATGTGGATGTTTTTCAGGCCTGAAAATAAATATGGGGAAATCAGAAGTCCACATGCTGGGGAGAGGGACCCTCTAGGAGCTAGCACAATGTTTAAGTGGACCACGGGTCCCATGAAATACTTAGACCAACTTGTGGTCGGAGTGCAATAGAATCCCTATCAATTAAATATTCATAACAAAATACGCCAGTGCAAACAATTATGTGAGAAATGGGAGGATCTGCCCCTCTCTCTCTATGGAAGGGTGGCGGTTGTCCGAATGGTGATCATGCCAAAATTAGATGCTGCCTGTATAGATGAGCAGGATGGATGACAACAATTCAAAAGCACTCTGCGGGCATTCTTGTGGAGAGGCAAACGAGTCCGAATAAGCTTCAGGAAAATGATCCTAACAAAAGAAGTAGGAGGGGCGGGGTTGCCCGACCTTCGGACCTACAATGTGGCCGCCCTTATCAGATGAATATATGAAGCATACACAGGGGCATCCCAGTATGCACCAGAAGGCCTATTAAAAATGTGGTGCCACCCATATGAGCTTATAAGGGTAGATTTAATGCACCGGGAACAGGGATTATGGGTGGGAGCCCTCCGCAAATGTTTATGCTTATTAAGCACTTGATATACCGCACCTTTTATTTATTTATTTATTTATTTAACAGTTATTTCTATACTGCTCTTTCCCAAGTATCAAGTGCGGTTTACAAGGAACAGTAAATTATATGGTATGTGATAGTGCATACCTAGTCGTTTTACATAGAACAAGCAAGGCGTTTTACAATACCAAAAATAAAAAGAAAGACCATGGCCTGAAAGGAAAGGCTAAAAAGGTTAGGGCTCTTTAACCTGGAAAAGAGACGGCTGAGGGGAATTATGATAGAAGTCTATAAATTAATGAACGGAGTGGAAAGAGTAAACGTAGATTGATTGTTTACATCATCAGAATATAAAAAGACTAGGGGACATGCAATGAAGCTACAGGGTAACCCATTTAAGACTAATAAGAGAAAACATTTTTTCACTCAACGTGTGATCAAACTCTGGAATTTGTTACCGGAGGATGTAGTAAAAGCTGTTAGTGTAGCTGGGTTTAAAAAAGGTTTGGACAAGTTCCTAGAGGAAAGGTCCATAAACCATTAATAAAAAGGGACCCAGGATATCACTGCTTGACCCAATACAAGCATTGTGGAACCTGTGTCTTTTGGGGAAACTGCTAGGTACGTATGACCTAGATTGGCCTCTGTTGGAAACAGGATACTGGGCTTGATGGACCTTGGTCTGACCCAGTATGGCATATCTTACAATATCAGGACAGGAGAGGATAGAAAGAGGCAAGAAAAACCACAGAAGAGAGAGGGGGGAATCAGCAGGGGCTAGAGGAGAAGTTGAATGCTATACTGAAAAGGTGGGTTTTGAGTAAAGCCTTGAAACTGGAGAAGGAAGGTTCCTGATGGAGTGCGGAGGGGAGGGAGTTCCAGAGAGAACGGGCCAAAAAGAAAAAAGCTGAACGACGGGTAGATTGGAGATGTGCATGCGATGGGGAAGGAAGAACCAGGCGACCAATATGGAGAGAATGAATACTACTGGTGGGAGTATGGAACTGGAGCAAATCTGCTAGATATTGCGAGGTGGAGGTGTGAATAGCACGATGAGCAAGTGTGAGAATCTTGAAGCGATAGCCGTAGGCCAGGGGAAGCCAGTGCAATTGAAAGCCTGGAGATAGTGGAAGTACCAGAGAAGCTGGCAAGCGTCTCCATGCCTTCGGTTGGTGGGCAATCCAGGCTTCATCCTGGGACAGGGGAAATACAAATTCAAACAATGGCATAGAGAACAGTGTATAGATTTGAGACAGCTGTTAGAGTGGGGTGAAGAAGATTTACCCAAATTTGAACTATTACACCAAACCTTTCAGATACCACACCACCACCACTATGCATATCTACAACTACACTACTACTGGCACTTAGAGGTGGCTAAACATCTGAGGAATGCACGAGTTGGAGAAGGAGATAAGGATTTCTGCAAACTGGCACCCAGATGGAATTGCCTAAGACAATGGTACCATATACTTCAGGACGCCCTACCCACACATCCAAACATTAGCCACCCAATGGCCAAATGAACCGGGGGAAGAGGTGAGGGAGGAACAATTGGAGCACTGCTTTCAACGAATTCCAAAGAACCTAACTACAGCCAAATATCAAGAGATGCAGTTTCAAATTCTATATAGGGGTTACCTAACTAAAGAAAAAGGGGTACGGCAGGACATCTGGTCACAGGCCCAATGCAAGAAAAGTCAGAAGCAGGCACACACCAAGCGGCATGCATTTCTTGAATGCACTAGATTAACCAACCTGTGGGGTTTGGTGCTGCCATGCCTGAATAGAGTGATTAAGAAGCAAGTGCTATTGTTGGGAGAGGAGAGTCCATTCAGAGAGCAAAAAATTCACCAAGTGGAAAGTAAATTCCTGCTAATAGGTATTTGGGTGGTAAAAAACATATTACAATACTGGGTGGGTGAAGAAGTACCCTCCTTTGCATAATGGAAAACAGTGACGCACACATTAGCAGGTGCTGAACGCCATTGCCTATATGCAATACAAGACTCCCAAATGGGAGAGCTACCAGCAGATCTGGTTGCAGTTTCAGACCAGTTACCCTCAGGCAGAACAAGCAGAATGGGAAGGGGAGGGTGGGGAGGGAAACTAAGGGGTGGGAGGAGAGGTTAGTTGCAGAGGTGAGAGGGAAGGGATTGGAGACAGCAAGTTGTGAAATATGTGTAAGAGATACAACTGTAAAGATCAAGACCTCCCTCATGTTATAATGGCCCTTGCTAAAAATGTACACAGGGCAGGTAATGGTTGTGACATCTTGGAAGGCAGTAATGGAGGCGCATGTTAAAAAGCATTGTAATATATAAGAATAGTTGGAATATATGTTTGTGTTATAAAGAAAAACATAAGAAAAAATATATTATGGGGGAGAATGTGTGTGTTGGAGGATTGAGGAGGGGGACTGTGATTCAGTGGGGGTTGAATAGTGCGACCTCTTATACTCCCCTCCTCCCCCCCACTCCGATGTGGCCAGCAGGTGCTGAAGCTTGCACTGCTGCCATCACTGCAGTTATTTTGGAGGATGGGACAAGGGGTGGGGTGGGACAAGGGATGGGGCAGAGGCACAATGTGTGGTGAGTTTTTCTCTTTCCAAAAGTTGGCAATCCTAGTGCCAAATGGAATTCTAGCTTTGTTGCTCAGCCAAATGAAATTGGTAAGGTATCTGTGCAATGCCTGGGAACCTCCCCCTCACCCCCCCCCCCCCCCCGAGGGAGAGAAACTGGTAAATCTGTAAATAAAGAAAAGGACCTGAGGGAGGACCACCATCTTGACTGCATTAAGGGGCATGCTTGTGGGCCATGTTACTAGTGTAGGGCTGCGTGCTGTATGATATTTGCACCTATGCTATTTGCCGTGAGCACATGTAGAGAGGGCTAGCTGTACCACAGCAGGAATGGACCGTCCCACCCTACAAGGATAGCACAGGGATTTTAGCATGAGGGCCTACGTTACTTTCCATGGCTGCACCAAACTCCCGCACTATCCTTTAGTAAACCTGCCCCTAACTCCCTCTAACCTGGAAAATGTTAGATCCTGCCATTACCCTAGAACGTTCTTAATATGTTGCAACAAAAGGTCATAATTCAACGAGTATAAATGAGAGAGATCCTTATGAACCTCTACTCCTAAATTCCAAAATTACTGTAATACCTGAAAACCCCCAAGCATCATTTATTTATTTAAACTGTTTTCTATACCTCTTTATCCTTCAAAGTGGTTTACATTTATTTATTTATTTTATTTATTTATTTAACAGGTTTTCTATACCGCTTTATCATTTATTCAAAGTGGTTTACATATAACAGTTATAGCAACGAGCTTTACATAGAACAGGCAGTTACAACTTGGAGGGTTACATGGGGTATAAAGAAACATATAAATTATCAATTATATACAGTTACACCTTAGCAGATTGGGTGAGTTCAGTTGTTGTCTTTAATAATCTTTAACAATAGCGTTATTGTTGTAGTGAGTGTTGAGTGCGGGAGGATTTGTTTGCTGGGGAGGATGTATGTGAGCTTTTAGATGATCTTAGAGTTTAGTATGTTGAGACATGAGAGAATGTTATTATGTTGATGAGGAGTGGTATGATGTAGAGATATCAACTTGAACTGTTTACATCATAACAGTAATAGGCTGGGAGGGGGATATGGCATGCAGGGGATTTTAACACATTAGAACTATATACAGGAACAAATATTAGTCATCAGGAGGTGTCTCATAGTTGCTCTCCTATGAATGCTATGAATGCTGCAGCTAGAGTCCTTCATGGAGCTTCCCGGAAAGACCATATCTCACCTATTCTAAAACATCTTCATTGGCTCCCAATTCAAAGTAGACTCACTTTCAAAATTTTACTAATTACATTCAAAGCCTTCAAAGAACTCTCATCTTCATCAATATCAGACTTGATCCAAACACCACCCCTCAATAGAGACAGAAGGTCAGTAACACTCAATACTCTGTTAGTCCCTAAATCAATATCACAGTGTACCAAAACTACTTCAGACAGGGCCTTTTTATTCTGTGCACCAAGGTGTTGGAATAGCCTCCCTCAAAACATCCGAGCAATACCAGACCTTTTGCAGTTTCGCAAAGCTTTGAAACACTACCTCTTCCTTTTATCTTATCCAGTAAACAATAAAGACATCTCAACCAACCCACAGACCTTCCACTCATACACATACAATACAGATACCCCACAGACCACATACACACAAAACTGAAGCCATGATGATATTATGACTATGTTTATTAATTATATACCCTGTTATCCGAGTTATATTCTCCTGTTTTCTGTAAACACAAAGTACTGTTGAATTGTGTATCTCACTGTTTTTTGTGAACCGCGCTGATGCCTAATAGTGCGGTATATAAGAGTCTATAAATAAATAAATAAATAAAATAAATAAAATGATCAGGGCAGGGGTCAAATACAATGCAGGGATGTTCATTTACTGAGGGCTAGGTGTTGTTGCCAAAGTGTTCTGTGTATAGGAATGTTTTCAGCTTTTTCCTGAAGTCTTTACTGTCTACAGTGGCTTTTATGTTGTCTGGGAGTGATTACATAGGGCTAGGGCAGAGAGCGAAAAAGCTCTTCTGAAAGTGATCTGCTTAGACTTTTGGTATGTGGTGGGTATGATGAACAGAGTTGTGTTGTTCCTTCTGAGTCAAATGTCTGGGTCTCTTATGATTAGGTCCTGCAGGATGTCCGCCAAGGAATGCTGTAAGATTTTGAAGATGTTCAGCATCATCTTGAACCTTATGCAGGCGTGTACTGGGAGCCAGTGTAGTTGGTTCAGGATGGGAGTGACATGATTGTGTTTTGTTGTACTGGTGATGATGCAAGCCGCTGTGTTCTGTGCCAACTGGAATGGATCGGTGGATTGCTTTGTGAGGCCCTGGTATAGGCAGTAGTCTAGAATTGGGGTGACAATGGCTTGGCATACCATGCAGAAATGATCCTGGCTGAGAACTGGCTTTAGTTTTAGAATGATTTTCATTTTGTGGTAGGCGTTCCTAGTAGTCTTGTTTATGTGGGACTGTAGGTTTAGGTTTTGGTTCAGAGTGACTCTTAAGTATCTGACTTCTTTTTTTTTTTTTGGGCTATACTCATGTGTAGTAAGCTAATTGATTGTGGGGGATTGAATAAGGTGTTTCTTGTAAACTACCGCTTCTGGTTTGCTGTAGTTTATGGTTAGGTTGTTGTTATTGAGTCATGTGATCATATCTTCTAGGCATTTTCTTATGGCTGAGTGGTCCAGTTCATCCAGATCGATTGGGGTGTATATTATGATGCCATCATCGTATAACCATATTGTATTTTTTGTTAAGAGGCTGTGTGTACAGGTTGAAGAAAAGTAAAGATCCACGTGATCCTTGTGGTATGCCCTGGTGTATTGTGAATAGTGTGGATTTGTTCACTTCGCATTTGACTAGCTGCTATCTGTTACTTAGGTAATATCAAAACCACTTAATAGTGATGTTGTATAGGATAGGCCAATTTCTTGTAGTCATTGCAGAGGTTTGTTGTGGGATATGGTATCAAAGGCCGATGATATATTTAAGAATATGAGTAGGAATCTTATTTATGCCTCCGATGATACTGTTGAGAAGTGATGTAAGTAATGTTTCTACACGGTGGTTTGGCTTGAAACCATGTTGGTGGGGGTCTAGTGATGCATATTGGTTTACGTAGTCTTGTAATTGAATTTGTACCATTTTTTTCTATCATTTTTGCAGCGAATAGTAGGCTTGAGATTGGCTGATATGCCATAGAGTCACTTTTGTCGAGTGAGGCGTTTTTGAGGATCGACTGTATGGTTGCTTGTTTAAGAGATGGCATATAGTCTTGGGTGAGGGATGTCTTTACTATTTTGTGTATTGGACATTTAAGCTGTTCCGTAGCTGATTTGATCCATGTTATGGGGCATGGGTCAGAGGGTGAAGTGGTAGTATTAAGGGTGAATATTATATGGTCGATTTGTTCAGTAGATGATTATGGTAAATTCATCCCATGTTCCAGAAAGGGTTGTGCCTTGTGTGTAGTCTGTTGTATGTGGTGGGGTGTACTAGTTGAGGTTCCTGTGTTTCACCATTATATGGTTTGCCATGTGTTGTAGTTTTATTTCGGGGTCCCTTCTGTGTGATGGGTCATTGGTAAGAGTCTGTACAAGTTTGAATCGTTCTCTAGGTTTGCCAGTTTCATAATGAGCTTGGTGTGGTATTGTTTGCATCTGTTAATTAATTCGTTGTTTATTTCTATACTGTTGTAGGGTGTCTGGGACTTTGTTACAGAGTAACATGGTATATGACGGCAAGTAAAGACAAGTATGATCAATCTAGTCTGCCCAGCAAGGTGGCAAGAGCAGGTGCACTTGCCGCTCCATGCAGATTACCTCTCTGCAAGCCTTTGTTTAGGGGTGTATCAACCACTCCGTGTAGGTCACCCCTATTTGTTGAAATAGTTAGTTATGTTTATTTTGATTTTATCCTGTTGCTATAAAGGGATCCACAATGTCTGTCCCATGCCATTTTGAATTCCGGCACTGTCTTTGCCCCCACCACTTCCATCAGGAGGGCATTACAAGCATCTACCACCCTTTCACTGAAAAAATATTTCCTGACATTGCCTCTCAGTTTACTCCCTTGCAGCTTCATGTTATGCCCTCTAGTTTTACAGCTTCCCCGTCTTTGGAAGAGGTTTGTTTGTTCATTAATACTCTAAATATTTAAAGGTCTGAATCATATCTCCCCTGTCCCTCCTCTCCACCAGAGTGTACATATTTAGGTCTCCAAGTCTCTTCTCATACGTCTCCTGATGCAGGCTCCAAATCATTTTGGTCGCCTTCCTGTGAACAGTTTCCAGTCTTTTCATATCCTTTGCAAAATATGGTCTCCAAAACTGAACACAAAATTCCAAGTGATTTGTACAGTGGCATTACTACCTCTTCCTTTCTGCTCGTAATTCCTCTTTGTATGCAACTCTGCATCTTTCTGACTTTTGCTATCACCTTGTCACACTGTTTTGCCACCTTGAGATCCTCAGAAACAATCACTCTAAGATCCTTCTCCTGTTCCTTGCATGCCAACCTTTCGCCCCCTGTCGCATACAATTCCCTTGGATTTTTGCTTCCCAAGTGCATGACACTGCACTTCTTCACATTAAATCTTAACTGCCAAGCATTAGACCATTCTTCCAGCTTTTGTAGATCTTTCCTCATGTTCTCCGCACCCTCAGGGGAGTCCACTCTGTTGCAAATTTTCATGTCATCTGCAAAAAGACAGACTTTTCCATTCAGTCCTTCGGCAATATCACGCACAAATACATTGAACAGTACCAGCCCCAGGACCGAACCCTGGGGCACACCACTAATCGCCTTCCTTTCATCTGAGTGAGTTCCGTTTACCATTACCTTCTGTCGTCTGTCAGTCAACCAATTTATGATCCAGTTCACCACCGTGGGACCCATCCTCAAGATGTTGAGTTTATTGATAAGCCTCCTATGAGGAACAGTATCAAAGGCTTTGCTGAAATCGAGGTAGATCACATCCATTGCATGCCCTTGATCTAGTTCTCTGGTCACCCAGTCAAAGAACTCAATCAGACTTCTTTGGCAAGATCATCCTTTGGTAAAACCATGTTGTCTTGAGTCATGCAACCTCTTGGTTTCGAGAAAGTCCATTATTCGCTCTTTCAGGAGCGCCTATATTTCTTTTCCTGCCACTGAGGTAAAGCTTACTGGCCTGTAGTTTGTCACCTCTTACCTCTTCACAAAAGTGGTAATAGGGATCACATCAGCCCTTCTCCAGTTCTGTGGAACTTCTCCTGTCTCCAAGGATCTATTAAAAACATCCTTTAACGGCCCTGCAAGAACCTCTCTGAGCTCTTTCAGTATCCTGGGATGTATCACATCCGGTCCCATAGTCTTGTCCACCTTCAGTTTTGCAAGCTGTTCTAACACAACATCTTCTGTGAATGATGTGGTAACTACTCCATTCCCGTTTGTATATTTGTCAATCAAAGGAGGTCTTTCTCTAGGATTTTCTTTAGTAAAAACAGAGCAGAAGAATTTGTTTAGCATGTTTGCTTTTTCAATGTCACTTTCCACAAATCTGTTCACGTCACTTTTGAGTCCTGCAATTCTACCTCTGAGTTTCCTCCTCTCCCGAATATACCTGAAAATGGTTGGGTCGCCACACTTCACATCTTTTGCCATCTTTTCTTCTGCCTTTTTGCTATCCTTATTTCTCTTTTTGTCTTAGTTTTATCCTGTATTCTTTTCTGTGCTCCTCTGTTTGCGAACTTCTGAATTTTTGTGAAAGCTGTGTTTTTTGCCTTTATTTGTGCAGCCACTTCTTTGGAGAACCAAATAGGTTTCCTTTTCCTCTTGTTTTTATTTACTTTCTTTACATATGTACATTTTGCCCCTTTTATTGCCTCCTTTAGTTTAGTCCATTGTAATTAAACTTCCCTTATCACCTCCCTCCCTGCCAACTCCTCCTTCAGGTACTTAGCCATTTTACTGGTCAGTGTTTCTGACGTCTAGGACTTTGAGCTTGTTGTGATTGGACTCCGCCTTGGCTTTATTCTCAAACCACACCATATGATTGTCGCTACTGCTCAAAGGGCACCCACCCGGATATTCAACATGCTATCTCCATTGGTGAGTACTAAATCCAAAATTGAGCCTTCCCTGGTCGGTTCCATCACTACTTGTCTAAGTAATACATCTTGGACGGCATCCACAATTATTTTTTACTTCTTTCCAGATTTGCAGAAGGAATCCTCCAGTCCGCGTCAGGTAAATGAAAGTTGCTCAATATGATCATTTCCCCTTTATAACTATCTTTGCAATATCAATTATCAATTCGCTATCCATTTCTTCAGTTTGAGTTGAAAGCCTGTAGACCACACTAGATGACAGTGCCATCTCCTCTTTCAAACACAATCCACAGCACTTCTTCTTTTCCCCATGTCCCCTGCATTTCAGCAGCTTTAATATTGCTTTTGACATATAGGGCTACTCCTCCTCCTTTTCTATCCTCTCTGTCTCTTCTAAATAGATTATAGCCAGCTATGGCTATATCCCATTCATACGACTCATTAAACGATATTTCTATAATGGCTACAATGTCCTGTCTCCATGTTCTCTTGATTTTCCTTAGAGACTCTTTTTGCATCTCTTATTTCTTTGGTGCAGGGTGCAGTTCTTTGGTACAGGGTGCAGTTTTTGTTCTTTGAGTTGATGTATTTTTTCTGTTTGGTGCTGATGCGGCTGTAGCAATGGAATGGTTCTAGTTTTCAATAATGCCATCAAGGTCGGCTGTGTTTTGGTTATGGTTTTGGTTATGGTTTTAGGCATTTGATATACCGCCCTTTACTTATGCATCAGAGCGGTTTACATGTATGCTAACAGGTACTTTTTATTCCCTTGTCCCCGCAGGGCTCACAATCTAAGTGTACCTGAGGCAATGGAGGGTTAAGTGGCTTGCCCAAGGCCACAAGGAGCGGCCATGGGACTAGAGACTCCAGTCCCTCTGGCCTGAGGTTACTTGTCCCCCTGCGGGAATTGAACCCCCGGCCCTCCGGCCTGAGGTAACCTGTCCCAACCACTGAGCTACTCCTCCCTCCCTTGCAGGAACCCCTTTGATGAAGCTCTTGAACCTTCAGCCGTTGTACTGCTTGTGTTTTTGGGCAACTGGGTTAATGATCTGCATGTCGAATGTTATCAGATGATGATCTGACCAGGGTGTTGGAGTGATTGTTGGAGGCATTATGGCATTATATTCCAATAGTAGTTTAGGGATAAAGATGAGGTCAGGAGTTGATCCTTGTCAGTGTGTGGGAGTGGTTAGTAATTGCGTGTATTGCAGCGATTCCATTGCACTCAGAAGTGAGCTGTCTTTCTTGTTGGAAATTGAATTGAAGTTAAAGTCTCCAAGGGCTATCATAGGTTTGTGTAATGAATTATATGCGCAAATTGATTCAAGTATTGTGGTGAGTTTGTCAGAGCTGGTGTTAGGGGCTCTATAGGTAAGACATATGTTCAAGTAATTTTTAGCAATGATGATTATGTTTGTCTCTGCTGTGCTGTTTATTAAGGCGGTTTTGAACTTAAAGTGGCTCCTTGCTAGTATTAACACTCCTCCTCCTCTCTTGTGCATTCTTGGGCAGTTGATGGTGGTGTATGTTGGAGGGGTGATTTGGTTGAGGATGATCTGTTCCGTGTTAGTGAGCCAGGTTTCTCTTATGCAGATTATATATGCCTGATGGTCTTGCAGGTAGTCTGTTATGGTGTTTGTTTTATTTCTGATAGACCTGGCATTAGTATGCATTTGATTGATGAGTTTAGGAGGAGGTTGATGTGTATAGTTTGTGGAGTTTGGTGGTTGGATTTGTATGAGGGTATGTGTTCTCTTGGTTGAATGTTTGTTTACATATTGCCAAGGTATGCTATGCTGAATGAGCCAGTAAAGGCAGCATGAGTGTGGTTGTTTGAGCTGGGTTGGCTCCTATATGTTGTAGGAGGAGATGCAAGAGCTTCAGGATAAAAAGCAAATTGTTGTAGGTCCACATGTTGTGTTGGGATATGCCGAATTCCGTATAACTGGTGGTGGTTCCAGGGTTCATTTGGGGTGGTTGCTGTGTAGCTTTTCAGCATTGTTGTGGGGTGTGTGTTGTGGCAGCTGTTTATCTCAGGCTGGTTGGGCAAAGGCAGGTGCCTTATAGATGGTCACTCCTTGGCCACTCCAAGGGCCACGTCTGAGGGCCCTTAGGCATGTGCCCGTCAGGCACGAGTGCGCCTGAAGTCGCATTCATTTCAGCTATCTAAGGGCAGAGCTTGGCAATGCTGTACAACGTTCTTTGTGCGGTCTGGAGCATGATACAAGTGAAATCAGTAATCTGGGCTCACCTCTTGTGCTGGAATACAGATTCTGAAGGTAGGCTGTGAGTCCTACCTCCAGAATCTGCATTCCAGGTTTTGTTTCCAGCTGCACACGGTTGGGTGTCATCTGCTGGCCGTCTGGAAGAGGCTTGCCTGCAGTCGTGTTGGTTTAAGTGATGGCTGTGTCGCTGAACACTGATGCCTAAGGGTGGAGTTTGGCGATGTTGTGCGACGTCCTTTGTGCAGTTGGGAGCACGATGCAAGTGAAACCTGCAATAGGGGCTCACCTCTTGTGCTGGAGTACAGATTTTGGAGGTAGGCTTGAGTCCTGTTTTCCGGCTGCATGCGGTCGGGTGTCATCTGCTGGCCATCCAGGAGCGTGTGAAAAAACTTCATAGCACTACATGCCATTATCACAGTTTGTATGAAATTAATTATGTAGCCCCACAAGGATCCAAAAACCTTAACTCCATGAACCCAGGGAACAAAATGGATGGTTTATTAATATAAAAACTAAGTTGTCATTCACATATAAAAGATACTTTGTGTTTTTCAACATAAGATATGCCATACTGGGTCAGACCAAGGTCCATCAAGCCCAGTATCCTGTTTCCAACAGTGGCCAATCCCATGAATGAACTTACTAGTTGGTATGTATGGATTGGCAGACTGGATAGGCCATATGGTCAGTTGATATTCATGGTAGGGTTATCAGCTTTTTGAAGGAGAAAAACCCGCTACATGTCGAACCTGTACTCTGCCCCTTCCCTTCCCCTTGCCCCATCCCCAGCTCCACCCCTTACCCCACCCTCCAAAATAAATGCTGTGATGGCAACAGTGCAAGCTTCTGCATCTGCTGGGCACATTGGGGTGGGAGTACAAGAGGTTGCACTATTCAACCCCCATTGAATCGCAGTCCTCTCCTCACCACTCCAACACATACATTCTCCCCCATACTGTATTAAATCCAAATATGTATTCTGTATTTACAGAACCCCTCCCCCAGCACCTCCTTTCAAAAACGAGTGCCGAACAGAGCTCAGACAGTTCCCCTTTTAGTATCATCTGAGTAACAGCAACATAAACCCTCTCAGTACCAGGCATATTGTGAAGTAATACAAAACTCTACCAAAATGTTGCTCAGGACCTAGAACAAATCTACCATGCCAACACTAACATCCAAACCTCACACATCAAGGTCTCTACCTAGGATAAGGCATCACATTAAACATTGCAGAGAGCCCTAGAACATCAAGTGACTGAGTCTACTCCGAGATGCCTACATATTCTTCTCCTTCACCCCCGAGTGTGACAATACCATTTTTTGCACTTCATCCTCTCACTAACATATCTGGAAAATGTATTTTGTCCTCATTTTACTGCATTGGCTATTTTTTTCCCATTTGTATCTTTACTTTTCTGACTACTTTCCTAGCTTCTGTTAGCTTTTCCAAATATTGATTCTTGTCATCTTCTTTCTGTGATCCCTTGTGTTTTATGAAGGCCACCCTCTTTTTCTTCATTTTTCAGCTATTTCTTTTTAGAACAATAGTGGCCTCCTTTTCCTTTTTACATTTATTTACTTTCCTTAAAATATCCCCTTTCACTTTGCCTACCTAAGGAGTCAGTGACTTCAAAGAGCTTGCCTTCCTCTTTGTAGTCTATTAAAACTTGGTATATCACCTCTTGCTGATACACTGAAGCAGTTTACAAACAGTAAAAAAAAGATAAGAAAGGAACTACAATTAAAATAGGATAGTTGACAACATAGAAACATGACAGCAGAAAAAGACCACCAGGCAGACAGCATACCTCTCTGGACATCAAGTCTGGTCGGCAGATGGGTGCCTTGGTACCCCTCAGAAGAGAGTCACCAACCATCATTACCCTTCACTTCCTTGTGGTCACTGATTCTGCAACTTTGGGGTACTTGAGCTCTGGTTCTTCCCTTTCCAGCGATGCTTTCACCTCCTCCACTTCCAGGGCTGCATAATGGTTCTTCAATTCAAGAGCTGGAGAAGTTGGATTGGTGATTCTGCAGGCCCTGGTGACTTGTGTCCAACCTTCGTCATTCTGTTGGCACCCATCTTCTCCTCTGCTGGAGAGTTTGGTTGCTGCAAGAAGCATCTCATCAATGTACTATCACTGTCTTGAATGCTCCTCAGCCTCGCCACCTCCTCTCTGAGTTCCTCCACTTGTTTCCTCAGAACTTCAGCATGCAGGCACCCTTCACATGGAACCAGTCCTTCAACTGGCGATGGGACCTCTGTCTGGACTGAGGCAGAAGCTGTAACGGGGGCAACAACATTAGTGATACGATTTTTCCCAGCCAAGAGAGAGATCTTGCAAAGTACCAGCCGTTTCCCAGCTGTCCTTTCAGAGAAAAGAAGTTAAATCTCTTTAATGACATTCAAAATGTGCTGTTCCAAGTCCCTGTGTTTTGTTAAATGGGGAGGTTCCCTATAAAGCAAGACTGCTCACTAGGGGTGGGTGGGAGTTGGGGGGGCAGGGAGGGAACTAACCCCTAATTAGTTGTCAGCAGTTCCCAAGAGCTGAGAATGTTACCAAAGCAGAGTTTTAAACCTACCCCACTAAAGAAAATATTTAAATATTTCTACTAAAGCACCAAAAAGAATGTAACTTTGTTTTAAAAATATACCAAAACCCTTTTAAGAGCTCCCTGTCAGAGAGCTAGCAATTTTTAAAAAATAAATAAATAAATAAACCCTCAAATTCTTACCATTTTTGACCTGTATAGCCCCTGTTAGGAATCCCTGAACAGGGCAGGACTCTGAAGCCTTTTATGCAGGCCTCAGCTGCTCTTAGTTCATTCGCAGGCTAATATATTAACATAGTAAATGATGGAAGATAATGACCAGCATGGTCCATCTAGTTTGCCCAGCACGATGGCAAGAGTAGGTGCACCTGCCGCTCCATGCAGGCTACCCCTCCCCATGTCCCTGTTTAGGGGTGAGCCCACCACTCCATGCAGGACACCCCTATTTGTTGAGAAATTAGATGGTTCAGTTTATTTTGATTTTATCCTGTTGCTGTAAAGGGATCCACTGTGTCTGTCCCATGCCATTTTGAATTCCGTCACCGTGTTTGCCCCCACCACTTCCATCGGGAGGGCATTCCAAGCATCCACCACCCTTTCCGTGAAAAAGTATTTCTTGAGATTGCCTTTCAATTTACCACCTTGTAGCTTCCTGTTGTGCCCTCTAGTTTTACGGCTTCCCCGTCTTTGGAAGAGGTTTGTTTGTTCATTATATCCCTTTACGTATTTAAAAGTCTGAATCATATCTCCCCTGTCCCTCCTCTCCTCCAAAGTGTACATGTCTTCAAGTGTACAAGTCTTCAAGTCTCTTCTCATAAGGCTTCTGACGCAGGCTCTAAATCATTTTGGTCACCTTCCTCTGAACAGCTTCCAGTCTTTTTACATCCTTTGCAAGATACGGTCTCCAAAACTGAACACAGTATTCTAAGTGAGGCCTCACCAGTGATTTGTACAGTGGCATAATTACCTCTTCCTTTCTGCTGGTGATTCCTCTTTGTATGCAGCCCAACATCCTCCTGGCTTTTGCCACCGCCTTGTCGCACTGTTTTGCCACCTTGAGATCTTCAGAAATAATCACACCAAGGTCTTTCTCTTGATCTATGCACACCAACCGCTCGCCCCCTATTGCGTACATTTCCCTTGGATTTCTGCTACCCAAGTGGATGACTCACATTAAATCTTAATTGCCAAGCATTTGACCATTCTTCCAGCTTTTGTAGATCTTTCCTCATGTTAACCACTCTCTCGGGGGAGTCTACTCTGTTGCAAATTTTTGTGTCATCTGCAAAAAGACAGACTTTTCCATTCAGTCCTTCAGCAATATCACTCACAAATACATTGAACAGTGCTGGGCCCAGGACCGACCACTGGGGCACCCAGCTAATCACCTTCCCTTCATCCGAGTGAGCTCCATTTACCATCACCCTCTGTCATTTGTCAGTCAACCAATTTCTGATCCAATTTACCATCTTAGGATCCATCCCCAAGCTACTGAGTTTATTGAGCAGGCCCACTAGCTCCTGATTAGGTGTCAGCAGTTCCCAAGAGCTGAGAAAGTTACCAAAGCAGTTTTAAACCTACCCCACTAAAGAAAATATTTCTACTAAAGCACCAAAAAGAATGTAACTTTG
This sequence comes from Ichthyophis bannanicus, assembly GCA_033557465.1. NCBI lineage: Eukaryota > Metazoa > Chordata > Amphibia > Gymnophiona > Ichthyophiidae > Ichthyophis > Ichthyophis bannanicus. Next base: position 223,409,114 of record CM066041.1, on the reverse strand, counting down.
TTTTAAAAGTATACCAAAACCCTTTTAAGAGCTCCAAGTCAGAGAGAGAGCAATTTAAAAAATAAAAAATAAATAAACCCTCAAATTCTTACCGATGTTTGACCTGTATTGCCCTTGTTAGGAATGCCTCAACAGGGCAGGGCTCTGAAGCCTTTTATGCAGGCCTCAGCTGCTCTCAGTTCATTCACAGGCTAATCAGGCCCACTAACAATGAAGGGGAAAGGAGAGAATGCATATAGGAGACTGGAGGACCAGTCCTGAAGAAATGCATTGGGGCCATGACTGCCTGGATGGGGTACCGGGCCACAGAATCGAAGGAGTCGTGTGTTCTGGGATCTGGCGAAGAGGTCTACTGCTGGGGTGCCCCAGTTTAGGCATAGGCAGTCTGCCACTCTGGGATCCAGGCGCCACTCGTGGGGGCGAAGGATTCTGCTGAGCCTGTCCGCCATGCCATTCTCCTGACCAGGAGGTACGTCACCTTGAAGGACATCCTCTGCCAGGCGGCAAAAGAGCAGATGAGGACTGCTTCCCTGCAGAGGGAGCACAATCCCGTGCCCCCCTCCTTGTTGATGTAGAACATCGCTACCCAGTTGTTGGTCTGCACCAGAACCGACTTCCCGCTGAGGATGTTCTCGAAGGCCCTCAGGGCCCACCAAATGGCCCGGAGCTCGAGCAGGTTTATCTGCTGCTGAGCCTCCACAGGTGATCACTGTCCTTGCGTGCAGAGAGGCCCACAATGGGCCCCCACCCCAACAGGGAAGCATCTGTGGTCAGTACCACCTCGTGCTGTGGAGCCTGGAAGGGCAATCCTCGCAGGAGGTTGCGGGGGGGGGGGGGGGGGGTTTCCACCAGCTCAGGGACAAACGAAGGTCGGGAAGAACCCTGATGGGGTCCCTGAGGTGTCCGAGGGATTGACTCCACTGGGAGCTAAGGCACCACTGTGCCGGCCACATGTGCAGGCAGGAGTGAGGAACCACATGAATGGCCGAGACCATGTGGCCCAAAGGTTGTAGCATGGACCGAGCGGTGAACTGGCGGGCGCCTTGGATGCAAGCCGCCAGAGCTTGGAGGCGGGTGGAGCAATCCACTGGCAAGAAGGCCATGGCCTGCTAAGTATCAAGGCACACCCCGATGAACTTGAGGGCCTGTTCTGGTTTGAGGTGAGACTTTGGGTAGTTACCAAGAACCCCAAGCTCTCCAAGAGGCGGACAGTGCACGACATCGCTCGCCTGGCCTCCTCAATGGAGGAGCCCTTAATGAGCCGGTCGTTGAGGTAGGAAAAGACTGGCATGCCCTGGCGTAAAAGGTGAGCAGTGGAGCACGACGAGGCACTTCATGAAGACCTGAGGAGCATATGCAAGCCAAAGGGGAGCACCTTGTATTGGAAGTGCTCTCCCTGCACCCTGAAATGCAGGTACTGCCTGTGTTGGGGGTGGATTAAGATAAGGGTGTAAGTATCCTTTAGATCCAAGGAGCATAGCCAGTTGCCCTGCCTGAGGGAGGGCAGCAGCATGCCAAGAGATAACATCTTGAATTTCTCCCACACCAGGAACTTGTTTAGCCTGCGAGGTCGAGAATGGGCCGCAGACCCCCCTGTCTTTTTCGGGACAAGAAAGTACCTGGAATAAAAGCCCCGACCTCTGAGGTGGGGAGGGACCTTCTCAATTGCCCATTGGGCAAGGAAGGAGTGTAGTTCCCGCTGCAGCAAAAGCTGGTGTGCGGGGAGTTGAGGAGGCTCCGCCAGGGAGAAAGGGGGTGGGAGCCTGTCAAAGTGGAGGTGATAGCCCTCTCGGATGACCTGGAGGACCCAGGTGTCTGAGGTGATAAGCACCCACGATGGGGCAAAACAGGACAGGCATCCCCCCACTGGCTGCTGCATAGCTGGAGGGTGAGGGGCTATGCCGCTGGCATCAAAACCCTTGAGGGGGTTTGCGGGAGCTGACATTTGGGCCTTTGGGCCCTTTGTTTTACGGTGACTTTGGCTGGGCTTTCCCTGCGCAGGAGTGGCCGGAGCGGGAGTAGCCGGGTACGACAGGTAGCCGCAGTACTGGAGGCCTTTCCTAGAGAAGAAGGGCTTCTTGGCAGGCTGCTTCTTCCGAGGCAGTGTCGAGGTCTTGCGGGAGAGACGGGTCCTAGTGATGTACTCCGTCTCAATCTCCTCAGCCTTCTCCTCCATCGGCTTACCAAAACATTGTTCGCCAAGGCAGGGTACGTCCAGGAGCTTCTCCTGCATCCACTGGTCCAAATCCGAAGATTGGAGCCAAGCCTGGTGGCTGGCTCCGATGCCCGCAGCCGCCACCCGAGCCGATGTCTCGAAGCCGTCATTGGAGGCTCGAGAAATATACTTGGAGCAATCCACCACTGATTTCAACAGGACGCAGAACCTGTCAAGGGGCTCGCCCTCGAGGCCCACAGCGAAGCCTCCAAGATCTTTTGCCATGTCACAGAGGAACATACCCATATATAATTGGTACACCTGGATATGACAGGAGAGCATGGAACCTTGATAGGCCTTTTACCCTCGGGCATCAAGGGCTCTCGATTCTCAACCCAGTGGGACCGAGGAGTGGGACTTCGGGCTTTTCAGCTTCCTCGTGGCTGATTCCACCACCATCGAGGTGTGTGGAAGTTGAGTCTTACGGAAGCCTGGCCCTCACTGCAACTTGTACACTGTGCCAAGGTGCTTGCTCACAATGGGGACCGAGGCCAGGGCCTTCCACATGTAGAGCAATAGCCGGGAGAGGATCGGCGGCACCAGCATGGTGAGGGATTCCCTGGGCGGGGCCTCGTACTGAAGAATTTCGAGTTCTTCAGCACAAGGGTCTTCCTCGGCCTCGGTGACCAGGTTGAGGACCCGAGCCATGTCCCGAATAAACACCAAAAAGGAGGTGTCCTTGGGTGGTGAACGCCACTGGAGACCAGGCAGTGAGGGGTCCGATGGAAAATCCTGGTGGGTGCATGTCTCCGGGGATGTGTTCCCATCAGATTCCCAGTCAGAGAAATCGGTTGAGGGATCCGAGCCGGGCGGTTCGCCCTGTCTGATGGCTGGCAGCCTGGAGCCGGAATCCCAGATGATCTCGCTGCCCGAAGAATGGGAGAGCGAGCGAGACCGACGTTGAGGATCCTCATGAGGCCCTGGATGGATTTGGGTGTTCTTCGCGAGGGACCCGTGGTCTCTGGGAGCAAGTCAGCGAAGCTGGCTGTAAGTGCCTGCTGGGAAGCAATGAACTCAAACGCTGCATTCTAGCGCTAGCATGCGGGACTCCCACATGGGTGTGGGGCCCTGGGACGCCAATACCGGGGTCACCGGATCAGGCATCGAGGAGGTCCTCACCGGGACGGCCCTCAGGAGACTGGGCGCCTTCGCCGGAAGCCTCCATTTCTCTGCAAGGTACCTTGTGGGGCTGCTCCTTCTCAGACTCTTGGGAACGCTGAAGGGGGTAAGCGACTGGGCGCGGGAGCACTCGTGCTTGTCGGGAGCCCCAGACAGCGACTTCGAAGCTGCCTTCTTTTTGATATGTTCCACCTCGGGGGACCCCTGGTCCTAATGCCGCCTGGAACACAGTGCCGCAAGGGGGGAACCCACCAGAGGGGAGACGACCGAGGGTGCCATCGGGGACTCCGAGGCAGCCTTTCAAAAAATGTTTTTGGACTTCTGCTTATGGCTGAGCAGGGCCTTAGAGGGCATTTTCTTACAGAGCAAACAGAGCTCTGGGTCATGATAGCCTCCCAGACACCTTAGACAGCAGTCATGAGTGTCCGTAAGCGACATGTTCCTAGGGCATCTATCGCATTTTTTAAACCGGTGGCCATGGGGGCAAAAACGGCCTCTGCGAGGTTGAAGACCCACGCGGCCAGCAGTTGGAGAGAAAAAAGGGTGCGAAGCCTGAGAAGAAAAAATTTAGGAAAGATATCCTCGTAAGCTCCAAAAGAGAGCAAGGGTAGTACGGGTAGAGGACTGGTGCAACCGGAAAAAAGAGATATAGCCTGTTAAGGCAAGAAAAACGAAAACCTTTTCTGAGGGATGAGGACGTGCATCCAAAGGGCTCCGTGGAAAAAGGGAGACTGAACAAGATGGCACCCTTGGGCGGGAAGAGGACCACACATGCGAGGTAGCAATCCCAAAGGCTTTCTTTGAAAGCTGGGGAATTGCTCCGCGTGGGCTCTGTCGGTGCCAACGTCACCCATAAGTGAGGACTGACTTCCTGCTTGTTCCTGGAGAAATAAATATTTCCACATATTGCTTCTTAGTCTATCCTCTTTCACTCTCATAGTATGTCCCCTCGTAGCAGAGTTTGTCTTCAATTGAAAGAGATTCTCCTGTGCATTTATGCCACGGAGGTATTTAAATGTCTCCATCATATCTCCCCTATCCCACCTTTACTCTAAAATATACATATTAAGATCTTTGTCTGTTCTCATATGCTTCATAACGAAGACCACTAACTATTTTTGTAGCCACCATCTACACAGACTCCAACCTGCTTATATCCTTTTGAAGGTGCAGACTCCAGAATTGTACACAATACTCCAAATGAGGTCACACCAGAGTTATACAGAGGCATTATCATCTCCTTTTTTCTGCTGGCCATATCTTTCCTTATACACCCAATCATCCTTCTAGCTTTCGCTGTTGCCTTTTCTACCTGTTTAGCTACTTTAAGATTGTCAAACACCAGGGCCGGATTTACCTTGAGTGAGGCCCTACGCCAACAAAAATTGTGGGCCCCCAGCAGGGGCGGCCCAAGGGGGGTGCGGACCTCATTTGCATAAGGGGCCTCATTTGCATAAATATTTGCATAATGTTACCATATACTAACTTTTAGTAAACGTGCCTCTTAATGAGTGTATGGATAAAGAAAGACTAAAAGATTTCTACATTACTATAATCCAGTGCCAACTGCCAGACACATTAGGAACTACTACAAACACTGCCCATAGTAAACCCGCCGTATCCTAACAGCACTACCAGGACTCACAAAGCACCATACTCTACCAATCAAAAGGCAACACTGCAAATATTAAACCAATACATTTCAGAGAACAACAATACATGACCTACTGGGGAAAGAGAACAAGTGGCAATGTCAAATAGGAATTATATAAACAGAACACCTCAGCTCAGTTACACATGCAGAACATAGACCATCACCAAACAAGTAATCACAATTTAGAAATAGGAAGACAATAATTAAACTGGGAATCCCAAAAGCCAAACTTGGAATGTACAACACTGTAGAAATAAAACTATACATTAATTTGCTCTTGTACTAAACAAAGCGCAGATGTTAATGATGCACATTTACCAGAGCTGACATATTCCAATTAATAAATTCAAAATAAAGAGATATTTTTCTACCTTTTGTGCATTTTTTTCAGCTGCAATTGCTCCAGCCACTTTCTTCTGGTTTCTTCGTGTCTTCTGCTAACTCTCCATCGTCTGCTGTCCATTTGTCCTTTCTTCTCTCTTCTAGATTTTTTTTCCATTCTCTCTCTACATCTGCTTTAACATACTAATCTTTCTCCTTTTGCTCTTTCCTCATTCCTATTTCATCCACTCAAATTTTACCCCTCCATCCTCAATCCCCACTTACTCTCCCAATACCCGGCCAATTGTAGATTTTTTATCCCTCCCACACAAAATATTTTTCCCTTCTCCATTTTACTCTTCCAGCCCCATCCCATTCTAATCCTCCCCCAACATCAGCTCCCTTCTAGTTCCAGCCTCACCCAGCATCCATTCCCTTCTAGTCCCTGCATCAGCCCATTTCCAGTCCTAGCCATCCATCAGCCCATTTCCAGTCCTAGCAACCCCCCCAACCCAATACCAGTCCTAGCCCCCCCATCACCCCACTTACAGTCCTTAACCCCCCATCACCCCATTTTCAGTCCTTAACCCCCCATCACCCCATTTTCAGTTTAAGCCCCCCCTATAACCCATTACCAGTCCTAACCCCCCATCAGCCCACTTCCAGTCCTAACCCCATCAACCCATTTCCAGTCAGCCCCCCATAGCCCATTGCCAGTCCTACCCCCCCCCCCCATCAGCCCATTACCAGTCCTAATCCCATCATCCCACCTCCAGTTTTAACCCCCCAGCCCATTTCCAGTCCTAGCCCCCCATAGCCCATTACCAGACAACCCCCATCAGCCCACAGCCCATTACCAGTCTTAACCCCCCCAAAGCCCATTACCAGTTCTAACCCCCCCCAACCGCCCATTACCAGTCCTAACCCCATCAGCCACCTCCAGTCTTAACCCCCCAGCCCATTTCCAGTCCTAGCCCCCCCCCATAGCCCATTACCAGACAGCCCCATCAGCCCACAGCCCATTACCAGTCTTAACCCCCCCCTAAAGCCCATTGCCAGTTCTAAGCCCCCCCCAACAGCCCACAGTCCATTACCAGTCCTAACCCCATCAGCCCACCTCTAGCCTTAACCCCCCCCCAGCCCAGCCCAGCCCAGCCCCGCCCATTCCAGCCCCAGCCCCCCAATAGCCCATTACCAGCCCTACCCCCCCCAGTCCATTTCCAGCCCCAGCCCCCCCATACCCCATTCCCAGTCCTAACCCCCCATAGCCCATTACCAGTCCTACCCCCCCCCCCCCCGGCCTAAAGAAAAATGTAATTTAAAAAAAACCTGGTGGCTGCCGCCGCGGGGCCCCCTCTGCTGCCGCGGGGGCCCCGTCTACAAGCTGAAGCGGTGCGGTCGGGTCGGGTCCTGTCGGGTCTCTCCCTCCCTCCTTCCCTCCCTGCAGGCTGCGAGAGACGCGAAGATAGAGCGTCTCCTCGCGTCTGTGTTAAGCCGGCAGGGGCTGATGGGAAATCCCATCAGCCCCTGCGGGCTTAACACAGACGCGAGGAGACGCTCTATCTTCGCGTCTCTCGCAGCCTGCAGGGAGGGAAGGAGGGAGGGAGAGACCCGACCCGACCCGACCCGACCGCACCGCACCGCTTCACCTTGTAGACGGGGCCCCCGCGGCAGCAGAGGGGGCCCCGCGGCGGCAGCCACCAGGTTTTTTTTTTTAATTGAGTTAAAAAAAAATTACCTGGTTCTTTTTTTGTGGGCCCCTGCCGGCTGTGGGCCCTACGCCATGGCGTACATGGCGTATAGGTAAATCCGGCCCTGTCAAACACAATTATGCCCAGGTCCTTTGTGGACAGAAGTATCTTACCCCCTACACTGTACCATTCTTTTGGATTTTTGCAGCTGAAATGCATGACCCTGCATTTTTTAGCATTAAATGTCAGCTGCCATATTCTAGACCATTCTTCAAGATTAGCTAGATCCTCTTCATGTTATCTACTCCTTCCTGGGTGTCTACTGTATTGCAGATTTTGTTATCATCTGCAAAGAGACAAACCTTACCCAACAGCCTTCCACAATATCACTAACAAAGGTGTTAAAAAGAATTGAATCAAGGACAGATCCCTGCGGCACACCAATAACCTCATTCTCCTCAGAATGAATTCCATTTACTTGTTGCCTACAACCATACAACAGAACTTGAAGGTTAGATGAGAAGAAAAAAACCCAAAACTATAGCAGCAGAAAAAGTGTAGCTACTCACTTGTAACTGGTGTTCTCTGGGGACAACAGGAATCATTCCTCACATATGAATGACGTCGGCACCAACGGAGCGCTCGTGGGAGCATCTCCCTAGCTTTCAAAGAAAGCCTTTGGCAGATGCCACCATGCATGCATGGTCTCCTTCCCGCCCAAGGGTGCCATCTTACTCAGTCAGATGACATAGCTAGAGCCGACAAAAGAAGATGGCAAAAATGTACAGCAACTCCAAGGGGAGGAGGGAGGGTTGTGAGGACTGATTCTTGCTGTCCCCGGAGAACACCTGTTACAGGTGAGTAACTACACTTTCTCCGGGAACAAGCAGGAAGTCAGTCCTCACATATGGGACTCCCTAGCCACAGGCATCTGAAAGACCGTACAGAAAAACACAGTTGTCCTCAAGAGGAGCCGTGAGCAGCAGCAATTGAGTCTTCAGATACAGACTGCAGTAAGACCCGTGTGTCTAATGGGAAACGAATGCTTTGGTAGCCTGAACACAAGCTACCGGAAAAGATTACGGAGCATGGCCTGGCCAAAGATACTGTGTCGTTGGGACTCCCTCTCCAGGCAGTAATGAGCTGTGAAGGTATGGGCTGAAGACCAAGTGGCGGCCTGGCAGATGTCAGACATCGGGATGCAGCGCAGGTTTGCCACAGAGGCCGCCATGGCCCTAACACTGTGTGCCATAACCCGGCCATCCAGTGTGCATCCAGCCTTCTCATAGGGGAGGGCGATGCAGTCCGCCACCCAGGTTGGTTACTGCCGCCCAGAGACGACTGGGGTTATAGGAAACAAAGAGCTGAGAGGCTTTTCAGTGGCCCTGGGTATGTTGAATGTAGAAGGACAGGGCCCTTTTACAGTCCAAGGTGTGAAGGATGGTCTCCGCCCTGAATGAGTGAGGTTTCAGGAAGAAGGTGGGTAGTATCACCTCCTGATTGAGGTGAAAAATAGACACCACCTTCGGGAGGAATTTGGGGTACGTGCGTAGCGCGACCCTGTTTCTGTAGAACCTGGAATACGGGCCTTTGCCACCAGGGCTTGGAGCTCGCTTACCCTGCGAGCAGAGGTGAGTGCCACCAGGAACATGATTTTCCACGAGAGATAACTCAGGTGACAGATAGCCAGGGGCTTGAAGGGCAGGCGGGTGAGTTGTGCCAGCACTACATTGAGGTCCCACTATGTTGCTGGAGAGCAGATAGGAGGGTTTTGACAGCAGGAGCCCCCTCAGGAAGCGGGTTACCAGAGGCTGGGCCGAGAGGGGCTTGCCTTCAATAGGTTGGTGGTACGCTGCTATGACACTGAGGTGCACCCTGACAGAGTTACATTTGAGCCCGGATTGTTCAACCTTTACATGAAACCCATCTGTAAGATTTTTCAGAAACACAAGATCAATTACCACATTTATGTGGATGACATAATGCTATATTCTCAATTGGACTCAGACAACCTGAACTATGACCATCTGGAAGAATGCCTCAAGGATGCGCAAACATGGCTTCAACAGAACAACATGTCCATAAACCATAAGAAAACTGAGGTAATGTTCATCTCTAAAAACCAAGATTTCAACCCCCCCTCAACTATCACCATGAACAATAACTCATATAACATCAAGGATGAGATAAAATACCTAGGAGTAACATTCGACAAAAACCTCAAAATGGAAAAACACCTAAGACTACTGAATCGGGCAATATTCCATAAACTAAGAATCCTCCAACCTCTACGCAATATCATTGAGCAATCCGACTTCAGAACAATAGCTCAAGCGCTAATCACACCTCACCTAGACTACTGCAACGCCATCCTCCAAGGACTACCAAAAAAATCCCTCAACATACTAAAACTGGCGCAAAATGTCACAGCCAGGATCATAATGGAGAAACAACTATCTGACCACATCACACCAATACTAATAGAATTACACTGGCTTCCTATTGCTGCCCATTTAAGATACAAAATAATAGTAACCACTTTCAAACTGATACACAACATAGCACCATCCTTCCTCTCCACGCTTATCACAACGCAACCGCATAACAGAAACATAAGGACGCACAACCTAAACACCCTACATGTTCCACCCTCCATCCACACAGCTAAGACCTCCACGAGTAACAGAACTTTCACCTACATAGCGCCCACACAATGGAATAAGCTACCGGCCACACTAAGAGCAAACAACAACCTGCAAGATTTCAGAAAAAAACTAAAAACCTATCTTTTCCAAGAATACTACAAAGTAACTTAAAGCAGAAAGAAACCATTTGCTCAGCGCACCACAAAAATGCCTCAAAGAACTTATGACTGTAAACAAACAGTAATTAGTTTAAATGAAACTGTAAATAGACCAAGATGTGTTTAGCCAAATGAAACTGTAAATAAACCATACTGTAAATAGTGCACGATGTAAATAATCCATACTGTAACTAGCGCACAATATAAATGAATCTGTAAACGACTCAAGCTGTACAAATCAAACTCATAAATGCAACTGTAAATACCCTAAACTGTTTAATTTCTAATCACCAAAATCCAGATGTAGATTATTTAATCATTGTAAGAAACTGTTTGCTGTGCCAAAATTTTAATGTGATGTAAACCGCTACTGATCGCTGGAAGAAGCGGTATACAAATGTAACCAAATAAATAAATAAATAAATAAATTGTGAGAGGAGGTACTGAAGCACCAACTGACCAGGCAGGAGAACGGGCCACACAGAGAACATATACCATTTGAAGGCGTAAGCCCTCCTGGTGGAGGTCTTACGGGAGATCAACAGAATCTCTTCCACTTCTCCTGAGAGGTTTGAAAGGGGCTAAGGTTACCCTTTCAGCAGCCACGCTGTCAGTGATAGAGACCCCAGATTGGAGTGCAGGAGAGAGCCCTCTTCTTAAGACAAGAGTCCTGGTGGAACTCCCCAGGGGGATTGGTGCCTCCAATGACAAGCAGAGGAGCACCGGGAACCACGGCTGCCTGGGCCATTGTGGAGCCACCAGGATCAGCTACGCTCTGTTGTGAAGAGCCTTGAAGAGGGGGTCTTGGCATTCAATGGCATGGGTGGGAAGGCGCACATGAGGCCTTCCGACCACAGGATGAGGAATGCATCTTCCGCTACCCAGCTCGGGTGGGGCTGATGGGAATAGAAGCGTGGCAACTGGTAGTTGTCCAGGGTGGTGAAAAGGTCCATCCACCAGGTCCCCCAGTTGGAAGAGCTGGGTGGCCACTCTGGGGTCCAGCTACCACTCATGCGGTTTGAGGACCCTGCTCAGTTTGTCCTCCAGGGCATTGTCCTGGCCTGGTAGATATACCACCTGTAGGAGCATTTCTCGATGAACTGCATAGGAGCAGAGTGTCATCGCCTCGCAGCAAAGGGTACAAGACCCGTGCCTCCTTGCTTGTTCATGTAGAACATAATCGCTTGGTTGTTCATTTTGATCAGCACCGGCTGGTGCCTCAGACGGTGGTGAAAGGCTTGGAGAGCTAGATATATTGCCAAAAGCTCCAGAAGGTTGATCTACTGGTTGCTCTTGGCCTGTGATCAGCTGCCCTGGGTGCGAAGTTCCTTGCAAGTGAGCTCTCCAACCCAGCAGGGAGGCGTCCGTTGTGAGGACCTGTAGAGGACTTGGGACTTGGAAGGGCATTCCTGCATGAAGGTGTTGTGGATTTTGCCACCAAGTCAGGGATTCCACCAACTGATGGGTTACTGAGTTGGTCTCAAAGACACCACTGGGCAGCCCTCATGTGCAGACAAGTGTCCAGGGTGACATGGACTGTGGAGGCCATGTGGCCGAGAAGGCGCAGCAAAAGCAGAACCGACACTGAGGGATGGTGTTGTATGTTTGCAGCCAATTCCCTGAGACGGTCGACCCAATCCAGGGGGAGGAAGGCCTTTACCTGAACAGTGTCCAGCTCTGCCCCTATGAACTCCAGACATTGTATTGGGAGGAGGTGGGACTTGGAATGGTTTATCACGAACCCAGATGTTCTAGGATGTGGATGGTGCATGCCTTAGCAAGCTGTACCTTGGTGGCTGTGCCTCCTTTTGTAAGCCAGTTGTCCAGGTAGGGGAAGATGAATACCCCTTAGGACATGGAGATAGGCGGCCACTATTGCCAGGCATTTGGTGAAGACTCTGGGGGTGGATGCCAGGCCGATGTGTAGTAGCCTGTACTGGTAGTGGCCTCCACCCACCATGAAGCAAAGATACTGCCTATGGCTGGGGTGAATGAGAATGTGGAATAAGCATCCTTCAGATCCAAGGAGCATAGCCAATCTCCTGCTGGAGGTAAGGCAGCAAAGTTCCAAGGTCGAGCATCTTGAACCTCTCCCTCACTAGCAACTTGTTAAGGTTCTGAAGGTCTAGGATGGGCCGTAGACCTCCTGTCCTTTGTGGCACTAGGAAATACCTGGAGTAGAACCCTTTCCCCTGAGATGTTAGGGTATTGATTCCACTGCCTTATTCTCGAGAAGGCCTGTGAGTTCCTGCAGTAGGAGGTCCCAGTGAAGGGGAGACTTGGGGGGGGGCTCTCCCAGGAAGAAAAGTGGAGGTGTCTGTGCCAGGTGGAGGAGATAGCCCTCCCTGACCACCTGGAGTGCCCAGGAATTGGTGGCGATGGTTGGCCACCTGTGGGCATAGTGGACCAAATGTCCCCCTTGAGTCCTCCTTGGGATAGAGAGGCTATGCACAAGGAATTAAAAGCTCCCCCCTGGCTGGGCCGGAGCTGACGACTGGGGCTTGGGAGTCTTCTGCTTATGAGTGCCATGCCCCTGTCCCCGTAGTCTGCTTACCCTGCTGGGGAGATGAGGAGGCTTGGAAATGTGGCTAGTTTTTGTAAGCAGCCCCTTTTCTTAGGTAAAAGGGCTTTTTACCCAAACCCTTCCATAGTGGAAGGGTAGCAGTCTTTTTTGAGAGCCTGGTCTTTATCACAAGTTCGGTCTCCAACTCGGCAGCATTCTCCGTCATGGGTTTGCCAAAGAGGTTCTCCCCCCTGGCATGAGACATTGACCAATTTGTTCTGAACCCATTGCTCGAGGTTGGAAGACTGTAGCCAGACTTGGCGCCGGGCACTGATGCCCGCTGCAGCTACTCTAGCCGCTAACTTGAAGTCATCGTAGGCTGCTTGAGTCATGAACTTGGAGCACTCATGGACGGTTTTGGACAAGTTCCTGAACTGCTGCAGGGGTTTCTCGGAGAGACCAGCTGAGAATCCAGTGGGTTCTTTCGCCAGGTCTCTCGGGTACATGCCCATGTACAGCTGGTAGGCCTGGATCCGGCCGATGAGCATCAAGCCCTGGTAGCATCCAAGGTGTGGGCCTCCTTAACCAGTGGCACTGAGGAGTGCGTCTTCTGGCTCCTCAGCCAATGCATGGTCGACTCCACCACCATGGAGTTATGCGGCAGTTGTGCTTTTTGGAAGCCTGGGCTCCAGTGGATCCAATATATTGAGACGAGTCACTTGCTCATGATGGGCACCGATGCCGGTGTTCCCACATGCGGAGCATGAGCCATTCCAGGATGGGTGGGATGGGTACCGTCAACTATTCTCTCAGTGAGGTCTCGTATTGGAGGATTTCTAGTTCCTCCATCTGATGGTCCTCCTCCAATTCCGTAGGAAACGCCAGTGCCTTTGACCTGTCCTACACAAAGTTGAGTAACACCATGTCCTCCGGTGGGGACTGACGCAGAGACTCGGAGGGGGAAGGGTCCGACGTGACATTGCAGTGGCGATGGGTGTTGGGGGACTCCTCATCCTTGGTCTCCCATTCCGTGTAATCGGTGAAAGACTCGAGGGGAGGGTGGCCCGGAGGCTCCAGGCCTGAGCCTGCTTGTGTTGTGCATACTAGCTGAGGAAGACCTCTGTCCCATAGAACGGGACCCATAATGAGACCTCGGCCAAGGATCAACTCAGGGCCGTATGGCCTCAAGGATCAGCTCGGCCTCAGGGGATGTCCTTGACGTCGAGGGCCCGGTGGTCTGAGTAGAGGAACCAGCTGTGCTGGACATCAATGCCCGCTGCTGGTCCTTGAAGACAGACAAGCTGCGCTTCAGGTCTGCCATTCTGGTCTCCAGTCCAGAGTCTCTGCAGCCTTCAGCACAGGCACCAAGGATCTCGGGTCTGGCGCTGGTTCCCCCTTAGGGGAGTTCTCAACGAAGATGGCCTTGGGTGTCTTGGGCCGATCTCCAGGCGAATCCTTCTAGGTATCTTTGGTAGGCCGCTCCTGCTCTTGGAGGAGCAGCGTTGACTGCGGGACCTGACTTGGGGCTTATATGGCTTGCTGGAACTATCCAGGGATGCTGTATTTGATGGTTTCTTCTTCTTATGTTTCCTTGAGTGGGACCCCCTTTCTGAAGGCCACTGGGGTTGACTGGGGTTTGTGGGGTGCCATGGGAGTCCAAGCAAGGCTTCAGACGGGGCCTTGGCCTTCAGGAGCACTGAGGACTCCAGGAAAAACTTATTGTGCTGCTCCTGACGGCTCTTAAGGGACTTGGTGGACATCTTTTTACAAAGACGTGTGTATTGGTAAGAGACATAATTTTTGTATACCGATCACACTTCTTGAAGCCATTGGAAGCCATGGGGGAAAAAACTACCCTGGCGAGGTTGAAGACCCGCGGTGCTGCCAGTTGGAAAAAGGGTGTGCAGATGTCAAAGGGAAAAAAATGGATATGGACCCAAGCAGCAGGCTTGGGTGGCGGGAAGAGTACTGGTGCACCACCCAAGACAAGAGTATGAAACTCGGTTAAAGAAATCAACTTTTTCTGGGGGAAAGTAGATGCTGAAGGGCTCTGCAGAAAAAAGGAGACTGAGTAAGTTGGCATTGTTGGGTATGAAGGGGACCATACATGCGTGGTGGCATCTCCCAAAGGCTTTCTTTCAAAGCTGGGGAGATGCTTCTGCGAGGACTCAGTCAATGCCGATATCACCCATATTTGAGAACTGACTTTTTTCTTGTTTCTTGAGAATGAGCTTTGTCTAAGAACACAAAAATTCCTCTTCTGCAGTACAGTTACAGAAATAAAGGAATAGGCAATACAGCAGAAAAAGTTAGCTATTAAAAATGCTAATCCATTGTTGGGGGGGGGGGGGGGAGATGGGATTCTGTCAGTGCAGCATATATGTTTGGATTTAATACTGTATGGGAGAACATATGTATGTTGGGGGCTGAGTAGGGAACTGTGGCTTAACAGAGGCTGAGAAGTGCAACCTCTTGCCCTCTTGCGCTGTGGCCTGCAGGTGCTGAAACCTACACGTCTTCCCTCACTGCAGTTATTTGTTTGGGGTGGGCCAGAGATAGAGCATGAGTCTTAGCAGGTGGTGCTTTTTCTCTTTCAAAAGTCAGCACCCTACAAGGAAGGGGATTGGGCTAAGAGACTGATTTGAATTCCATAAGTTTTCTGCTTATTGACTGTTAATGAAATTTAACCTCCTATTGCATTTCTGTATATCCTCATTTCCAAATTTTTCAATAATGTTATAGCAGAACACCAATCCAGACTCCCTGTAATTTCTTTTAACTACTTGCAGTCAAATTCATAGATTCCAATGCATGAACACTGAAGTAAATCTTCTTCCTGGTGGAGAATCCACGGCAGAAACTAAGGGGCATATTTACTAAAGGTTAACATGTGGTAACAGATGTTATCGCACATTAAGTGAAAACATGGTCATAAGAATAAAATGGGTTGTGACAGAACTTAACACGGTAAGATCTGTTACCGCATGTT
Source organism: Ichthyophis bannanicus (assembly GCA_033557465.1). Classification (NCBI taxonomy): domain Eukaryota; kingdom Metazoa; phylum Chordata; class Amphibia; order Gymnophiona; family Ichthyophiidae; genus Ichthyophis; species Ichthyophis bannanicus. Next base: position 223,393,819 of record CM066041.1, on the reverse strand, counting down.
AACTTTAAGTAAGCATGCCACTAAGAAAGTAGAAAGAGAAAGAGAAGACACAGCTCTGGAAGTGAGTGTGGGCCCCGCTTCGTACTGCTTGTTCCCTAGAAAAGGTTACAATAGCAATAAACAAAAACATTTCTGTATAAAATACTGCTATAGGACTAGAAAGGGAGGCAGGAAATCACTTAACATTCCTATTGCCAAAAGTGTGTGAAACGTCTGTCTCATAAAACCCCACTTATACTCCTCTGTTGACCTATTTCTACACAAGGTTTATTTTTCTCCCTACAAATCCATGCAATGTGTATATTCTGTGCAAGGCAGTTAAGAACAATGCCAACTGTATGATTGCTGAAAACTAATTTACTATGCCAAGTCATAGTGATAGACACTTCAGTAATATCAGCCACGTCTAACTAGCATACACACACTAAAGGCAATCCCTGTAATTACTCGCTAGTGATTTATTCACCAGTCAATGCATGCAAGAATAGGGCCTACTGGTATAGCCTAAGTCTGAGGCCTGTGTTTAGTCACCGACTTCAAAATCTCTCTCACTTGTCCCCCTCCCAGTACACATGCAGACACCAGGCAGGATGAATCACACCTATTTAAGATAATCTTCTAGGCGTTTCCAGACACGATCTGCATGCTTTTTCAGCTGCTACTTTCTCCACTCTTAACTAATAATAATGTGTTCTACCAGAAATGCATGTTTAAAAAGTGGGACTCCTTCCAAGTTTTAAAGACCTTCTGCAGCATCACTGCAATCATAACGTCACACAAATGGGCCATAGTTACCGAGAGGCCCCGCATCCGGCTCGACAGTTGGAGTACCATTTCTTTTTTTATGATGTAAGTTTAGATTATAGGGCCCGATATTCCGAGCAATTAACTTGTTTAGCAGAGCTGCCGACCATGTCACTTGCGACGAGCCGCGAGGGGGATATTCAGCGACAGTGCTGCTGGCTCTACATACTCTGATGCTCACTGCTTAGCGTCAGAGGCGTTCTGAAGCGGAGCGGAGGTGGCACCGATCTGTAACCGGGTAGCGGCAATATTGAACCACTGCCTGGTTAGCGATATGCGTTGAAAGCCAGGTGCGGGTAACTCTGGCCTTAGTTTTGCTGTGGCCCAGTCACCAATTGGGAAAATCAGCTAACTCGGATATTCAATGCTGGGGCCAGATATGACGGTAAAATTGAGTATTCAGTGCCAGTGGCTAGCTGCATTAGCAACACTAGCCGCCGGCACTGAATATCGGGCTCATATTTTATAACTTTAGATAAGACACAGTGCCCACTTCCTCCCAAACCCCTTGATTGTAACACCCCATGATTGTAACACACCTTTCTCTTGCAGTGACTACATAGATTTGAATCTAGCATTTCAGCCCTATTCAGTTTTATTAGTATCCATGGAATGCAGTGGGCGCGGTAGAGAAATGTTCAATACTTGAAACAACTGCTCGGCACTGCATCAGAGCCCAGCTGGGGCTGTTCACGGGCTAGTTAGCCTAATTATGTTACAGTCTTTACACAGTTCCCAGTAAATGAGCCATGTTAACTTACTGTGTCTTTCTCTATATGGGCCTTCTAACATTAACCGATCTCACCTCTTTCCACTTTGTGCTAAAGAGTTTGTATTTATTTGTTTTTCCATTTTTTTCTACACTGGCTATAAACCATCTTGGTTTTTTTTTTTTAACTCTGTTTATTAAGTCACACATATCAAATCACATCTCATGACACTCTGCTAATACACTGCATCTCCTGGCAGGGTGAACTCTTATCCACTGCCGTAGAGCTAGCACAACCGTCAGTGACAATCACTTTATTGCCCCCCCTCCCCCGCCACTACCCTAATCCCCACCCTCCAGAGTGAAAAAAAAGTCCACGCACCCCTTCCCAACCGCCTTCTGCCCTATATGTATTGGGACCCCGCCCTCTCTCCCTGGCCCTCATCTCTCGCCCCCATCCTACCCCTCCTGCAATATTTCATTATGTATACGTGGTCCCAATGCTTGAATATAGGGTTCCCAAATCAACAGGAAGGAAGACCATCGTGAGATGTTTTCCCTTGCTCCTCGTCTCTCCAAAAGCATCAATTGATGAAAGCCATTCTGCCATTCCCAAAAAGTAGGGGGCACAGGCTTTCTCCATCTGTGAAGTATCGGTCCTTTACCCACCAGACATGCTTTCCTCACCAAGATACGTTCCCATCTCCCTTTGGGATGGAGTGGTCTAAGTTGATCCAAGGCTACAAAAGTCCCTGTCCAGGTAAGTTGCTGCCGGAGCAGGCCACTCAAGTACATACTTATCTGCATCCAATACTGTTGAATTTTTCAACATCTCCACCACATGTGACCCAAATCTGCTAGGGGACTGGCACACTTCGGGCAGCTACCATCCAGAGTAAGACGGCTTCTCAGAGCTCTTCTCGGTGAAAAGTGTGCTCAAATGATACACTTAAACTGGACCTCTCTCCATCGGGCCCCCAGCTACCAAGCCCGCTATTCGACTAAGGGCCTTATGAACTGATCCAGGGGCTACCCCTTGACTCAATTCTTCCGCCCACCGAGCTTCCTCTCCTAAATAGCTCAGAACGGCCCTATATTTCTCTAATCTTTTCTTCAAACCTGAAATTGTTGGCGGAGATACTTCTCCCAATGAGAAGAATTCCAATATTTGTGCTGATCGTTCTCCCGTTAGTTCCTCTGACGGGAGAGAGGCCACATAGTGGGAAAGTTGGGCATATGAAAAAAACTGACTGCTGCTCACCTCATACTCATAACATAAGAACATAAGATATGCCATACTGGGTCAGACCAAGGTCCATCAAGCCCAGTATTCTGTTTCCAACAGTGACCAATCTAGGTCATATGTACCTAGCAGTTTCCCCAAGGGACACAGGTTCCACAATGCTTGTATTGGTTCAAGCATTGATATCCTGGGTCCCTTCTTAATAATGGTTTATGGACCTTTCCTCCAGGAACTTGTCCAAACCTTTTTTAAACCCAGCTACACTAACAGCCTTTACTACATCCTCCGGAAACAAATTCCAGAGTTTGATTACACGTTGAGTGAAAAAATATTTTCTTTTATTAGTCTTAAATAGTTTACCCTGTAGCTTCATTGCATGTCCCCTAGTCTTTCTATATTCTGATAAGGTAAACAATCGATCTACGTTTACCCGTTCCACTCCGTTCATTAATTTATAGACTTCTATCATATCTCCCCTCAGCCGTCTCTTTTCCAGGTTAAAGAGCCCTAACCTTTTTAGCCTTTCTTCATAGGAGTATCCTTCCATCCCCTTTACCATTTTGGTGGCTCTTCTCTGAACCTTTTCTAAAATCACTATATCCTTTTTAAGATACGGCGACCAGAATTGCACACAATATTCAAGGTGCGGTCTCACCATGGAACGATATAGAGGCATTATAATATCTTTTGTTTTATTTTCCATTCCTTTCCTTATCATACCTAGCATTCTATTTTCTCTCTTGGCCGCTGCTGCACACTGGGCCGAGGGTTTTAACATGGTATCCACAATGACGCCTAAATCTTTTTCCTGGGTGGTAGTTCCTAATGTGGAACCTTGCATTGTGTAACCATAGTTTGGGTTGTTCTTCCCTAGGTGCATAACCTTGCACTTGTCCACATTAAATTTCATCTGCCATTTTGATGCCCAGTTTTCCAATTTATCAAGATCCTCTTGCAATTTTCCACAATCCTCTTGGGTTTTAACAACTTTAAATAGTTTTGTGTCACCTGCAAATTTGATAACCTCACTCGTTATTCCACTTTCCAGGTCATTTATGAATATGTCAAAAAGCAGCGGACTCAGCACAGATCCCTGGGGTACACCACTATTCACCTTTCTCCATTGGGAAAATTGGCCATTTAGCCCTACCCTCTACTTTCTATCTTTTAACCAGTTCCTGATCCACAATAGTACACTGCCTCCTATCCCATGACTCTTTAGTTTTGCCAAACGTCTCTCATGAGGGACCTTGTCAAAGGCTTTCTGAAAGTCCAGATACACAATATCAACCGACTCACCTTTGTCCACCTGATTATTCACTCCTTCAAAAAAACATAACAGATTAGTAAGACAAGATCTTCCTTGTCTAAAGCCATGTTGGCTGTCTCCCATTAGGTCATGACTATCTACATGCTGTGTAATTTTATTCTTTATGATGGTCTCTACCATTTTTCCCGGTACTGACGTCAGACTCACCAGTCTGTAGTTTCCCGGATCACCCCTGGAACCCTTTTTAAAAATTGGTGTTACATTGGCGATCCTCCAATCTTCAGGTATTAGAGATGATTTTAATGATAGTTCATAGATTACTAATAAGCAGGTCTGCAATCTCATATTTCAGTTCTTTCAACACCCTTGGATGTATAGCATCTGGCCCAGGTGATTTGCTACTCTTCAGTTTATCTAATAGTTGTAATACATCTTCCCGATGTATCGATATTTCCTTCAATTCTTCCGCACCTTTAAATACCACTTCAGTCATGGGTAACATCCCTACATCTTTCTCAGTAAAGACCGAAGCAAAGAATTCATTCAGTCTCTCCGCTATCGCCTTGTCGCCTCTTAGTGCTCCTTTAACCCCTTTATCATCTAATCGACCAACTGACTCTCTCACAGGTTTTTTGCTACGAATGTACTTGAAAAGGTCTTTACTTCGTGTTTTTGCTTCCGCAGCAAGCTTCTTCTCAAATTCTCCCTTTGCCTGCCTTATCAATGCCTTGCATTTGACTTGCCAGTGCTTGTGCTGTTTTCCAGGTTTCGTCGTTTGGCTCTTTTTTCCATTTCCTGAAAGATGCTTTTTTGGCAACAACAGCCTCTCTGACCTCACCTTTAAACCATGCTGGCAGTTTTTTGGACTTCCTTCCACTTTTCTTAAAGCGTGGAATACAGCTGGTCTGGGCTTCCAAGATAGTATTTTTCAACAGCCAAGCCTGATGTACGTCTTTAACCTTTGCAACTGCTCCTTTTAGTTTTTTCTTAACTGTTTTCCTCATTTTATCATAGTCTCCCTTTCGAAAGTTAAAAGGTAGTACTGTGGATTTCCTTACTATCCCTCCTCCACTAATTAAATCAAAGGCAATCATGCTATGATCACTATTGCCAAGTGGCCCCAACAACCTTATCTCTTGCACTAGATCTAGTGTTCCACTAAGGACTAGGTCTAATATGGCTTCCCCTCTGGTCGGTTCATGAACCAGCTGCTCCAAGAAGCAGTCATTTATTTCATCTAGGAACTTTATCTCCCTAGCATGTCCTGACATGACACTGACCCAGTCGATACCGGGGTAGTTGAAATCACCCATTATTATTACTGCGCTGTAACCTTTGTTAGCTTCCTTGATTTCTTTGAACATTTCATCATCCATTTGGTCATTCTGGCCAGGCGGTCGATAGTACACCCCCACTGCCACCGCCTTCCCTTTTTTACATGGAATTTCAATCCATATAGATTCTACAGCAGATTTTGTTTCCTGCAAAACTTTAATCCTTTCTGACTCAATGCCCTCTCTAACATAGAGAGCAACCCCTCCACCAATTTGATCAGCTCTATCATTACGATATACCATATACGATATACGATGTCCCACTGGTTGTCCTCCTTCCACCATGTCTCTGATATTCCAATCATATCTAACTTTTCATTTAGTGCTATATATTCTAACTCTCCCATCTTATTTTTTAGACTCCTAGCATTTGCATACAAGCATTTTAGAGAATGTATTTTATTCATATTAATTTGGCTATTGTTAGACATGGGTAATTTGGGATCTTTAAGCTCTGTCTGCTCCATACTTGAGGGCATTTGGGCTAGTTTACTCTTTTGTGGAACCTCTCTGCTTTTGGTAGTATCCTTCAAAGATACATTTTTCCGAACCATCCGCTCTTGGGCGACTGTCGACTTTCCCCTAATATCTAGTTTAAAAGCTGCTCTATCTCCTTTTTAAAGGTTAATGCCAGCAGCCTGGTTCCATCCCGGTTAAGGTGAAGCCCATCCCTTCGGAAGAGCCCCTCCTTTCCCCAGAATGTTCCCCAGTTCCTAACAAATCCAAAACCCTCATCTCTGCACCATTGTCTCATCCACACATTGAGACTCCGGAGCTCTGCCTGCCTTTTGGGTCCTGCGCGTAGAACAGGAAGCATTTTGGAGAACGCTACCCTGGAAGTTCTGGATTTCAACTTCCTACCTAAAAGCCTAAATTTAGCCTCCAGAACCTCCCTACCTCATTTTCCTATGTCATTGGTACCGACATGTACCAAGACAGCAGACTCCTCCCCATCACTATCTAAGACCTTATCTAGGTGGTGCGTGAGGTCCGCTACCTTCGCACCAGGCAGGCATGTTACCAGGCGATCCTCACGTACACCAGCCACCCAGCTATCTACATGCCTAATTATCGAATCACCAACTATAACGGCTGTCCTAACCCTTCCCTCATGGGCACATGGTCCTGGAGAAACTTCCTCGGTGTGAGAGGGTTTTACATCACCTGGAGGACAGGTCCTAGTTACAGGATCACTTCCTGTCACACCAGGGTGATGCTCTCCTGTCACGTGACCTCTCTCCTCCATGGCAACAGGGATGCTGCCAGACTGGAGGTGGGACTTCAGGACTATATCCCTGTAGGTCTCGTCTATGTACCTCTTTGTCTGTCTTATGCTTTCCAAGTCTGCTACTTTAGCCTCTAGAGAACGGACTCGTTCCCTGAGAGCAAAGAGCTCCTTGCACCTAGTGCACACGTAAGACCTCTCGCCAACTGGGAGAAAATCGTACATGTGACACTCAATGCAAAAGACTGGAAAGCCCCCATCCCGCTGCTGGACTGCTGTCTGCATGTTAGTTTTAAGTTTGTGTTTAGATCTAAGTTCTTTACTTACTAAGGGTTGCTATGGATATTTATACTAATAAAACTGTACCTAATACGTGTAATATACCTTGTTCACCTGAAGCTTAACTAATCTCAGGTCCTTAGTGTATGATTGATTTGGGTAACGAGCTTCATCAGCACCTCCTGCCTGTTATGATGTGTAAGTACCTATAAAGCTACGATTATCCCAGGGGTGGGTGGGTGTGGGGAGGGAAATAACACTTATTAAAAGAGGGCTGCTACACAGTACCCTGTCTTGTGCTGCTGAGGTAAGCTATATTCTGGTTTGATTTAAATTATAGCTCTTAGCTGCTGCTAGGCTCTAACTTCTTATGAAATTTAAACTACAAGCTCTCTGCTGGGTTCTAAATTTAACCAGAAAGCTCTCTTCTGTGTTTTAAATTTAAGCTAAAAGTCCTTTGCTGATGCTAGGCCCTGAGTGACTATTAAATTTAAACTACAAGCTCTCTGCTGGGTATGAAATGTAACCAGAAAGTTCTCCTCTTTGTTTTAAAACTAAAAGTACTTTTCTGATGCTAGGCCCTGAGTGACTATTAAATGTAAACTACAAGCTCTCTGCTGGGTTCCAAATGTAACCAGAATGCTCTCTTCTGTGTTTTAAATTTAAACTAAAAGTACTTTGCTGTTATTGGGCCCTGAGTGACTATTAAATTTAAACTACAAGCTCTCTGCTGGGTATGAAATGTAACCAGAAAGTTCTCCTCTGTGTTTTAAATTTAAACTGCTGCTACTAGGCCCTGACTGATTTAACAAAAAATAGTGGGTTCACAGATTAATTAGCTTTAATACAAAGAATTCCTTTTAGAAAATTACCAGAAGTATATACTCACAGTTGCAGATCTCTCTCCAGAAGTAACTGTCCCTTTTTCTAGTCCTTCTCAGGGTCTCAAAGGATTTGCCCTTCCTCTCTAGGTCCACGACATGGCCCACATTCCGAATACCAAGTCTGTGCCACGTTCGGAAGATGGCTGATTCCGAGCCCGTCGCAAAAGTACTGTTACCCTGCAGTAGCAACCAACTCGACACCGCCGGAGATCTGCCCCAGAAGCTATTCAACTGTCTCCATGTTTTCCGCACGGATATCAGTATCCCACTCCCGCTCACTCCTCTTTGCAGCACCGAAGCCTCCAAGTGTAAGACCGCCAGCAACGTCTGTGGCGCTACCTGGCTTCTTCCAGGGCCCTAGGGCTGTATACCTCCGTGCCACACAAGCAGTCTCCTATGTGACATGCCTGACATGCCAACGCATAGAGTCACAAATCTGGAACACCGATGCCCCCCTCTCTCCATCCCCCTGTCAACCGACCCAAAGGGATCTGCGCCCGTGCCCCCTTCCACAGAAAGACACGGATCTTCTGTTCCAGTCTATTCTGGTCCCTCCTTAGCAGCCAAATGGGGAGGGTCTGCAGCCAGTACAGCACCTCCACCCGCTTGTGGTACACCGCCATCATAACCGGTGATACCAAATCGCTCAGTAATTTATAAAACTCCGCCCCGAACCCATCAGGACCGGGCTCCTTAGCACAGCTGGCTTTCTGGATGACCTGCTGCACCTCGCAAAGCAGTATAGGTTTATCCAGCTGGGCTCTCTGCTCCTTTCCTAGCCTAGGCAAGTTCAACGTCCGAAAATAATCCTCCATGCTAGACCTTGTTCCCTCCTCTGCCGCATATTTATTTATTTATTTTATTTAACAATTTTATATACCGTCTTTCTACAAATCAAGACGGTTTACATAAAACATTTAAATAAAGTGTTTCCACTGTTTACATAGAACAAAGTAACAAATATATATAAGATAACAATGAGAACTAATCATAAAAATAAAACAACTATTTACAAGGTATTTACCGAGATATCAGTTGTCAGTATGAAGGTTTAGAAGGGTAGGAGCTGGGAGGAAGCAGATGAAGGTTAGAAACTAAGGTGGAAGGGAAAAATGTTCCTGAAAGAGGAGGGTTTTGAAGTTCTTTCGGAACTCAAGGTGAGTTCTAGAGTTTCGCAGTTCATGGGGAAGGGAGTTCCATAGGGTAGGAGCATAGAGGGAAAAGGCCCTGTTACAGGTATATTGTTTACTATATCTTGTGGCTGTTGGGATAGAGATGAGGTTTTTGGTAATAGTACGGCGGGTTCTAGAGCTAGAAGAGAGGGGAATGAGAGGGGAAAGGCATGGAGCTGATTCGTTGGAGATGATTTTATGTATGAGGGTAAGCACTTTGAACTTAATCCTGCAGTAGATGGGGAGCCAGTGGAGGTCATATAGGACTGGTGTGATCGCCTGGGAATGTTGGTTATGAGTCGTGCGATCGTGTTCTGGGCAAGTTGGAGCGGTTGTATAGCGTTCTTGGGAAGGCCATGATAGATTAGGTTGCAGTAATCAAGAGAGGGGGTTGTGAGGGCTTGACAGACAGATCGAAAAGAAGTGGGGCTTAAGAGGGGTTTGAGATTCCGGAGGGTACGTAGTTTTGCATATATTATATTAGTGGTTCTCTTTATTTGATTAGTGAAGGAGAGGTTCTGATCGAGGATGATACCAAGATACTTCACCTGGTTTTTTATAGTAAGGGTGAAATCTCCAATAGTGATAGTTGGAGGGGGGGTGTATGAGGTAGCGGAGAACACCTGTAGCACTTCAGTCTTAGCTTGGGTAATTAGAAGGTTATGTTGAGATAGCCATGATTTCAGTGAAAATAAGCAATCACTTAGATTAGAGAAGTCGGGGTTGGAGAGATTAAATGGGGTGAAGCACATCATGTCTTCCGCATATAATTGGTACTGAATGCCAAAGCTCTGAAAGATATTGCAAACAGGTTGAAGGAAAATATTGAAAAGGAGAGCAGAGAGGCTAGATCCTTGGGGGACACCTTGTTTTAGTGTAAATGGGAGAGAGGTATCATTGCCAATACGGACCTGTTGGGTTCTGTCATCTAAGTAGGATCGGAACCAGTTTAGGGTTGTGCCTCTTAGCCCTATTTCATGGAGCCTGCATAAGAGTTGATGGTGAGGAAGGGAGTCAAAAGCGGCAGATAGGTCAAGGAATATGAGTAGGCATCCTTGGGTAGGATTCTGGGTGTGCAAGTACAGGGAGTCTAGTAGGGAGGTAAGAAGGGTTTCGACACCATGGTTCTTTTTAAAATCATGTTGGAATAGGTCGAGGGGAGAGTGATCATCAATATAGTTTTGAAGTTGGGTTTGAACTAGTTTCTCGGCTATTTTGGCAAGAAAAGGGATGCTAGATATAGGTCTGTAGGAGGTAGGGGAAGTGGGGTCAAGTTTAGTTCCTTTTAGTATAGGCCGGATAGTGGCGCATTTAAGAGGAGGTGGAACAAAACCAGTCTGGAGGGAGGTTTGTATAATAGATAGGATGTAGGGGCTGAGGGAATCGCTAGTAGATTTGATCCAAGGGACAGGACAGGGGTCAAGGGCAGAAGTGGAGGTATTCAGGTCTTTTAGAACATTGGAGACATTTTCTAGAGTGATGGGATCGAATTTGTTCCAAGAGGTTAGGAGGGTAGGTTCTGGAGGTTGGGTGCTGTAGTCAGGAGTAAAATAGGGGTTATTGATTGAGGAGGGAGGAAGGAATTTAGAGGTAAGGTGGTTGGCAATAGTTTGTGCAGATATTTTCGGGGGTTGGTCCTGCGGTGAAGGTTAATTTATTAAGGATTTCGCTATGGAGAAAAGTTCCCTAGGTTTATTGAAAGACCGTTGGATTATGTTTTCATTATATTCCCTTTTATGGTTGAGGGTTTCAGAGCAGTAGTTTGGAGTTTATTTATGTAGGCAGAATGTGCATTGGGATTATCTGAGCGTCTCCAGATACGTATATAATATATACGTATATGGAGATATGTATATATTATATACGATACGTATATAATATATACCCATATAATTTCTGATAGAAGGACCGAAACACTTGAGCTATTGCCCTGCTGTCCTTGTGCATCCTGCAACAGCGGCCACCACCCCAGACAGCGCGCTAACAGTTTTCCAGGCCTATCCCCATACCGATATAGCTGATAGCGATAATACAGAAAGGATTTCTTCGCTCTTTTATGAAGTAGCTCATTAAGAGCCACTTGAGTCTCCCACAACCCTTTCTTATTCTCCACATTGGGACAACTCATATATTTCCTCCTTTCTTTCACTAGTTGCCGTTCCAGTCATACTATCTGTTCAGATGCCAATCACCTCTTCCGTGCTGCGTAGCCAATAATGTCCCCTCTTAGCACTACTTTTAGCCGTCTCCCAAAAAAGCTCTGGGTTGCTTTGGTGCTCCTGATTGTAAAACAGAAAATCTTGCCATTTCAGTTTCAGATAGAGGTGAAACGCCATGTCTCTATAGAGCTCTAATGGGAATCTCCATCTTCTCACCCGGGCACTGCTATCGGACCACTCCAATTCGATCCAAATCAAGGCATGGTCTGAAATTTCTACTGGACCTATTTGTGCATCTACAATATGGGCAAAGAGTCTTTCAGAGGCTAAGATATAGTCAATATGTGCACTCGAACCATGGGCCCAAGATTGGTGGGTGAAGTCCCTATCTGTCGGGTGTAGCAGACGCCATGGGTCTACGGTCCCCAATCTGCGGCGCAACTGTTGTAGCGCCTTGGCGTTTTGCGCACGTCCTCTATCCCCCCCTTGTTGTATCCATCTCTGCATCTAGCACCCATTGAAGTCCCCCCCCCCCCCCATTATCAAAGGGGCCTCTGGAAGCTGCTCCACCCTAGATGCCAGACAGATATACAACTCCCTATCCAGAGTATTAGGACTGTACAGATTCTCCAGCACCATGGGTTTCCCCTCCAGCGCCCCATATAATAGCACAAACCTTCCATCCGGATCACAATACTCCTGCTCCAGCACAAATCTCACCCATTTATGAATCAAAATGACCACTCTCCCTTTCCTCCCTTTCGCCGGCGCCCCCCACTCTTGTCCCACCCAATCCCTCTGCAATTTGTGGTGTTCTGTCACAGTCTGGTGGGTTTCTTGTAGCAGGGCTACATCACAATTTTGTCTGGCTAGGGCCTTCAGCACCTTACACCGCTTGATTGGGTTCCCTATTCCAAATACATTCCAAGAAATAATCTTCAGGTTGGTAAATACAGTTCGGGCTCAAAACTCTCATTAAGTAATCTTACTCCAGGAAGGGCCTACCCAGACTGAAGCCCCCCCTGCATCTCCCGCTCAGTGCAAGTTATTTCCTCCATGTTCCACTCCTGGTAAGCTATCCTCCATTCTACCCATCCCCTTCGTGGCCCCCCTCTCACTTCCTTCTCCCCCCACCCCCCATCCCCACCCTCTTCCCAATCCTTGTCCCCTCTCCCCACCTCCTTCTCCCCTCCCTCCCCTTCCCTCCTCCCTCCCCTCTGCTCCCCACTCCTCCCCCTACTCCTCAACATCCTTTCTCCTGCACCCGTCCCCTCTCTCCCCCTAAGAGTCACCAACTGGTGTGTGTGTGTGGTACCCCTCTCCTCCTCGCTCTACTATTCCCGCTCCGCCTGGATCCCTCCCCTACCTCCTGCATTCCCTATCCACTTATCAATAATGTCAATCCCTCTTATCCAACCCTCCACACCCCGATTCCCCTCTTTATCATGTCTTCCAGCATGCGGAGTCAACGGACATAGCAATTTAGAAACAAAACAATTGAACAAGCAAATCCTGTAAACCCTAGGTCTGGAGTTTTAGTCAAGCTCTCATCCGACAGACTCCTCAGTCCCTCCAAGCTTTGGAAAGTGGGTTCTCGACTCCCCACTTCTAGTTCACCGCTGCCTCTGCTGCTTCATGTCGTGTTCTCCCTGCTGCTGGCGGGTCTCCCCAATGAAGCTGTTGCTTTCCATGTTATTTCCTCCACATAGTGGGCTGTCTCCTGAGCTGACTCAAAGATCCGGCATGCTCCCTTGTTGTTGACGATCAGTCGGGCAGGATACTGCACCATAAACTTAATGTTGGTGTCTATCAGCTTTTGACATAAAGGCCCATATGCCCGCCTGCGCTGTTCCAAGGCTGATGAATAGTTCTGCACAATCCGCAGCTTGATATTTTCCATTGAAATAGTTCCTTTTTTTCTAGTTGCTCGAAGCACTGCCTCCTTCTGTGGAAGCCTCAGGAACTTTGCCAGTACTACGTGAGGCCGGCCGTCCCCTGACCGTTTGGACCTCACTCTGTGGGCTCTCTCAATTTGAACCCGGGCCCCATCTTCTTCGCCCTCCAAAAGCTGTGAAACCAAGTTTTCCAAGTAGGGCTTTAACTCCCGGTCCAAGATAGTGTCAGGGACTCCCAGAAAGCGTAGGTTATTACGGCGACACCTGTTTTCCATGTCATCTAACTTGGCCTCCTGCACCTGCAACACAGCCTTGATACGGCCTACCTCCTGCTGCAGCTCCGTGACAGTTTCCTCTGTCTGCCCGATCCAGGTTTCAGCCTCCTGGACTCTGCTGCCCAAGGCTCCCATCGACATCTGCAGCAAATCCATTTTGCCCTTCAGGGTATCAAACTGTGATGAAAGTGCCCCCACTACTGCCAGCGTGATCTCCTCCACTAGTTCCAATGTGGCCGTCACTCGGAGCGTCTGAGGCAGCTCTGCCATTTTAGGTTGCATGGCAGGCTTTTACGTCTCCTGGCGTCCTGCTTTCACCACCGCTGCCATGCCTTCCGCCTCCGCTGGTCTTCCGCTGTCTTCCCTCTGCTCTACAACTTAGGTGCCTCGGACTTGCAGCCTATTTGCTGCTCAAAATGGCGATTTTACCGGCACGGCGAGGGAGAATGGCCCAGAGCTCGAGCGGTGCACGTCCACCCAGGCTCACCACATCACGTGACTCCAAAACCATCTTGTTTTTAATGCAGTGTCCTGGGTTGTGCTTATTAGTTTAGATTCTTTACCCTGAAGGTTACCTCTTTTCACTATAAACAGGGCTGGTTCAACCATGAGGCACAGCTAGGCAGGCACCTAGAGTGGCAGCTTCTGAGGAGTGGCAAAGAACAGTAGCAATCAGTCACAAACTCAAATGACCAACAGCACATACTTACCTTGCAGGGAGAATGGGTCTACATATATACGCAAAGCAAACTTTTAAAGTATAAAGTGACATTTTAAAAAGGATGTCCAAGTCAAATCGGGAATATCCAGAGAAGAATAGAAACAGAAACATGATGGCAGAAAAAACCACCACATGGCCTATCTAGTCTGTCCTTCCATATCAATTACAATAAGTCCCCTTTTTTCCTTTTGTACCATGCTTTTTTGAATTCAGATACTGTGCTCGTCTCTACCACCTCCACTGAGAGACTATTCCACGCATCTACCACTCTTTCAGTAAATAAATATTTCTGCATGTTACTCCTGACTCTATCCCCTTTTACCCTCATCTTATGTCCCCTCGCAGCAGAGCTTGCTTTCAATCAAAAGAGGCTCTCCTCCTGTGCATTTATGTCACGGAGGTATTTAAACGTCTCTATCATATCTCCTCTATCCCTCTTTCCTCTAACGCAGAGGTTCCCAACTCCAGTCCCAGAGGGCCAAACACCATTCAGGTTTTCAGGCGATCCCTAATGAATATGCATGAGATATATTTGAATAAATGGGGGGGGGCAGTGCAAGCAAATGCATCTCATGCATATTTATTAGGGACAGCCTGAAAACCTGAATGGTGTTTGGCCTTCCAGGACTGGAGTTGGGAAACCTCTGCTCTAACATATACATATTAAGATCCTTATGTCTATCCTCATATGCTTTATAACAAAGACCACTAACCATTTTAGTAGCAACTTTCTGCACAGACTCCAACTTGTTTATACCCTTTTGAAGGTGCGGTCTCCAGAATTGCACACACTACTCAAATGAGGTCGCACCAAAGACTTATACAGAGGCATTGTCACCTCCCTTTTTCTGCTGGCTGTTACTCTTCCTATACACCTAGGCATCCTTCTGGCTTTCACAGTTCCCTTTTCTACCTGTTTAGTTACTTTAAGATCATTAGACACAATCAGGCCCAGGCCCTGCTTTTCTTTTGTGGATAGAAGAACTTTATTCCCTACACTGTAGCGCTCCCTTGTATTATTGCAGCCCAAATGCATGACCCTGCATTTTTTAGCAATAAATCTCAGCTGCTAAATTCTTGACCATTCTTCAAGCTTAGCTATATCCCTCCTCATGTTATCTACTCCTTCCTGGGTGTCTACTCTTGCAGATTTTGGTGTCATCTGCAAAGAGGCAAACCTTACCCGAAAACCCTTCCACAATATCATTAACAAAGATGTTAAAAAGAATTGGACCAAGGGCAGATCACTGTGGCACACCACTAGTAACCTCCTCCTTCTCAGAGTGAGCTCCATTTACCTGTACCCTTTGTTGCCTCCCACTCAACTAATTTCAATTATTAAATTTAGGGTCCATCCCTATGGTGCTCAGTTTATTTATAAGTCACCTGTGTGGAACGGTGTCAAAGGCTTTAGTGAAATCCAAGTACACCATATCTAGGGCTCTCCCTCAGTCCAATTCCCTGGTCACCCAGTCAAAAAAAATCAGATTTGTCTGACAAGACCTGCCTCTGGGGAATCTATGCTGCCTCTGATCCTGTAATCCATTGCACTGTAGAAATCTCACTATTTTCTCTTTATTTAACATTTCTTATATACTGCCTTTCATGATATCAAGGTAGTTTACATTGAACAAACTGAGATTACATTGAACAGGGCATTATAACTTGGAGATAACTATTTTACAGGGAACATGGGCTATGGAGGGTTAAGTGGCTTGCCCAAGACCACAAGGAGTACCTGTGGGACTAGAAACCCCAGTCCTTTTGGCCCAAGGTTGCTGTCCTCTAGTGGGATTTGAACGCCCAGCCTTCTGGCCTGAAGTACCTTGCCCCAACCACTAGGCCACTCCTCCACTCCAGGCCACTCCTCCACTCCACTCTTTGAGTAGTGTTTCCAATAATTTACTCACCACCGACATTAAACTAACCCACCTGTAGTTTTCAACCACATCCTTACTTCCGCTTTTGTATAAGGGACTACATCTGCCTCTCTCCAGTCCTCTGGCACCACTTCCTACTCCAAAGAGGCATTGAAAAGGTCAGTCAGTGGGGCTGCTAGAATGTCCCCGAGTATTCTAGGGTGTATCCCATTTGGTCCCATCACTTTGTCTACTTTTAATTTAGCTAGTTCCTCATGAACTCAGTCTTCTGAAAATTGTTTGAGATCCCCATCACTTCTGTTCCTATTTGTGGGCGTTTTCTGAGGTCCTATTCCTGGCCCTTCATTTGTGACCATAAACAGAAATACTTGTTAAGCAATTCTACTTTATCCTCATCAGCTTCTACATATTCTTCCCCTTCACCCTTGAATCTGACAATACCACTTTTGCCCTTCCTCTTCTCACTAACATATCTGAAAAATGTCTTGTCCCCCTATTTTATTGTGCCAAAAACCATCAGGGATGTCTATGTCGCCACCCAATTTTAGTAAGAGACATCCCCAACATGGACATTCGCGCCGGCAGCCACATAGTGAAGTGTGGGGCAGAGACGTCCATCTCATATAGGCTAGCCTAAGGTTATGTCCAGTGGTGTAGCAGTACAAAAACGTAAGTCCTCATTCCCTGTCAGAGTTTTCCATCAGCATGGAAATATAGGTGGTATGAGTTGACCTCCTTCTCCACACTCTCCAGATATCTGAGAAAGCAAGCACTTTTATGATACCTGTTCATACCTTGAGCAGGTATAAGCTTGGATGCAGCTCAGGAAATCCAGAACATTTTTTTAAATCAGGCGAAAAGACATTGAAGTTACAGGAACATCCTGGACACACCTACTCTACACCCCAATTCAGACTCTGACATCCTTGTCTGGGGCCATCCACAGAACCAGCATCTAAAATGGCTCTGGAGACATCTCCATGCTTTGGACATCTCCATGCCCATTTTCAGATGTCCAAAGCATGAATAGGGCTTCTAAAATAATCCCCATGATGTCCAATTATGCATTTTTGTATGTATGTTATAAGGGGGATTGTGTTGGGGTGACCATAATTATTGATTTAATTATCAAAATCTTAGGGAGGGGGGATGTAACATATAGTAACATAGTATTTGACGGCAGATAAAAACCAGTATGGTCCATTTGGTCTGTCCAGTAAAGTAGCTATGAAATTGGGTATGCACTCACACAGAACAAAACAACAGTATTTGTATTTCTTATTATATTCTTTTTTTTTTTTTTAAAGTGCCATCAGGTTAGGTCCGACCCAAAGGTTTCTGCTGCCCCAGAAGCCCTGGCCGTGCCACCCCCTTTCTGAGCCACCCCCCCCCCTCTTCCGAGCTGCGCCGCCACAGATTCTGTTGGCAGCAGGGAGGATGGCTTGGTTTGGCTTGGCATGGCACGGCAGTGTCCCCTGGCAGGTCATGTGTGCTGTTGGAGGAATGTCAGAAGCGGCAGGCCATGTGTGCTGAAACACATGGCCTGCTGAGAGCACTGTGCCACCCACAGAAGTCTTCCATCCTAGGTGGCCACCTAACCCTAGTGGCCAGGCCGGCCCTGCTTCAAGTCAATGCTGACTCCTAGTGACCCAGCAGCCCGTGGGCCTTCTTGGTAAGGTATGAGCGTTAGTAGCTTGCCAGGCCCTTTCTTCCGAGGCAAGGAAAGGTAAAGTGACTTGCCCAAGGTCACAAGGAGTGCCAATGTAAGGCTGAACGTTCACCTAGGGCACCCAATACCCATTCACCAGCCCTGTATAGCTAGCCCATTCTTGGAAGTAGTTTGTCAGCATCTTGACACAGACTTATTGGGATGACAATGTTTCTTTAGAAATATTACAGAATTTCTATTGCAATTTTTCTCATTTAGAAGAGTAATTTGTTTATTGAAAGGCTATAAAAAAACCTTACTACTGGGACCTTTCCCTTGGTAAAAGGTTTTTATATTGTTGGTGTTAAAGAAAAATAAAATAGTAATATAAATGACAGGAACCTTCAGTGAAATTCCTGTGCTATATAAATAAAATGAATATTTGGAGGTTTGTCATTCTACAATAAAACATATTTGGAAACTTCAACTCTGGAGTTTTCTTACTCCTGTGACTAACTTTTTGCATGCCTCCAAAGTTTGCTGAATTAATTGAGGGGTGTCTGCATTTATCAGGAACAGTTTAAACTTTATGGGCTCTATATACAGTGCCGGTGGCTAGTGCTATTTAAAACCTGGATATTCAATGCCGGGGGACGTATCCAGGCTCCAGCACTGAATATCTGGGCTGCCCAGATTGCCACAAAGCTAACCGGGCAGCGGTGATATTCTGCCACTGCCCAGTTGGCTTCTGCAACAAAGATTAGGCCAGGGTTTCCTGTGTCGGACTTTCACAGCATATCGCTAACTGGACAGTGGCTCAATATCACCATTGCTCGGTTAGCGATGGGTGCCACCCCATAATGCCCTTAAAATGCCCCTATTCCACCAGTTAGCATCAGGGTGTGTAGTGGCAGCACCTGTGGATAACTCAGCAGCACTAACCACTAATATCCCGCAGAGCGGTGTTTACATGTTTTGCACGTCTGCAACCTGTGTAAATGCCTTTGAATATCAGCCCTATGGTTTTAGAGTTACACAGACTGTAAACAACTGGAGATCCATCAAAATCAACCTTCTTCTGATCGCCTAACAGTTCTCTATGTGGTAAGCACAATAACTAAATCAAAATAAAAATACATTCCACTTCAGAATCAACTGTGCAAATATATATAATGCGCATACCATATTTTTACACAAATAACGCATGCATGATGTTTTTTGCAAACCGTGCAACCCCCGCACTTTAGTTTCATACGCTATACCAGTTTATTTTTACATCTTGCAAACCTCAGTTTCTTATTTTTTCTGTGCAATGGATTTAATGTTAATGAGTTAAAGCTGGCCTTATAATATTTATCTACCCATACTTTCATAAGGTCACGGTCCATCCATCCCTTCTTATTGCAATGGACAACCACTCTGGTGGGCAGTTTTTCGCGGGGTATGGTAACTCTTGAAAACTACCATCAGCTTTAATTTCACTCCACTCAGAGTGCATCCAAGGATTACAGTGAAGCAAGCCCTCTCATGCCCAGTGGCTGTAATGGCTGCATTTTTCATACCTGAAGCAGTTACAGTTCTGCTGGCCAGAATGTCGAAAGACATAGGAACCTCGTCCATATTAATAACATCCATTGTAGAGATACTGAGTTCAGAGATTTCTTTGGAGACAAAGTCATAGAAGTCTGTCATCTTTTGCTCCCAGTCATCCAGAAGTCACTGGCCTACAGTGGTTTTCATTCTCACTAAAAGTCAATTTATTTTCATGAATCTAGAAATCCAGGTGAAATACACTTTGAAATCTAGGATTCCTCTTTCATTTGCCAGAAGCTGTGCTTTGATCTGAATTGTGACAGTAAAGAGAGCTTGATTTTGTTCCCGCCGAGAAAGAAACCACTCTTTCAAGTCATTGCTCAGTTGAGGCCATTTCACTTTGTGCCCATGATGTGCGTGTTTTTGTGGGTTCATTTTCTCGAGCTCCCTTTTCTCCTTTCTCCATTTGTGAATGGACTCCTCTCCAACCTCTAACTCTCTTGCTGCCACTCTGTTGCTTGTTTCTTCTACTCTCACAATGACTTTCAGTTTGAAGTCTATGATGTAGGACTTGCGTTTCATTCCTGGCATGATCTCAAAAGGGTCAGGAAAAAATATATAGGCCTTCTGGAGCTTGAAAGATGACTCTGATAATTAGTCAGTATAGGCTACTCGAGATTCCAAATGGTAGCGCTATTCATGTCTGGAATTGTCTTGAGACATGCACAGTATATGCATGGGCATGCTATACAATAACGTTTTGTATAATTTTACCATTTCCACATGTTATACAGTATGTGTGTGTGCGTTATTTGTGTAAAATACGCTGTGTATATATATGTGCGCGTGTGTATATACATATTATATATCAATGTCTGTCTTTTCCTTTACAAAGAAATAAGAGTTTAAAATCAGTCAAAAGTTCCTTCTTTCCTTATGGTTCAGAATAAATGAGGGCACTGCTGGGCCAGACATCAGAAGCCTATGAGAGTGTTAGCCCAATACATCAAATCGTCCAAGAGTGACCTGATGGAGGATTTCTAAAACATGAAAACAAGGGGATAGTAAAGCAGTGATAACAGGAGAAGTAAGACATATTTGGGTAAAAAAACAAAGCAAATCAAAGCAAAAAACAGGACTAAGCTAAACCCTATGGAAGCTGATATTTTGGGACATCAGTAAGTAGCCATAGCAATTAAAGCCTGTGCATAGACGACGGTGTGGGGAAATACATTTTGAAATAATAGTGGCTATGGAGCTTTTAATCTTTGTACATACAAATGTTCATCCAATAGAAACAAAGGGACTAGATATAAATTCCACGATATCTTAGATACATCAGTTTAGGGAAGTTTAAAAGCAAATTTGGCATGTGGCTTCAAAAGAACTGCTTGCTATAAATTTAAACACCTTGGACAGGGTATGTCTGTGTAACTTTACATGTGACATTTTGCTGAAGCCATTTACAAACAAGACACTTTATAAGTTTATTCATTCTTTGGAAGCTATTGACTTGGAGGGATCCATTATACATCTATGGGGATGTTAAGAAAGGAGGTATTAGCCAGTTTTCATATCATCTTCTTATCTAGCCACGTGACCAGGCTTCCAACCAGAACCACCTATTACTTAATCACACAGACAGCATCACATTAAAATGTTAAAGATATTTGTAACTAACCCCGTTGAATATAATCTTTGTATTTTGTAACTGAAGTTATGCTTTAAGCTGATACTCATGTTTAGTTCCATTGTACAACGGTGCACATACACATGCCCTGTTAAATTTCTGGTTTTATGTAAACCACTTTGAATAGTAGAAAGGTGGCATATAAATAAGTTTAAATAAATAAATAAATACAATAAATAAACATGAGAACATTAGAAAACCAATGCTCAATCAAACCAAGGTCCATCGAACCCAACATTCTGTCTCCGACATTGGCCAGTCTGGATCACAAGTTCCTGGCAGATCCCAAAAGGTAGATCTTTTGCTTATAGCTCAATTCCAGGAATGAGCAGTGGCTCTCCTAAGTCTACTTGGCTAGTAATGGTTTATGGACTTTTCCTCCAGGACCTTGTTCAAACCTCTTTTGAACTCCGCTATGTTAGTCATCTCAACCATAGCCTTCAGCAACAGCTTCCACAGCCTGATTCTGAAAAAATTTTTCTACAGTTTGTTTTCAATCTGCTGATCATTAGTTTCACACAGTGTCCTCTTGTTAAGGGCATTTCGCTATGGCATATTGCCTATTGTGGAGGGTTCAGCAGCAAGGAAACTGTCTTTGTGCATGCATAATTATGTACAAACAAAACATGCAGATGCGCCTAGTCAAAACACCACAATTCATACTTCCTCCACCACAGTTGGCTCTGTGAATGGTGGAGCCATGCGGTGCAGGATGTTTGGGCCAATCTTGCAGTTTGAAGTCATGTGAGACTTGAAACCAGGAGATTAGTCTCAGTTTCTGCACTGCAGGGCTCCACCATGCAGAGAGCTGATCACAGTGTGGAAACATGAACCATTGCGTTTTTGAAGTGTTGCAGCCAGAGATAAGAATGAGTGAGTGAAAGTCTAGAGGGAGGTATGAGAGAGAAAGACACTCAGGGAAGCTTGAAGGAGGTCTTGAGAGAGAGAGACTGGGTGAAAGCTGGGGGGTGAGGGCTATAGGATTATGAGAATGAAAGAAGCTTAGGAGGGGGTCAAGAGACACACACAAACACAGTCCCCCACACTCCCCATAGCACATAGATGCATGCATGCACACAGCTCGACACTATCACACACACGCATGCATGCATGCATTTATGCATGAAGCCCCTGACATTCTCCATGATACACACCACACACACACACATGTATGCACATGGGCCCCCGATACTCTTCATGACATTCGCAGATAAACACCTTCTGACACTCCAATGATGCATACACACACCCCTGTACGCCTTATACAAACACACACACACACAGTCACAACAACACTTTCTAAGAGACACACATATGAACCCCCCCCCCCAACCTGTCTGATTATAGAAATGTGGAGACGTGCCATTGTGTCACATTGCTAGTGAACACTTTTCAACTCGCTTCTGGATGGTTTGGGAGGTTAAACAACTGTTCCATATTTAAACTTTCCATTCTAGACATGATTTTATAAACTTTTTCATAGTTCCTCAGTCATTACTACTTGTTAACATTTACATAGAGCTACAAAGCTAACCTGAAGACCCCTAACCTGTTTAGCCTCAATTCATAAGGGAGGTGGTCTTTTCTTCTAAATATTACGGGCAAATAAAGTTCCAGAAAATGTACCAAGTAAATAAGTACCAAATTACCCCTGCCTACCGATAGCCAGATTAATATGAATAAAATACTGCCTCTAAAATGCTTGTATGCAAATGCAAGAAGTCTAAAAAATAAGATGAGAGAGTTAAAATATATAGAACTAAATGAGAGGTTAGATATGATTGATATCTCAGAGACATGATGGAAGGAGGACAACCAATGGGATACTATGATACCTGGGTACAAACTATACCCAGGTATCACAGTATCCCATTGGAATGATAGAGCAGATGAAATTGGTGGAGGGGTTGCACGCTATGTTAGAGAGGGCATCGAGTCACAAAGGATTAAAGTTTTGCAGGAAACAAAATTCACTGTAGAATCTCTATGGATTGAAATTCCATGTAAAAAGGGGAAGGCGGTGACGATGGCAGTGGGCGTGTACTATCGACCGCCTGGCCAAGTGAACAAATGGATGATGAAATGCTCAAGAAATCAGGGAAGCTAACAAAAGTTACAGTACCATAATAATAATGGGTGATTTCAATTACCCCGGTTTCGACTGGGTCAGTGTCACAGCAGGACATGCTAGGGAGTTAAAGTTTCTAGATGAAATAAATGACTGCTTCTTGGAGCAGCTGGTTCATGAACCGACCAGAGGGAAGCCATTTTGGACCTAGTTCTTAGTGGAACACAAGATCTAGTGCAAGAGATTAGGGTGTTGGGTCCACTTGGCAATAGAGATCGTACATGATCCCTATTGATTTAATAATGGAGAAAGGACAGCAAGGAAATGCACCTTTTAACTTTCAAAAGGGAGACTATGATAAAATGAGGAAAATAAGTTAAGAAAAAAATAAAAGGAGCAGTTGCACAGGTTAAAGATTTACATCAAGCATGGATTATGTTTAAAAATAGTATCTTGGAAACCCAGAACAGCTGCATTCCATGCTTTAAGAAAAGTGTATGGAAGTCCAAAAAAACCGCCAGCATGGTTTAAAGGCGAGGTCAGAGAGGCTGTTGGTGCCAAAAAAGCATCCTTCAGGAAATGGAAAAAGGAGCCAAATGATGAAAACTGGAAACAACATAAGCACTGGCAAGTTCAAGGCAAGGCATTGATAAGGCAGGCAAAGAGAGAATTTGAGTAGAAACTTGCCGAGGAAACAAAAGCGCATAATAAAGACTTCAAGTACATTCATAGCAAAAAACCTGTGAGAGTCAGTTGGACTATTAGATGATACAGGGGTAAAAGGGGCACTAAGAGGGGACAAGGCCATAGTGGAGAGACTGAATTCTTTGCTTCGGTCTTTACTGAGGAAGATGTAGGGATGTTACCCATGACTGAAATGGTATTTAAAGGTTATGCCGCAGAAGAATTGAAAGAAATAATTGATACACCGGGAAGATGTATTACAACTATTTGATAAAGTGAACAGTAGCAAATCACCTGGACTGGATGGTATACATCCAAGGGTGTTGAAAGAACTGAAATATGAGATTGCAGACCCACTATTAGTAATCTGTGAACTATTATTAAAATCATCTATAATATCTGAAGATTGGAGGATGGCCAATGTAACACCAGTTTTTAAAAAGGGTTCCAGGGGTGATCCAGGAAACTACAGACCGGTGAGCCTGACATCAATACCGGGAAAAATGGTAGAAACCATGATAAAGAACAAAATTACTGAACATGTAGATAGTCATGGCTTAATGGGAAACAGCCAACATGGCTTTAGCCAAGGAAAGTCTTGTCTTACTTTTATGTTTTTTTGAAGGTGTGAATAAACAAGTAAGACAAAGGTGAGTCGGTTGATATAGTGTATCTGGATTTTCAGAAAGCCTTTGATAAGGTCCCTCATCATGAGAAACTTTTGGTGAAATTAAAAAGTCATGGGATAGGTGGCTGTGTACTATTGTGGATGGGGAACTGGTTAAAAGACAGAAAGCAGAGGGTAGGGCTAAATGGCCAATTTCCACAATGGAGAAAGGTGAATAGTGGAGTACCCAAGGGGTCTGTGCCGGGTCCGCTGCTTTTTAACATATTCATAAATGACCTGGAAATGGGAATAACGAGTGAGGTAATCAAATTTGCAGATGACTCAAAATTATTCAAAGTTGTTAAAACCCATGAGGATTCTGAAAAATTGCAAGAGGACCTTGATAAATTGGAAGACTTGGCATCCAAATGGCAGATGAAATTTAATGAGGAGAAATGCAAAGTTATGCACCTAGGAAAGAACAACCCAAATTATAATTACACGATGTAAAGTTCCACATTAGGAAGCACCACCTAGGAAAAACATTGAAGCATCATCATGGATAACATGTTTAAACCCTCCACACAGTGTGCAGCGGCAGCCAAGAGAGCAAATAGAATGCTAGGTATCATAAGGAAAGGAATGGAGAATAAAACAAGGATATTATAATTTATTTATTTATTTATTTTATTTAATAGTTTTTATATATCGACGTTCTACAAATCAAGACGGTTTACAAGGAACATAACAGACAGTATATTTCAACTGAGTACATTGTAACAAAAAGGATCAACGTATAAGAGTGATTAACAAGCAACATACTCCTTGCGGAGGTTTAAGAATTATTTACAAGGAGGCTTAACATGCTATTTACATGGAGGATTATATAGGAGGGAAAAGTGTTCTTGGAAGAGATGAGTTTTCAATTTCTTCCTGAATTCAGAGTGATTGGTACAGTTCCGTAATTCGTGTGGTAAGGCATTCCAGATAGAGGGGATGTAAAGGGAGAATGCACAGATTACATGTGGCTTGGTTACAAGTTCTCTTGGATGTTGGGATGGATGGTTTTTGGTGATGGTGCAGCGCGTTCTTTTGTTGTTGGAATTGGATAAGAGCGAGGAGAGGCAGAGTGCTAACTGATTGGAAATGATTTTGTGAATGAGGGTGATTGCTTTGAATATAGCTCTGGATTGTATGGGGAGCCAACGTAGGTCATAAAGGATTGGTGTTATGTGTGATCGTCTGGGGTTATTTGTAATGAGCCGAGCTATTGTGTTCTGTGCCATTTGGATAGGATGGAGGCTGTTCTTAGGAAGGCCGTGATAAATGAGGTTGCAGTAGTCAAGGGTTGGGATGGTGAGGGCCTGGCAGACAGTGCGGAAGGAGTCTGGATTTAGGAGAGGTTGGAGGTTCCGAAGGGTGCGTAGTTTTGCATATATTGAGCTAGAGGTTTTTTTTATCTGTTCGTGGAATGTAAGATTCTGATCAAGGATAAGATCAAGATATTTCACTTGATTTTTAATGGTGAGGGTGATATCTCCAAGTGTAAGGGTTGAAGGTGGGGTGTAGAAGCATTGGTGAATACTTGGAGGACTTTGGCTTTACATTGGTTGATTAAGAGGTTGTGATTTAAAAGCCAGGTCTTCAGGTTCGTGATGCATTCGATTAAGTTTGAGAAATTAGGGTTTGTTAAATTGAAAGGGGTGAAACACATAATGTCGTCTGCGGATAATGCCTTATGGCATAATGCCTTGTGCCTTATGTCGTCTGCATATAATGCCTTATGCCTTATGCACCATGGAATGATATAGAGGCATTATATCATTCCATGGTGCGACCGCACCTTAAATAACATGTGCAATTCTGGTCGCTGTATCTTAAAAAGGATATAGCATTATTAGAAAGGGAATGGAGAACAGCCACCAAAATGGTAAAGGGGATAGAAGGATATCCCTATGAAGAGAGGCTAAAAAGGTTAGGGCTCTTCAACCTAGAAAAGAGATGACTGAGGGGAGATATGATGGAGGTCTATAAATGAATGGAGTGTAACGGGTAAACGTAGATTGATTGTTTATGCCATCAAAATATAGAAAGAATAGGGGACATGTCATGAAGCTACAGTGTAACCTGTTTAAGACTAATAAGAGAAAATATTTTTTCGCCAACGTGTAATCAAACTCTGAAATTTGTTACCGGAGGATATAGTAAAAGCTGTTAGTGTAGCCGGGTTTAAAAAAGGTTTGAACAAGTTCCAGGAGGAAATGTCCATAAACCATTATTAAAGGGGATCCGGCATATCCACTGCTTGCCCTAGTACAAGCATTGTGGAATCTATGTCTTTTTGGGAAACTGCTAGGTACTTGTGACCTAGATTGGCCACTGTTGGAAACAGGATACTGGGCTTGATGGACCTTGCTCTGACCCAGTATGGCATTTATGTTCTTATGTTCTTAAGTAGGGTACATATTACCATTTACATATAGGCCATTTATCTGAAAAGGAGCTTCAGATGTGGCCTTTTATTGTGATTCACAAGGAATTCAAATTAATTTTAATTTTACTTTTTTGGAAATGAACAGCGGCTGTAAAGTGGACAAGAAATAGTGTGTTAATCTGCATAAGGTGCAGAGTCATGATTTAATGGGACAAAGCCAACATGGATTTATCCAAAGGAAGTCTTGCCTCACCAATCTGTTACATTTCTTTAAAGCCATAAATAAACATATAGCTAGTCAGTTGATAATAGCATATTTGGATTTTGTGGAAGCATTTGACAATTGTCCGTCATGAGAGACCTGAGAGAATTAAGAAGTCATGGGATGGGAGACAATGTCCTATTGTGGACTTCTCATTGGTTAAAAGATAGAAGACAGAGAGTAGGTTTAAATGGTCACTTTTCATAATGGAAAAAGGTAAATATTGGAGTGCCCTAGAGACCTGTACTTGGCCCACTGCTTTTTAACATATTTATAAATGACCCAGAAATGGGAAGAGGTGAAATGGTTAAATTTGTAGATGACACAAAAATATTCAAAAGTTGTTAAATCACAAGAGAAGTGTGAGAAATTGCAAGAAGACCTTGACAAATTAGAAGACTTGGCATCCAAATGGCAGATGAAATTTAATGTGGACAAGTGCAAAGTTATGCGTGTAGGGAAGAACAATCCAAACTATAGCTACATGATGCAAGATTCCACATTAGTTCATCCATGAAAAGGATTTAGGCATTATCATGGATAATACACTGAAATTCTCTGCTCAGTGTATGGCGGTGGCCAGGAAAGTAAATAGAATGCTATGAATTACAAGGAAAGTAATGGTGACTAACAGAAAATATTATAATACCTCTGTATTGCTCCATGTTGCAACCGTACCTTAAGTACTGGGTGCTGTTCTGGTCCCTGCATCTCAAAAAGACATAACAGAATTAGAAAAGGTACAGAGAAGGGCTACCAAAATGATAAAGGGGATGAAATGATAGTCTTTTGATGAAAGGCTACAGAGGTAGGGCTTGAGGATGTAGTAAACGTTGTTCCTAAGCGGCCCTCCAGTCCAGTCCAGTCCTTTTCTTCTGGGTTGTGCTCTCCTTCCAGCAGCTTGGAGACTCAGCACATCACCTTTTGATGGCACTAGGATATAAATACCACTGGCACCTCCCACTAGCTCCAGTATGCTCAGTCTCCAAGCAGCTGAAGGGACTCAGTAAGCCAGGGGAAAGGGTTACTGGAGAGACACTTAGGTTCTAGTGGGTTTTTATTTGCTTTGTGCCATCTATATTTTATTTTTATTTATTTTTGTTTATTCTCTTTATTTCTGGTTTTCTTTAGGCGGTCCTTGGTCTGGGGAGAGTTCCCCTCCCCCCTCCCTCCTTCCTCCCCAACCGGTAGCTCTGGAGCACAGGAGGCATCTTTGGCAGACAGCAGCAGCAAAAAAACCCCAAAAGATTGCGGTTCCCGAGCCCAGCCGGGGTGAGGAGCTGCCGATGTGGCTGCCTGTGGGACCTGCCTTTGTTTGTCTGTCCCGCCTTGTTGCTGAAGCCCCCTAAGGCAGCTAAGCACGAGGGCGGGAGACGTAGCCACACGGAAAAGTGTGCAGGGAGAGAAGCTCTTAGCTGCGGTCACAGGAGCGTCGGACAGCAGTGAGCACGGCGGCAAACCACGTGGTGTCGTGAGTCAACCACGCGGTCACCGGCTGTGAGTTGCTGCAAGGCCTGCTCACTTCGGGGAACAGTGCTTTTCAATCAGAGTCAGGTACATTTGTTACTTTCGCGTGTTTTTTGCACGCCTTTATTGATCCGGGCCTGAAGGAACAATAAAAGCAGGGGAGGTTTCCCTGTGAGTTCGGGGTTCGTTAGTTTGGCTTAAAAAAAAAAGAGAGAATAGACAGTTTTTTCCTATAAGGTTATAGCAGCAGGCTATATTTAGATATGTATGTAGATATATAGGTATATATGTTTATATATTCCTAGGAAGCCACAATGAGGCAAGGAGAGCTTGGGCGAAGGTTCTGCCAGTGGGAGGATGTCTGCGGCAGTTCTTCTCTGCCTGGGCCTGAGTCATGTCTGATCAATGGGTTTTGGAGGTGGTATGCCCTCGAATTTGCAAGACCAGTCCTCCCCTCGTTCGTGCAGTCTCCTTGCAGATCTCTGGCCAAGGCCGCAGCGGTGGAGGAGACTCTGGCATGGCTTCTGTTGTTGGGGGCAGTCGTGCCAGTGCCCAAAAACCAGTACGGCTGTGGTTGGTACTCCATTTATTTTGTGGTGCCAAAAAAGGAGGACTCCTTTCGCCCCATCCACGACCTAAAACAGGTCAGTTGTTGCCTCCGGGTTCCTCATTTTTGCATGGAAACTCTGAAGTCGGTGATAGTGGCGCTTCGTCAGGGAGAGTTTCTAACATCTCTCGATCTCACGGAGGCGTATTTATATATCCCCGTCTGCGAGTCACATCAGCAGTTTCTGTGGTTTGCAGTACCAAGGGGACATTTTCAGTTTCAGGCATTCCCATTCGGCCTGGCGATGGCTTCTCGCACCTTTACTAAAGTAATGGTCGTGGTGGCTGCGGTGCTACGCAAAGATGGGATTCTCGTCCACCCGTACCTCGAAGACTGGTTGATTCAGGCCAAGTCCAAAGAGGAGAGTCTAAGGGCAACAGCCATGGTGGTCCAACTCTTAAGGAACCAGGGTGGGTGATCAAGCTGTCAAAGAGCAGATTGGTTCCCTCTCAGGAAATCGAGTATCTTGGAGCAAGGTTCGACACCAGCAGAGGCAGATTGTTCTTGCTGGTCCAGAGAGCGAGGGAGCTATGGCAGCTGGTGCGTAAGTTTCTAGCCATGAAGGTGCCCTCTACTTGGCACTATCTTCAGGTGCTGGGGACCATGGCGGCGACAATCTAATTAGTGCTCTGGACCATGGCCCACATGCTCCCGCAGT
Source organism: Ichthyophis bannanicus (assembly GCA_033557465.1). Lineage (NCBI taxonomy): Eukaryota > Metazoa > Chordata > Amphibia > Gymnophiona > Ichthyophiidae > Ichthyophis > Ichthyophis bannanicus. Next base: position 223,364,311 of record CM066041.1, on the reverse strand, counting down.
CCCTTCTTCGCCGTTGATCCCATCAGCGTCAGCTCTTGTCCATGGTGCTACCCTGTCCCCCAGCGACTAGGGGGGCCTTGCAGTGGTGGCTCCACCCGGGGAATCTGGAGCGGGGCATGCCCCTCGAATCCCCGCTGTGGCTGCAGTTGACAATAGATGCCAGACTGATTGGTTGGGGGCTCACTGCAAGGGACATTTTGCCCAAGATTGCTGGAGTGTCCGGGAAGCCCAGTGGTCCATCAACAGATTGGAAAAGCTGGCAGTGGCTCTGGCTCTCAGAGCATGCGAGCACTGGCTCCGCCAGAGGGCCATCTGGGTGCTATTGGACAACGTGACCACAGTGGCCTATATCAACCGTCAGGGCGGCACGCCGAAGCCCATCTGCTGGCCTTGTCGGTGCAGCATGTAGCCGGAGTAGAAAACATCACGACAGATTACCTGAGCAGGTTCAAGGTGGATCACAGTGAATGGGAGCTCTGTCAGGAGGTGTACGAGCAGGTGCTGCGCCGATGGGGGGGGCCTCCCATAATGGATCTCATGGGACATTGGGGGGTCAGCCAAAATGAGCCACTTCTTCAGCAGAAGAAAGGAAAGGATGTCGGAGGTCCTGGATGCTCCGGTTTATGTTTATGTTTATTACATTTGATATACCACTCAAGCCAAAGCATCAGAGCGGTTTACAATATTACATAAAAGTTACAGAAAATATGAAAAGAACGCCATTAATTAGATAGGACAGAATAAGAGATACAGTGATAGTTAAAGGTATAGAGGAGACAAGAAGAAATGCTCCACATAGCATCTGAAGAGGTAGATATCATACCACCAGGTGTTTAAACTCCCACTCACAACCTCCGCTGTCGACATCACCCCTCCACCGCTCCGATCTCCACAGCAAGCAGTACCAATGTAGCAGCATTTTAAACGGCCCCGCACGGTCCTACGCCTAAGGGCCATGCCAAAGGGCCCTCTGGCGAGGTTCTCAGGCGCAGGCCTGCAAGGTGCGGGCGCGCCAGTGGAAGTGATGGTTTTAAAGCCGTTAAAGGCAGCTGGTATGGGCAGGCTGAAAGGAAAGAGGTGGAGCTCCCGCTCACACACCTCCGATGCTGGCTGGCTGCTGCTCTCCCCGTCTCTGTGTGCCAGTGGAAGTAACGGTTTTAAAGCCGTTAAAGGCAGCTGGTATGGTTCAGAAGTGGGCTTCTGTATGTGTCCCCTCCGTGGGCCCTCATAGGCAGGGTCCTCCAGAGCGTAAAGGCCCAATGAGGGTGGGTAGTTGTGATAGCCCTAGACTGGCCACAGCGTCCGTGGTATGCTGACCTCATTCGGCTGCTGACTGATCATCCATGGTGCCTTCCAGTGAGAGAAGACCTCCTGGTTCAGGGCCCTGTGCGGATCGGTTCTTGCTTACGGCCTGGCTATTGAAAGGGCAAGACTCCGTAAGCGAGGATATTCCAGGGCAGTGATTATGACCTTGCTGAACGCCAAGAAGCGTTCGACTATGTGAGAGTCTGGCGCATTTTTGAGGGCTGGTGTTCGGCCCAGGAAAAGAGGCCTATGGCGGTTTAACATATTCATAAATTACCTGTAAAAGGGAATAATGAGTGAGATCACACAAAACTATTTAAAGTTGTTACAACCCAAGAGGATTGTGGAAAATTTCAAGAGGATCTTGATAAATTAGAAGACTGGGCATCCAAATGGCAGATGAAATTTAATGTGGACAAGTGCAAAGTTATGCACCTAGGAAAGAACAACCCAAACTATGGTTACACGATGCAAGGGTCCACATTAGGAACCACCACCAAGGAAAAAGATTTAGGCATCATTGTGGATAACATGTTAAAACCCCCCGCCCAGTGTGCAGTGGCGGCCAAGAGAGCAAATAGAATGCCAGATATCATAAGGAAAGGAATGGAAAATAAAACAAAGGATATTATAATGCCTCTGTATCAGTCCATGGTGTGACTGCACCTTGAATATTGTGTGCAATTCTGGTCACCGTATCTTAAAAAAGATATAGCATTATTAGAAGAGCTACAGAGAAGAGCCACCAAAGTGGTAAAGGGGGTGGAAGGATACTCCTATGAAGAGAAGCTGAAAAGGTTAGGGCTCTTCAACCTGGAAAAGAGATGGCTGAGGGGAGATATGACAGAGGTCTATAAATTAATGAATGGAGTGGAAAGGGTAAACGTAGATCGATTGTTTACATCATCAGAATATAAAAAGACTAGGGGACATGTAATGAAGCTACAGGGTAACCCATTTAAGACTAATAAGAGAAAATATTTTTTCACTCAACATGCAATCAAACTCTGGAATTTGTTACCGGAGGATGTAGTTAGTACAGCTGGGTTTAAAAAAGGTTTGGACAAGTTCCTGGAGGAAAGGTCCATAAACCAATATTAAAAGGGACATGGGATATCACTGCTTGACCTAATACAAGCATTGTGGAACCTGTGTCTTTTGGGGAAACTGCTAGGTACGTATGACCTAGATTGGCCCCTGTTAGAAACAGGATTCTGGGCTTGATGGACCTTGGTCTGACCCAGTATGGCATATCTTATGTTCTTATGTTCCTCCCGCCCACTCTGACTCCCACCCACCCCTGCATTGTCTTAGATTTATAGGCTCTTACAGAAACACGAGGTAGTGAAATTCACTTTCAGGTGTAGCTGGTTATCCTCATCAGCTATAACTTAATTAAGGCCCTGAGATTAGTCCTGACATGAACAAAGTCTCTTAACCCTATTAGGTATACTTGTGTTTGTACAACTATCCCTAGCAACTTTAAGTAAGTAAATAACTTAAATATCTTAACAAAACCTTAAAACTAAGATGCAGACAGCAATCCAGCAGCGAGATGGAGCCTATCCAGTCTTTTACACTGATTGTCACATGTATAATTTTCTCCCAGTTGGTAAGAAGTCTTATGGTGCACTAGGTGCAGGGAGCTCTTTGCTCTCTGGGAACGAATCCGATCTCTGGAGGCTAGAGTAGCAGACTTGTAGTTGTTGATATGGAAGGACAGACTAGATAGGCCATGTGGTCTTATTCTGTCATCATTTTTCTATGTTTCTATGTTTGTTTCTAAGGAAGACAGAGAAGTATATAGATGAGACCTAAAGGGACAAAGTACTGAAGTCTCACCTCAAGTCTGGCAGAATCTCTGTTGCCATGGAGGAGTGAGGTCACATGAAAGGAGAGCATCACCTTGGTGTGGCAGAAGTGATCCTGTAGCTAGGATCAGTCCTCCAGGTGATGTAAAACCCTCTTTCACTGAGGAGGTTTCTCCAGGGACATGTGCCCATGAGAGAAGGGTTAGAACGGCCGTTAGAGTGATTTTTCAATCACTAGGCATGTAGAAAGCTGGGTAGCTGGTGGACGTGAGGATCACTTGGTAACAAACTGGCCTGGTGTGAAGATAGCGAACCTCAAGTGCCACCTAGATAAGGTGCTGGGGAGAAGTCTGCTGTCTTGGTACATGTTGGTACCAATGACATAGGAAAGTATGGGAGGGAGGTTCTGGAGGACAAATTTAGGATTTTAGGTAGGAAGATTAAATCCAGAACTTGCAGGGTAGCATTCTCTGAAATGCTTCCCATTTCATGTGCAGAACCCAAAAGGCAGGCAGAGCTCCAGAGTCTCAATATGTAGATGAGACAATGGTGCAAGGAAAAGTGTTTTGTATTTGTTAGGAATTGAGCAACATTCGGGATGGAACCAGGCTGCTGGCATTAACCTTTAAAAAGGAGATAGAGCAGTTTTTAAACTAGATAATAGGAGAAAGCTGACAGTCACCCAAGAATGCATGGTTCGGAAGGATGTATCCTTGAAGGATACTAGCGCTACTCCCCCACTCAGAGCAAAGGCAACATCCTCGACCTCATCTTTGCAAACACCAGTCCTACCCACGTTGACCCTCTCCCACCAAACCAGACTCTCCCAGTACCCTGGTCCGACCACAAGCTAGTAACTTTTCAGTTACCCATCATGACTTCAAAAACGCAATCCTGACCTACTAAGCTGCATAAGAACCGCTTCAGACAGTTCAACAAAGAATCCTTCCTGGCCCACATCTCCCCAATGCTCAACACTCAAATACAGGACCTGGACTCTGCAATCATTACTTGGAACGAAACCATCAACCAAACAGCGCCAACCTTGACCCTGCTACAAAACACCATTCACGAATGGATTACGTGGTACACCCCAAAGCTCAATTACGGGAACAAGAACACAGATGGAGAAAATCCCGGCTACCCACAGACCAATCCTGCCACATGACACTGAGAATATAACCACTCTACAAACCATTCAAAACAGAGCCACCACACAAAACTCATCCAAACATCACTCAACCGCCCAAGAGAACTGTTCACCCTAGTATGAGAACTTACAAAACCACATTCCGACAGCTCCATTACTCCTCAACAACTCGCAGACTACTTCTCAACCCGCCATCCTCAATCCTCAGCCCAACTAATCCCACCTCCTTAACTCACACATCCAACACACTCATGGACCACCTTCACAGACATCTCCACTGAAAACATAGAAAGCATAATCTCATCTCGCAATACCACTACATCTCCCTTTGACCCATGTCCGGTCAGCTGGACCAAGGTCACCAAATTGGAACTTTCTCCATTCCTCACAAAACTTACACGAAGGTCCCTACTACATGGAGACTTACCAGACTGCCTAAAATTCTTATCAATCTGTCCTCTGATAAAAAAAACTCCACCTCGACCTGTCTGACCCCTCCTCATTCAGACCTATTGCAAGCCTATTTTATTTTTATTTATTTTATTTATTTATACATCTCTTCTATACCGCCACTTCCAGCGATCAGTGGCGGTTTACAAGTAAACAAAGTTTAATAATAGCATGCTATTATTTTACATAGAACGGGTTTAGAAACTATTTTACATAGAACAGGTTTTGAACTATTTTACATAGAACATGTTTTAGTACAAAGAACAGTAAATAGAGAACAAGAGTTTTTACATAGAACAAAATTATAAAAGTAAACATTTAACTATTAAATTGCAACTCAATAATACAATGAAATAACTGGCTATCAATAGTAAATCCTCGGCAATGGAATATATTACATTAATTACACTTATTCACATTTTGCTTTCAAAGAGAAAATTTAATTAGGTGAACAATGTGAATGAGTGAAGGGTTTTATGCCTGTCTAGGTAGGGTCAGTGAGTGACTGTTGATCAGAAGTTTTCTCTGAGTTAGGGTTATCTTCCTTGTGGAGGTTATTATAGTATAGGGTGAATAGGTGGGTTTTTAGATTTTTTCTAAATAATTGAAGATCCTTAATTTCTCTGATTTCAGCTGGTAGGTTGTTCCATAAATCTACCCTTTATAAGCAGAATAATTGAAAAGACTGTCCTGTCTCCTCCAACCTCTTCAGAAATCTTTATGCTAATGGCCCTTTGGTTCTCTCCTCCACTGTTTCATCACCTCTTTCCACTATGTCATCTCTGTTGATGAGGCAGTAGCTTCCTATAATGCATGCTCTGAATGCTCTTGCTCTGCCTATGCCACGTCCTGTGAGGCGTACTATACCCCAGCCCTGGCTTTGATCCACTACCCGCTATCTACGTTCCTGTGCCCGTTAAGCTGAGCATGCTTGGCCCAAATCCCGCTCACTTGCAGACTTTCTACACTTCAAATTCATGCTTATCTCTTTCCATTCTGCCATAGCACACGTCAGACAAGACTATTTTGTCCATCTGACACTTGCCTCTGACCCTTGCCGTCTCTTTACTACTTTCAATTTTCTCCTTAAAGTGCCTCCACCTCCGACCCCTCCCTCCCTTTCTGCCCAAACCCTGACTGACTATTTCCATGACAAAATCCACAAGATCACCCTCCAATTCGCCACAAAGTCAGCTACTTCCCCTCCTTCCCCTCTTCACTCCCAACTTTCCCCCTCTGCTGCCCTTTCTTCCTTTTCTATGATCTCTGAGGATACACACCTTCTTTCCTCCTCCAAACTCACTACCTGCTCCTCTGATCCTATCACAACCCATCTCCTAAGCTCCATCTCCTCCACTGTTGTTCCTTCCATCACAACCTATCGCTCTCCACTGCAACGGTCCCTGCAGCCTTCAAGCTTACTGTAGTTACACCTCTCCTCAAGAAACCCTCACTTGATCCTACCCGTCCTTCTAACTATCAACCCATCTCCCTCCTCCCCTCCATTTCTAAACTACTTGAACGTGCGGTTCACCGCCGTTGCCTTGACTTTCTCTCCTCTCAAGCCCTCCTGGATCCTTTACAATCTGGCTTTCGTCCTTTACATTCTACTGAAATGACTCTTGCCAAAGTGACTTGTTCCTTATACCCTTCCTGACTAAAATTATTGAAAAAGTTGTTCAAATCCAACTTCAAGATTTTATAGACACCTCAACACCCCTTGATGAACACCAATATGGGTTTCGACCATCACACGGCGTAGAAACATTATTACTTGTCCTTCTTGATTCCCTTGTCAGAGGTATGGACAATATCAAACAAGCTTTCATACTAGTATTTATTGACATTTCCGCTGCTTTTGACAGTGTAAACCATAACATTCTAATCTCAAGACTTGGCCAATTAGGTATAAAAGAAGTAGCTCTCAAATGGTTTAAATCTTATATATCCGACCGTTCACAATTTGTACAAATAGATCAAGATCCCTCTCCACCATTTCCACAAGAACAGGGAATCCCTCAAGGATCATCACTTTCTGCCCTATTATTCAACTTATATCTGCAACCGATATGCACCATCTTTAAAAGACATAATATAAATTACCACATTTATGCGGATGATATTATGTTGTACACCCAATTAATACAAATGACCCTAGCTATGATAACCTCTCAAACTGCCTTGCCGAAGCCGAAACAGTGGCTTCGCTCAAAGAATATGAACATTAATTTTAAGAAAACTGAAATACTGTTTACATCAAGAAACCCCAATTTCGCACCTCCACCAGAAATCAAACTACATAACTTCTCCCTCCCAGTGAAGCATGAAATCAAATATTTGGGAGTCATACTTGATAAAACTCTCAGCTTCACTTCACACATTAAGAAAATAACCAGAACAATCTTCTACAAGCTTAGAACTATCCAGCAGCTTAGACCACTTATAGAAAGTGATGACTTCCGGACCATTACTCAAATTTTAATAACACCTCACCTTGACTATTGCAATGGTATACTTAAAGGCATAACAAAGAAAAATCAAAATATTCTCCAAATGGCTCAGAATGTTGCCGCAAGAATAATTTCCAAGGCTAAATTAACCGACCACATTTCTCCCATTTTATACTCATTACATTGGCTTCCCGTTGCATGCAGGATACATTACAAAATTATACTGACTACATTCAAGTTAATTAACAACATCGCCCCATCTTACCTATCTACCCTTATCCATAGCCCCTCAGATAGTAGACTAAGAAGAAGGAGGAATCTCAATACAGTGCAAGTACCAGATACAATAAGAAAAACAAAGCAAATAACAAGCAACAGCGCTTTCACATACGTAGCACCTACACTATGGAACAACCTCCCTGATCAACTAAGAGAGACAAAAGATCTCCAAAAGTTTAGAAAGGAACTAAAAACACACTTATTCACCCAACATTACTGCCAATTCTCAGATCTAGCCTCCCACCCCCCATAGCTCTCTCTGCTAAGCTGCCAAACAAATACTCATTCACTTAATAATATTATCATTCCCAAAGCTGATGTTATGTCACAGGTTGTAAATACCATAGTTCTGCAAATAATCAAGATTTTTTGTTATAATTCTGTAAATAATTAACTGTCTAAATAATCAAAGGTTCTTGTTATGAGCTATATATGTTTGCTTTTGTTCATAATGTTCCTTGTACATAGTTGCAATGTTGCATAATGTTCCATGTATTTGTTCACCAATGTTCTATGTAAACCGCCACTGATCTTGGGAAGGGGCGGTATATAAAAGTTTTCAAATAAATAAAAAAAAAAAAATAAATAAAAAAAAATCCAAGGGCCTTTACTCAGTCCTCATCCTTCTTGACCACTCTGCTGCTTTTGACACTATTGACAACAGCCTTCTCCTTGATACCCTGTCCTCGCTTGATTTTAAGGGCTCTGTACTATCCTGGTTATCCTCTTATTTCTTCCATCGCTCTTTCAGTGTTTGTTATGGGGTATCCTCCTCTGCTGCTATCCCGCTTTCAGTTTGTGTACCCCAAGGATCTAACTTGGGGTATGGAGAGAGAAAAGGAGTGGACCCATCTCTTCCCATGGCTTTCAGTATCATCTTTATGCTGATGACTCCCAGATCTACTTCTCTAAACCTGAAATCTCTCTGGCAATCCATACCCGGATCTCTGCCTGCCTTTCTGACATTGCTGCTTGGATGTCTCACCGCCGCTTGAAATTGAACAGGGCCAAAAATGAGTTTCTTATTTTTCCCCTAAAACCTCCTCTCCTCTTAGTCCTTTCTCAATCTCTGTGGATAACTCTCTACTCCTCCCTGTTTCCTCAGCCCGCAACCTTGGGGTCGTCATTGACTCCTTTCTCTCTTTCTCTACACACATCCATCTGATAGCTAAGACCTGCTCTTTCTTTCTCTATAACATCAACAAAATCCACCCATTCCTTTCTGAACACACTACTAAGATACTTATCCATTCCTTAATCATCTCCCGTCTTGACTATTGTAACCTACTCCTTGCTGGTCTCCCTCTGAATCATCTTTCTCCCCTTCAGTCTGTTCAACACTCTGCTGTGCAGCTAATCTTCCGCCAGCCTCATCATGCTCATATTACCCCTCTTGTCAAGTCACTTCATTGGTTCCCTATCCATTTCTGCATCCAGTTCAAACATCTCCTGCTGACCTATAAGTGCATTCACTCTGAAGCTACTCACCCCCTTTCCTTTCTTATACCTCTCTACACCCCTCCTCGGAAACTCTGCTCTTCTGGCAAATTGCTTCTATCTGTGCCCTTCTCTTCTATTGCTAACTCCAGACTTTGCTCCTTTTGCCTTGCTGCTCCTTATGGCTGGAACAAACTCCTGAGTCTGTACGTCAGACGCCTTCTCTGGCCCTTTTCAAATCCAGGCTAAAAACTCACCTCTTCATTGCCGCTTTTGGATCTTGACTCATCTGATCTTCTGTATATTTCCTTACCATTCCCCCTAGATGTATCACATGTCTATACCTACTGTGTTGTCTGTCTTGACTAGATTGTAAGCTCTGATGAGCAGATACTGTCTCTTACATGTCTGTGTAGCGCTGCATGTATCTTGTAGCACTATACAAATGCTCAGTAGTAGTAGCAGTAGTAGTAGAAGGGAGGAGTGGCCTAGAGGTTGAGGCAAGTTACCTCAGGCTGGAAGGTCAGGGGTTCAAATCCCACTAGAGGACAGCAACCTTGGGCTGGAAGGACTGAGGTTTCTAGCCCCCACAGGTGCTCATTGTGGTCTTGGGCAAGCCACTCAACCCTCCATTGCCCATGTTCTCTGTAAAATAGTTATCTCCAAGTTATATTGCCCTGTTCAATGTAATTTCAGTTTGTTCAATGTAAACTACCTTGATATCATGAAAGGCAGTACATAAGAAATGTTAAATAAATAAATCCAGTTACAAGAATACCTTGACACCCATACCCCACTTGACCCACAGCAGCATGGTTTCTGACCATACCACAGAGTGGAAACCCTCCTAACTTCCCTCTTGAACAACCTTATAATGGAAACTCAGAACATTCATCAAGGCTTCATCCTCAAATTCCTCAACAGCTCAGCAGCTTTTGACACCATCAACCACAGCATCCTCCTACAACACCTCCAGTCAATTGGAATAAAAGACACTGTACTGAAATGGTTCCAGACCTTCCTCCACAACAGACTCCAGCAGATACGAATTGGACCACTAGTATCAACCCCATACACTCAAACTCAAGGCACACCCAGGGTTCCACTCTCTCAGCTCTCCTCTTCAAGATCTACATCCAATCACCAAACATCAACTATCACATCTATACAGACGACATCATGCTCTACATACCACTCATCCTGAACAAGCCATCCTGCCATGAGCTCCAGTAGTGCTTCTCTGGCCTCTCACTCTCAACAACACAGAAATTCAAGTCAAGCCGGAAGTAAAATACGTGGGCATTACCCTCGACAGTCACCTTACTCTAAAGGCTCAAGTAAAGAATGCAGCAAGATCAATCTTCTATAAAACCCGGACCCTCCAACACCTTCACCCTCTCCTCTCCCTATCTGACTTCCGATCAGCTCTACAGGCTCTCACTATATCACATGCAGACTGCTGCAACTCAATATACTATGGATTTACAAAATCAACATTCCTTCTTTTAAAAACAGCCCTCCACACAACAGCCCGGAATATCCAAGGTGCCTCCAGACATGATTACATCACCCCCATCCTCAGACTCCTTCACTGGCTTCCACTCCACAGCAGAACACTCTACAAAGCTCTACTAATAATACACAAACCCTCAACCACCAATCATCCCCCCACCTCCAATCCCTCATCACTCTGTTACATTCAAACT